>OV281090.1:14885710-16089638 GCA_923060345.2 Erebia aethiops | reverse complement strand
GTTTGTTTTATTTTGACTGAGCCTTGATTTTTTAATAGCTTTCACTTTAGCTGTCAGCGGTGGAATGAATGAAGATTGACGTTTCCTTTTGCTTATATATCCTGAGCCAGACATATTAATTCTGTCAATTTTGTCATGAGCTTTTCGCTTTAAGTTAGAACTAGCTTCCTTAAGACGAGTTTTAATAGAATCTTCCATAGGTCGTGCACTAACCATATCCGATAGTAGACCAACACCTGCATTTAATGCTTCTTTTCCTATAGCTCGTGCACCACTAGAGAGAAGGGGTAGAATAGACCTAAACAATCCTCCAAGAAAACTGCCAATACCATGGCCACGTTGATATGGTACACCTTTATAAATTACTCCAATACCTGATCCAGCCTGATGTGAATAATATTGTTCGTAAGGACATATAATCCTGTTTTGATAAGAATCCATTATAATTTTCTAAAATGAAGTTTAATGCACACAGTTCCAAACTGGAATGGGATATTTATACCTGTGCTCGTCCTTATATCTATTTCGATAGTATCAAACTCCCGTCGCATAACAGGTAAATAGTGAGGTGGAGAGAAAATATGCATTTTATTAGCTCCATATACATATGTTGATATATCTACTGGTACAATTCTGAGAAGAGGGGCCATAACATCTCCAACAATCTGTGGTTCTATTATATCACAATAAACAAACAGTTGTGATGGCAACCCTAATTTTAAATAAGATGGATATGTCCCAATTTTATTTAGAACAAGATTTTTGTTTGGCTCAAATCCGAGTTGTAAACATAACTTGGTTGACAACTTAAGTGAGTCAATTGCGTTATCCAAAATTGATACTGATACTTGTTTGATTATTTCATCATAACGAAATTCTATGTTCACATCAGTATTACTATTTATTGTTGCTATAATATGTTGAATGCTATCATAGTTCATGGCAGGAATATATGTTCTAAAGTGCACCAATGAATGTTTATCTTCATTGGGCATCATAATCCACTTTGATGTGTAAATAATATTTTCATGTTCTCGAACAGTAAATATGGTGCAAGGATATTGAATTTCCACAACTCCAACCAACCATTCACCTTCTAATACAAGTGATTTCGGTAACTTCGTTGAAAACATAGTTGTTTTGTTTTCCGGAAAGTATTCCATTGAGCTATTACTGAGTAAAGTTAAATAAAAATTTTCCTTTATCATATCTGATTTAAACTAGACTCTAAAATCCAACTGTTAAATTTATCAGGATAACCTTTCCACTTCACTAACACTTCCTTTCTGTTGCCAGAGTATCGAGAACTAATGATTTTATCTATTTTATAATTTTGGGAGGGGTTATAAAATACTTTTTGTAATTCCTTTTCATAAAATGTCCCAACTATAGGTTCATTTTGTAAATCTTTTAATGTATAAACTACATTCGGAGATCTGTCAATTATTGAAGATATGACAAATATTTCATCACTCCAGTTAGATTCATAGCCTTTTTGAAAAATGTGTTTATATTTCGAAATTCTAACATTATCACCAACATGAAATTTAGGCAATGAATTTTGCGATGATGGCATGTTTGTTGCTTTCCTATCATATAAATTTCTCCAAACTGTCATTATATTGTCAGAACTAACATCACAAGGACACATCTTAATACTAGAATGAAAACTATGGTTATAAGAATATATCAAGTCTTGTAAAATATCTATGTATTTATATGTATTTTGATATGTAAAATAGCGCCACATTTTAGATTTCAGAGTTCTTTGAAACCTTTCTACTATACTGGCTTTTATATCCGGATTGTTTGTCGTGTAATAATTTATATTTTTACTTTTAAAATATTTTCTAACATCTTTAGAAACAAACTCAGTACCTTTATCAGATTGTATGTGTGTGGGAGTTGCATTCGATTCATTAAATATACTTTCAAAACATTCAATAATTGTTTCAGAGTTTTTCTTTTTAATTGATCTAGCATAAGCATATTTACTAAACACATCAATAACACACAATATGTAATTAAATCCATTATTATATTTCGAATAAGTTCTCATATCACTAAGATCTACTTGCCATAATTCATTTAGATTTGATAATATGTATTTATTTCGAGAAAACTTTCTTTGAACCGGCTTATGAAGTGTGTAAGTTTCTTGTGATTGCAGCCATTTCCTTACATCCATTTTAGTCATTTTACCTTTCATAGTTTTTGATAAGTTATCAATACTACTAAATCCAGCAGGATGTTTTGGATCATAATATATATTATTTATTTCTAATAAGGGGTCCATTTTTCCCAATCAATTTTCTTCTTGATTTTTTTAATATATTTTTCACCACTACCTTTCGGGGTATTTAAAGAATCTTCATTAGATGTATATTTCCCTTCCAAAGATTTCGTCTGAAGTTGATGAATAAAATCAGATCTCTTAGAATTTCCAATGTAAGTTAATGGAATTTTGATTGTATGTAATGCCTCGGCAAAATTTTGCCAACCTATAGGATCACTTTTTTTTAGTGATCTCAATGTATCATTAATTAGATCAACAATATTACTTCCAGGAATTTTTTCATTGTTTATTATCACTGTTCCATCATCATCCCAATAAATTGTATTTTTATTAGACGAAATCAAGCTTAATAACAACTCACCCTTTTTCAAATATGATTTTGGTATTAGACTTAGTATTTGAGCTGTTGTGTAACGTGGTGGATGATTCAAATTAGTATTTTCATTCTCTTTTACTTCATCTGTTGATGTCTCAAATGACACTAAGTTTTTATTTTCTATATTGCTATTTTTATAACTTTCACTTTCATTAATATTATTCGTAATAATTGGTAATTCGATAGGTTGACGATCTCCCTCAGTAAAATGGAGGTATCTTTGTAGAATTTGTAGATATAAAATACATTTTTTACGATCTTCAATATTACTTTTTAAAATCTTTTGCATTTCTGCATCCAAGCGAGACATGGGATTATCAGCATCGGAACGTTGTTTTAGTTTTTCTATGAAATTTGACTCAACAAGCAACATTTTTTTTGCATTTTCCATTTTTAAACTAAAGATGATACTAATCCACTCAAAATAGAACTCAAAATTAAAGGTAAAAATGCTCCTCCCTTTTGTATCAATATGTTTTTTCTAAGTTTATTTTTTCCCTTGCTAACCAAAGTACGAAGCGTACTTTTAAATTTTTTCAACTTTTTCTTCTGCCTGTCTTCTAGCGGCACTTTACCTTGTAATACGTTGTGAATACATTCACAAATGCAATTTATCTCTTCTTCATCACACGATTTTAATAATGCTTTTTGATATTTAGGTTTAAGTGTATGCAGCGCGTGTAGCAACTCTTTATGCGTCTTGAGGCTTCGATCCATTATTTGTAAATGACAGGAATTTGATGATTCTTTGAATATTTATAATCTTTTGTTGGAATATATACTACGCAATATTCATCGAAGGGAAATATTTTTGATTTAATGCGACACATATCGTTAGTATCTTGTTTAAGATCAATCATTAAATATCCATGTGCTTCTTTTGTCGCATCATTGTAGGCATCGTTAATAAATTTTGAATTATCTGGTGAAACTTGTCTTGATAAGTATCGTATTTGTGTTTTGTCACGAGGGTTTTTAAAATAAATAATGTAACTTGAATTCAAAGATATATCTCTTTGGCCTTTTCCCTGATGAAATAAATTTTGAGTGATATAAAAAACACTTAAATTTCTGTGATGACTGCCTTTAGTGAAAATGTCAACAATACGACCATCAGATTCCCTCATGAGATCATCGATTATAACAAGTTGAGCGTCTTTCCCATCGAACATTGTAAGATCGGGAATACCATGATGATAGTTAACATTTGGTAAATTGTAAAGTGGTTGCATTTCATGATAACACCATGTAATTAAAGCAAAGTCTCTACTACAAATTTCTTTTGAATATTTTATGAAATTTGTTACAAAATTTGATTTTCCACAACCACTTGGACCAGCTACGATTGCAGTAAACGGGTGAATAAAACAAAACATTGTAACGTGTGTTTCTTAAAAGGTTTTAAAAAAGAATGAGACATTTGGGTTGCTGTATAAGATTTTATATTACTTTTTATAAAAACATACTGAGACAAAATATTAACAAAAATGTAAGTAAGAATAAAAAAATAACCTATTCACAATAATAATAATAAGACACAAGTAGTATAAATATACATTTACAAATAGAAAAAATACAAGTAAAAATTTTTCAAAAAGAAAACTTCGCCTATGCATAAAATATTATTAAACACAAGGTGTAAAAAATATGTACAGAAAATAAAGTTACAATAATTTTCTTAAAACTACTTAATTTAAAGAATCTAATCATTTACAATTTTATAATGACCCCAAGCTAAAGTGTCAACATTATTTTGCAAAATATGTCGCTTTGTGTCACTATAAGACAAACAAGTTTTATTAATGTTCTGTGTGAAAATTGTGTGTTTGATGGAACGAAACCTAAGCATATTACAATATTGATTTTTTTTATCAAGTAGACACGATCTGTAATTTTCCATGGTCATATTTTTTGTGACACTTTTATTTACTCCTTTTGCTTTTGCGAAAGTTTTATGGTCCACATCTAGTGCATACATTTTTGATCTTAAACCTACGAATTCTCTTAAGATTTTTCCATTATTTTCATCTTTGAAGAATCCTAACTTTTTTTTATTGATTTTTGGATAACCGTAAGCATTATCTTGAGGATAGTCAGATGTATCAAAATGATTAATGAGATCACATTTGATATCCTGGTAAAAATTATCGGTAAAAATTTGATAAATTAAACTATCCGTATCTGTATACAATAACTTAATATTGTTACTAAATTTTTTTAGCATGTAATTATAATGGAATTCATACATTAAAGTTTTAGAAATATCTAAAATACAAAATCCTAAATATATTGGTTTGTTATAAGTTAATTTGGTTCTTCGCAGCTGTATTGCTATCAAGTTTTCGTTAAAAACGGATAAACTATGGAATTCAGGTTTAGCAATCAAGTCTTGTGCTCCTAAGACTTTACCATGATTCTCCCAATGTGTTAACATTTTAACATTGACTCTCTTTTCAATATTTTCCATGGTCTTACCGAAAACGGAATTGTTCATTAGTTTATAAAAATCTTTTTCGAAGTCCGATGTAGCTAAAGTTCGCATGTTTGTATTTAAATCTATATATCTTTGCAACCAAGGGCTTTGATCAAATTTTAATATTCTATGAATTTTCTTTAACTTAATACCCATACTAAGACATTGTTTTAGATTTCTATAATGAATTTTATATTTTGTTTTATTATTAAGATTGGGTACCAATTTAATATCTTTAGAATTCCCAATTCGTACATTCTCAGGGCATAGAGGTAAGTCTGAATGCAAATCATGAAGTTCATTAGGATACTCCAAATCAACTTCAAGAATAAAACCGAACTCCGATGTGTCTGATACTTCAAAGTTTGTTTCAGTGTTCACCCATTCAAACCCACCTGTTGGAAGGTACTGGGACATGGCCCAACCATAAAGATTATTGGCGTCTAAATATGTTAGGTATGATTTAGGTTTATCCTTATCATAATCTTCCATGAATTGATTATTTGCCTTTGCATATCGATTGCTACATTGAGATATGCCTCCTCTAATTCCAGTCTTAATAAATGCTAATTTATCAAAGTCTGTCAATAATTCTAACTCAATTTGAGTATATTTAAGCATAGCGTCCCAACTTAAACCAGGTGCTGTATAGTAATGGGCTGGATCTAAACCATATGTTTTGA
The DNA here is from genome assembly GCA_923060345.2 of Erebia aethiops. NCBI lineage: Eukaryota > Metazoa > Arthropoda > Insecta > Lepidoptera > Nymphalidae > Erebia > Erebia aethiops. Next base: position 16,083,810 of record OV281090.1, on the reverse strand, counting down.
TACAAAGATCACGAAAATTTTCAAATATATCCGTTAATAATAAAACATCAGTTTTCAAATACAAGTTAGAATAATCCATCATATTTTGGCAAGAAAAATGATTCCAGACATCTTCTGCATGATTGTAGTCATCATCGGAAACATTAGAATTAGTCAGAGAACTGTAAAATTGGGGTTGAGATGGGAGTGATGATGATTTTAAACAATCATAAGAAGTCATATATTCATAAGGATAAATACCTTTTCTTCTTAAACGGCTAAAGTCATCGTTATTAGGAAAGTTTCTTTTTAAAGATTTAAATTGATTTTCATTGAGGTTTTTTGCTAATTGATCAAGGCTGCAAGGCAAAAACTTGAAAGAATCTATGAATCTCAAACTTATTTGTTGGTTATTAACATTTAGTTTTTTTGTAAAGGAAATGTATCTTTCTTTATTTTGAGGTAATATTTCAATTTCACCTTCTGTAAAATTTAATGAATGAACAATAAAATGTGCATCATAATTGCTAAGATTATGTAAAAATACAGGAATGTGACGAGGGGCTCGATATTTTTGAGCACATGATTCATGTGCCACACCTCTTAGGTTTCCAGTATGCCAGTCAAAGTCCAGAATATATTCACCATTCAGACTTGATTCGCATATGTGACACTTGTTAGAATTAGCAATATTAATTTCATCATCATTTGTTAGTGTGTTTGGACGTTTTTGAAAATTATTCTTTCTACATATTAGTTTTATGTCCTCATAGAGCCGTTCCATAAATACTTTAGTACAATCTGGACCAGTATATGTTTCGTATTTTGAAAGTCTATCATCATATGAGCATTTAATATAATATCCAAAACTATAAACTTCATGTTTCTGAATATTCTCAGTAAAGGGTTTAGAAGGATTATTTGCGCATGAATTTATTGGTTTTAAAAACGCTTCGAAATCGGCATATATAACAAATGGTATTCTTAACTTTTTATTGAACTTATCAAATTTTATTTTATTGTTTGAAGATGGCTGTCCAAACCAATTTTTTTTAGTCGGTTCACTGTTTGGTAATTCAGTAATGATATGAATGCAATCATTTTCTTTGTGGTTTTCTAATCTCTCTAGTGTAGGAAAATGTAGAAGACATCCATCACATAAATAAATGGCATGTTCTTGATTTGAGATTTGCTTGCTAACTAAGCGTGACATATTTTTAATATAGCAATAGTGCGAATTTGTTTTGTTTGAGATTAACAATAAATTAACATGAGTACGATTACGAGATTTTGTGAAGTAGAGTGGACCTATAATAGTATGATTTTTCTTTTCTTTGTTATATTCTAACCCGAAAACATTCACACTTATATTGTTTTGTTTTTCCACTTTTGGTATATCCGTTAATTTAACTGGAAAAGACACACCGTCAAACTTAAGTTTATCAGAATGCATGCTGTATGACGAGACTCTATCTGTTCTATTATTAGCAGGATACAAAGCAGAAAGTAGTGCCCATTTAAAACACATATAATCAGCATTTTTAACATTAATCACTGCCTTTTTTGCTCTAATATCTTGAGGTAAATCAACGTATGATGAACCACGAAGTGGATTGAATTTATTAACATTCATATGTAAGCATTTTATGTTTGTCAAACTCCAACCACTATCTTTTCTCTCAAAAGAACTAATTTTATTTGTAAAAGTGTCACATAATGCTGACAGGAAAATATTTAGATCGTCCCCACGAAAAATTATATAATTCGATGTTTGAAAGTCAAACGAGTTTGTTATTTCCTTCGTTTGTTGAATAAAATCTGCATGTAAAATGAAATTTACCTTGAAAACAGTATGTTCTTCAACCGACTCTTGAATAAGGAATAAAATATTATTTTTTACTGAATCCAAAAATGATTCAGGAGTCTTAAAAATCGATTTATCATTTTTACTATTTATCATATAAGTAATTATTCTTTGTCCAAAAGCTGAATCAATAACTGAAACGTTTGACAATGATGGATGTGACTTTAAATGATTATTTTTGTGCAAGTTACTTTTTAAATGATTGGTAAAATACCTTTTGTTTATGAAAATTTTGCAAATATCACACCTAAGTTTGTTACCTTCTAAATTATCATGTGATGAAATTGAGTTCTCGTTTGTGTGGTCGACAGACGAAGTAGAGGCTCCTTCGTCATATTTCACTCTTTTCACTGAGTTATTTTCTGTGAAATCATTCATCCGTTTTAGAGCTCCACCAGTCTGCTTTGTCTGTTCAGTTGGGCTATAAATAAAACATAGAAGCATGAAAAAACTCATACATAATAAGTATATATATATAATATTAAAAGAACAATGCTGAGTTTAAGGTACTTACATGGTTGAATCAATTGCTTCACAAATATTATACAATTCAACATCATATGTCAAATCCATTAATTCACATTGATCCAAAGCTTGAATGAGTTCTTCATCAGTTGGTGTGTTCGATAAAGTTCTAACATTGACTGCATTATTACTTTCATAGTTTTCATTCAGCTCAGAGTTGAAGAAAGCACTAACACAAACTTCACGTGTATCTTCCATTCTTAATAGTTCACATTGATTCAAAGCTTGAATGAGTTCTTCATCAGTTGGTGTGTTAGAAAAAGTTCTAACACTGACTGCATTGTTACTGTCATAGTTTTCATTCAGCTCAGAGTTGAAGAAAGCACTAACACAAACTTCATGTGTATCTTCCATTCTTAATAGTTTATTGAACAACAGAGATAGATTTCTACTTTCAGTGTCTTGAGACTTACTGACATTACTATAAGATTTACAATGTGTTTATATATACTCAGATAAGCATTTAATTCCATGTCTGCTAATAAAATTATTTCTATAATGTAATTTACTAATGCTTACTAAGAGTAATTAACATTTTAATTATTAAATGAGTACTTTTTACAGCCCTCTGTTTCTGCTATTTCTTTTGTAATATTATAAATTATTTCATTTGCATTAACAAGAATCCTGCTTGATTTTTGTGAATAATATTTAATCTTAACGCTTGCATGTTTCCAGTGCTGAGATGGTGGTATCTTGGCAATTTTTTTTAAATCATATACCTCTATTTTAATAAGATGAGAGGCTGTTGCACCATCATCAGAGTTTGTACAAATATAAGATGTACTACCATCCTTGTTAGTTCGAGCTACTGTTGAACTGATTAACTTTTTTTTACTTTTTGGAGACAATTCGAAAAATGTGTCTATTTGGTCTGTTGTTCTTTTAATTTTCTTTGTGGGCATTTCATGTTCTATGTGCAAATCTTGGGTTTCGTCTTCGGCACTAACACTCCCAGCATAGTAATATTGTTTTAAATATGTATTGTCTTGACTATTAACAGAGTATGATTTATTCTGTAACAATAAAAGTAGGATATTTTGAAACTGATATAAATATTTTAAATTAACAATAAACAAAACAATAGAAAAAAAAAAAAAAAAAAAAAAAAAAAAAAATTGTTGCACACTCACCTCCATTGTCACAAAACTTATTTATCACACACTCACAAAATAAACTCTTATAAACACTATATAGATTTGTATGTAAACTGTACTGCACTTCAAACGTAGAGACGTAATAGTATGGTAGAAACGATTTATTTTTGGCTAATATAGTAAACAGCAGTCATTAGGGAGTGTTCTTGCATCATGTACATTAGTAATGGAAAACGAAAATTAAGCAATCAATATTTCATAGAATGTGGTTAATGACTGTAAATGATAGAAATGCATTGTTGGAATTTTTCACTAATAGGACCTTTAGAATTTCAAAATAACTTGAATTAGTAATGAGTGAGTACATAATAGCCATAAGCGATGGAATGTTTAGGTGACTAGTTAATCAACATTTTTGGGGCTATCATTAAAATTAAGCAATCGATAGGTAAATCAAAATGCAGTTATTTAGTAAAAATTATGTTTCTGACTTGCGGTCTTTGGTATGAAGATACTGCGGGAAATATGAATTCCGTAGATGAAAAAAATATAGGTTTTAGTAAAAGGCAGAGTCTCGCAGCCGAAAGCAAAGAAATAGAAATGATTGGACATCTACATGGTGATATATTTAATCAGGAAAAATTTTTGATTAATGGCGTTGAAATGTGTGTTAAATTAATTCGCTCAAGAGAAAGTTTCAGTCTTATGGCTTCTTCAACTGATTTAAAATTAAAAGTATGTATAACAGATGCGACTCTTATAGTTCGACGCGCCCGTATAAATCCGACTGTATTGCTTGCACATCAAAAAGTTTTAGCATCTACTACTGCAAAATATCCCATAACTCGAGCTGAAGTTAAAGTTTTAACAATACCTTCAGGGGTTCAGGGTAAAACACTCGATAACATTTTTCTTGGTCAAGTTCCTAAAAGATGTATTGTTGGATTTGTCAATAATGCAGCATTTAATGGAACTCTTACAAAAAACCCATTCAACTTTGAAAATTATCAAATGAATACATTTAGTTTATACATTGATGGTCAACAAATACCGTCAAAAGCTTTACAACCATCTTTCGAGAATACTTTCACTTCAGCTTATCATACATTATTCTCGGGGACGGGAATCCATTTTTTAAATGAAGGAAACGGAATTTCTAGGGAACAATATGCAAAAGGCTATTGTCTCTTAGCATTTGATTTAACTCCTGATTTATCAGCTCACTCTAGTCATTGGAATCTTATAAAGCATGGTAGTGTTAGGCTAGAAGTTCGTTTTGATACAGCTATTCCTGAAACGATCAACTGTATCGTGTATGCAGAGTTTGACAATGTTATTGAAATTGATAAAAATCGTAATGTAAGTGTGGACTATAGTAGTTAAGAAACTTTATTTTGTAAAAACATTAAGTTATAACTTGTACATACATTTTTATTAAGGTTTGTAATAAAACATTGATAAAAGAAATATTTGTTTATTTTTTATTTTAGTTATCCATCATCACCCATAATATATCTGAAACACTATGATCTTACTCCCCATTCATCTGTGATCCATTGTAGCGATAAGATCAGTAGTACTGAAGTAATATGAATACAATAGAGATAAAGACATATTTAAGAAAAATCCACCCAGGTCTCCAACACAATGTGTATGCTGCAAACCGATTACCAATATATGTTGAAACTCCAGCCTATTTAATAAGTAATCTTGACCCAGACTATATGCCCGGGTCTCATTGGGTAGGCTTGTATATAGACATAAATGGTATTGGACAATATTTTGATTCATATGGACGACTGCCAAGTAAATATCATAGGCAGTTTCTGAAAAGAAATACAAGAATGTGGTATTGCAATACTAGAAGGATTCAAAATGATTACACGTCAGTTTGTGGACAATATTGTATAATGTATTTGTTTTATATGTTTAGAGGTTACAGAAGTTGTGATTTTTTTGATTTATTTAATAATAATACACTAGAGAATGATATGTTGTTGAGTAGTTTATTTAAGTCTACATTTAAAGAGAATAAATTGAAGCCATGATAGATAAGAAGTTTCCTTTGAACCTCATAGAATAAAGCAATGAGTAACTTATCAAAGAGCAATTAGTTAATCATTCAAGGATCGTTTTTACAAAATGCTGTTTGTAACCGTCGAGCGAGGTGATTAGGACGTGATTAGTAATTAGTAAATCATCTAGGGATCGTTTGTACAGAAATGCTAACTTTGTAACCGATAAAGATACGAAGCTGGGAGTCAGCGCAATCGATTCAGCGTGCCCCAAAACTTAAGAAAAAAGTCCAAACTTTTTTTTTTTTTTTTTTTTTTTTTTTTAGGTTTTAAATTTTCTCCGGACCACAGAGGGGGCCAAGCCGAGGGGCGTGGGAGGGGTCGTGACCAGTGTCCCAGAACCGGCGAATCCCCTACTACTAATAGCACATTCTTTTCATCCCGGAAAATTAAAGAGTTAAGAAGAGAGAGTAAGAGCCCGAGCCAAATAAAATTTTGCGCCCGAATGATACACTCTACTTTTCGTCAACCTGTATGAGAAAATAAAAGGCGCCTCATATATGATTGTAATATTATTATTTAATAAAACATAGAGTAATTCTATACTTTCACTGTCACTGAAGAACTCATTTTTCAAAACAAAACCATGAATTTTTAACAATCCGTGAAAATTGACGAAAACACGGACTGTAGTTCGCGCGTTTTAATTTGATTTTTTTTTTTTCGTACCGGCCGTCGTACCAGCCAGTCTTTATTCAAACAATATTTGAGTTCGATTCCTTTGGCGCTGAACACTAAGATGTTCCAAATTCAAAAAGTGCGTGGCAAAGATAATTGTGGAAATTGTCACTTTTTGAAATAAAGAGGATTAAAAACTCATTTCTGCCCGCTAAAAGTTTCTTATAGAAAACACCACCTTTGGGTGCACTTAAAGGCGAACCAAGTCGTCCTTTTCGAATACAAGGGATGAAAAATCCTTTCTGAAAACAATTAACCAGCAGGATAAGTATTTTTTTTTTTATAACGGAAATGCTTGCGCTTGATAATCATGGGTATAGAAACAGAAAGCTATGAAAAGGTCTAGGTTGGAGCGCGATTGCTTAGAAATCCTAGACAAATCCTATTCTAATCCTATCCCTATTTTAGCTCTTTGCGTCATTGACCTTTGTCAGAACAACAGTCTATATATTACTAGCTGATACCCGCATTTTCGTCCGCGTGGAATAAGATTTTTAAATTCCCACGGGAACTCCTTAATTTTCCTGCATAAATGTCTGACACTCTCCAGGTCCTCAACTATGCCTATGCAAAAAAATCACGTCGATTATTTGCTCTGCTGCGGCGTGATTGAAGGACAAACCAACCTTTCGCATTTATAATATTATGCTACCTACTAAGTGGTCTAGTAGCAACGAAAAAATCATCTAATGAAGTGTTAAAAAGTAATTAATCTCTCACCCCAAGCTATTGATTGCTTTAACTTCTAACGGCCACGAGCAAAGCCAGAAGCCAAACACGCACCGTTTGATTGCCGGGAAATAACAAGGATTAATGATCATTTTACTCATTTTAACCCCTGTCGCAAAAATATTTTTTTTTATCCAGTACAAGCTAGCCCTTGACTGCGATCTCACCTGATGGTTAGTGATGATGCAGTCTAAGATGGTAGCGGGCTAACCTGTTAGGGGCATGGCAGTTATATTAAACCCCTTCGGTTTCTACACGGCATCGTACCGGAACGCTAAATCGCTTGGCGGCACGTCTTTGCCGGTAGGGTGGTAACTAGCCACGGCCGAAGCCTCCCACCAGACCAGACCAGGGAAAATTCAGAAATTATAAATTTCCAAATTGACCCTGCCGGGGATCGAACCCGGGACCTCCGCAGTACGGCACGGAGGTCGTCAATATATGTTAGTTTGGCAGCTTTGTGTGTGTGTGCACAGTGTATGTGTGCCAGCGTTGCTCATAAAGATCTAGCCCCACTATAGAGGCGCAGCGATGCACGGCACGTAGCGGCAAGTATTCTTTGTATGAGGTTGTATGGAGCTGGGCCCACGCGGCACGGAGATGCAATGCGCGACGCGGCCCCGTCCAAACTTATACAATAGTTATTTGTGTTATATGGGGGCAAAGAAAATTTTTGTTCCCCGAGGGCGCTATTTTGAATTCAGAGCGAAGTGAAGTATTCTAAAGTAGAATCCTAAGCGTAGCGAGGAATTCAATATACGCCGCCCGAGAACAAAAAATTTGGCCCCGAGTGACACACACTATTTTTCATCATTACGTATGAGAAAAAGCTAGGAGTATCAACCTACTATGTATGGACATTACCTATACGTTTAAGCACCAATCAGAAGCACGAACGCGGACCAATCAGAACAGAGAAATGAAAAGTCCCATGGGCCTAAAAATTACATTTTGCTCCCGCTATCATCTGAAGCCAATATTCGTTTTTCGAATAGGTATGATGAAAATAATATTTGCCGCTACGTGCCACGCCGCTCCGTGCATCTCAAGTGCTCTCTCAAGTCTCTAGACACAACTCCTGATGATGAAGTACTGGGTTGGAATCCCGAGTCAGGCCCTTGATGGATTTTACTGACAAGAAATTCTGCACGTAGAGCCGATGACCTTTCTCCAGCCGTGGTTGATTTTCCGTCCCAGAGTAAGGGAATGGAAAGTACACCTGTGTTTGCAAATTAAGACAGGCTACATTTTATCCCCAAAAGTTAAAGATTCCTCGCGGGAATCATAAACTTTAATCCACGCGGACAAAGTCTCAGTCAAAATAAAGTAAATTTATAGGCGAAAGTGTTTGTCTACATTTCAAAGCCCACTTTAATACTAGAAAATCAAAGAGTAGTCAAGGCATATTTAAAAACCTGTTGGACAATAATTAGTGTGAACACTGAAACTGATCGTTCGTCAACAATAAAAATAGCTTTTCTCATGATTTTCCGTGTCAAATTTGAGTAAAATGGGTCAGGAATTGTCACTTTTGGACCACCGCCAGCTTCCCAAATTCAAACATATTATAGAGGATGTACGGAATATGGACACTTTAAAAGCGAGCCAAAACTTCTGATTCGACAGATTGTACGAAAAGTAATAAAACTCGGATACAGTGGAACAAAGAGATTTTCCCTTCAAAGTTTGAACATTGTGGATTTAGTATGCTTTCTGTTATATAAGATAGCTTTTGCCCCAGAATATCTACGCCTCGCGTTCATGTCAAACTGTTTTGGGTTGTTTCCGTGATCTGTGGTTCTATAGGACCGATTTTGATCAATATCTACTTGAACAGAAATTACTAGTTTTTTGTCTTTTAACCGTCTTTTTCTCTATCTGCAGCACTATCTGCAATGTTATATGGAGCTGCATACACTGCGCGACATGACAAAACATTGTTCACTACCGATGTGGATTGCGGACAATGGACATTTCGTTCACTCTGGTTCACGCAGATGGCGAATGGCGAGAATGGCAGATTTGACGACCTCCGTGGCGCAGTGTGTAGCGCTGTTGCCTTAACGTGCGGAGGTCCTAGGTTCGATCCCCAGCAGGGTCAATTTGGGAATTTATAATTTCTGAATTTTCCCTGGTCTGGCCTGGTGGGAGGCTTCGGCCATGGCTAGTTACCACCCGACCGGCAAAGTCATACCGCCAAGCGATTTAGCGTTCCGGTACGATGCCGTGTAGAAACCGAAGGGGGGTATGGGTTTAATATAACTGCCATGCCCCTAACAGGTTGGCCCGCTATTATCTTAGACTGCATCATCACTTACCATCAGGTGAGATCGTAGTCAAGGGCTAGCTTGTAGTGGATAAAAAAAAAGATGGTTTCTTGTCTGCCCCCCGATTGTGTAAGGAAAACATAATCGTAATCTATAGTCAAATGGATAATTCGACCTGAGGTGCAATCATGTAAGGATCGCCGAGAAAATCGTTAAAGCTCAATTTCGTGTATCTGTCACCGTAAGATTGTAAAATCCGTTAGATTATAATCTAACGGTTTCTATCCCGCGAGATTATAAACTTTCGAAAGATTGTGAACCGTTCAATGTTCTGAGTATTAATTTATGAAATATTTATTGTTTTTACGTTTTCTTGTCTCTTTCTTGTACAGTTCGCGCGCGGGTTGAATGCAGAGTAAATGTAAGTGTCTCCATACATTTACTCTGCATCCAACTCGCGCGCGAAATATAGGTTAGGTTAGGGTTTGACATGAATATTCAGGTAGTGCCCGGCCGCAGGCCGGGCACTTAGGTTCTATCGGGTTAATATACCTAATATATTACAATTTACCGAAAAATAACGCGTTAAATTGTAAGCAGTATGTTACGGTTCACAATCTGTCGACAGTTTATAATCTATCGAGATAACAAGTAATAAAATTAAAAATTTTAAAAAACCCACGACGAACTACAGAGCTCCATTGAAACAACAATTAGAACTTAGCAAAAGTATATATAAAATAATATCTAAAACACAAAACTGCATATTTGCCGGCTCAGTAGTTCTTTTGACCAGCGTGGTGGACTATGGCCAAACCCTTCTCATTCCGAGATAAAACTTGGGCTTAGTAATGAGCAGGGGTGTCAAATAGTGTTAAATTTTAATATTCTGATAAAAATTGTTTAAAAAAATGTGATCACTTAAGGAGTTCCCATAACCACCTCCTGGCTCCATCATAAGACCCTGAGCAGCATCTAGGTACAAAGTGCTAGTCAAGACAAATCAAAAGAGTCCTAACACGACGGGTTTACGATAAGAACTTAAGGAGTTCCTATGACCACCTCCTGGCTCCATCATGAGACCCTGGGCAGCATCTAGGTACAAAGTGCTAGTCAAGACAAATCAAAAGAGTCCAAACACGACGGGTTTACGATAAGAACTTAAGGAGTTCCTATGAACACCTCCTGGCTCCATCATGAGACCTTAAGCAGCATCTAGGTACAAAATGCTAGTCAAGACAAACCAATAACCAACCAACCAAACCAGCCCATAGAGGAACTGGAGCCGGTCGTTGGGTTAGGGCCTTGGTGAACCGGATTTTACTTGGTGATGGCTGTGGTAGCCGTACTTATATGTCTACACTTACCCTGACAATCACCTTGCCGTAGTCTAGGGAGCAAGTGAGGGTGTACTAGTGGTGTTCGGGAGAGATGTGTAAATGAGAGTGTGTGTTTTGCGTGAACCCTCACTCAACTCCTTGGTGGTAGGTGTCAGGCCTCTTCTGGCGTCAAGATGACTTGGTACTTCACTAGTATAGGTAGTGTTTACAATTGAATGGCACACAACACAAATACTATTACACCTTCGGCCAATTTAGGACCGTACAAAAGGCACTTCTATGTTCAATTCACTCGAGGTTACAAAACATTATCGTTATTAAACGCGACACAAACAATTATTAGGTTACATATCTGATGCAAAAAACCGCATCTCAATCGGCCCAGTACTTTTTGAGAAAAATGGTAACATAATATTGAAAAATTAAAATCATAGACTACAGCTCAGCTTGGTGTCTATGGTCCTAAAATATATCTAGAAACCTTCTCACAAGCTATACATATCTAATGCAAAAAACCGCATCTCAATCAGCCCAGTACTTTTTGAGAAAAATGGTAATATACTGAAAAATTAAAATCATAGACTACAGCTCAGCTTGATTGTCTATGGTCCTAAAATATATCTAAGAACCTTCTCACAAGCTATCCATATCTAATGCAAAAATAACATTTCAATCGGCCCAGTACTTTTTGAGAAAAATGGTAACATTGAAAAAATTAAAATCATAGACTACAGCTCAGCTTGGTTGTCTATGGTCCTAAAATATATCTAAGAACCTTCTCACAAGTTATCCATATCTAATGCAAAAAACCGCATCTCAATCGGCCCAGTACTTTTTGAGATAAATGGTAACATATTGAAAAATTAAAATCATAGACTACAGCTCAGCTTGGTTGTCTATGGTCCTAAAATATATCTAAGAACCTTCTCACAAGCTATACATATCTAATGCAAAAAACCGCATATTAATCGGTCCAGTAGTTTTCCAGGAAAACGGTAACGTAACAAAAAAGTGCACAAACAAACAAACAAACAAACACACAACCTCTTAGGGCAAACACATATACCGTCTCCGTTTCGTCGAGGGTAAGTAAAAAACGTTATATTTTAATCTAACGGTTTTTACAATCTTACGGTGACATATCCATTCTCATACGTTTAGGGTATCGTACATACCTAAACGTATGAGAATGGATACACGAAATTGAGCTCTAATTCAATGCTGTTATGGTTTATTTTACTTTGAAGCCGAGCTTTAACGATTTGATCGGCAATCCTTACATGATTGCACCTCTGATTGTAACTAAGTACATTTCAGCCATAGCACCCTCCTCAATCGCTTGGGTTGGCCATTGGTTAATGGTTGCCCATTTTATATCGTACACCCTTAAAGAAAACTCTCATCTGGAATTAGCTGCCCTGTGAATACATATACTCGCACTAAGAAAATGAGCTATTGGAATTCTATTCAAATAATATGAAACCAGCGGCGGCACCTAAAGAGACAAATAAAATACGTAAGTAGATCTCGAAAATCCTTTCATCGCATTTCATATGCAAGTGTTTTAAGTTAAAAGCTCTTCTTTGACTTTGAAACGAAGGCGCCTGGCGTGGAATACATTATTCACTGGGACTTACTGGATCCAGGTTACTGGCATGCATAGGTATATTCTGTGTGTAAGTAAACTGTACGTAAAGGTGATATTTGATTAGTAGAAGTCTTTACTTCTGGACGTCTGTCATTTGAAGACAATGAAATTGACCGACCGACGATCAAATGATACGAGCTCGAGCAAATAAAATAGTTAATTAATACGTACTAGTACTTTTATGAGAGACGGTCAAATTATATACGGACGGACGGACGAAATATAGAGATTAGATTACCTTCACAACGTGGAAATCCATTACTTACTTAATATTAGGTATGAATGCGAATTGCGTCTGTCTATCTGCAACGCTTTCAACCGATTTTGATAAAATTTAGTTCAGAAAATAAGGCCAAGTAACTTTGCTTTCCTTATTGGCGGATCATAATTTTGCAAGGTTAAAGGAAATTCTAGTCTCTGAACCTAATTCTAGTCTGATATGAACTAATACGCTCTATCTATAAAAAACCCTGCCTTTATTATCAAAGTAAAAAGTAGGATATACTTTTTAATAAACTTAACTCGTAATAAAAAACCATTTTTAAGATCGTTAGCTAACTGTTGACAGAAGTGACTTTAATAATTCGTAAAATAAATAGCATCATTAAACCAATAAAAGAAAGGCGACTGTAAAAAAAAAATTTCAACGATCCCAAAGTTTCCTTAATTAGTATAATTTAATTGCGGTTAGCTAACGAGAAAGTTAATTATTTAACCTCAAAATCCTAAAGAGAACGAGGAATAACATCATCAATCATGAACGCTGGGCTATGGACTGGCTTATATGTTTACTGAATTTTTTAAAATATGTTTCAACAATCATTCTTACTCATATTTGACGACCTCCGTCACCGTGGTGAGCGCTGTAGTCTTGACAGCGGGTTCGATCCCCGGCAGGGTCAATTTGAGAATTTACAATTTTTGAATTTTCTCTGGGAGGCTACGGCTTTATTCTGACGTTGATGTTTCAGTTTTTATATACCCGCTCTGTCTTCATCGGTTCCTATTCAATTACCTTAAAAATACTATTTATTTAAAGGCTCTATGGTCAACCAATATACAATAACCTATCTACTATACCGCTTGCGTCCTGAGCCTATGTTTACGGAAATGGAAACAGCGCACCTCCCAACTCGGGGACGATTTTCCAACGGGCAACGTATTATAGGTAGGTTTATAGTATAGGTTAAAATATGTTAATTTCATCGTTGACAACCCCTGTTCACGGTCCGTCGATTTTGGAATTGTTAAGTTTTGTGAAGTTCCGTTTGACAAACGATCCTAACCCAATTTCCCATAGAAAGCTTTAGAGCTTTGTTCTAACAATGACTGTCACAACTCAAAAGCTAAAAATAATTCAAATTTACGGCCGTCTCTACTCTCTAGCTAGCAGAATGCTCGAAAGGTACTTTGTGGGGAACTCGACTACTTCTCGCCCGCAGCCTGGCGCGAGCGCTATTCAAATGAAATAATTACCCATTTTTTTAAGCCTACTAGCTGTTGCAAGTTGCAAGCAACGAACTTGCAGCCTGCGTAAATGCGTTTTTTTTTGTTAAATTCCGTGGGAACTCTTTGATTTCCTAGGTCAAATATTGTTTATTCACTAGCTGACGCACGCGCGTGGATTGAGGTATTTTGGTTCCCGCGGGAACTCTTTAATTTTCCGGGATAAAAGTCCTACAAATATATATTTAAGTGTGCCAAGGCGCATAAAAATCCTTTCAGTAATTATTTCAAGCGTGCTGCCGTAACAGACAGACAAACAGAACGGAGAAAGATGACATGGACATGAAAAGTGGTTGGCGTACTCAATACAGTTTAAATAAGTAGAAATTAAATAATTAAGATAACATCTTACTAACTGCCATTTTCAATTATAAATTATATTTGAAAATAAGAAATCAATCTGCACATCTGTGTTAGAGGCATTGAATCACAATACAATAGCAGTCTCCCTTCAATTCTATTCAAATACAAATGCTTCAAAATAGTTGCACTTTTTCGAATTTCATGCAGGCAGATATAGATTTTATTGCTCAAGGAGTTAAGAACTAAATTTGTCTGTTCCTGATTGCATTATTATAGTATAATTTTACTAAAAAAATATATAATACTCTGAGGATTTGCAGCCATGTGCCGCTCTCTTTCGCATTCGGAACACATCGATGTAAATTTGCGTTTACAGAAAAAAATCAGACACGAGAAGTACTTATTTGATATTTTAATGTGAATTAACGTTAGTGTTTGATGTTTGTGTAAGTGTTTGATGTTAAAGTGAGTGTTTCATGAATAAAAGTTAAAATAAAATATTATTTGGAATAAATTGGTTCGGTGCGGTAGGTACACTTTGGCAAACTCTCGAAAAACAAAGTAACATCCAATCGTCCCTATAAGAATCTTATTATCTTCTTATTTTGCCTCATTCTTTGAATATATTAATTCAAATTTGAAAATCAGGTCATAAGTCCTGATATTTGGTAGTGTGTACGTGGAAGTATGTTAAAATTATTTTTTAAGCACAATCACTGCGCACGCGGCGCGTTTGACGTACATCAAAAACTGACAGCGATCGGAACGCGTGCGTTGAATAGCGTTAAGCTTCTGGGCTCATTTGTTTTATAGCTACCTGTGTTATAACCTGTAATAAGTACTTTTAAGGTGATCTCATTCCAAATAAATAATACCTAATGTTTATGAGACAACACACACGCGGGTGATAGGACTCTATACTCGGCGTTTTTCTACGTGTTTTATGGTTTTCTAAAAAAATAAATATAGTAAATAATATATTCATAAGAATGTTGGTGATATAAAGTTGACATAATTACAATTGAAAACGAATGAAAAAAAAATATCATTTATAACTAATGATAACAATACTTAATCCCAATTTCATACGTCAAATTCCATATAAAAGGGGATACTAAGTTTCCTCAACATTTAGCTCTATACTTACTTTCACCAAGCAACTAACATTAAAGTCTGCTTGTATAAAAAATACTGATAATATCAGCAAAAGTTAAGTGAATCTGAAGTACATTACAATTTACATTACTTCTTACATTTTTTTAAGATGGCGCCGATGCTGCCGACTACACTCACATTATCAGACTGATTAGTTAACGCGATCACCATCCCTAAGCAGCGTGCAAAACTTTCGTGTAGTCCCAGCTTTATATTCGCAAGTCATTCGTTGCAAATTATAACATCGAAAAAATTAAAGGGTCGCTATGAGGTGATTTGTCAACTCAATACTCCTTCGTTAGATGAAGAGTTTTAGTAGTTTAGTTTTAGTTTCGTCCGCGTGGAATAAGTTTTTTGAACTCCTTATTTTACCGGGATAAAAAGTAGCCTTTGCACTCACCAGCTCAACTATACCATGGAAAAATCACGTCGATCCGTTGCTCTGTTGCGGCGTGATTGAAGGACAAACCAACAAACAAACACACTACTTATCGCATTTATAATATTAGTATGAAGTATGATAATAACGATTGCAGTAAAATACAACCATTAAATCCTATAATTACCTACTCTCTCATACAAGTTACAACTGATGGAAGTCATTTAAGAAACATAATACGTATAATCATTTATGTAAGTAGGTTGTAAATTTTATTTAAGAAGTTAATTAGTGTAGTCTTATAAATAAGTCAAATTCAGTCAAGTACTTCGTTAAATTAATTTGAGCGTTAAATTCTACATGACGCCTCATTTTATTAATAAAAAATAAGTATCTGAAAGTACTTTTTAAACAGTAATCTACAAAAAAAAAGAAAGCTCAAAATTATGAACAGAAAAAAAAACTAGTATTAAGTATAGTTCTTCCACCTACCACTATTCATTACGCGCACTGTTATTCATGATATTAAAAAAATCATAACAAAATCAATGATTAACACACTAATCAATTATAAGGCTTTTAACGTAAATTAATAAATAATCTATTTTACTAGAATAAAAATGTACTTATGGGAAATTCTAAAGCAGATCGTGAAAAGCTAATGTTGTAATAATAGCAAAAATACTACAATACCTATAAGGCCTCGCACACCAAGGGCACACAGGGCCAGCAACAATCCACATCGCGTTCGAAACGCCTTCAACATTTTTCCAAACTCACATCCTCCCGAAACATTTTCCACCAAAACACTATGAAACTTTAGACCGGGAACACCTTTAAACGCATATTAGTTACCGACATTATCCCATTATCGACAGCAAACCAAGAAACGTGTCATTGACCGTACATAATTTTAACCTGTAATTGGATTATACGTAAGTTGTACTACGTAAATGAATACGCACGTGAAATGGGAAATATTACCGCGCGCGGTACACCCTTCCCGTTAGAATGCTGACACGGTACTAAAATTTCTGCAATAACATTGTACGCTAGAAACGCGCGGCCCGTAGCCCCTCGTAGCTCCGTAGTCCGTAGCATTTTGGGAAACTCCGACTCACATTGATCGAGTTTCCGTGGACATTAGTTCTGAGAAAAGTTTGTAAGACGGGTCTTTCAGATTCAAAGAAAACTTTAAGCTCTTGCATAGGAGCTACGCTGATTTAATCGCTACAACGAACTTAAAGCGTAAACATACCTCTACAAACCGGACAGCATAGGCATTAGGCATTTGTCTCGGAAAGGAATGAAATGTTATCCTGTCACCCAGTGTGCGCGATCCATATAAAAGTAAATGTTGCGTAATTTTGACCGTAATGTGTTTTCACCCTTAAGTTTAAGTACAGTCTATATGGATGGAAGTTGCAACTGAAAAGAGCACTAGAGGTGCTTTGATTGTTGAGATGACTATCCCTTATCAACTTGCAAGGCATTAAGTTAATAACCTAAAATTCTCAAATAGATTGTTGTTTCAATAGGTAATTTTTTTATAAAAAATACAAAGAAGTACTTTGCGGCGTGAATGAAGGACAAAAAAACGACCTTTCGCATTTATAACATTATAGTAAAGAACTGATGAATTACCTAGAGACCATTTGCCCATACATGCAGGGCTAAGTAGATACGTGAAAGCCATATCTACTATTATAAATGAGAAAGTGTGTAGGTACTCTCTGTCTGTCTATCTGTCTGCAACGCTTTAACGGCCCATCTTTGCAACCAATTTTAATGAAAAGTATAAAGGAAGGTTACGTCCCGGGGCACTACTATACTATACATGATCTACCATCCTACCATACATCCATCATCCATCGCTACCATCTTAGACTGTATCATCACTTACCATCAGGTGAGATCGCAGTCAAAGGCTAGCTTGTAGTGGATAAAAAAAAAAACAAAACATGGCATACCTAGGTACTTTTTATTAGGGAGTTTAATTTAAGAAATTGAATCCACGCGGACGATGTCGCGGGCATCATCTAGTACTTAGATATAAAGCTTTGTTCTAATAATTATTATTTTAAATAATTTTATTCATTGATGTAGTATTTTAGTACCAATTTATTAGTATTATCAATTAAAAAATCTCATAGCATACCCACCCAAAATACCTAAGCCACATTCATAGGGCCATATAGATATCGTAACTGAATCAAAACCACGATCGACTCGCATCGGTATGTGATAGGGCCAGTAAGGGCCATCGATAAGGCTTAGTGCTTCATTTAACACAATACGCACGTACGCACGAATATGTACAGTACAAACTAATGCCGGTCTGATAGAAGCGATCACCGGGTGAATTCGATACACAAATAGAGAAAATCGGCGCCAGAATGGCCTACTTCGTTGTGTAACGGATTTTAGGCGTCGATTTTTGAAGTGAAACTTCTTTAGAATCGTTGTGATTTGAAAATTAAACGAAACGAAAAATGGAACGAAAAAACGACACCAAAAAGAGACAAACTTATATAGGATTCAGCCTGCGAGAGAATGAGATAGAATACAAGTTATATTTATCTCATTCTCTCGTAGGCTACTTTTCTGAAGTTTCACTTCTGCACACAATTTTTTTGAAGTGAAACTTCTTTAGAATCGTGATTTGAAAATTCAATAAAACGCAAAAGCGACACCGAAAAGAGACAAACATAAATATGTACTATATAATATGTTTTGCCCGCGAGAGAATGGGATAGAATACAAGTTATATTTATCTCAATAATTTATGATGCCGCTAGAAGAAACTCTTTGGCCCTCAATGGTAATGTTTCAGAAATAGGTACCTAGTTAGAGTCCGACAAACGTCTCTGACCCGGCGACAGCTCGCTAGTAGATATGAAAAACATAAACGCTAAAAAGCTCACCATTAAAATACAGATCATAATTTAGACAACCTTCCTGACGCTGGTAGTGGTGAGCGCTGTGGTCTTATTGTGGGAGGTCCCGGGTTCGATTCCTGGCAGGGTCGAACTGGGAATAAAATCTGAAATTTCTCTGGTCTGGGTCTGGTGGGAGGCTTCAGCCGTGGCTAGTTACCACCCTACCGGCAAAGACGTACCGCCAAGCGATTTAGCGTTCCGGTACGATGCTGTGAAGAAACCGATAGGGGTATGTTTATAACTATACTTGTATGAATATAACTGCCGTGCCGTACATATCAGGTGCGATCGCAGTCAAGAGCTAACTAGTAATGAAATAAAAAAAACATCAGCTGGCTGTTATAAGCGTTCCGATAAAATTCTAGAAACATTTACTGTACTCTTACTCTGAGTTTTTACATTGCAAATACGATTGATCGACGTGAGAGCTCACCACGCAGTGTAAGCGAACGTCAAAGTAAAATGAACCCAAAAGCTCTTGCTTTAAAGTCACAAATTCAGCGTTTGGAGCGCTGGCTGTGAATAAATACACGAAAGGATGAAATGAGCTCTAAACCAATGCAGTTAAGGTTCATTTTACTTTAACGTTCGCTTACACTTGGCGTGGTGAGTTCTCACGTCGATCAATCGTATTTGCAATTTAAAAACTCAGAGTAAGCGTACAGGAACTTAGATAAGGGGAAGGATGACGTAACATTGAAAACAACATCAACTCTTAACCAAAGACATTTTATTGGAATACTTATTCATAAGTAAATATACCTACGTAAATCACAATAACAAAAGTTGGTTATTTCCATAAATACTACACTTACATAATATAATCATTACCGCACATATCCCACGCACTGTTATATCACAGTTTAGCAATCATACAGTTGGACAACGAATTTATACTGTAATTATGTACTCAGTTCGAAGATTGAAGGTAACATTTTCACATTAACTGCAACAAAAAGATGCAACTCCTATATAAATCGATGTAGGTTGTATACTCATCGATTTGGAAGAAAGGTGCATTGAAAATGTAAGTATGTTAGATTAGGAACTACTAAGCAATAATATAACAATAGTGTGAGTGAGCCTGTTTCGAACGTTTCTAGGTAGTTTCCATACTGGTTGCATGTTTACTGTGGTATCGTTGTTAATTTTGTTACGATGTAAGGAACACATACTAGGACACCATAGAATAAAGACGTCTTCACTAACATCTTATCATACTAATATTATACCTAAATGCGAAAGTGTTCATTGTTGGTTTGTTGGTCTGTTGGTTTATTGGTTTGTTGGTTTGTCCTTCAATCACGAGGCAACGGAGCAACGGATCGACGTGATTTTTGGTATGGGTATAATTGAGGACTTGGAGTGTAACATAGGCTACTTTTTATCCCGGAAAATTAAAAAGTTCCCGCGGGAATCAAAAAAGACTTAAACCACGCGGACAAAGTCGCGGGCATCAGCCAGTCAGTTAATAAGACCAATAAAAGACACATTACTTCAATACGCGCCTCAGCGGTAGTTTGCCTAAAAACATGGCTTTCATAACGTTATGATTCCTAAACTGTGTACATATTGTACTCGTCCAAACACACTTTATATTAGATATTCAAATGAAACTCAAATTAGAAAAGGTTACATCCCTCACATAATTCGGGAAACGAATTACTCTTTATGTTGTTGACAAAAGGTTAAAGGAAAACATAACAAAAGAGCCCATGTAAATAAATGAATGCCCACTAAGTAATACAAAAACAAGCAATACAAAATCCAATATTTTTTTAGAATGGTCAAAATATCCACCTTGGTCAACCCTTAAATTGGGTATTTGACAACTAGTCAAATCAGCAACTTTGTTTCAAACGTCAAACGCGAGCTTATGGGATTTTGTATGAAATACTGAATTGTGACGTCATCAAAGTTCGACTCACTTTTTTACTTCAATGGATAGTTTAAAATGGTTATTCAACATAAAACTAACAGGGGACGTGGATATTATTACAATTTTCGGCAGTTTCTCTAATAATCCACTAGAAAACAGTTTGACCATTACAGTGGCGTGCAGTTCATAGAGGCATAAAAGCGCCGCTTACCCAAATGGAAATACGTCAATGCACATTTTTCATCAAAACAGCTAGTAAATGGGTATTCAGACCAACTAATGCCAACCCCAGCTTCAAATCCTATGCACGCCACTGAGTCTAATAGTAAAATATCCAAATATTCATATTTATAGATTCAAGATTTATGAAAACTTACCGAAATGAGAACCTCCATGACCATCTACTTATGTTGGTACTCAGACAAATTCAAGCCAAGACCCGCATTAAAAAATATATATTCATGCACGTTTTTTCATAACTTCTCACTTCGGAAACCAGTGAAAGAGATAGCTTAACTTAGATTTTCGATTTAATAATAATAATTATCAAACATAACAAAACAAACTTTGTATAGCTCGCGCCAATCAATTAGTCGCGTATGAAGTTGACCGCAAAACGCGTCGCAGTAGCATATTTTCACGCGCAGTATGTACGTTTTTTTTTATCCACTACAAGTTAGCCCTTGACTGCGATCTCACCAGATGGTAAGTGATGATGCAGTCTAAGATAGTAGCGGGCTAACCTATTAGGGGCATGGCAGTTATATTAAAGCCATACCCCTATTCGGTTTCTACACGGCATCGTTCCGGAACGCTAAATGACTTGGCGACACGTCTTTTGCCGGTAGGGTGGTAACTAGCCACGACCGAAGCCTCCCATAAACCACGACAGTTTGTATGGGAGCTGTGCAAACAAGCACTCAGCACAGAGACGACTATTTTGATTGGTGCTAACTATATCTAAAAGAAAAAAGCGTTATTAAACGCTTAGTCCTAAAAAACCCAAATAAATAGCATCCATTTTTAATTTTACATAATATAACACACACTATGTATATTACATAAGCATTATAAGTAAATACTTAACACTAATAATGGTGTTTATTGTATACTGTTTAACACTTGTTAACTATTTTGAATATAATATTTCCTAATAGACATATTTGTATATTTTTTTCCATTGTTTCTTCAGTTGTATTGTCCACTTCAATAGTTGTTAATCATTATCGACATAAAGCCATATATATGTCACCGTAAGATTGTAAAAACCGTTAGATTGTAATCTAACTAGCGATATTGTAAACTGTCGACAGATAACAGTTTAACGCATAATTTTTCGGTAGATTGTAATCTGTTAGGTATATTATCCCGATAAAACCTAAGTGATACCTGATTATGTCGAACCCTAACCTAACCTACAAGAAAGAGGCAAGAAAACGTAAATAGAATGAATATTTCAAAAATCGACACTCAGAACATTAACGGTTCACCATCTGTCGACAGTTTACAATATCGCTAGTTAGATTACAATCTAACGGTTGTTACAATCTTACGGTGACATATACAAGAAAAGTGTTTATAATTTAAATCTTCTCGTAGTAGTAATTTTATTGTTTCTTTCAGTATTCAAAATACTAAGTATTGTGCGAAAGCATGAAAATCAATATTTTTGGTATTACCTATATACATTTTTTTCAAAACTAATCATTATTTTTAAGCCAAAGTATTAAGATATTTGGAAATTTAATTGGGCAATATTTAAGGTTATTTGTTTGAATGAAATTTTGCTATACTTAGTTTTTGTCAGTTAATTCTATTCTTGCTTAGTTTTAAGTCTACTACAAAATATATTAGAGTAAGCCATACGTTTAGATCTAGCCTAGTTTTAATTTAGATCACATTAATAAACAATAGTATAATGAGCAGTTATATTGAAAAACGCGAATAGTTTAACCTAAAGATCTACTGCATAGATATTTGTCATGCAAGTCTGAGGACATGAAAATGGATCGACTTTGTATTTATTTATAAGTCTGTATCTTAAAAAAAATATGTAATAAATGATCAATAAATCATTCAATCAAACGTCTTGGAAAAGCGGTAACAAATCTATTGTCTATCTTACAAATAATATACAATCTAATAACCTAATTTACTACTAACCTAGTACTTAGCGGTAGTTATTTAAGGAAATAATTAAATCTCTGAACAAAATAGACAGGACCAAAATATGTAGTGCTGTCGCTGTCCCTTTGCGTAGCAAGCATTATGAAAGGGAAAGCAGATTGCGTACAACATGATAAGCTACAATATCTATTGAACTACCTACTTATAATAAGTTTACATATTATAGTTGAAAGAATTAATAGAAAATAAAGAAAGTATCCAAAAAATTGTTTAATGTCAACTTAAGAAGTTACCCTAAAATCTCTGTACTGAAAACTAGCCATAGAAGAAACTCGCAAGTGCCGGCGTATTAGCTCCTTCTCACTCACACTCACACGACATATAGTGTGTAAGTGAGAGGGAATGACTAAAACCACCATTATGATTAGTTTCTTTATTGGAACGGTTTACGATCTTCTGACGTCTGGATTTTAAAAAAAAGAACGGAAATCGCAAAGCGCGGAAATATTACACGATACGCAGGAGTACGTGTAGTTTTAATTTATGGAACTGTGTAAATACTAAGACTATGAGCGGGAATTCGACGCACGTTGCGGAGTGTCTATGGCGCGTCGCCGTCGCCGTTGCGGTTTCTGTCGTTGCATCATATCTGGGACTCATTTGAGTCTGGATTTTTTAAAAAAAACGGAAATCGCAAAACTCGGAAATATTACACGATACGCAGGAGTACATGTAGTTTTAATTTATGGAACTGTGTAAAAAATAAGACTATGAGCGGGAATTCGACGCACGTTGCGGAGTGTCTATGGCACGTAGCCGTCGCCGTTGCGGTTTCTGTCGTTGCATCATATCTGGGACTCATTTGAGTCTGGATTTTTAAAAAAAGAACGAAAATCGCAAAGCGCGGAAATATTACACGATTTTTAATTTACGGAACAGTGTAAATAATAAGACTACAGGAGCAGGATTCTGACGCACGTTGCGGAGTGTCTATGGCGACAACTTCTATGGCGCGTCGCCGTCGCCGTCGCGGTTTAGGTTTGTTTTTGTCATAGCACAACATCTAAGTCTTCTGACGTCTGGATCAAAAAAAAGAACGGAAATCGCAGAGCGCAGAAATATTACACGATACGTAGGACTACAACATGTAGTTTTAATTTATGGAACTGTGTAAATAATGAGACTGTATGAGCGGGATTCTGACGCACGTCGCGGAGTGCCTTTGGCGACCAATTGTATGGCGCGTCGCCGTCGCTGTGGCGCTTTTATTTTTTGTTTGTTTTTGTTGTAGCATCACATCTGAGGTAGGAACTCGATGGGGGTCGCGAACTTGAAGTCATCAGGGAACAGTTTGGCCGCGAACGGGTACATGAGCTTGTATGATTGTCGGATTGTGACGTCAGCCACCCCCGCTATGTCACCTATCTCTTTCTGACTGCGCTTGTCTTCCGATGCCTGGAAAGAGATGAAAAATGAATGAATGAAAATACTTTATTGTACACTAAATAAAATCCGTACTATTGGCGACCTTATAGCTTTGAAGAACACGTTATAGAGAATTTAACAGCAAGTTAGATAGTCACGAGGAACGCGTGTTGTTTGTAACGAGAAAAATATAGAAAAAAAAACGTGTGGTGTCGTGGGACACCAGATAGGAACGAAGTTCCTCATTACATAAATATTCATTTCAAGTTCTTGTCAAGGTAAAAAGAAAATAATTATTCAGGCCATTATTCTTTATTCTTTAGCTGCGTTGAGTACTTTTTGGTAGGGGGTAAAAATGTGAATTCGCGGTGTCATCGAATATTGTAATTGTAACATAGGTACGAGCCGCGGTCGAGGTTTATGCACCGAGTTGGGCAGGCCCAGGTTGGCGCAGAAGCGGCTCATGAAGTCCGCCGTTGTGCTCAGGTGCACCGATGTCAACAATTACCTGTGACGCCATATAGATAGCAGCAGCGGCGACGGAGATGGGGCTCCTCCCCGACACTATGTCCAGCTCGCCGGCCTTGCGCGCGATGTGTGTTGCCGCGCGCTGCACCGAGTTGGGCAGGCCCAGGTTGGCGCAGAAGCGGCTCATGAAGTCCGCCGTTGTGATCAGATCCACCGACGTCTCCAGCGCTTTGAGGATCAGTTTGAAGCATCTGCCGATTTCCTTCAAAGACAGGGATATTTTTTTTTATCCACTACATACTAGCCCTTGACTGCGATCTCACCTGATGGTAAGTGACGATGCAGTCTAAGATGGTAGCGGGCTAACCTGTTCGGGGCATGGCAGTTATATTAAACCCATACCCCTTCGGTTTCTACACGGCATCGTACCGGAACGCTAAATCGCTTGGCGGCACGTCTTTGCCGGTAGGTTAGTAATTAGCCACAACCGAAGCCTCCCACCAGACCAGACCAGGGAAAATTCAGAAATTACAAATTCCCAAATTGACCCTGCCGGAGATCGAACCCGGGACTTCCGCACGTTAAGGCAAGCAGCGCAGCGTGGATTATTATTATTGAGGTTATTTGCTTGGAAATGGTGTTAAAACATGCAATAAATAGTGACAATTCTAGTATATTCTGCGACGCATTGTACAGTCCGCGAAGTGTAAGATGAACTTTGAATTTGTGAGTGTCAAAGTAACAGTAAAATTAGGGGTCTCCCTCAATCTATCGACACACAAATGCTTTATGTATGTAGTATGAATACCATATACGTAAACTTTTTCTAAAGGTTTATCCACCTGGATAGATTTGGGGAGACTCTGAAAAGTAAAACAAAGTTTCTTCTGCCGACGCGAAGTCAGGCGGTTGGTAAAGTCCCTGTCCGTCCCCACAGGATTGCTATGTCTCGATGTCTCAACCATCTAATTGTATGAAGTGTATCTTTAAGTTATATTAGTTTGTATGGATTGTGTACCTTTTTGCTGATCTTACTGACGGCGCAGATCTCTTTGAAGGTGCGCGGCACGCCCTCCTGCCGGCACGCGATGTAGAGGCAGGCGGAGGCTATCGCATCGTTCGCACGCCCTTTGAGGTTCTTGCCGTCGTGAACCTAAGAGTTAAATCAAGTTTTTCTTCTTTTATTTGTTACTTTTACGTACACTCACTCATATCCCTCTGTCACTGGTTAATATTCCTATGTGATTTGGTTGCCTGACAGAGATCGCTTAAAAGCTATAAGGCCTCCAATTTTTTTTTTTTTTTAAATAAATAAAACTTTATTATGAAACATTAACCAACTTGTATTTTTTATTTTTTCTGTTTATTGTTACTGATTATTTGTGTTGTGTACAATAAAGAGTATTTCATTTTATTCATTCATTTCATTCAAGTTATAGGTGTTAGGCGTCAAACACGAAACTAGCGATGTGGTACGAGAGCTAGGAATTACGGGAGGGCCCTTTAGGCAAACTGAAATTGTGAAAAAATATAATTTCGTCAACTGGCGAATCTAATCCTGCCAGTCTGGTAGAGCGTTTGCGGTTCTCTTCAAAAATATTTTATTAAAATTCTCCAAAAATATACTTTTGGCAATCTGAAATTTTAATCACGTATTTATTGAGTAATTTCAATAATACCTGCAAATCGCTCGACAAATTTTGCGGTATTAAACGTGCGGAAAAAAACGGAATGCTACTGGTATAAGACGAATTTAATATTCTAGGTGATGTTTAATTTTATTCAAACTTGGTAGGACAGACATTAAATAAATAGGTTAAACTGATGATAAAAATATTGCCTATAATTATAATTATTATCAGTTGTCATAGAATTTATGTTATCTGTGTCACCATACCAGTCAGTAAGTGTGAACACAATTAGCATTCTAATGTGTGTTGAATGATAAAACTAGTTACTGAAAAACTGTACGATACTTCTAAGTTCTAAAGTCTAAACATTATATAATAACTTTTAGCATCTCAGTTGCAATCTCTCATCTCTTTCATACAATACAGGCTTACTCCTCGTATCGCCGGCTCACTAATCAAGTCCACCATGCTTGCCAAGTGTGGATTGGTAGTCTTCAGACACCTTTCAGAGCATTATGAAGAACTTGCGGCCATGCAAATGGTTTCCTTCACAGCTAAAGCATTTGATATTTAACAGCTAAAAACGCAACTTAGAAGTGGAAGCCTAAGGACTGAACCACCGACCGCCTGAATAGAATGCCGTCCATCTTAACCATGGGTACTTCCCACTTGTTCAACTGATTAGTTCAACCGTTGAACTGGTGGGGTTTTTTTCCCAATAGTTCAACTGTACATAAATCATATCGAGAGGTTTAACTTCTGGGAATAAATAGTTGAACTCACCAAAACTGATTAAATGAAATAAAATCGTAATAATTATATCAATTAACTAAAATGTAATCATAATGTAATAAGTTTTAATTGAAATTTTTAACAATTTTTTATCACAATAATTATGGGTTCTGTGTTTGAGTTAAATAAATCATTTAATTCATTTTCATTCAATTGTATAAATAAATAAATACGATAGCAATCAATTTCAGTCCAGTATAAAAAGTAGCATTTGTACATTATTTACAATAGGATTTGGATAATTTAATATTTACCTGTTTGAACAAATTGTTGGCTCTGTCTACAATTGTTTTCGGTAAGTTGATCCTGTCGGCCATTGTGTTTATTTCCCTGAAGGCATTGATAAGAGCCCGGTCTGTGCTGCTTATGTTCCTCCTGTTCTGGTATTTGGAAACTCCGAAGCTGTCGAATGAGGCATCTCCACGGCCAGGACCGATGATGGTGGAAAGATCTCCGCCTGATAAGAGCGGGTTTTCTGGACCACCCACACGAGATGGGTCCACTCCTGACTTCTCGTTACTGAAGGTACGCCACTCTGAACCCACGTCAATTACTCTGTGGAAAAAAATTAACTATAAGTCAATTAGCTGATGCCCGCGACTTCTAAAAATGAAAAATGGTGGTGAAGGACAAATACTAGAGGTTACTGAAGTAGGCCTTAAAGATAGGATCAGAAATAAAAGGGATGATATTTGAAACTATCAATTCTAATCCATACTATATAACATTATAAATGCGAAAGTGTCTGTCTGTCTGCTACACTTTAACAACCCATCTTTTTAACCAATTTTGATGAAATTTGGTATAGAGGTAGTTTAGATCCCAGGGAAGGACATAGACTAACTAATAACTTAAGGGGTTCCCGCAAGAGTCAAAAAGCCCTAATTGAAACATAGATAAAGTCACAGGCATCATCTAGTTTTATATAAATGCCTACTTGACCTACATTTTTAATGAATAAACAAATTAATTTTAACAAACTCCATAAAAATTTAAAAAAGCACATTAAAAATAAGTAATTACTTACTTAATTTAAAACTTAGCTTTCTTATGTATGGTTACAAAGGTGCTGACCTGGTTACTGTAAAATCTTACCAAGAGATTGCAGTCAGAGATTATGTAACTTTTAACCTGTTCTTAGAAGCTGAATTAAAGATTTTCTTTTGAACAATATGAAACACAACTTAAGAAATAAATCAATCAACAAAAAATTACTGCGTCCAATTTATTCAGTCAGCTTTTGCCCACAGGTACACTTAGGTTAAGACTTAAATTCATTTTAATCATACCAATATTTACCCCCTTAAGAATAAACTTTAGGATTTAAGAAAAATCCATTCTTAGCAGAAAAGCAAAGGAAGCAAAAAGGACATGTTTTTCTAGGCAAGCATGCTCCAACCTCATCATTGCTTTTCATAAGCATGACTTTTGTCAAATGCAAGCCTATCTTGAAATAAAAAAACAAAAATACCAAGTAAAATTTACTGAATTTCATCAAATTTGGTTGAAAAATAGGCTGTGAAAGCGTAGCAGACGGGTATACACATTTCTACACTACACACACATAAATATTTATAAGTATTGACAATAATTTATGATGATTCAGAAAAATAACATATGTTGGAGTAAACAAATCCCCAGCATAAAACATAGGTACCTACTACCTAGCTGTAGCCTGATCTTTGATCTCTTTTGTTTTTTTTATATGGAATGTAGTACTACTGTGTTCTTTTTAATTTATTATTAAGCCCCGTTGTTTTGGACATGGGGACCAAAAGTAGGCCAAAAAAATACTTTTCCTCCATCTTTCTTATCTAACATCTAGTGATCCTGTGAAAGCTATGAAAATCGAGCACTCATATTAGTGGGTTTGACACACATCCTAAGCTTAACAACGTGGCACATCTCTGATGGAAAGGCGCCCTAACTTTTTGTATGTTTCTTCCAAGCTCTGCAACCCTTTATACCAGCACAATGTAATTGCAATTTATGTTGTGCAATTACCTCTTAAAAATTAAAGCAATGAAAATTGTACAACCAATGTGCAATTGATACATTTCAAAATCGCCTGTATCCTTGCACAATAATATCTCTGGCCTTGGCACATAAAACCCTTACATTATACAACGCATAATGCTTTGAGAATCTGACATTAATCAAATGTATAGTATATGCATTTCGCAGCTGACCTAAAACACAGAAGTGTTCAGAGAAGCGCGTTTGCGAATAGAAGCTATGATTGTTATTTCACTTAGACCTTCGTTTTACTGTCAGTTTGCTGTAGAAACTACTGTGCACCATGCTTAGAACATTCTTTACTTGTATAGATACAATGGTGCAGTAACGTAGACGTTAAGTTTCAAGCCAACAAATACGAAGATTGTAGGTACGTTAATAACACGAGAAATAAAGTTGTGATCTAGTTTTATCGACTCACCTGTCGCCAACCACTAGCCCGCATTCTGAACAGATCATGTCACCCGCTCTGTAATCCTCAATAAGCGGAGCATCTGGATGAGCATAGCACACCACTTTATTCGCCTCAATCCTAAAATCACAAAGAAAGTACAAAATATAGCTGTGAACACTGCACATTAGAAATCGAAACATCAGGCGACTTTTATATCCCGTTCAAGAGTCAAACCGACTCACAACTGTAAACTTACGTAAAGTCATGTTTGTTACAAACATTATTCAGGTTTTATTTGTTGATAACTTTAGGAAATAGAATAAAACGGAATAAATAAATAGAAAACAGACCTCGACGTGCTCGCCATGATTGTCAAATTGCATAGACAATTACAGATGACGAAGTACATTGACAATAAAAATGTGTGTTGCCGCTTATATAATTATATTTATCCCAAAACATGTAATAATGTGTTTAAGCTGATCGATAAGGAAAGACTACATTCCGAAGTATTTTTAAGAAATGAAATAACTATTGCTAATTAAATTTTGTATTGAAAGCAATTTACACATAAAATTATCTACAGCGTGGCGAAAAAAGAATTGAAAAAAATAGGAGTAATATGACCCCTGTAATATGACAGAATAATTTTAATGCCTAACCTGATCTACTGATTCAGTCAGATCTGATTGATGATCTGATTGAGTCAGATGGTTGCGTGGAGAAAAAAACGCGTTTTATTTTCTTTTTAACTAAATACGGGGGTTTATTAATTAATGAATAAGAATAATATTTATTTTCATAAAATCATGTGACAAAATTATATAGTGGTCTTGTATTGCAGAGGGTAGGTCCTTCCAGTGATACAGGATAATCTATCTATCTTTATATATATATATATATATATAATCGTTAAGGGATCAACGCACAGCCTCAACCGTAGGCGCTCTCTAAGGAAGAATTTTTCAAAATTCCAAAATATGGGGTGAAATAGGGGGTGAAAGTTTGTATGAAAGTCCGACATTTCTCACATTATATCCATGAAACTATACGAGCTACCGGTTGAAAATGAAGACATAATATTATGTGTTTCACAGTTTTCGGATATTCTACCCCCGAAGGGGTGAAGTAGAGGATGAAATTTGTATGATAGTCCCTCATATCTCAAGATATTCTCAAGTCATATCAACGAAACTTGGTATTTTGGTTAAAAAATAAATAAGTACTTGTGTCACAGTTTTTGAAAATTTGTATGAAAGTCCTTCATTTGAAACTTAGCATTTGGGCTTTCAGTTAAATATGAAGAAGTACGAATTTCACCATTTTTAAAAATTCGACCCCCAAATGGGTGAAATAGGGGATGAAAATTGGTATGAAAGTCCTTTCTCATGATATTTTACAGGTTATATCATCGAAACTTGGTATTTGGCTTTGGATGGCTTTAGATAAAAAATTAAGAAGTATATGTGCCACTGTTTTTCAAAATTCCACCTCCAAAGGGATAAAATAGGGGTTGAAACTTTGTATGAAAGTCTTTCATTTCTCGAGGTATAATGCGGGTTGAAATAGAAGAAATACTGGTTTCTCAGTTTTTGAAAATTAGACCCCCAAAGGGGTTGAAAGTTTGTATGAAAGTCCTACATTTTTCAAGTTTTAGCCCTGAAAGTTGGTATTTGGGCTTTCTGGTTTAAAAAAAAGAAATAGGTACGTGTTTCAGAGTTTTTGAAAATTTTATCCCCAAGGACGTTAAATAAACAGTTTGTCCTTCAATCACGCCGCAACAGAGCAACGGACCAACGTGATTTTTTGCATGGGTATAGTTGAGGACCTGGAGCGTAATATAAGCTACTTTTTATCCTGGAAAATTAAGGAGTGGCTGTGGGACTTAAAAAAACTTATGCCACGCAAATGAAGTCGCGAGCATCTGCTCGTATTACTTCAAACTAATTATTTATTTCCGGTGTGTCTGTGTGTGTGTTATGCGGAAGGACTTGGGAACTCACCGTATTATTATTCCAAGAAACCCCTATCATTATGTGATTAATGGAAAGGGGTCACCACCCTCAGCAATGAGGAATACGATGAAGAGAGAGTATTTTTAATTTAATTTTCTTCTGTGATCATTTAGGGATTTTGAAGCCCCATGGGAACTTTTACATTTGACGGAAATAAGTATAAGTTCCTTAACCAAAATGCAACCTATCTCGGTATAAAATTAAGTCTAGTATTAGTTGAACAGATGGGCTGAGAAAACGAAGCAGACAGACAGGCAAACCATGCTGATTAAGAACAGGTCCACTTATTGTATTATTTTCCTAAAATTTGGAAAAAAATGTTGAACTTGCAACACTATTTCGAAGACCATAGACATATAAAAGTATTTTTGTAACATAAGTACAATCAATGTACAATGCAGCTGCTCTGGATGTAAGGTTTTTGGTCCTAGGCATAACCACCTTAACTTAGTAAATAAATAATTTGTAGTTACTACCCTGTGTTACTACCTGTGTCCCACAGGCACAAACTTTTAACTTAAATCTTCAGAACTTAAACTGACCCGGTGACAGCGTAACAGAAATCATTTAAGTTACTTGTCTCTGACAGAAATATTCTAATGCATGAAGGAATAATCATAGAGTTACGACTTACGATCATTGATGTCGAATTTTAGTATAGGTCTATGGGTAGGTACTTAGTTACGATACCTCCTGAGTCCTGACATGGGAAAAGCCTTGGAAAAGCTTGGTAAAAGCTCAGTTATGATAAAATATATAGGTACCTATTACCTACGGTCGCCACATATAGCTGTTACACTAACAAGTTCCATTTTCGATGTTACCGAGGCTGTTCAAAAACTCCGAAGTTAATACCTTGTAGACATACTAGCTAAGCACAGTATTATTATACTAGCTAGGTACATAAATTACATTGTGTTTTACAATGTAGAGAACCAGCTATGCCTGTGCCCTGTGGTCTGCTTTGTGGAACTACAATTAACTATTAAGTAGGTATTATTAGTACCTAGATAGGATACAATACTTGTTCTACAGGATAACTCTTTACTTCTACAGCTGTTGCTTTTGTGGGAAAAAAATAATTATGCACTAGGTACCTAACTACTTGTACTTACTTAGTTAAATATTTTTTATCCACAAGTTAATACTTGTGTGTGTTAACTAGGGCTTCCAATACCGGGTACCGGTATTGGCTAATACCGGGATCCCGGACTTTTTTCGTCCGTTTCAATACCGGTATTGAAATGTCTAATACCGGGATACCGGTATTGGTGACACTATAAACGAAACAGTGACTATTGGATATATTTCTTGGTACATGCCACTGTTTTTATTCGGCTAAGTTTAAAACTTGTATCTTAAGTACATTAGCTCAATAAGAGCATCTTTATTGCTTAAAACCAGTGAAGAAAAGTCATTTTTGATCACGCAGAGGGAAAAAATTGTGTTTGAATTTAGAACCCTGTGGCTTGGCATGTCTATTTCATTTACTCATGAAACGTTCAGAAATCTGTTTATACTACACCCGCTCG
Source organism: Erebia aethiops (assembly GCA_923060345.2). Lineage (NCBI taxonomy): Eukaryota > Metazoa > Arthropoda > Insecta > Lepidoptera > Nymphalidae > Erebia > Erebia aethiops. The sequence continues at coordinate 16,051,047 of OV281090.1, read as the reverse complement.
GAAAGTACCTTCATTCTTTTTTAAAAACGAGGTAGAAAGTACGTCATTGCTACAAACCAAATATGCGGGAGGGAAAGATGTATGAAATTTCATTTCTAACGTGCTAAGCGGGGAGAAAAACTATATGAAAATCCATTTCTAACGCGCTGTTTTTTTTTAATTTTAAGTAAATTAGGTATATGGACGTTGAGAATTTGGGTATGCCCTTATGGATATAGTATTAGAAGCAGCTTCACCATATTTGACATACAAAAGTCAAATATGGTGGATGTCGATTGTCGATATCGATGTCGTGGTCGGTTGTCAATATCGATGTCGATTGTCGTTATCGATGTATCGATGTAAATTGTCGATGTCGATTGTCAATGTCGATTGTCGATGTCGATTGTCGATATCGCTGTCGTTTGTTGATATCGATGTCGTTATCGATGTAGATTGTCAACATCAATGTCGATATCTTTGTTGATTGTCGCTATCGATGTCGATGTCGATATTGATAGTCGATATCAGTGTTGATGTCGATTGTCGATATGGTAGTCGATTGTCGGTATCGATGTCGATTGTCGATATCGATTGTCGATGTCGATGTCGATTGTCGATATCGAAATCTATATTGAAATAATCCTCAAAATGTAACCTAGTCTAGTTTTGATAGTGAAGCTTCGAATGAAGCGACTCATATAATTATGATAGAACTTCACTTTGTAAGTTCGTCGCTTATTTTCCTCGCAGGTGTAGTATAAAGCACTATGTATCACTCGGTAGAAAGTACGATTCCTACCTCGCGTGTATTGCGGCCCTTCGGCTACGCCTCGGGCCTCAAACTACACCCTCGGTAGTAATCGGTCACTTTCTCCCCTCGGTGAACAATGTACTATTTTTATTAAATGCAATTTTTTTTAATAATTTATTTTCTTTTAAAAACTAACTATTGAATTTTCAATTAATTTGTGTTTTGACTAAACTATACATTATTTTTTCGAGTAAAAAAATGGCATTTCTTCATTGAATTTAAGCAGAAAACTGCTCTTTTGGAGTTAATGTGGTGAAAAAATATTTAATATGGAAAACTGCTTTTTTATGGTGCAGTTTCCTTCAAAAAAGACTAGTTTTAAGTTAAAAACAATCTATCTAATTCTAAGTTTTTCCCAATACCGGGATCCCGGGATCCCGGTATTGAAAAAAATCTTTCCGGTATTAATACTGTAGTGTATATATAGGACCGGTGGTCTGAGGTGGAGCCAGTCGTCTTACAACCGCCGCGGAGAGCGGACGCAAAAATAGTGGTCGCACGTTTGCACCGGTGATTATAACTATATATATACGGCTATAACGCTTGTGTTGTGTAAGTGGCAATAGAGGGATTTAACATTGGCGACGAAGAGCTGAAACGAACCTCACGTAAGTGCTTTATATTTATCGTTTGAAAATTGTGTTAATTTTATCGGAAAGAAAGAACGAGGAAATAGTACAAATAATTAAGAATAAAATATTAATAGTGCAATTAATTAATAGGAAAAGAATCGTATGCAAAGTAGTCACAATTTAGATTGGAAATTCATACCGTCCATCTAAATTTCTGTTCAGATTCAGGGTTGTGTGGCAGCAAATGCAAATTTGTAATACATATTTTGTTAATGTATTAAAGAACTATAATCTAAATTAAGTCAACTCATGCTTATTTTGCTAATAGGTGTATATTACGTGGGTTGAGCATTTACAGAGTCAGCGTCATCGCACCATAATTAACCTAATAATAATGTGAAAATATTATAAGTACATACTGACAATACTGGGTTAGCTTAAAATCGGGGACTTACTTATAGAATAATTGTCTTTTAAGTCAATACATGTTATAGGTAAGATCCACCCGATAGGATAGGTGCATCCTAAGTCAATAAGATAGACCGGATTAAAATAGTCAATATGAAAGACTGTGGGAATATAATAAGGTCAATAAGACAGACTTCATTTAAATAGTCAATTTGAAAGACTATGTTATAATACCTAGGTCAATAAGATAGACGGAATTTATATGGTCAATATGAGAGACTACCGATTGTTTCAGATTAATGAGGGATTTTAGGGGTTTAAAGTCAAGTCGAAAGGTCAATAAGATAGACTATGTGGATTAAAAATCTTGAGGCTAATAAATAATAAAGGAGGCTCAATAATTAATAGTGATGTTTTTTTTACAGATTTAAAATAAAAATGTCTCAAGTGACATCGACACTTCCTAGCTTGGATCACTTTGAATGTGAGGGTGACCCAGTATCAGTGGGGGTTAGATGGGAAAAATGGAGGAGAGCTTTAGAAGTCTATTTTTTAGCAGCTAATATTGAAGCAAGCAAAAGGAAACGAGCTACTCTGCTACATATTGGTGGACTCGCTCTACAAGAAGTTTACTATAATTTGCCAGGCGCTCACATTGAAGAAACAGAGGATGTTGATGTCTACGATGTCGCGATAGAGAAATTAAATGAGTATTTTGCGCCTCAGCAAAGTAGATACTTCGAACGATACAACTTTAGACTTATGAAGCAAGAAGAAGGGGAGAGATTTGAAACTTTCCTAGTAAGGCTGCGAAAGCAGGCTGACAAATGCAAGTTTACGGATAAGGAAGAGCACCTGATTGATCAAATTATCGAGAAAGGCCGGAGTGCAGAATTAAGGAAGAAAATTTTGGCACAAGGTGACGATATATCTCTTCAACAAGCCATAAATATTGCTATGACACTCGAAACAGTCAATAGGCAACTTGAACAGTTTGAAAAACTTGGTCAAAGTAAGGTGGTGGATGAAAATAAACTAAACATCAACAAAATAAACACCAAGAAACTTCCACTGAATCGGGGTTCTGGAAAGACCTGTTTTCGATGCGGAAGTGGCAAACATCTATCCTATGATAGTGAATGCCCAGCCAAAGACAAAAAATGCTTAAAATGTGGGATTACAGGTCATTTTAAGGACTATTGCAAAACAAAAACTCACAAACGAAGAGCAGAAACCAGAAGAGATGATAAATTTGACAGGACAAAAAGGTCAAAATTAAATAATACTCAAAAAAATTCTGATGAAATAGACTACGTTTTCCATCTGGACGAAGATTCAGTTATCAATTGCAAAGTTGGTGACGTCGCTATAGAAATGCTAATCGATTCAGGTAGTAGATGCAACATCATTTCGGATAAAACATGGGTATTTTTAAAAAGCCAAAAAGTTAAAGTAACTAACCAAATTAAGGATCCGGAAAAGATACTGTTACCATATGGGAGTCAAAAGCCACTGAATGTACTTGGCGCATTTGACGCTAATATAACAGTAAATGGTAACATGAGCGTAAATGCCACGTTTTATGTCATCCAGAACGGAACACGGAACCTTTTGGGAAAGAAAACTGCTATTGAACTAAATGTACTCAGAATCGGCAATATGATCAATAACATCAGTACCTTTCCTAAATTCAAGGACGTGACTATTCAGATCCCTATCAATAAAGAAATAAAACCAGTCATCCAGCCGTATAGGAGAATACCAATACCTTTGGAAGAAAAGGTAAATATGAAACTAACTGAACTCAAAGAAACGGACATCATTGAAGAAGTCAATGGACCATCACCATGGGTGTCTCCAATGGTGCCAGTTCTCAAAGAAGACGGAGATGTCAGGATTTGCATTGACATGAGAAGAGCCAATGAGGCTATTATAAGGGAAAACCATCCACTTCCAACAATGGATGAATTATTACCAAATTTTCGACACGCTAAATACTTTTCCCGGCTTGATATAAAAAATGCATTCCATCAACTAGAAATTGATGAGGCAAGCAGATACATCACGACTTTCAGCACTAGTAAAGGGCTATATCGCTACAAAAGACTCATGTTTGGTGTGTCTTGCGCACCTGAAATTTTTCAGAAAGTGCTAGAAAAAATGTTATTGGGGTGTGAAGGTACTTCAAATTTCATTGACGACATTATAATTTATGGGTCTAATGAACAAGAGCACGACAAACGCCTTAACAAAGTTCTGCAGGTACTGCAGGATAATAACGTCCTCCTTAATGAAGAGAAATGTATTTATAAAACAAAAAGGATTGAATTCCTTGGTCACGAACTTTCAGAAATGGGAATAAAACCCCTTGATAAGTATATTGACGCTATTCAATTATCAAGGAAACCCACCAGCGTCGAGGAAATACAAAGCTTCCTTGGCTTGGTCAATTTCGTTGGGAAATGGATACCCAACCTGGCATCACTCACGGAACCATTACGACAGATAATACGGTTGAAGTTAAGTAAATCGGCAAACATTCAAAAATATTGGACGTCGGCTCAGGATAAGGCGTTTGACAGCCTGAAGAAACAATTATCAAATATAAAAACCTTGGGTTATTATAATCCAGCGGACAGAACTCAAATAATCGCTGACGCATCTCCTGTTGGTTTAGGGGCGGTGCTCATTCAAATTGACTGTAATGGTCCCCGAATAATAGCATATGGCAACAAAAGCCTTACAGAATGTGAGAAAAGATACTGTCAAACAGAGAAGGAAGCTTTAGCTCTTGTGTGGGCAGTAGAGCATTTCAAGATATACTTGTTTGGCAAAGAATTCGAACTTATCAGCGATCACAAACCCTTGGAGGTCATTTTCGGTCCTAAGTCTAAGCCTTGTGCTCGCATCGAACGCTGGGTTCTTCGACTACAGGCTTATAAGTACAAGGTAATTTACCATCCGGGTAAAGAAAACATCGCTGACCCTATTTCCCGTCTTTGCCAATCAAATACGCCCAAACCTTTCGACAATGAAAACTATATAAATTCAATTGTGGGTTATAGTAGACCAGTTGCAGTACCATTACAAGAAATCGAAGCGGAAGCTGCAATTGATGAAGAAGTCCTAGCATTAAAAAAGGGAATCTATGAAAATATCTGGGACGAATGTGCAAACGGTTATAAAGCATTCCAGTCAGAAATCTGCTTCCAAGGAAATATAGCTCTTCGAGGCAGTAAACTTATCATTCCAAAAAAGTTACGACAAAGAGTCCTCGAAGCAGCTCATCAAGGTCATCCAGGAATAGTTGCAATGAAGACTCGCCTCCGAACTAAAGTATGGTGGCCTAAAATAGATAAAGACGCAGAGAATCGAGTCAAAACTTGCAAAGGTTGCACAATTGTCTCGGCCCCTAACCCACCACATCCTATCAAGAGGCGAGATCTCCCTGTCGAACCCTGGGTTGACGTCGCTGTAGACTTTTTAGGACCCCTACCATCGAACGATTACCTACTTATTATAGTCGATTACTACAGTCGTTACAAAGAAATAAAAATTATGAGAAACATCACGGCCACTGAAACAATAAATAATCTCAAGGAAATATTCTCAAGAGTGGGATATCCAGCGACATTGACATGCGATAACGGAAATCAATTCACCAGCGAAATCTTTAAAGGATTTTGTAAAGAGTGTGGCATTGTAATGTACAATACCATTCCTTACTGGCCGCAAATGAACGGTGAGGTTGAGCGGCAGAACAGAGATGTGCTTAAACGGTTAAAAATTTGCCAACTTGAAAAAAGCAACTGGAAAGAGGAACTTTTAGAATATTTGATCATGTGCAATAGTACCCCACATACCATAACTGGAAAGACCCCCGCAGAACTCTTCTTTCGAAGGCAGTTCCGAGATAAAATACCTACTGCTGTGGACATAGAGCACAAAATGATAGATTCAGACGTTAAAGACAAAGATAAGGAAAATAAGGAGAAGGGAAGAGAATATGCAAACCGGAAGAGGAAGGCAGTAGATTGCAACCTAGAGATAGGGGAAAAGGTTTACGTGAAGAATATGATCAAGGATAGCAAACTAACTTCAAACTTTAACCCGGACACACATACCGTAACAGACGTTAATGGTGGCGATGTAAGAGTAAGAAATGATTCAACCGGGAAAGAATATCGAAGGAATGTTATTCATCTCAAACGAGTAGAGAACGGTGATTGGAGTATTGTTAATAAGAACATAGATTCTACAAGTGATGATGATTCTACAAATGATTGATTATTAAATTCAGAGATGTGTATTCATTAATATTGATTAATTTTAAATTGTTGAATAACTTCAGAGTTCTACAATTAGGTATTGATTAAATGGTTATAATGGTTTAATTAAAATGGTTCAAATTAATTAAAATGAGAAAGGGATGTAGTGTATATATAGGACCGGTGGTCTGAGGTGGAGCCAGTCGTCTTACAACCGCCGCGGAGAGCGGACGCAAAAATAGTGGTCGCACGTTTGCACCGGTGATTATAACTATATATATACGGCTATAACGCTTGTGTTGTGTAAGTGGCAATAGAGGGATTTAACAAATACCGATATTGAAAAAAACCGGTATTCGAAAGCCCTAGTGTTAACCTATGTACCTACCCATATTCCTGATCGATATCTATACGGCATCGTACCGGAACGCTAAACAGCTTGGCGGTACGTCTTTGCCAATAGGGTAGTAAGTACCTAACTAGCCACAACCGAAGCCCAAAATATAAAATAATAGAATTAGTAGGTAATTAGGTACTTCGTGAGTCGAAGCTTCCTACGGCCCATCTGACCAAACCAGAGAAGAGTCACTGAAAATACGCCGAGTTTAATTATTATTACTTACTACAATGATTATTTATTAATAATATTAAGTATCTATTACTATTAACTATGTACCTACTTCACGTAAAAAATTTTCGCGTAAGTAGGTACCAATATCCGTATTCCGTAGAAAATAACTTCAAAATACCTACGTTAAAACCCCTTGAGGTGTCCAGCCATCCATCTATCTTACTGAAGTGTGGGAATTTGATAATTTTATTTTCACATAAAGTATCAAATTCCCAGAGCGAGTCCGTGGAAAGGATTTACCGTGATTTGTTATGCCTCTGGACACGGAGCGCACGCGAGCGGAACCGACAGCGCTCCGCTGCGCTGGTTTCAGCTTCAAGGACTTTTATCCTTGGCTGGTTTACATAACATACCTACTACTGAGAGCTAATTAATAATATGATCGATAACTATGTAATGGGCCCTCAGAAATAGAATTTTTTTATTCCGTGAATGGGCCTCAAGAATGCTCAGTCACTCAGCGCCATGCGGAGAGAGCTATATGCTCGTAGTTTTTGCATGCTGAAATCAGATGTGAGAAGATCCCTAGATGAACTAGAGCTTAAAAGCTACAATCTACATAATTAGCTCTACTGGTTGAACTGACAATGGGTGGGGCACCGGATATATCGTTCAAAGAACCGATGGTCGTTGAGGTACCTAACTAATTACTTATAGGTAGGTAGGTATTATTTAATCTGGTGCTGCAATTGCGACCTCGCACCGCAAAGCGCAGCAGGCAGACGATATCAAGTCAAACTATTATCTCATCTGTGATCAAGCGAGTCGCAGGGATTCCCTGGATAGTGGAAACAGGCGGCACAAGACCGCGGCGCGTGGAAGTCATTTAGTCATTTTTAGTCATTTAAATTTTAGTCAGCTAAACAACGAAAAAACGTACAGGCGGACTGCCACCCACGTGCATCAGCATCTGCAGCACTATTTAGTAAAGCAAAGCTTTGCACCGCTGGTGTTATAATGTAGTAACTATAAACTATATTATAGTACTTAGAAGTACCTATCATCATTGCGCCAAGAAAGTGTTCGAATTGATGACTGCCAATCTAAATCCTGGCTTGGTATTCTTAGCAATTTTGAAAAAAGTGGCGAGTCCACAACACATTTTTTGCAGAAGCCAGAAATCACCTGAATCAATGGTATGGAGTTGGAGAGCAATCCGTCCGATAACATAAAGTATTTAATCATTAGGCTATTAATACGTACCTACTTACTTTACATTTCATTTCCAAGGTTTGTTAATTGTTACAAGTTACAATACCGTTACAGGTGTATTAGCTAACTTCACTTATGATTCAACAATCAATTCATTATGGGCCAATAAGACAAGACACTCAGCAGAAAGCGTCAAGATTTCAAGAGAATCTCAACTGAACTATGTAGGGCACTGGGTCGTTGACGAAACTGCACTTGCTACACGTTCTTTGCAAAAATTTTAATAATATTTTCACCATCTTAGCTAGTATTGTATATTTTAATATTTATGCCATAAAACTTGTGGCAAAATCCGCTTCTTTTTCGGTACAGAAAGTAAGTAGTAATCATCGCCGCCGAAACGCAACATTGGCAAAACGTCGCTACCTTGAACCAAGAGTGGTAGCGTTTTAGACCCACCGTGCCAACAGTGGTACTATGATTGCTAGTGATACGGTGGGTCCGAAACGAAAATATTCAATCAAAAACATGAGAGGCCCCCTTTGCTGATTCTCCTGAGTTCAGACCAGCGGCGCCCCGATTGTATAAGGAAATCGAAATTGTAATCATTTGTCAAATGTATTTACTTCGACTTGTTTGTGGAGTTCATAGATGCCTGCACATCAAAAAGCATGTACCTACCAATGAACTCTTTAAACAGTTCGAGTAATTTAAGTTTTAAGCTGTCAAAATGATTACGATTGGGCCTCTGATTGGATGAGATAACTAGCAAAAGTCCTAGGGCAGAACATACATAATTTTACAACCTAATTATTATTTAGGTAGCCATTTACCGTAGCGCTTGTGGGGGCTCAGCACAAAACCCTACACTACCTCAGTAATTATAGCTAATGGAATCTCAGAAAAAATAATGGTTTAAACTTTTTAAACGTATATTTGTTGTTTCGCTCAAAATCAATGCGATTATGCGACATCGCGGCTTTTGCATCGCTTGACCGATGAATAGGTAACGTGTTAGGTATTGGGCTAAAGAGTCCCTACACTGGGGCACAACTGGGGCTCAAAAGCGCGTTCTAAAAATGTCGTGGGTAGCCCATTATTGATGAGTGGGTGAATGAGAATGGCAACTATTTGTACGAAGATGAAGATGGATTTTAAAACGTCCTGTCATTTTAGTTCTAAGTAGGTAGTTTAGTTTTAAAAAAAAACAACATTTTAGAAGGTCGAAACTAAAAACTAGGCAATCTAAAAAAGGTTCGATAGGTATCGTTGAAAAGATCTGGCCTTTAAGGGTATTTTAAGTACCTTTGCCTAGTTAGTATCTAGTTTGTGTACATTCATCCAGTAACTTGTTGCCCTTGGCTAGTTCGGGTCAACTGTTTAGGCTTTGGGCACACAGTTACAATTCGAGCGACGCGACGTGACGACGACTCAACGAAGACGCGTGACATTAGAAACAACAGCAGCGCGATTGCGTAACTTCTGCATCAATCATTGTTACAGTATCAATTGTTGTGATTGGCTGAATTTATGGTATTCTTGCTGCGTCAATGGATTTTGTCCAATAGTGGAAGAGTGTTAACCAATCAGAGGTGATTGCGATAGTTAAACTGTAGCTCAGGACTCACTAAATGCGTGTACAATTTAAAATAAAAATATTGTATATTTTAATAAAATAGCAGTGCATTTAAAATATTATGATTTATGATCTTCAGCTACGAGTAAGTGCTTCGTAACTCTTGCATCTATCAACCATCTTCATAAGTACCGTCTCTATCTATTAAAGGTTATTAAGGTTTAAATTCTTAAATTAAGCACTTGAAATATTTTTGCACGCCACGCTTGACAGAATATATAGATAATAGCTTTAATTTAACACCTATGTACCTAATTGAGTATTTGGCAACAAGTCAAACCAGCAACTTTTTTTCAAACGTCAAAACGCGTGCTTAGTTTGGGATTTTGTATAGAACATTGCCTATTAACGTCATCAATGTTCGACGCAATTTATTTCTTGAATCGATAGTTTAAAATGGTTATTAAATATAAAACTAACAGATGACGTGGTTACTACGACTTTTGGGAGATCCTTTATTTAACAATCACAAAAAAAATAATTAATTTTAATAATTGTCAAATACCCAATTATGTGTTGCATGTACATATTCTTGCAAAATAAATATGATTGTGATCATATTATATTCTGTGCCTAATAAAAGCTGATACTTAAAACTTGCTCATCAATCATACGGTTCCATGTAAACCGTGTTGCTATCGCGATTTGTGTGCCCCAGCCTTTAATAATTAATTAGGTATAGGTACGTAGGTACATTCACAAAGACAAGCTGACAGTCACGTAAACTTAATCAGTTATTTCACAATATTTTTCCATACGCCGCTGGCTATGAGGAAGCGGTTTTGATGAATCAAGTCATGACTTATCGAGAAGTATGTTAAACTTCCTCGTCATTAGCATTAAGCAGAAGTTAGGTATGTACTTAGATAAAGGTACGTTTCACAGATAATCCATACTAATATTATAAATTGAGAAAGTGTATATCTGTGTCTGTCTGCTTTGCTTTCACGGCCCATTTTAACCAATTTTGATGAAAGGTACAGAGGTAGGTTGCATCCAGGGAAGCCGAAGGACACAGGCTTTTTACCGGAATATTAACGAGGTCCCGCGAGATTTAAAAATCTTAGTAGTTACACGCGGACAAAGTCGCAGGCATTTATTGCTTATATATTGACGACAGCAGAAAGCTAGTATATAATATATGAACTTATTAGGTAAATATTATAACGGTAAATACCTGTAATATAATTGTCACATTTATAGTAGATAGGTAAATAAATTGGTATAAATAAATTAGTAAGTACTAACTATTATGCCAATTTCCAGCAGTGGAGGAACCACGTGAGTGTTTTGGTGAGTCTTTGATATTCCGAGATAAAAAGTAGCTTATGTCTTTCCCCGGGGATCTAACTAACTAGTTACCATCGGTTTCGGTGGCACAGATGGATGAAAAGTTAAAACGTAGCAGGAAGACAGACGGACAGACATTTAAACATTAATATGGATAAGGCAGTAAAAATATGTAGGTATAATAATTTACAATAATATGAATTAGAATCTTGCAAAATATACAACATTATAAGGAAGCGTTCATGGGCAATAGTCCTATTTAACGTAACAATAAACTTGATTTACTATCTGCCACTAGCCAGCCACGATTATTCATAGTTCACACTACGTTTGTATGAAGGAATATAAAAATAAAATATTGAAGTTACCTATAATAAGAACAATAACAAAACATAATAAAATGTACCTAAGTTCTCAGGCATTGACCGCAATATGAACTGGGTCAAGTATTTACCAAAAGCGTATGAATCGATCTAGGTTTTTGATAAACGGACGAAGTCTTTAGCTGTTAGGTAGTTGGAAGATGTTTTTTTATTTATTTACAGACACGCGCTTGGCTGCAATCAGACTTGCTGGAAGAAGCAGCCGGCGGAGCGCGCTTGCCTAGAGGATGCCAATTCACTCTTGATTTGAAGATACCAATAAAATCCCTATCTATCTGGCTATATCGTGGCTACTGCTATTTATTTTTCAAGTAATTGATATAAATATTGAAAATTTTAGAAATATTATCCCTGGCATTTAATTAGTAATCTTATCTGTTGTTACTCAATCACGCCCCAACGGCTAAACGGATCTGGATGAAATTTGGCACAGAGATAGATTGTAGTCTGGAATAACACATAATAGAAAATTAAAGAGTTCCCACGGGAACTGAAAAACCTCAATCCACGCGGACGAAGTCGCGGGCATTAGCTAGTTACTGATAACCACAGATGTAGTAGTAGTGTAGTAGATGTAGTACTACATCTGTGCTGATAACAGTACAATTTAAAGTAAGCTACGATAAGTAACTAATAACTTTATTTCATGTAAGTAGGTATCTAAATTCATGTTAGTATCTAAATTCTTTTATCATTCAGTCACCTATCTAGTGTTAGGTACTCTTAATTATTAGATTCATTATTTAATTATTTTTCGTTAATAATAGGTATACTGACGCTTCGTCCGCGTGTATCATTATTCCATTTTCCTAGTTAAAAAATAGTCTATGTCTGGAATGCAATTATATTATCTATCATTTATCTATGTAGGTACCTACTCATTTTCAAAAGTAGGTGGCACGGAAATGAGAGTCAGTTGTGTTAAAAAATTTGCATATCTGTGCTGTTTGGTGCTGTGCATAATCAAGCATAATATGATAATAATAACAGATGATTCAGTGTTATCAAAACATCTACCTGCCACCCGAGTAAAACAAGCGTGTTTGTCATAATTTTCTTGGATTCGGAAAATTACCGTCCATATTACCAACGTATTCCTATTCTGTGATATTACTATCTATGGTGGTACCTTATCTTGGTCTAAGTACAATAAGATTTACCTAATTAAAATGAATTTATAGATCGGTAGGTACAGGCTAGGCTATAAGTAAGTACCTAGTTACTTGAATTTTGGAGAGTGCCTTATAGAGCTCTTTCTTCTGTCTTAGTATGGTCTTAGCTACTCCTTTACCATTGTATCCATGTGAGGAGTGGGGACTAGCGTGGAAGTTGTGATAATTACATCATTTACGCAATCGCCATTTTCGCCACAAAGTCTAGTGAAAGCTGTGAGTGTAAGTACCTAAACTGCAAAATAGTGAAAAAAATTAATGGTATCCCAATGACCTTCTATACACAAAGGTCATTGTGGTATCCACATATCCTGCCAAGCTTGGCGTGCAAAATTATATTATCCTTATCTGATAATAATCTTTAACAAAAAACTAGCAACGCATAGGCGGTTCCTCTGGTGCACATGTTCATGGGCGGCGGTAATCACTTACCATCAGGTGACCCGCCTGCTCGTTTGCTCGCTATACAAATATAAAAAAAAAATGACAATTGTATGTCATTATTAGGTAGGTACGAAGTTCGAATTATGTTTACGTTGATAAACGATATTACTGATAAGTAAATGTAATATTATAATTAATACAAGTCTTTATTTTGTTTACCTTTTCATTTTGTCATTAGCTAACTATGCTAGGTATTAGAAACATCCTGAGCTGTCAACAAATTTTTTGAGCTCGTCTTATGGGATAATTCTTAGTACTTACCTAATGATAAGTATTTTGCCAAAAATTTGGATTTTCCGTATCGTTTTATATGTCAATAGGTACTTATGACTGGAAAGTTGATAATTTTATTCACCACAGGAACAGCCTATAATTATAAACAAATCGAAGATGATGAATCAGTAGTCAGTACCTACAGTTGATTTTCCACATCCGTGTGATATTCGAGAATAATGTGCTCACGTCACAGAATAGATTTCCTTTATTTGCATTTCATTTATAATATTGAGCTGAGCAATCAATATCTTTTGCGGAAGTAGAAAGGTAGGTGCATAACTAATAACACCAAATATTACCTCCTTAATATAAATAATATTCTGTGTTATCTTTTAAATAGTAATGAAGTGTTGGAATTTTTTGCGTGTGTTTGACTGGGTCCCGGGATGGTTTATATTCATAGAAACTTGTTGTATACTAAGAGCAAAAGTTGATTGAATGATGATACCTAGATAGTGTAACACGACATAATTAATCTGTACCACATTATTACTCTATGTTGCGCAATATCTGTGTTATGTATAGTCTGTGGTTACGGTGCGAGTCGGTCGCCGCCAGAGCCGTTAAACCAGTTAAATAAAAAAAATATCGGTCGCCGCCAATTTTTGAATTTAGATTCGAACGAGGCCTGCTGTAAAAGGGTGCGTGAGATTATTGAATATTTTAAAACTGAGGTTTATTTGATTTATAGAGATATATATTATTGTTAAGCTTAACTATTAGAAAGATTATAATAGTGATACCACATAGTAAATTCCTACGAATTTCATAAATATTGAATGACGAGAATAACTTGTAAAAAAACCTACCAGCTAATAATAATGTCAGAATAAACAGTTTTATTTGTAATTGTAACCTTATGATTTCATTTGAATTGATCCTTTCTGAGATGCCGTATCAATAGGTACTTACTTGGTATGTGGAAAATATTTCAGACCAGGGTTCGGATGGAAAATCTTTTAACGGTTATATTACCTATGTCATCAAGACGTGTAAAAACAAAACAATACAATCTAGAAGTAGAAAGCGATCATAAGCTTTATATCAGGGCATTAAGGCTTTGGCTCTGGCGCCATTGTTGACTTTAGTGTTTTAGAATTGTAATCTTTATTTTATGTTTATTTTAGGAATGTCATGTCTGTCATTTTGAGCAATATTGCATAAGTATTGCTTTAAGCGTTGGCAGCATGGCCTCTGGAGTCTGGACGTCAGATCTGTTGACGATGACCACATTTTCAATTATAGATTGAGAATTCTTATATCTTCGCTATCCGCTTTTCAAAGTATTTGCACTCGCAGTACAGTAGGCAGTAGGAATACAGCAAACTTCCAAATAAATCTAAAATTCCTCTCTAAATACTTAATTGAAAGCGAAGCAGTTTTCCTTGAATATTTAGGCTCGACTTATATTGACGTGACCTTATGTACTTGGAAAGCAATACCCACCACCGATGCACTGTACGAATTTTTGAAGTAAAAACTTCTTTAGCCGCGTTGAGCACTTTTTGGTAGGGGGTAAACTTGTGGATTCGCGTGACCGTGACCGACATGCTCGCGAACAGCGACATGCTCGTGAACAGCGAGATGCTCGCGAGTCGCGAACAGCGAGATGCTCGCGTTTTTACATCTTAAATGTAAATATACTACATTCGAAATTAAACTTTAATTCTATACGTTTAAGGTTTATTTTATAATTAATATTTTTGTATATATTTTAAAAATGACTTTATTTTGAATTGAAAGGTTATTCCTCCGTTTTCTCTGATGACAGAACGTCTTAAAAATTAATATTATATTTTCCAATCGTAATGTGGCTTTATGTGTTAGTCCTAACTCTTAAGGTGCATAATTAACTGAAGTTGTTGCTAATTTTTTCTACATTTCCCAGTCAGAAACTCAAATGTTTATGTGAAGTAAAATTGAATGGATTTAGTTTTCACTTCTATCGGCAGTTCCTGACTGCCAATTTTTTTTTGTATTTATACCTAAGGATTATGTATTATAGTAAGAAAAACACGTCCGACTCATTATGCCTTTATTACGAAAGACAAAAGATGACACAATATTTTAGTCTACCCTAAATCATTTCTCTAATGTTCTTAGCCTACATTACACTAAGTAGATAGGTTTATACCTACTACTAACACTGCCAAAGCACTGCATTGATTTGAAACTATAATAATTAATTATTGCCCAATGCGCGTGTCATTTGATAGAATATTTCATTGGTTTCGATTCAATTAATATCGAATGCATTGTTATGGAAAAATTAGTACTTATGTAGGTAGGCGCCTAAATAATTATATTCTGTTTCGTAGCAATAGAGTTTTAGGTAGGCATAAAATTATGTTTCAATAGGTTTCAATATTTTTATATTTTACTGACTATGATGCTTTTTCAAAGTTTGTAGGGGATACTGGACAGTAGTAGACACAGTAGGTAATATTTAAACCCACATTTTTACCTATATTTGTTTTAATAAAAGATTCCTATGGATTAATATTTTGTAACTTAGTAGTTAGGCAGTAAATAAATAAATAAAAGTTTATTGACCAACACTACAATTGTATACTTAGTTTAAACTAAACTTATACTAATACAAATTAAACATAAACTAGGTACGTGTAACGTGTGGTCAATGGGCCACCTCCTCAGCCCAATTTGGTTCTCGTAGTCGTACCATAGACATCGATCAGAAGTTAGTCAAGTCAAGTCAAGTCAAGTCAAAGAACGTTTATTCAATTTAGGTAGGTATACTACACTTATTGACGTTCGGTTATTTATAACATACGAGGTAACAATATAATGGTGATAATCAGTACGACATCTTAAACTAAAGCTACGAGGGTTTCAAAATTACTCATCTACCTAGGTAGGTATTTAGAGGATGCATCACAAACCTCAAAATGAATAACTTCACAAGTTCAGTCACAGTCACAGATCTGCATCACAAACCTCAAAATGAATAACTTCACAAGTTCAGTCACAGTCACAGATCTTGTTTCCGTGATCTGTGGTCACAGTGATCAAATAAAGCAGTGCATCATTCTCTCCATGACTCACCGATACATGGGAACGATACCATTTTATTATTATTATTTATTACTTATACTTGAGACTGCTGTAGGTCATTGACCATTGAAAAACGAGCTCTATACTGGACTACAGCTTTGAGAAAGCTCTGATAGCCTAGTGGACCTCGGCCTATTCAGGGCGGTCCAGTGATCGATCTCGGGCATGTAACTCCAAGGTTTCGGATTTATGTGCGTTTTAAGCAATCAAAATGGGCATCACAGTTTGCTTTAACGGGTAGGTAGAGGTACATAGATCACATATTATATAATTAGCTGTGAAGTATAACCAGCAATTGGCCAGCAGTGGGCTGGTAATGACTAATGAGTTGATGATGACTAATGACTATACTTTGAGGAACTAGGTACAGCTAGACTACCTACCTAGTACATTACCTACGTCAACCTAAAGCCTGGGTACACGGATAGAGTACCTAAACGATAAAGTGAACTAGCACACTACTCTACTAGGTACCTACTTCCGAAATCCGGTACTCTACCAGTTTCAGTACAGTAAATGTTTTCTGGATCCAGGCGGCGTGGCGCAAGGCCATGGTGTGTGGAAGACCCTAGGAGACCTATGTCCTATGTGGACACAGAGTAGAGACCATAAGAATAAGAATAAGAATAAGAATATTTATTTGCATAATACACGTTATATAACTAGGTGGTTTACAAAAAATTTACGTCACAGTGTATTGCCATGCCAGGCGTGCAAATTTGGTTATTTTAAGAATTACATTTTTTTTTTTTTTTTAAATAAAGATAATGTCACGTAGTATAGCATATTAATAAATATCACATAATTTATAATCCTTATTATATTAATTTAACACACAATTATATAAAAAGAAAAAAAAGACACAAAAATGAAATAAACAAAAAGACACAATAATAAAAAGTCACAGTATTTTAGGTCATCTAAAGGGGTCTAAGTAGTCATTAATCGAGTAGTAGCACTTCTCTAAAAGCAACTTGTTTAGGTATGTTTTGAGTGCTGGCAGTGACATAGTTTTCACGTGAGGAGGAAGCTGATACAACCATTACTACTCGGTGTATGTGGAATTGTGGACGTCTATCGGTTGACGACGACAACGACGACGCAATGTTTCAAGTACACGTAAATTTTTTGTGTTTTTGCACAGTTTACAAAATATTACAGCTGATTGTGATTTATACGGAAGAGTGGATCCTGGGGTAAAGGAAGACAAGTGGTAAAGTAGCTTGCCCGCGGCTATGGGTACACTCTTCAAAATTTTAGTAGCTGTCTCCGCCGTGTGACTGCCTAGTGCCGACTACCGACTAGGTATGCGTTTACTCTTACAGTTCACAGTGAATAACAATTAAATAAAATAAATAAATAGAAGTTTATTGACCAAACAAACAAGTTAATTACACTACATTTAAATTATTATATACTACGTATAACACAAATTACAACTACGTTTGGCCAATGGGCCACCTCCTCAGCCCGTGCCACAGCATGAGAGATAGGTATATACTATATATACCTACCAAACATACTGCAACGCTGATTTTCAGGAGGAGCCCAAGGGTCAACACGTCACGGACCATCTTACACCTAATAAAATTTAAATTAAAAATTAGTAAATAAAAAATTATTCAACTCAAAATAAGAATAAATAATAACAAAATAATAAGAAGGACTGGAATCCAGAGCCGTTAAACCAGTTAATAAACTGGAATTACTATGAAGCGTCGAATATCTAGGATATGTAGGTACAGGATCGACCTTACCTTTATTATAATATGGACAGCGGAAAAATCCGGATGCTTAAGTACCGAATTTTATCCCAAGAAAAAGGTGATATATAGAAAGGAAACGGGATTCCCCTTTACAATGGGAAATGTTATATAACAGTAATAAGTATAAGTCACTACCTGGTATTATTTTAGAACCTTGACTCATTCAATACTTCCTGTTTCCGACTTGAAGTGGACACTTCTAACCATTGAGTCATTATAGGTCTTACTATCATATAGATAAGAACTATAATCGAACTCATGCAGCGCCTAATTTTTATTCCAAATAAAATATTATGATATGCATCCGAAATGAATCACCGCGGGCCTTTCTTTTCAATGTAAAGTGATTACACGATTATTTCTTTTAATTTTAAGAATATGAAAACGCCTCAACAGAAAAGCATGACTGCTGTAGCGATACAGGACTTAGAATCTAAGCTTAGATTTTTTATTATTATATATACATAAATTACATAATATATATACTAATATAGCGAGCAAACGAGCTGGCGGGTCACCTGATGGTAAGTGATTACCGCCGCCCATGAACATTTGCAGGCTGCAGCACCAGAGGAACCGATGCGTTGCTGGCTTTTAAGAAATTTGTTTATCCGCTCTTTGAAGAGCCCCTGGCCCCATATTATAGTCATTTGGGAACACAGAAGATGGAAGCTGGTTCCACAATTTGCAGGTACGTGGCAGATCATGTACCTAGTATAAATGTAGCGTGTAAATTAGGTAACTACCTAGGTATTTAAAATATAAAATATATTAAGATCTTTTTATCAAGCAATATTCAAAATATATTGGGAGATAATAGGTATAATTACTTACTTACACAACTTTTAATATAATTGATGATACCGCTAATGTTTGGAAACTGTTTATGTCAACCATCAACATTTCCTGGAAAATGTTGACATTATCGGTTTCGATACTGATATTTACATAGGAATAGTCAGTGATGCGGGTTAACCTGTTAGGGGCATGGCAGTTAATTAAACCCATACCCCGGTTTCACATTCGGTTTCTACACGGCATCGTACCGGAACGCTAAATCGCTTGGCGGAACGTCTTTGCCGGTAGGGTGATAACTAGCCACGGCCGAAGCCTCCCACCAGACCAGACCAGGGAAATTCAGAAATTATTAATTCCCGAACTGACCCTGCCGGGGATCGAACCCGGGACGGAAAACAGCGCTTAACACTGCGCCACGGCGGTCGCCAAAACTAATGAATCTACTCATGGTCGAACTATTGAATCAAGTGATATAATTTAATTACTTGAAACGCACTATAACTCCGTGTAGCTAACTATACGGAGTTATACGTGCGTACTGCGTAAGTGCGTACCTACTGCGTGCAGGAGATCGAACCCCGACCAACCGATTAGTAGGCCGGGCACTAAATCACTGGGGCTAGGCTATCGGTATGACTGCTTCAATTAGTAATAGTGACACTGCACCATTGCATATCTACAGCACCACTCTATGACACATAAAAAAAATATTGCGTAATATTAAACAATATCTGAAGACCTGGAGAGCAGCTGGTAAATTTTTCCATCAGTTGCCATTTACTGCTGAAACGGTGAACTTCTGCATCATTAAAATAATTTAAAAAGAACCCAAGTACGACCTATCTGGCATTGCATTGGTCAGAATATATTCTTCATTAAACTACTTACGTTTGTAATTTATTTTGACTGTGGTCGCTGGTCGGAACTTTACCTAGGTAAGCTATCAATACTTTTTTTTCCCGGTGGTGCTGTGTCATGTGTGCTCAATATTAAGTACAATATTTTTACATGTGGTACTGCAGGTTAGGCAAGTACGTAATTTACCAATTTTTAAATTTTGTTAAGTATACCTTTAATAATAAATATATAAATAAATGTTTTTTTATGTTTGTACTAATCACTACTAAACACTAAACAGTAGACACTAATACGTTTCCATGAAACATAAAACTTCTGCCACCATAAGCTTTTAATCATCTCTAAATAGGAAAATTGGGAACGTTTTTTTGCACCAGAAAAATAATGGGGGATGCCCCGTCGCTCACGTCCGCAGGAATTACCTTTTACCTCCCTGCACGTGTCCCCCGGGTGGTGCTAAGCGAGCGACGAACCAGGAGGCGTATTAAATGCCATACGATTAAATAATACCAGAAAAATAATAATGAATTATTCAACTTTTTTTCAAATTCACCATGACGTATTCATTGACCCACATGATACAAATATTACTTGGAATTTAATACAAAGAAAGGAAAATTGTTTATGTATTACGGAACGACACGTGCAGTTTGACCACCAGTAGAGAATTTTCAAAATTTACGGTTTTCCACAAACTTATCTGACCCGGTGGCCGCATCACTAGTATAAATGAAAAATAAAATAAAAACTAAACAGGCATAAAAATTAGTTCCAATTTTGGCCACCGGGTCAAATATAAGTTTGTGGGACTTTAAAAAATAAAAGATTTCATTTGACAATTTGAACCATGACCAGTTCTTAGGTAAACCAATAAACAAAAACAGCGATGTTTTGTTGCATTCACACTCCGTGATGTTTATAGCCAAGAAATTAATAAGACAGAGTATAAACGTAACTAGGTACTCGTAACTCAATTTTTATTTTAGTCCGGGTTCCTTTTATATTACTTCTTCCTTGGAGAATTATTATACATTTGTCCTTTACCTACGTCATAAGAATGAAAGGGTTGGGTGGTGATAATATTGCGAAACAAAAAAAAAACAATCCATTTTCCTATGACGTATGACGTGACATTTTGGTAATGACGTTGCTCACGTTTCCGTGGCTCAGTTATTTTCTTTTGTTGTTTCTGCAAAAACTTCGGAGTCGCCTGCTTTGTTGAAAACAAAATCAACAAAATTAAAAAGCAACTTTTCGACTTCGGTTTTGTGCTGCAACTTGTTCGTTGATCGTAAAATCATATCTAGATACACATACTTACACGTGGTACATTATGAGATATAATACCTATGTGAAATTACTGGCTTACATATGGCGCTAAACTGGTAGCGCCTGACAAACAATTCGACACCCTGAGTACAGAACCCTAATTAACGAATTTTAGATTCTTTTTCTAATACTTTGCTGTACAAACCTTACTTCTTGACAAATTTCTTGATTCAAGGTCAACAGGAAGCACCCTATGGTTTTTGATTTATAGTGACTGTCAAAATATGCAAAATATGCGGCATAAACGGCCAGACAGACGGACAACGAAGTGATCCTATAAGATAAGGGTCTCTTTTTTCGTCTTGAGGTACGGAATCCTAAAAATAAAAGGGTTGGAAGTTGGTGGTTTGTAATCATATTGCGAAACAAAAAAATTCAATCAAATTTTCCTATGACGTATGACGTGACATTTTGGTAATTTTGCTCACGTTTCCTCAATTACTCAGTTATTTCTTTTGTCGTTTCTTTAAAAACTTTGAGTCGCCTGCTTTGTTGAAAACAAACTCGACAACAAAAACAAAAGCAACTTTTTGACGGGTTTTTGTGTCGCAACATCGTAAAATCATACCTACGTCATGACGAAATATGGTTCATTATTAAATATAGGTAAATATGGGTATAATCTTAGATAGATAGATAGATCAATTCTTTATTGCCACACATAACATATAGATAACTTAATTATAAACAAAAAAAACAGAAAACAACGCGTGTGCAAGGGCGGTCTTATCACTAAAAGTGATCTCCAGACAACCCATTTCATAAGGGACATTTCAAAAAGAAGCGGGAAAGTGCAATAATAATATACATATATTATGTATGTAGGCTATACCTATATGATATATACATACAAAAGAAAATACTTAAATATTCTATAGAATATTAGAAAGGTAAGATTCCTTAACACTAGGTAGGTACTCATAAAAGATGTTCAAAGACTTTGACTGCCTAATGTCGCTATCTATCTTATTCTATCATTCTAAAATCTAAGGTCCTAAGAATACCTATTGATAAATCAATAGCTACGAAAAAGACAGTACTTGTTTAGGAAACAACAAGTAAATGTGGGGATAATTTTGATGATGATAAATGATAAACATTAAGAAGTAAGAGTTGAAAGGAATTAGTTTGCGCACTTAGCAGTTACATGATAATTTTGTAACTTGTACCTATGCTAAAGTTGTAAAAAAATAGATGAAATACCCAGTTAGTAATCGGGGCACTTTTAATGTTGCTAAATCTATACTCCTACGAGTATACTAATATTATAAATGCGAAAGTTTGGATGTATGGATGTTTGTTACTTAATCACGCCCTAACGGCTCAACGGATCTGAATGCACATATAGATTATAGTCTGGAATAGCACATAGGCTACTATTCATCCCAGAAAATTAAGGAATTCCCGCGGGAATCACAAAACCTCAATCCATGGATACGAAGTTGCGGGCATCAGTTAGTATTTTTATATTTTAAAGGCATAATACGGGCAATACAGTGTCGGTAAATGAAACATCGAACACCATTGAAGTGAACACTCTGTAGGTACGTGGTAGGTACCTATGGGAGTATGTTTCCAAATCAAAACAGGATCACATGTAGGCAAACAAAGTTTCGTCCTGAATGTTTGCCGACTTCCGCCTTTGGTAACGAGCTGTAGATGCGGGCTGCTAAGAGCAAGCGCAAACAGCATCCAACAGGATACAGGTCAGGAATTCGTGTAAACTCAAACAGTTTCAACCTATTTACGGGGCCTCTGCCTTTATGACCATATGAATTTGTACTAAGGTAATTTACTAAAGTAAATGGCTCTATTTGTATTGTTTAAGAAGCCTCTACCTATTCTTATACTGTCAAAAATACTTTTTATCTATCTGTAAGTTTCCTTCATACTTTTACAGCAAATCTATCTTGATGCTAGCTTCAATGCCTGCCTTGGTACTTAGGTAATAGCCGTCAAATTTCTAAAAGGCAAACTCATAAAGAGATAATAGTTAAAGACTTAATAGGCCCGTCGGACAAACCTAAGTACCTACCTACTGACTTAGTACTAACATTACTTACCTTTTTTTTTTTTTATCCACTACAATCTAGCCCTTGACTACGATCTCACCTGATGGTAAGTGATGATGCAGTCTAAGATGGTAGCGGGCTAACCTGTTAGGGGCATGGCAGTTATACTAAACCCATACCCCTTCGGTTTCTACACGGCATCGTACCGGAACGCTAAATCGCTTAGCGGCACGTCTTTGCCGGTAGGGTGGTAACTAGCCACGGCCGAAGCCTCCCACCAGGCCAGACCAGGGAAAATTCAGAAATTATAAATTCCCAAATTGACCCTACCAGGGATCGAACCCAGGGCCTCCGCACGTTAAGGCAACAGCGCTACACACTGCGCCATGGAGGTCGTTACCTATTTTAACTTAAAAAAAACCAAAGTACAAACTTATCATGCCTTGCCTTGTATGACTTTTGAGAGTTAACATCAATTAAGCAATTTCATTACTCGACGTTAAATATCAAAATCTGAAGCAAGACTGGAGTGCATTTCATAAGAAATAACATTCGATTGTTAAGCCTACATTTATTTTTGACAAAGGTCACACAAGTTGCATACCTACCAACAACTTGTCACTGTAACTAAGCACACACCACTACAGCAACAATAATAAGAGGCAGGGAAGTAGGTAAGCTGTAACACAGGGTTTTGCTTTTGACGACCTCCCTGGCGCAGTGTTGAGCGCTGTTGTATTAACGTGGGAGGTCCCGAGTTCAATTCCCAGCATGGTCAATTTGGAAATTTATTATTTGTGAATTTTCTCTGGTCTGGTCTGGTGGGAGGCTTCGGACGTGGCTTGTCACCACCCTACTGGCAAAGACGTACCGGCAAGCGATTTAGCGTTCCGGTACGATGCCGTATAGAAACCGACTAGGGGTATGGGCTTAATATAACTGCCATACCCCTAACAGGTTACCCCGCCAACATCTTAGACTGTATCGTCACTTACCATCAGGTGAGATCGCAGCCAAGGGCTTACTTGTAGTGGAATAAAAAAAAGAGTCTACGCAGATAGTAGATACAATGAAAACACAGTGCAGAAAAATTAATCATAAAACTCATTTACTAATGAACCAAAATAATGTGATTGCGTAATTTATTCATTTTTTTAGTTCTCCTACATAATAAAAGATAGGTACCCCATAATAATAAAAAAAAGTTTCTATGGCAGTGTTGGTTTTGAGACTAGTTAGGTCTATTTAAGAATTATTGTTAAAACCACGGTTAAAACGAACCAAATTACCTATTAGGGTTTTGAAATGTATGTTTCATATTATTAGGCCACTATCCATTTGCAATAATGTTATGTCGCAATAATTCTAAATACATTTTTATTTTTGCAATAGACTATAATGACGTGAGCTGCCGTCTAATTTAAAAGCAAATTAAAAAATATGGCCACTACAGCCCATTAACGTTCCACTGCTGGGCACAGGCCTCCACTCTTATAGGAGAGAGGGAATTAGAGCTTAGACCCACCACGCTGCTCCAATGCGGCTTTAAGGACTAGGTATTACCTATCATGTTAGTGATAATAACCGAGACCGACGGCTTAACGTGCTCTCCGAGGCACGGGGGTGCAACACCGCCACAGATCACGGAAACAAGGAACACCGCCAACTTCCAACTCCGGGCTGGCACATAACTGAAAGAAAAAACCCAATACCTATCAATTTTTATGCCCGGTCTGCTCAGTGCTGTAATCAAGGTTCTAAGTTCAAAAATCTGCTACTGCTGCTAAACTACCTACTGCAGTTGCAGTATCGGGTCGGAGGGAAATTTGCATATTAATTATGTAGAATAATAATAGTGCACGACCCAGTAATGTCAACATTATCTAGTTAATGTCGACATTAACAATTTCCGTACTCTAGCGGCGACATAAAATAGACACATTTGACATCATTGCATTGCCAAACGTAAATGAATGGTCGAGTGCTGTCCCTCTCTACGGGGTGGTATAATGTTGTGTGAGAGCGAGAAAACAGGTAAGCGCTCATAGCGTCTTTAAACCGCATGGCGTATGCTTGCGTAGTACGCGAGTTGACGGTGTGTCGACATTGGACGTTGGATCCACGGTTGCTGGCCCGAGGCTCCACGAGCGCCGCGTCAGCCTCGTCACAAAACTCTCGTTTAGTCTCGCAATGGCGTTAGTGGGAGGTGGTTGTGTGTTCGCTTAGTTTCACTTCAACCCGAGCGGACACCGGCCCAAAATATTGGCCTGTCTATTCGTGTTCGGTTTACTTGAATTTAATTCCAGTAACTCCGTGCTCAATAAGCGAAATTCGCCACCACGGACAGTCAAATTTTGGTACGATATCCACTCAGGACGAATCATTTCAAGGTTTGTACCATATTCGTACTTTATACTTTACAATTTCCCCTTACTAAACCGCGTTACTAAATCGGCGATTGTCTCATAGTTTCATTTTCAATTTTGTAATTTTTATGTCGTACCAAAATTGCGGAGCGATGTTTCCAATAGTTGTTTTTTCTGTTGCAGATCATGTTCATCTCATCATAGTTCCTTCTTCGTTTTAAGTGTTTGTGTTCTGTGAACATTAGTGTATCGTGACAGTGACAGTGTGACAGTGTAGTGATGGATCCCGGATCGCCTTCATCGTTGTGGCCGTTGCGCCGGAGCGGATGTTGTGTGACGACCCAGGTGCCTCCTTCGGGAGAGCATAGCAAGGCCGAGGAGAGAGCGCCTTCG
This sequence comes from Erebia aethiops, assembly GCA_923060345.2. Classification (NCBI taxonomy): domain Eukaryota; kingdom Metazoa; phylum Arthropoda; class Insecta; order Lepidoptera; family Nymphalidae; genus Erebia; species Erebia aethiops. The sequence goes on along the minus strand of OV281090.1, from coordinate 16,025,428 downwards.
CCGGTCCTAGCCGACCGCTTGTCGGCAGCGCCTTCGCCCTCCAGTCCCGCCCCAGCCAGTCCCGCCAGCCCTGCGCCCCCCCAGCACCAGTTCCAAGCAGCACTAGTCGCGGAAAAGTATCTCCTGCTGGAACAAGTCGAAGGGTCATCGCTTTGTCGGTGTGTGGACGTGCGCACGCAAGAGGAATATGTTTGCAAAGTAAGTGACCGATCTATATCGATAAAGTAAACCTATAAACGAAAACCAGTTGGACCGCGTCTCAACCCCACACAATACGAAATTTTATAGCATAAACAACTTGACTTAATAGCCTAGCCAAGCTTGCATTCTGGCGCAGAAATTATTGATGTTCGCTCATCAATTAAAGCCAATTAAAGGGATCCCACATCAGTTAATTAAAATAAATACTTAAACCTACCTACATGATCTTAAAATTTCCACTTCAATGCACTATTATCCGAACTCAAGTTACATAATACAACAATAAACTAATTCAAGTTTTTAGTTTTAAACAACTTAAAATTGCAGAATTGCCCGCTATTAATAACAATTCGAACGCTTGTAAATTTTTTAAAAGTCTGCATTGCCGTGTATTAGTTTGCAATAAAGACATTTAAATGCAACGATTTATCACGACACGACTTACGACAGGGATACCTACGCGCGTCTCGTGAGTCGTGTCGAAATTGTGCCGGGTTTCAACAGAAGTTGCGCACTTTTGTTTGATTGAAAGCTACACTGTGTAATCTCTTGTTTTATTCGACCTCTCATCCCGTATCTAATTAATAGTTTGATCATCATAGTACGAGTAAATAGGGGAGTAACATTGAGAGCTAATCTTTACTGTAAACTTTTAAGTAAATCATTGAAGTATTAGTTATAAGATATAGATAGATAAGTAGCTAGCTACGAAATTCCCTACGCTTGTCCAATAGAAATAATTAAATCCTTAGCAACAACATAATTATATCTGTCCAGCCATGAAAATATTCACAATACAAAACTTGCCAACATGGTCGATAAAACTAAGTCTGCATGTCCGTAGACAACTGAAATTTTGAAGTAGCACTCAAATTCCGCTTTCATCCAAAAGGGTTCCTAGTATCCCACGGGATAGACACCCCATGGAGATAAGCCCGGCTTCAATAATATGCCCACATGGTGTTTCCCTTTCATTGAAATTAATCAATTGTTACTCAAAACCGAGTTAACTCTAATTATTGCCCTTGAAAATCATTTCTCACACTGATAAGTGATAACTAACGGCTTATCTGTGGTAACAATAGTTATCAAGGTAAAGTCCGAAGGTTCAAATTTTCTCAAAGGCTCCATTATAATATGGACCTATTAATAGTTATTAATGGCTACTACAGTAGGTTTACCTATTTACTATTAAATATTAATCAACCCAAAACTATCACTAATACTTTTATCATAACTAAACAATAATACTTTAGTTAGGAGTTATGATCAAACAGACAGTCAAATAAAGCTTATCATTGTTTATTGAATTGGTAGCAGTAACCTGCGGGAACGACTTTTACGGTCACATTGAAACCAGTGTAAATAAACCTATCAATGCTTTTCTCTTCTATACTTTGGAAAGGTCATGTTATAATTGAAACTTGTTCCCTCAGAATGATAAAAATTTAATTTTAAACCACAAGCCTTATCAAAACTAGTTGAACACAATTTCCTTTTATTATGAAACCATAAAACAGTGTGATTATGATAATATTGCGTAACATGATATCCTCAACCTTATTTTCCATGCAATGGCACTGTTTATATCCACAATTAAATGAATCGTATATTAGACACTACGTAATGTACGGATGTACCTAACACATCCAAAATAATTATTAAGAGCTCAGGACTCGGTTACACCGTCAATATGATAATGGTTCTAACGCCGTGAATCTCGGCCAAACCAAATTGACATTTGACAAGTCGATAAGTATTGCTAAAAGAAGACGTTTAAAAGAAAAGGGTTCCTTGCAAAATACCTACCTGTAATCTCACTTAAGCTACATTATCTTAATCAATGTTATCCTTAATACTGTATACGCCCTCGTATGATATATATTTTCTCGTTAAAAATATCGATGTCAAACTTTATATGTCACGGTCTCGCGCTGCTCGATCGCACTTGTAGGCCAGAGCCATCGTTTACAATGTCATGTGTCGACTTTCGCAACTGCAAACAATAACGTTAATTCCAAACGTCAGAACATTCACACCGTGAGATTAACAAGAATGTCAGTCAGATACCCAAATGCGTTATTTCTAAAAAAATCCGCAGTTATATCGATAAGTTCTCTCCCGACTAATGCTCTCCCGGAAGCATTTGGTACTTACTAGTGTTACACCGCTGTTGAATTTCCAATTTATCCAAATCCAATTATAATTAAGTTTAATTTCAATTAGGTTCAATCAAATCTGTAAAACTAAAATTAAGTCATTGAACCAACCTACAGACGCTCCAACTATTCATTAGTTTGCCCATCCTTCCAACAAAAAACAATACTTAGTTCTAATATTTAAGTAATAGGTACCTACTTAATTAATTTGGGATGTCTAGTCAATTGTTGGCTGCCGCTACGCTACGTTGGGCTGCTGTAGTTAGGTAGTTACTAAGAAACGAACCAGGATATCAATAACAGATAATAATCAAATGCGTCATCTGATAAAGATAAAGCGCAATACGAGTAAACTCGTGTTTTTGCCAGCGAAATCTGTTCCGCGTCCGTTCGCGTTTGTTTGAATCATACAGGCGCCAAGGCAACGTACAAAACTACAAACCAGTTAGGAAACTCGTTATTTTGAAGATCCTTACAATACAACATGCGCACGAAGAACGAAGCTACCTATACTTATGTCTACCTAATTATAAAGGATTCGCCAGGTGTATTCGATAAAAAACTGGAAGAACTTCTAAATCAATGGAGACTTTTGCAACTTTACATTCGCTTTCGTTATAAAATTGAGGTGGACTTTGGCAAAAGATAGTTATTATAGAGTAGGTATGTACCGAAAACGCAAGACCGATGAAAAGTTACACGATAGTGATAATTTTATAAGATGCCAATTGACTGTTTGATCAATAATGACTGTACCTTCTGTAAGCTTCTTCTATATTCCATACAGCCAATAACTATGTGAAAATAGTGACTGGTTAACTATTACAAAACATTGTGACATAAGTTTTTTTGAACAATAATAATCGTGACATTTAAAGAGACCTTGAAATTGTTACATTTTTAATTATTGCCAGAGACAAACTAAAATTTAATTTCGGAATTAAAAAATTCTAAATTCTAAAAATCGCAACCAGTTTAAAAAATTGTAATAAGTAAAGTAGACTAAGTTATTGCATTGCATCCCAAGAACAGTACTTCAAGTACCACCATTACTAATAAGTATGTTGGCTTAGGTTTAGGCAACACAGGATACATAGTTCCAGTACTCGGTAGTAGTAGAGTATTAACAAAGGCCCATACAGGTATTGTCAAGGCGCAGAATAGGCACTTCCCTCGTGAGAACCTGGCAAGGTTAAGTGAGGCAACTTTATCGTTGCTTAAACGCCGTGTATTTACAACATCGACTCTTGCCGACACTACTGCCACATTTGTATTACATTACGCCGAATATTATGATATTTTACCCGGTATTATTTAATGCTTAGAAATTAGAAATCGTTAGAGAAACATTGCAGTTTTCGCGCCACTATATAATATAGCTACCAAAAATTCAAATTCCTTTTTTAAATAACTTAAAGATGAGAACTTTGATGGATGTAGATTTTTTCATAGACCATTTAACCCACTTAAATGGTTTGTTTAAGCGACTTAGCTAGGTACATACTTAATAATAAATAAAATTGCTATTTTTGCACAACTATAATATTGGACTTTTACTTCTATTCATATAGAATTTGTACCTAAGTAGATTTTTTAAGTAACTTAAGTAAGCATAATAATGTGTTGGCTTGTAGATTTCACAAAATAAAACGGACTTCGCAACTAAGAAATCCGATCCAAGGTGATCAGATGCATGTTGCAGCAGACTAGGAACGCTCGTTATTTGCAAAAGGAGTTTCGTATAAAATACCCGTAACTTTTGTAATTTTATTTAATGTGTAAAAATAACGGTTTTAAAATCACAAATGACAATGAATACATAAAAAACAAGCTGTTTGATGAGGATTGTTTTGTTTACAGGTATTACATTATAATCACGTAGTTGATGCGCGTCGAAAATAAGCGTGACCTTCTCATTGACATTGTGAAATAGACAAGTTGATAACGCACCTATCGCCGAATGTCAAAGCGAGGCTAGCGGGCCCCCCTCTAGTGTCCCCCCACCCGCATTGAAGTCGTTCCGTTAACACGTAACAGAATTGTGTTACAAGTTCATTGCTGACTCACTAACAATCCTAATTCGTTATCAGGAAACTAAACGAGATACGAACTCCAATCTGATACAAAAATACTTTGCCTAAAACTTCTAACGATATATTTTTTTAATTATTATTGTGTATTTCTAATTATTTACTTTCTTCTAATTGACTTATAAAATTACTAATATTATACATGCGAAAGTGTCTGTCTGTTTGTCTGCTACGCTTTCACTGCCCCACTGTTCAACCTATTTTGATGAAATTTGGTACAGCGGATTTGTATCCCGGAAAAATTAAGAGTTCCCTCGGGAATCAAAAACCTTAATCCACGGGGACGAAGTCGCGGGCATAATCTAGTAAAATTATATCGTTTAAGTAATTGTAAGTACATAAAACTTGATGCATTATAGGTAGGTATATGCTATAAATAACATGTAGCAATGATATTTTACTATTGAAGTAAGTATTTGAGTGAACTTTTAAGACTGGATAGATATCTAATATCTAGCTACTTTGCTCGAAAATGTAGATCGGCAAGCATTTCGCAACAGTACCTAACGATTAAATAAATATTGATATCGTGGGTAAGTAGGTTAGCCGCCGTGAACGCATATGGTACCAAATATTATCAATTGCACACAACGCAATAGCTTTGCGAATTCTTATCGGCTCTTTTTTCGCAAACACTTGACAAATAGGTCAAATATTATTTTCGTACAACTAAGTACTCTAGAAAGTAATAAAGTAGTAATATTGGTTAAGTTTTATTCAAATTCATCTAGTAATTATAGCGTGATACAGGCAGACCATAGAGATAATATAAACATGGAGAGGCCCTTACATTCTATACATACTAGCGTTTATACAAATATGAATGAACGAAATGTGGAACGGTTCGCCATTTTCTGTTCACTCTTGGTGGTAGGTTTGCTGTCAAAAGTTTGTTTATGTTATAATTATTTATGAACATTTAAGAACAGGCAGCCATTTTATGTTCATAATCAGCTGATAAATTGGACACGTTTTGACATAGCTTAGGGCATGTCCATTGTGAATACATATTCCTTAGTCATTGAGGCAGACACACGCAAAAATAAAAAAAAAAACAAATCGGTTCAGAAACCACGGAGATATGTACCGACATACTTTTTTTAAAAAAAGATACGCGCCGAATTGGAGAACCTCCTCCATCAATGTAAAAAAAAGTATCGATAATAACGCCCTTTAATAAAGATTTTAAAAATATAATAAGTAACTTACTAAATAATAATGTCTATATTATTATTTAGGCTTTAATATCTTCCTTTATTGGCACATTACTTATAATAATAAAACATATAATAATATATATATAAATTGCAGCGGCATAGATTATATTTTTAATTTTTAGTTTTTAGTTTTTAATTTAGATTTTAAAGATTTTTTAAGAAATAATAATTAAGTACTTTAAGTCTAAGTTTGTATGTCACCTAAATCTGTCATTATATTTCCACACGTATCCTACTGACTACTGAGCATGCTGAATTAATTAAGTAAGTAACTTACTTAAAAAAGGTATAACTAAGTAGATAATATACTAATTCATAAAAAATGAAGAAGTGAAATACGAGCTCCAGGAAAAAGGTTCCTGAATCAAGCCTTCACATACAAATTAGAGGGGAAGCACTGCTTCTAACGGATTATTAAGTTATCAATAGCGTTAGTAGGGATTAGGGAAGACCCTTGCGTCGTATTTTACTTTGTTGGTAAAAAGGTTCTATCATGACGAAGTTTCAAATATGTCTAACATTTCCACAGGCTTTCTATAAATACGGTAAAGTTTTCATATTAAACGCACGCGATGTGATTCATCATTAATTTCAGTCGGAAATTCGGTTTTGGTATTTTGTGTTTGCGTTCACAATGTCGTTGACATTTCGTGTTAAGTTTGGGAATGCCCGCCCTGTCACCCGTTTAAAAATAATCATCACTAAAATAACTTGGTGATCCCTATGATATTTTTACTGCCTCGTTACCTAGTTGTTAGCATGTTCGACTGCGGCCGACGAGGTCCCGGGGTTGAATCCCGGGTCGGGCCATATAAGTATTGAGTTTTTCTGACTTGAAATTCTCAGTTCTTGCCCGGAGTTCGGAAGTTGGTGATGTTCTACCCCCGTGCCTCGGAGAGCACGTTAAGCTGTCAGTCCCGGTTATTATCACTAACATGATAATAGTCTTTAAAGCCCGCCAACCCGCATTGGAGCAGCGTGGTGGGTCTAAGCTCTAATTCCCTCTCTCCCTTGAGATTGGAAGCCTGTGCCCAGCAGTGGAACGTCAATAGGCTGTAGAGAGAGAGAGATGACATTTTGACTGTAATGCTGTTAATAATCTATAGAAATAAATCAATTTCTTAAGTAAATGTTCCTTACTACATAACTATTTCGGCTAGTTACAGAATCAACAGCCAGGCATTCCCTTTAGAAATCAGTTCGCGTCCAGTAGTTATTAAATTCTAAACGCAATAAATAATAAAATCTTTGCTTTATCGTCCAGTTTATTTGCCAAGGGTCAGCAATTCAGAATTCATTCATTTGATTAGACTCAATTCACAGTAGACTCAGTAGTAGCCCTTTCAAATCCTTTGAAAATAGAATCTCCTTGAGATTTTGTCTCGGTTCGTAGGGAGGTTCCTATTATGTAATCTATGAGAATAGATCACGTCAAAAGGTTTTCTGTCCTACAGAAGGGGTTAATCAAGGCCGGGATTATGTTTATTTGAAGCAACAATACTATCTTTAGTAAAAAGTGTTTCCAAGGTTTCCCAATTTATCGCAACATAACATTGAGTGTTGTATCAAGATCTATATATGCTTAGAATATTTTACAAAAGATGCTTAATGCTACTTCAGAAATTTCATAGAAATGTTCTTTCCAGGTGGTATCAAGAGATTGCAGTAGTCTCCTACAAGCGCACTACCGTTTAGACGGTCACCCACACGTGAATCCTATCCACGAGGTGTTGGTGGGCGATAAGAGGGTATATCTCATATTCCCGAGATCCCATTCAGACCTGCACTCATACGTGAGGGCGCGGAAACGGTTAAGGGAACACGAGGCGCGGAGACTCTTCAGGCAAATGGCAGAAACGGTGGCAGCATGCCATGAACAAGGCATCGTTTTACGGGATCTCAAGCTGAGAAAATTCGTCTTTGCGGATCCTCAGAGGTGAGTCTTTGATGTTTGTAAACCGACGAGCTAAATATAGTCTAATGTCAAGTTTCAATATTCAAACGATGTTATCTGTCAATACGTTCATTTATCGAAGGACTTTTCAGTGCTCAGATACTTAATGACCGACAATGACGGTGATCATGAAGAACCCAATCGTAATTTTCTTTTGTGAAATTAGACAAAATGCCATACAATTTTTGATGAATACCAAAGTTAGTAAATTTAATATTGATTATATTTAAACTCGGCGTTACTTAATTAATTAACCATAATTATCACTTTATTCTTGCCATAAATATGGATATGCACAACAAATGCTCAATTGGATTTGTTACAAGCGTCCTAATCTAACAGTACAGACAGAACCTAAACGGTCATCATTAGTAACTTCTGCGATTGATTTGGAGTCTATGTTAACAACTGCGTCAGTACTCAGTGCCTCGACTCACTTTGTCAATGCAAATTACACAAGTTAAACGATTTTCGATTGCGAGCGGGAGATATCGTCAGTAGGGGAGCGTTGCGTCACGCCAGTTCATTGGCAAAATTTAGCACACGGCAATCCGAACGGCTGTGTTCAACTACGATAAGGTATTTCAATCGATTGCGATTTTATACTAGCCAAGATTTCTCTATATTAAATCTAAGTCCTTGCGAAAACATAACATAGGGTTGGGAAATCATCGGCGGTCTATTCAATGGCTCGAATAACGTGTGATTCAAATTCAAATTCAAATTCAAAATGATTTTTATTCAAATAAACTTTTACAAGTACTTTTTAATCGTCAAGTTCTCCGATACCCTTTGTATATTTTATGATTTTGAAATACTAAGTTACTAACACAGGTCAATCCTGATCCATATTACTTACTTCATAATATCGAAATTTAAATATAGAAAGAACATAAAATTGGAAAATAACATAGAATTTTTGATGCAAATAATACTTTCTAATCGGGCTCGTCAAAGACAAGATTGAAGAAGTATCATATTAACATTAAAATAGGTACAGAAACTGGAACATAAAAAATGAATTGTTAACACACATAATTGAACAGTAGAAATTGAATGTAACCTTATTTAACAGACCATATAAATCAATCACTTATCTCTTTATTTTTTTGGTGATCCGCCCACTATAGAAGGTCCGTGAGAAAAAACGTATTTCAAAGACACAAAAACGTCGGAAACGGAAACGATGTATGTATCAAGTAGCTTCATTTCCTTTGTAACCGATAGGCCGTAAGAAGACTATAAAATGTTATCAAGTAATTTATTGTAAGTTGTAACCGTTTACTATATGGCATTCTGATAATGTACTGTTTGGAAGTCTCTTAACTAGTAACTGCTGCTAACTTAAAAGGTATTTACAAATACTTACTCAATTAGCACTTTATTTAATTTACTAGCTATTAATATAGAATAATATTTGTTCAAATACTTGTTCTATTAGTTAATTCGATAGAATTCCGAAGTAAGTGCAATGTACTTAATACCTCAATATCAAAGTTCATGCGCTAGGCATTTCTATCGTGAACAGAAACATAAAAAAACTGTAGGTAAATGTATTAGAAAAATGTATCTAAGGCAAGATCAAAATGGTGGTAAACATTTACACCAATCAAAAACTATCGATACAAAATGCACAGTATATTGAACAAGAGTTGCAGTGAACAGCGCAGGCGCAAATATTACAAATAATTACCCAACTTTATTAATTACAAGCAGCCGGTAGGAACCGGCGGATTTTCGACTTTTGAAACGTTATCTGGCCTCCATTGTTGCGAATATCTCCGGCAATGCTAGCGGCTCAAGGCGAGCGGTGTCATTGCTGCGTACAATACAATCGGGTCAAGGGTGAGCGGCGCTGCGCCCGCGCACACGCACGACCCCTATATGCGGGTACCTGCCTCCCTTATCCAATCACCTGATTCCCCAATTATATTATGCACCCCTTGCGTTATTTACATCAACAATCGCATTCCTGTAAGGTACAAATAAAACTCCATCATCCACCTGTCCCGTATCCCTCAACCCTTATATTGTTTATTTTACAAGATCTTTTATTTTGATAACGAACCCAATCTAGCTTTTTAATAATATGAGTATTGTGCTCAGGAATTTAAAAACTTTACGTTTCGGGTGAATTTATTCAGTCGAATCCAATCTCCTTTTGATCGTCCTTCCACGACAGGGGCAACAAACCCACCTTTTGTGTATTGCGGTCTCCTTGACATCCCAGCCGAGACAATTTTCATTACGCCTCCACAAAACTCAGTAAGACAATAATGAATTCTTTGACCTGTGTGTATTTTCCATTTGTCCTAAATGACATTCGTTAAATGGATTTTAAAAAATGCCTTTGACGCGACCGCTAAATGTAAAAACGGCACGTCAAAGCCGATGTTACATGAACTGTAATCCCGTCTATGTTTACGCAACAGTATTAACTTAGTCCGCTTTGAGTGGACGGTCAGTAAAAAAAGGGGTAAAATTTAATACCCTTCAGCGGGGAGTATCATCAAAGCGAACGTTGTCAAAAGCGTCGTTTCGCGATGCTGAACGGGGCCCGTGCCTCGCATGTAAAAACTTTTGCTTCACCTTTGACGTAATAACTGAGCCGCATAGCCAAGCAAGACGCAAGTACACCGCAACTTGAGAAGCCTTTCCGAAGTTGCTGCTCAAAGCCGGAATGCTAAAACACATTCGGTTATTATTCAAAAAGTCTTACCCTAAAAAGCCAAACCAAAGTCTGATGTCTTGAAATTTTCGGTTGAGTATTTCTGGAAGAATATTTACGTAATGTTTATTTATACTGAGCTTAGGCTGCATCACCAAGCAAGCAAGTCTGATCGCAGCCAAGCGCTAGCTAGCCTATATATATTTTTTTATAACCAAGAGATAAAATAACGTCTAATGACAGTTATTTGCCCTGTAAATCACAAACGCAAGCTGCGGATGCGCGTCCAGTTCGCCATGTGAAGCACCACACCGGAAAGGAAATGTAACTTTTTGTTTCCGTGATATTAACGGACCGCTCCATGTCAGGTAGCCAGCTGTGTCGACAGGATCTTGACCTAAAATGATTTCCCGTTCATGGGCGTGCGTCTAACTTTCCCAGAGAAATTCTGTCGTCTGACCAAACAACCGGTCAAGTTTCATTTGCATACCGGCAGCTGACCTTGCGCAGCCCTAATCAATTCTAATGCTCTTATGCACATGTCGCCGCGGTCAAGATTATTCTATATAGCTCTTCGCAGTCGTGAGAATGGCCACATGTCCGATTGTGGAAGGTGCAATCCGATCAAGTGACCCGCCCTTTCGACCTCCGTTCTCACGTCTGACATAAAGGCACCCCTGATTATAAATTCGAGTCATCCGCCGGTCTCCACGCGGTGCTGCCTGGGCCTCGATTCGCACCGTCTCAAAGGTAAATAAGAACATAAATATTGATTCCGCGTCTCTTTGACGCTTTGAAGTGGATTTTCTTGACACTCGTTCCGTAGTTTTTACCCATCCTTTGAGACTTTGGATGGAATTATTTTTCTCTGCTGATATAATACCGAGTGCCTTACTTTGACATTATAATTAGGTGAGATACATAACTGCGATAAAAGATGTATATTTTTAATACGCGTTCGGTATTTCTAGTTTATTAAAATCGACGTCAACCGGATTTGAGATAATCTTGCCAACCTATTCATTCTTTGTTAACCATTGGAACTAGGTTAAATATTCGTCAGCAAGTAGAAAGGTGTGAAAAGACTGGTTCTGTCGCGTACTTTCACCGAGGAGGATGCAGAATCTATTGAATATTATTGTATCAAGTAACAAAAAAATATTAAAGGAAATCTCAATCACAGCATCCGGACAAGGATCTCGAGACGAAATCGAGGTAGGCTTGGGTCGATAACGCAGGTATCTGATCCCTAAGGGAGATTCAAATTAAGCATATAACCAACCTAAAATTGTTAGAAAAAATAAAACTGTTTTGTGCTCCTAAATGTGTCCACGCAAATCCATTATAGTTAAGCTTGATGCAAAACTTTTTTCGTGAGCCGGATGTTTCCCTTGGAATACAATTTAAAGTTTTGCCAAAGCCGACAGGATATTGCAATAGGAAGTATCTGATTGTGATAATGCAGCTTATTGTAAACGCAAACGTTTCCAACATTTTTAATTTGCTGAACGAAAGTTTACAATAGACGAATGTTAAGATGCACCAGACTCAGCGGAGCCCGCGAGTTCTCTATCGCTGGCTAACACGACGAGACCTCTGTAAACAATCTCAGGTATAAAATATTGTCCTCGGCGTATTGTTCGGGCCCATCCCGCCCACTCCACGCCAAAATAATAATACCGCGGCGAAACGTTCCAGGTAACAAAACAAGACCCGACGTTTTTTGCGTAACACGGTGTTTAGGAGCCGGATCGGGTGATCGCATGCATCGCAAACAATGAGATACGGCTTTTGATTACGCAACTCGATACATACTTCATAACGTGGCAGCAGGAATACTTCATGTATTGTTTAAAAACTGGAATTCATTAAGCGCGGTGTAATCGTCAAGCTATTTCAAGTGAGGTTTCTTGTCGCGAATTATATCGGCGCGTCTGCGGGCGGTATAGGTATTTATGGCTGCGGCTGCGCTGGCACTCTCTAGCGGATGTGCCAAATTGGTTCGCGATAGACCCGGCAGACGCCGCCGCGTCGCATTCCGGCCCGGCCACCGCCTGCTCTATAAGTATTTCCCTCAAAACAACACAGATCTTACAAACTCCAAAATTACCGACGAACACTAGACATATCTGTAAGAATACAAAACGTAAAATCGTGCGATGATCGCCGCCCGAAGCGGTTACTGATATTGGCAACGAATCGGCGTGTATAGCTGCACCCACACTGACTGTTTTGAAAACGTTTTGAAACCAGGTTGCCAAAGTATCGTGGTGTAAGAAACACCGCTAACTTACAGCGACGCATTTGCATAATACCGGGCGCTCTGTGAGTAACCCGTTCGCGTCAGTGCGTCTCTCCATTTCCATTTATAACTCCATTGAAACATAAAAGGTATTGTTAGAATTGCATAATCGACCCTTGGAAACAGATTTGGACGACGAGTTCGGCGTAATTTCTCTTGGCACCCAGCGCGGCGCCGGAATCGGTATAATTCGACCTTTATTCAAATGTCATGGCATCCTTCCCTTGCCTAGTCTTTATATTCTTGAAATATGTTTATTAGTCAAAAAATATCCAGGCTTATTCTTGACTAGAAGTATCAATCCAAACCTCAAAAGCCGAAGAAGAAATAAAATTCAGTTACCTCAAACACGAATAAATCTTTTTTCCAAAAGTGCATACTACATGGCCATTAAAATTTATAACAAACTACCTGAAACTATAAAAAGCATTCCTAGTATACCGCTTTTCAAACGCAATTTATATAATCTCCTTTTAAATAAAATGTACTACAAAATAAACGACTATCTTACAGACAAAAATATTGCTGCATAGCCCAGGTACTTTATATTGGATTATTTATATATGCTGACAGCAGTGATCTTGTGTGTTCTCTGTCCTTTATTTTATATTTTATTACTGACTTATAGTTTATTTTGACTGTTAATTGTATTAAGTGTTGCCTGTATGTTATTGAGTATATTCTGATGCTTTGGTAATGAGATAAATTATTAATTAATTATACTTTTAACTTGACTAGATAAATAATCTAAAGTATGATAAATCCTAACAATTTGCACACCATTGTATGGTAGAATATGCAAGGTAAATAATAATAATATGTTAAGACCAATATCTGTACCCATATTCCGGCAAATAAAATATTATTTATTTTATTTTATTTTATTCGGGATCTAGCTTGGAACGCGATTACACATCGAGTTTACTTTTGTACGACATGATTCAGGCGTGCCGGAATTCCGACGTCTATGCTATTCGTTTTGGGGCGTTTGTTTTGGCCTCGGTCGAGTTGCGGGTGCTGAGGTCGTGCGCAACTGTGCCAATGTCGCTGGCGCCGACGCAGCGCCGCCTCTTTGCTCGTGCGGAACCGACGATTGAACTCATTTGGGAAGCGGTGCGTGTACCCCTACGTCATGCGATAGTCAGGGATTCCCAAAGTTTTCTATATTGACCCCTTGGGGTCGATATTGGTTTCCCAGGGGTCGACATAAACGAAAATTGATTTTGGGGGTCGACGAGGTTTAAAAATCGAACCCCATTTTAATGTTTTTTTCAAAAATTAATTACCGCAGTATTTCTACATAATTTGTATTAATAATTATTAATTACACTTGATATTTACTGAATTATTTATTTTGTTATTTGTGATGAGAAAATTATGTCAAGTTTACTCACTTAACCAACCGCAAAGTTTTTAAATTGGTAATAGGAAAAAAACTAAAGATAGGGTTTTTAAAGTAATTTGGTTATGGGGGTCTAAGGTATCGGTTCATTTTGTAAAAGGGGTCTCTTGCCAAAATAGTTTGGGAATCCCTGCGATAGAGGAATAGAAACGATGCACCTCGGCTCGGACGGGCATGCTCATGACCACCTACACAATGCACCTCTCCCCATTCCGTTAATACATGAGTCTGACGGGCGGAGTATTCGTCATAACTATAAATAACGCGTGTTCGCACCTTTTTTGGTGATACGAAAACACCGGACGCGGCTACCGGACGTGGACATAGTGCATTGATCTCGAGCAAGCACCACTACTTACTACTCGAATCACAATGCGGGCGTCATTCTGGGAAATGAACTGCCGGACATAGCTGTCGCACATACAAAAGTACATTTTATTTTTGCGAGTATGAAAGGCAGTGTTTACGTACACCTGCTGTTAAACTAAATAGTGTAAGGGATGCAATGGTTTTTGTCACATCGGAAGAATTGATTTCCGGTCCGGGTTTATTCTCGTTTGTGTTCATTTTGCTCCAACTTCCAAGGTGTTTATTGTATGAAATTATTTCAGTGCACAGCTGAGAAAAGACCTAGCTATTAAATCGATCGCGTTGCGTAAAACAAAGGTCTGCGAAACCTTGTGCAACGTAGTGCGGCGCGCCCGCGCACTGCCGACATATCTGCGGATTTGCGTAACTCCGCATTTATCCGCTGATACGCGCCCGTGTGTTGTGACATTCAACCTAACAACTACCTAACTCTACTTCTGAACCTATTACACTAATTGAAAGGAATGGCCCATAATCCCAACTAATCTACCAAATCTTCATAGTTTCATTTGAAGAAATATTGGGAAACCTTTTCGGAATGTCATAAAGTTTTGAAACAGCTCATGGCTGACTGAACTTACGCTCGAAGCTGATGAAAAAGATGCGACCGCCATGTCATATCATGACATCACGTGGTGAGTCAACCTTCGTTCGTTCTCACAAAGACGTCTAGGTCCTTGTACCGGCGGCGTAGCATTTGCAACGGGGCCAATGACTGACTCATTAAATAAAGCACAGCTTTGGTTGGCAAGCGCACGCGTTCCCCTAAATCCCTAAAGGATGGGTGCATTCACATTTCACCGGGCAAAAAAAATATGCACGTGCCAACAATTACTTAGGGACGAGTTCGCTTTTTCTGTCTGCGCCCTTTGAAAGCGTCTCACAAGAGCGCTCACCGAGAACGATGGGACGCCGAAGGTGGACGTGTGACCGTCGGACACGCGTCCGCCATTCCTTAATCATTATTCCTTTACACTTCGTTCCATACGAATTAGCGCATACTGTACGAGCTTTTTCATCATAGCAACATGCTACGAGGAGCTTATGACCGATTTATTTTTTCCCATAAATTTGTTCCGCTCTCGTGCAGGCTCGCTTGGCTTTACGCGCTGCATATCCGAGCCAGGGTCGCTGACCGCTGAAACCCATCTAGCGTAACAGAAACATAAATCTATGCTCTCTATTGATAGAAGTTATCTAACAATATGAACAATGCGTTCTCTGTACTAAACACTGTCTATCCTTATTTCAAAGATAATGTCTTCTAATAACACTTATCATATTTCAAACATTATCAAGTTACGTCAACATTTTTAATGTTTTTATTTTTGTTACACCAACTTAAGCTCAAGCTATATTTGTAATGAAATCATCTAAAAATAGGAAGCTATTTGTAACGTTAGACTGGCAACTTCGCCAAGTTTGTCGCAACGAAATTGCCCAAGAATTTCTGACTTCCGAGTTACGCATAGCTTTATTTGGAGGAACAAAAGAAACTTTGAAAGTACCCATTACCCTGCGGTCTCGCTGTAAAAATAAAACTTGAGTCTCAGCAACAATGCAACAATGAATCAGGGCTGTATGACAGGACCCTGACGAATACCGCTTGATTCGAGGGATTGGATGCGTCACACTATAATAGCTGCATTCGATGACGTCATTGAGAGGGAACGTATAAAACAACCAAAGGGCGATTACGGAGGGTCGAACCTAGAGATGAATCATAGACGCTTCCGACAGGTCACTTACCCCCGGCTATTTACGTTCCCCTTGATAATGTTTTAAAATACTTCCCTAATCCCTACCCTCGGAATTACCTAGCGCCTAAAATAGCAATGTTAAATGCGAGGGCTTTATAAATATAGTACCGGGGCTAAATATACCCAAAAGAAGCTTTCTAAAATACGAGTCGACAACCGAGCCGTGTTGAGCTTTTTATGAAATATTGTGTGTAATTAATTAGTTATTTATAGACACGGGGAGCTCCGTCTACCGTTTCTTTAATACGTGCTTATCAGTAATTATATAAGAGGGACGACTGGCTTAGTTGTGACAACGCATATCAGTCGATTGTTATTGTTATGCAACGTTGACCCAAGTGGGTAACTGGATGGGTGACTGAATTTGAACGTTCAAATTTGGCCTTTTCGTTTCCTCCGTGTCTCGGAGGGCACGTTAAGCCCCGGTTATTATCACTAACGTCTGATAATAATCGTTACAAAAACCTATAAGAGTTTAATACTCTTAGTCGAGTCGTTAGTAGTTTAGTATTATCCGAAGAAAACTCCTACCATTATGTGATTAATGGGAAGGAGTAACGACTCTCAGTAATGAGGAATACGACGCAGAGTTCAGTAATTATATAATACAGCAACAAACTGACTGAAATGTCAACGTACAGCCAAAGTAACTATCTAATCAGTTATTTTGCATGCATGTTCTCTCTATAATAACTCAAACCGCTCTTCAAGGGAGCGATGTTCGGGCTAACATTTTCCTCAACATTTCTGCGTGCTAACTGCGAGCACTCTCAGCTTAAAATGCTCTAATTGCCGGTCTCCAGACATAAACGTCTCGTATTCCATTAACAAAAACAAGACAGTGTAAACAAAGAAAAAGTGTCGCGTCGTCTGCATTATGCACATTGCAGACTATCCAAGGGAGAGCATCACTAAAATGCTCAGATTACTTACGTTGTAGGTAGTTTAATTTATGATTTCAATCAGGGAAGGAATCTTTAAAATATTGCACTAGGTCAGTGACAAGGTTTTTGCAATTACGATAGGGTTGGCATAACATAATCATTACGAGATGGACAGACAGGTCCCAAAAAGCCAAACTAATTAGAGCATTCGTGTTACTCATGGAGGAAAGGTTTTAGAAATTAACCACAAGGAAAACGATGCTTTTGTCAAGCATGATGCTTTACGATGATGTATTCCGAGCCACTTTCCTGTAATTTTACGATAAGGGGCGGCGACCAAGCTACCGATTCACTGTCATAAATCGTGAGCCTTTTTTACGTCCCAATACTTTTGTACGGGTTCAACATCTTCTGATCTTCTTCGCATCCTCCCATGTCAGTGTGTTATGTGTTGTATGCTTGAAAGAAGCAGATATATTTAAAAGTTCAGGAACTTAGGTCTGGCTCCATGTTATTAGTTTGAGGATAATTTATTGTGTAGGTCTGTGTAGTACTAGTGTAGGCGGTCTCATTCGTAGTAGGTATAACCCAATAAAGTCGTGAATAATATAATATGTTGACGCAAAACAAATGTTAAATTACAAGTATTCTTTTGGGATCATCCAACACGGGGGCGTAAGCAATTTCGAACGTCCTTATTTTCATGTGTATGAATATCTGCGCTTACCACCTACGCGACACGTTTCACTCAGAAAATATTTTCAGCGAAGGCGGCTGCGGTTAAATATAATGTTGTTTGGAAAAAACTTTTTCTAAATGCGTACTTTAACCATTGCGGAATTTGGTGATTGCCCACGCGATCCCGTTACTAACTTACTTCGTTAAACAAAATATGTGTTACAATGTCTGGACATAATTTAAACGAGAAACTTTCTGTAACAGTTTCTATTAGTGACTTTCTTTGGTTTAATATTTTGTTGAGCTATAAAATTGACGGTGTTTAGATCAAGTATCGACAATCGAGCTCAATATAAATTTAAAATTAAAATAAGACATAAATAATTTAAGCATCAAATTCCCAACAAACGGCAGGAGTCAGAACCAAATGAAATAGAAGGCAGCCAATTTCCCTGTACGTCGAGCGTTTACCTCGAGTCTCGAGTTAAGAGTAAAAAAGCAAAACCGGTTTGCAAGTGGCCAGAATTGCGATTAACCCTTCAAACCCGATGCGTCGCCACTAAAAATACTTGACGTCTGCGTCTGCCTCATGAACTTAACTTTATGCGTCTTACATTTCATATACTCTCTTATTTGTGACGCTACTGCTCTCAATAGCTTTAAGGACGCCTAATTTTTTGTCAATTGCAAAACTCTTTTTGTCAACTTTGATAAGCTTAAGCAGATAATACTCCTTTGTTTATCTTTAGTCGCAAAAAATACCTCATTTGTCATCATCGCAAGATTCAAATTATTTGTACTGGTATTTAACGATTTGGGGTATCACAATTTTATCTGGAATTTCACTTCATTAGTCTTTGTTTAGTTTCTTGTGCCTTTTTGTGACAATCGGCTAGACAATAATTATTTTTAGCAATTTCAATTTGCGGTTATCTTTGACTAATGTGCCATCGCTGTAATTGATTTTCGTCAATAATTCACTTTCGTACACTTAGTACATAATCTTATCTTTTAAGTGCATTGTTTGAAGGCGCCTGTGTCTTTGTGATTTGTAATGAGTTGGACATTACGTGTAATGGCTCACGTTTGCGCCTTAACAATAGCCCATATTTGAACAGTTATTACTAATCGAGTCACGGGTGTCTGCCCTATAAAGAGCTTCCTGTTTAGGTGCACAATCGACTTTTTAGTGCTAACCTCGATATTGAATGCAATCACCATCGGGCTTCATTTCATTATCATAAGAGAATTGACTGAGTCTATTGGGAGTTTGTTTATACGAACATTTCCTTCTATTCATTGGAATATTTCAGCGATCGTTTATAGCCAAGTTATTTTTATCATTGCATCATTGGTTGGTTCATTCCTTACATCATCTACTTTATACCTTGAAATAACAATGTACAGTAATAATGTTCGGTTTGAAACGAGACCAACATGTATTTAGATTGACGTCAGTACATTATCTCTTATTCATTGCGGAAACATAAAAATTGGATCCAAGATAATGTTATGTAGGTACTGCTATCTAGACAAAGTAATCCCCATATCAAGCCTCTATTATGCAGGTTTTACCGACAGCGATATCAAATTGTCAGTAACAAAAACCCGATTTAGTAGAATCCGCGTTAATGGAAATTACCTTCGATAAACGTAACTCTAATTTAGTAACTTATGATGTCATCCTTGAATTAGCTTAATGTTTAACATCCGCTTTTGTTTTAGCTGAGAAAATCCTCGGTGCATCATTTAATCTGATTTATATTTACTGCTAATTTATTACTCATTAAATTACGGATGTGACATGCGACGTAAATATTTTAACGTCCTTGTTTGGTTATTTCCCTGACAGTATTTGCTCTATGTACATTTAACGAGTAGAGTTAAATCATGATATTTATTATTAATCATGTATGTTAAATGTACAACATTGAGGCTTCAAAAGCTAAATCTTATACTAAATAAAAAAGTTTCTTACAATATTACTTACAAATAATCTTATGAAGAAAAACCATTGTGAGGAAATTATTTTAGCTCTGAAGTAGGCTATTTTACTACTTACGTAATGTCATATCATTTGGTGTTAAACCTAGACTATAGCTATTTGTGAACTTTTTATCCATCGAAGGTTCTATGTAATGGGCACCAACATCAATTGGACTTTTATCGGATTTCCCATTTCCCACCATACTAACCTTTTAAATGGTCGGTTCATCGTGTTTCGTAGGACAACATACTATTACAGAAGTAGTTGTTAATTTTAATGGCGCGTACTTACTACTTACTTGATATTATTCAATTAGTTGCAGAGGAGGGGGCCAGAGGCGAGTGTCCTCTACATCGATAGCGTAGGCGCATCCTAATCTCTGACGTAACTCAGTTCACGGTCAGCAGGCGGAAATGACGCACGGTTGCCAACGTTACGAAATAGACTTGCCTGAGTTGCTTAAACAAAATTTACGTGAATGGGCTTGTTTTAGAAGTATTTTATTTCCCCCCAGTTCAACAATTATTGAGCAGAATTATTATTTTTGGATTTTACGACATAATTGTAAATTGTTTAAAGATGGATAGTTCTGTTTGCTCTATTTTTGTACCGACTATTGATGTTAGCACGCTGATGAATGGAGAGTGAGAAAAATAGCAACGTTTTAGTTAAATAATACACTTTAAAATATAATTATCTGTTAAATATTACTTTATTCTGAACAAAGACATGAGTCTCAAAAGTAATTTTACGGCAATGATAAAAGAAATAATTACTTAAACAACTAGAAGCTAACTATTTATACCTCAAAGCGGTTGGAAACATAATTGCAAAATGTATTTTGTATAGAGTCAGTATGCTCGCTTCTTTAATTGCGGCCAGCTACCTATGTCCTAGACCGGTTCTGAATCCAGTCTAGCAGTTTCATGGCCTGCAATATTTTCAACTGTCAAACCTACACAGTGCTGGACAAGGCAATCCCTTTCATTGGACGAAGCAATAAGAACCAAAGTCCCTTGAAACTGTGCCAATGTTATAAACTACAAATTTATAGCGAACACTTCTTATTCTGTTTCCTGTAAAATACAAGCTCGGAGCAAAGCCACTAACCACATTTGATTAGTACTGCCATATTTGGATTTTGAAAATCGAGACAAGGTTTATTTTGTTGGTAAGCAGTGAGCACTGAGAACTAAGCTTTAGCCACATCCAATTACGGCTACCGAATAAATCGAAAGGCTAAGCGAATTTGTGATACGAATAGTTACCGCGAATAATAAATAATAGTACGAATGCTACATATTCCTCTATAAAACTACAATTTTTAAAGTTAATGATACAAAATTACCTATAATTTTTTAATGTAAATTACTAAAGGTAATTTCATTTACTATTGGTATATAAATTTAAGTACGCCTAGGCGCTTATTGCTCTACTTTGCATATATCTCTTTAACTAGTTCAATTTATAAACTTGTTCGGATACTACTCCTCAACATTAATATCAAGACATGTCCTAGAAAATTTGCACGTTGGGTGTAACTACAGTTGCTGCAGTTGTTGCAAGGTTAGAAATCGTGTACAGCTATGACTATATGTATTACTGTTCTAGGGTGGTATAATTTCTTAGTAAATTACTCACTGGCCACTAAAACTTGCACATACCTCGTAAACCATAGTTTTATTATATACATTTTCCTGTGCATTTAACTGAAACAAATAGTTAAAGCTTCTACCAAAATAATTATTTGCAAGTTGCAATAAGTGAATTCTTAAAAACTGGAAACCTTAATTAAGAAAAACCAAAAGGTTAGCCGGTGTTAAATATTATGGTACAAGTATCCGAACGTTTTGAAAAAAGAACCGCCAACGACCATCGGGTGTGTTCACAATGACATTGAATTGTGCTCCGCGGTTGCGAAACCTCACTCTTTTCGTGGTTCTGGCCTTGCGTCCGAGATTGAAGAATACGTATTATAATAATACGAGAACGTATACGACCTCAGTTCGCGGTCACTCCTTGCGTAACCGGCCACGACAGCCGACAACAATATCTCTACGGCATGCACTTGTATTATTCGTTATTACCAAATTGACACTATAATTCGCCTGATTGACACGCTTTTAAACAAATCGAATTGTTAACACTTTGACCTCCGTTAGCTCGTTAGTTTATTACGGGACCCGTAGCAATAATTTTGTTCGCTAGTATCTGCATGATTATATTTTATTTTCAGTGACAAATTGTAGTTCCTAAGCTAATCGCAAGCAGCACTGCCATTTGTCATTTAAATTTACATACCCACATTTAATGCTGACACAATCGAATAAGCGTCTTGCGTTGGGAAACTGGAATCATACTGTATACATACTTAACTAGTTCAATAAAGGCAGTTATTAGAAATATCATTGAGTCACAGTTCCTACATGATCCCAATTCCCAAACGTTTGATTACAATCTGTCTCGAATCCCGATTATTTCTCACAGGACAAAAATTTCAATATGAGTAAATCTTTTTAGGATTTCTATCCATATAGATGCTTGCCAGTTGCTTGGTAACGCAAATAAACTACTAAGTATAATGGATTAAGTAAATACCGTTTCCTAG
Organism: Erebia aethiops; assembly: GCA_923060345.2. Lineage (NCBI taxonomy): Eukaryota > Metazoa > Arthropoda > Insecta > Lepidoptera > Nymphalidae > Erebia > Erebia aethiops. The sequence goes on along the minus strand of OV281090.1, from coordinate 16,003,149 downwards.
CAGATTTTCACAAAAATTCAGAGCACTTCTAGTTTCTACCGTAAACGGCGGAGTGAAGCCGAATATAATAAACATGACCAATTCTGGAATTTTCGATACATATATAAGTAAATATTTAAAATCTGATATACGAGTAGAACCACGTCATTAGCAAAACAATTTAGCGTACATTCCTCTCTTGTTTTTCCAGTGTATGTTTGAACAGTTTTCCAATAATTTGCGCAGTTGTCACCTTAGCTACGTATTGAAATACAAATTAATTCGCACCGCTGATGTAATCGTGTAGGAATGGTTCCAGTGCAGGCGTACGCAAATTCAATTACACTTTTGACACGTTGAAGGGCAATAACGTTGCTATGTTGAAATGAAGCTCTATAAATTTCAATAGGTTTGTTCTTTGTCTAGAGCTCTAAGCGAAACTTGCCGAGGGTGGCTTCATTGAGGGTGATCACAATGTATAAAATGATATGTCGCGCGACAAAATGTAGAGACGGTATAACAGCGACATAATATTAAATCTCGCTGAGAGCTGAATGCTGCAAGTAATGATTTAGTTGCATATAAATACAATTATTAGACTTAACAATATCTACCAATATAGATTCATTATAGATTATAGACATAATATCAAAACAATAGGATAAGACTTTGCTCCTAAAATCTAGAGACTAACGACTGGGAAATAATATATTTGAGCCTTGTCTATTTCCGAAGTCGTAGGTAGACGAAATTTTTGAAGCCCAGTATGATTTTAAGACCCATGTTCATTGAACTAAGGATTACACTTGGTCCTATCAACTTGGCGTAATTGGGTCGTGAGCATAACTCGTACGCGTTTGGCGTTACGTAGTGTATTGGCGCATTGGGCCAACATGCCCAAGGCACTCGTTTTCCGAGGGTGTACGCTTGTCGCTTACCACCTACACAGAGCCGTGTTAAGCCGAGCACGTGACTGACGTCACAGGGAGAATTTCCCCACGGCCAGTGACGCAGTTGCTAATTTCTTTGGCGGTATTGATCCCCCGTGCTCTTAAAACGTGAACCATATTTATACAACGAACGTTTTCTGAGCTTGTATAACCCTTGGGAAAGATTCCCTTCCAAAAGTTATTATGTTCGTAAAATTAATCAAGTTGTTGGAAACATTTTGGAACAAGTAATAATAAACTCGTGTTTACGTAAGAAAGAATCTTTGGCTAAATTTAAACTTTAATAATAGGTTTTTTTAAACCTTCCAAAGTTAGCTTTGGAAGGTAAATAATTAAAAAAAGAATCCTTGTTTGTTAATTATAATTGCGCTGTATTAAGTATTTATAAACTTCTAATTCTTCAACAGTTACCTAACAATGAGAACAACTATAAAACATAGGTATAACTAATATATAATATGGTTCTATACCAGCATATCCGTTAACATTTAAAGTACACCTGGCTTGCTATAATTGAAAAAATCGAGACAATAATAAAACTCAACGGAATGATGACACAATTAACCAGCTCTAGCTCTTCACTTCTACAGTGATAAATCAATAATACTTGATACCTACCTTTCCTATACCTACCTATTTGAGTTTAACGTTGCAAACTACCAACTTGTTGGTTATACGAACAAAACGTTTTTTTTATGTATTTGTATAAAATTCCGATAGTATTCCTAATAGAATGCTTAATTTTCTTCTAGTTGTTCCATAAAATATCTACGGGAAAAACTACCTCTGGCAATGTAGGTAGTAGGTACCCAGTCAAAAGTTTTACCAAAATTATGCATAAGGAAAATTCCTGTATTATTCATACAGGGAAACATCCCTGGTCTATTCTTGTACGGTCTTCTAAGAGAATGCGGGAAAAACGCAGCGGCAACGTAGTCCGTGCCCCGTACCCGTTCAAGTATTCTAAGAAATGAATGTAAACAATTTAAAGAACACGTGGTCGTGACGTAAGGGGGGATGCGGAAGCGGCTACGCTCGGTCGCCTCGCACCGTGAGCCGTGGCCAAGGACGCTTGCGACACGCCACCGGACACCGACGCGGTATCGACTGTCGAACTATCGATACCACGCCTGATACCGATGTTATCGATAATGTTGACGGCTGTGATCATAACAAAACGGATGATATCGAACATATCGAATATTCTAGATTCTAAAATTATTACCATGTAAAGGATTATTTAAATGACAAGGAAGCTTGGCAATGATTTTCTCTAATGGCCCTGATAGTTCCTTAGTTAAGATGATTGTGAAATGGTGATAATGAAAAAAAAACCCGGCTGAGTTTGTTGTGGGCTCTTCTCAGACCAGGGCGCGTTTGGAACCCTCGTAGCTTTAGTTTAAGATGTCGTACTGTCGTTATCACCATTATATTGTTAATCGTATATGTTACAAATAACCGAACGTCAATAAGTGTAGTATACCTACCTAAATTGAATAAACGTTCTTTGAGTTTGAGTTTGAGTTTAAAGTTCTAGACTAGGTATCGATATAACGTCTGATTTTATCAATAGTATTGACGGTTTCGATCAAAATGAAACCGGTTATATAAAATCAAATAGTGAGGCATCTAAATTCTAGACTAGTGATATTACTCCCGGATACTGATGTTATCGATAGAGCTGTCAGTTTCTTTCCAAATAAAACTGATGAAGTTAAACCTAAAATTGAAGCTGGTTAGTATCTAAATTTTAGCTTATCGATATAACATCCTGACGAAAATCGCGATGATATAGATAGTTAGGCGTCGGCTTCAATCAGAATAACACTGATGAAATGTTCTCTAGACTGACGTGATTGAAGTGACAAAGTATTGAAATAGTTGGGACTTTGGAGGCTATATTTGTAGTTAAAAACCTCAATGCTTATATTTTATTAATTGGCAATTTTCCTGTAAAATTACCATAGATATTAATATTCATTAATTACATGGTAATTATCATCATGAAGGTGACACATATTCACCGCAACTGATGTAATTATTTTCTAGTGTTACGAAAATATTGGCTGATGTAACTTTCAATAAACCTAGTATATGTGGTTTAAAATTCGCCACAACCAATATTCGACTGTATTATCAATGGATAACAGTCAAAATCATGCAACCAAATTAATAATTGCATAATTAACATCTATTGTGTGTTATTTACAACATTTGGTGTAGAATTTCTGGTTTTAGTCAAGATATTTGGTAAGAAGCAGGTTGCTAATATAACGATTAACGAAACGAAACGCGACTGCAAAACTTTCTTTGTAATTGTATTTATGTAAGTTGTGGACGTAACCGGCTGCAAATAGACAAGCAATTTCCAAGGCGTCTAATGAAACGTCCTACACTAATTGGTGCCGGCATCCTAGTGATTCATGTACCACCGCTTTAATAATAACTATTAACTAAAGTTACTATACAACAAGTTAGTGACACGTTCCTAATACGGTTTCTTATAATATGTTCAAGACTCGCTTCGTCGTTCTTACAGCTGATGAAGCTGACCATCGTTTCTTTTACAGAGTAATTCTAAGGATCAAATGTTATAAAACGTGGAAAACCATTATAGGAGGAAGTGCCACATTGATTTGTAAACGTAGCAGCGAAGACCCACAATATTTTCGATAAGAAAAACAAATTAATGTGTTTTCTTTTGATAGCAGTTAGGTATTCGTTATGAATTATGATCCTTATTTGATTGGCACAGTGAACTGCGCAGTTTATATCATCCCACTAGTTACTTAGAAATGTTGATTTGTTTTTGATTCGCCGTTTTCCTGTTAGCAAAATGGAAAGTCAATCAAATCTTTTTTTCCCTATTTTAATCTCTGTTGTTGTGACGATATTAAACTGCGTAGTTGATCACATCTGGTTGCCGAGAAGTGTTTTGTTTTGAATGAAATCAAAGTTTTCCTGTTATCCAAAAGGAAAATATCAAACAGTATTTTTTTCGATAACATTTAGTCGTTTGCGCACATTAAAATGTATAAGAATCCGGCATCGACCTCCGCGTAGAGACTGCTGGTTCAATGTCAGTTGCGCAAGCGCCGCTCTTCCGCCTTTTCGTTGCTCGAGTAGGAACCACCAGACGTTCCAATTCAAACTCAACGTTTATTGCCTTATACACAGACGTGTTTAGTATAATTTTTTCTTTCTATATTAAATTTAAACGTTACAAATAAACTGGTCATAAACTGAGTAATAAAGATAAGAAATCTGCATGAAATGGCAAAAATAAATAATACAGAGATTATTAAGAAGCATCTTATAAGCTGTTTATTTGTTTACTTAATGCACTTACTTACTTGAATTATTTTGTTAGTTATGTTCATCCGGTAATAGTATTCTGTAGTAAATTACACAATCGAATTTTGGGGTAGTGTTCTTCATAAGTATTTTTGTTTTATTGCTTATAATAGCCGATATGAATATTTCTGAATAGATCCAAATATAAACGTTATCTTTACGCGATACATTTATTTGAATATTTTATTATAGTGGTGATACCATATGTTTTATTATATTAAATCATTCGATCACGCTCGCAAAGGCGTTAACGATGACGGAATTAAATGTCCGAGATTAGTCTGACGTAATCCTCTTGGACTTTGCAATCATTACACATTAGAATTTAGAACACTCCAACCATGATCTTTTTGTGTCCGTGCACAGTGTTATTCTATAGAATATCACTACCTGGATGCTTTGACGTGATATTTTATCTATAAAGATCCATACGAAAGTCCATACGTGATTGAATTTCGATTTTTTATCGGAATATTTGCGACGTTCGCTTGATGTTATTGAGTGAATGGCACGCTTCAGTGGCACGCCGTGATGAGTTGATGACTAATAGTCTTATTTTAATATTATATGGACAAAAGCTACGCTAGCTTTATTGTCAACAAAAAAATCTGGAGCTAGAATTAGTTCCTTGATTGGATTTAATTATTTATAATAAGTAATTATTATAGTCTCTATGCCAACTACATTTATATAATCAGTCACTGTGACTCGATTAGTTTTTAACCGATATTTATAATTATTTATAGAATCACCTTTGACTGGCATAGTATTGTGTTGGCATAGTATAGTATTTATTCAACTTCACTTCCGGCCCCTTTTATATCTGGATCGCGAAAGTACTCCAGAGCACTTAACTATTGTTTCTTTAATAACGGAATCTCGAAAGTATTCGCTTACTTTTTGTTTGGTTTCAATTTAAAGTTAGTATGTACCTAAGTATAATAATATACTTTTTCGCAAATCTTTTTCGGTCTAAAGGATTTCGTTATTTCAGTAAATGTGGAAGTTAACATTTTATGGATATTATGTAAAAATAAACATGAAACATTTGAGAAGAGAAGCATGGTCATAGCTCAAAACTTACAAAGATCAAATATTTTGCTAGGTAGGAGGCTAGTTACCACCCTACCGGCAAAGACATGCCGCCAAGTGATTTAGCGATCCGGTACGATGCCGTGTAGAAACCGATTAGGGGTATGGGTTTAATATAACTGCCATGCCCCTTACAGGTTAGCCCGCTATCATCTTAGATTGCACCATCACTTACCATAAGCTGAGATCGCAGTCAAAGGCTGACTTGTAATGGGCTAAAAAAATCGGAAAATCTGACTATTAAAGAAGAAAGATTTTACTAAAGATTTTAGAGGTTTTTTATAATAAGACAAAAGTAAACATTTCTTATTACCAATATTGGTGTCCATTATCTGACCACGGTCAATGGTCTTGAGGCTTATCACACATTGCCAGAGACACCTAGTCAACACTTAAAGGTCACATAATCTTTCTTATCGCCAAGAGATAACGACTTAAGGTCGTGTTATGCCGCAACATACGGGTAGTTCTTACGCACACAGTATTAATAGATTTACTTAGTTGGCATATTCTGTGATTTAGTTCTCCTATTTATAAAGAAACTCACCAATACCATTAAATTCGGCCTAAAAGTCAAGGTGTTTCACTTGCATTGTAAAATCTCGTATCGGGTTAATCTTTTTTGAATTACCTGAACGACGACAAAGCTTTATTGTAACGAACTTGCCAATTGTGTGCCATCGCTCAAAATTCTGTGGAGCACAGATCACAGATGTTCCAGTAAACAAATACAGCATTGAAATCTCCTACGCTTGATATATTTTTTCGGATTCTTTATTAAACCGATGATGCGAGGCGATAGAAAAGAATCTTCCATTGTGCAAGCGACTCCTATTCATGGACAAGAATAACACCTATTCTTAAGAAAACAATAAGCTGCACATGCGAGCTCTACCTGCAAAACGCACGTGTTCAAAATTCGCATTCCGAGTGGTCCGATCCGAGCGCAAACTAAATGAATCACTATTGTTATACTCTGCCATCGCGAATTAAACTAGATATTTAATAGCACAAGGTGTCTTTTACTTCGCTGTTAAGGAATCGAGTTTTAAGTCGATCGTAAATTCAGATCTACAATAGGGTTTTTATAGTCGATAGTTCTTGTGTACAAGCTACGGACGCTACTTATTTAGATGTTTCATTATATTACGTAACAGCGGAATGTCTGTTGGCACCATGGGGACATACAATTTATAGTTATCATAATCCACTTTGCTTTTCTTACCTTCTTGTCTATTTCTCAGTAAGCAGGAGATTGTCGGGAAGAAATCACTATTTAGTATTTATACCGATAAGGTCGCCTTTGGCCTTATTAAACAATTTTCCTAATGTAATTGTCCTGTGTAAGGTTTACCATAAGTATCTGAAAATTCTACCTCCTTTGTTTCATTTCAAGCCAACGGACACTACAAAGTTCTAAGACACTGTTCGAACATCTGATGACATCTCTATCTGGGCCTGGGTGCATACAGCCCGACGTTCAATACGACGTAAGGTCAATAAAGTTTCGTTACTATCGCAGCGAATGTTTATTCAAATGCACGTTGTAACCAGTCTTTAAGTTTGACTTTCGACATATGCTGCGAGGTCAATATTTGACGTTTTTTCAATCGTTCTTTCCCTTGCTAGTTGCAACGCTTATCGTGAAAGCTTATTTTACAATCATCCCCCAGAAAATGAAGATCATAAGCAATTTACAGTTTCCTCTCTAGAGATACAAAGACTAAAAACGGATCAGACAGTTATTATGCACCGCATTCGCACGGAAAACAATTGAAAATTCAGCTCAATAAATGCGCCGGCAGGATATTACGGCGATCAAAGTAAATTGCTTTTGCTGTTATTAATTTTGATAACTGGGATTCAATTCGTTTCTCTCTTTTGTAACAAAGGGAAGCGATCGTATTTAATTTACTGTAGTCACACAGTTAAACAAAGCCTCGCTCATACCGTGAAAATTGTATTTTCAATCGAACTCGAATGCGCTATGTATCTCTATCTACATACATATATAGGTGCTTATTAATCTGGCGTTGATATATTTTTTGTGTGGGCATGTGCTCGGCCATCTGTCGGGTCAGATTAGAATATTTTTTCTGTAGTTTCTTGCCTAAAACATGTTATCATCTGAAAAAATGACACGTAGCACATGGCGCGTTAACGTCCTATGCGTCTACCTGCTTTTGTTCCCTTTACGATTGTTCGCGAACATCTGCTGCCGCCTGCGCATCTCGAATGCGTCCCGCTGCTAATGTGATCAGATGATCGATCGTGGTTACCACTGGCTCACCCAAGAGCTTGAGATAGGAGGCCCAATTTGTCTAAGCGAATCGTAATCATTTGACAGCTTAAGGCGCTGTGAGCTCACGAGATGAAAAACAAAGGCGCGCTGGGGTGAAATCGAGCAATCGCATGTCGCAAAAAAGGCATGAAATAATTAAAAAAAATATTAATATTTACTTTTCAATACAAATGAAACCGCCAATGTGTTTGATTTAGAAATATGAATTTTGTCTAATATTTCTAGATCAAATTATTGGTTTCAATAAGGAGAAAAATTGCCTTTAAAGGTAAATTAAGAGGTATGTTTAAAATAAATTTAATGCAGAGATTTTTTTTTAAATTGTGTTTTGAGATGCGTCAATGGCTGCTCAAAGGTCTTGAAAACAGCACATTATTTTTACAAGCATACATTATGTCACCGTTTGATGGATACACTGCTTTTAAAAACCCCCTTTTATGCTACACAGGGCCTTAAATCCTTACACAATCGGGGGGCAGTTGCTAACATAGTAAGTAACACTCAGTGCGACATATATAATACGAAATTTAATTTCAACCATCTGAGGTCGTTCAGTCGAAGGTCCTACGCTTATTTATTTATTTCACAAGATTTTAGTTGCATCAGCCCTGAGCACTTTAACACCGAAAACGATACAGAGATAAGTAACATTATTGTTGTTGCAATAACTTTAATATATCGTTAATTATATATATATATACATTATATTATTATTAATACAATATTTACTTACTCTATATTTGACGTTTTACTAATGAGGTGTATAAGCAGGTATAATAAATAAGGATTTCATCGATAAATAATACAGAGACGATACGTTATCGTTAATAAATTTATTATTATAGTAAAGGTAGTCGTATCTACCTAATGAGAACGATCATTATACACAAATGTGATGTCTATTACTTACATAATTCGTTCGAGGTCAGATTGCATTGCTAAAACACAAACTTGTTCAGCCATTACAATATATTTTAATGGCACTCATAAAAGAATCGTTATTAAATATCAAGAATCTTGGGCAATAAAACAGTCCCAACTCATAATCGGTGCTTGGCGTAGATTTTAGAGCACCCTTTGCGGTGACAAAGAGCTTTGTATGTAAAACAAAAGAATCGAATAGTCGATGTTTTACGATAGAAACAATTAATCGAGTGGTCCGGACGCTGCGATGCGAGTTGCGAAACAATTGGCCGTGTAGTTGCCAAACGGTTGTGTGCTACCGCTTTTGTAATACATCTGGATCGTTTTGAAACTTATTAACCTGTTTGTTTTGCACTCAATTTTCGGTACTTAGTAGTTTCAAAAGCTCCTCTTAAAGGACTGTGCCATCGTGTCCCTCTGTGCCCGCACAAAGGAGAGCTGCGACGATCAAGTTACTTTTGTTTGCTGGACGCTAGTTAAACAAAAGACGCGAGGGTCCTTTGAATTAAGGTTTTGTAATTGTCATCGGCAGGTGAATGAAATGCGACAGTCATAAATATACACACAAAAGTGTGCTCAAAATAGAAATTTTTGGTCCATTCATCATCTAGTCAATACCAGACTGCTAGTCTCCATTAATTGAAGAACTGTTCAAAAAGGTTTGTATTGCAAAAGGCAATGAACAAATGCAGCGGAACCAAGGCGTGCAGTTAGCTTACAGTAACCGAGTACCGACGCTCGGTTTTGGAGCGGAGTTTTGCCGCAACAAATCCTTGGTGAAACCTTAACCCACTTGGATTATTACATGCCGACACCGGACGCCGTGAGCCTGCGCGTTGCAAGCGTTTAATTTTTTTCGTTTGTCACATATAGTATTGGCGTCTTCGTTAATTAAAAATACAGTACAATTAAGTACGAAATGTTACTCGACAGGTGCAAAAACGTCGGTGAGAATTCCCTTTTGGCCTTCTACTTTAAATTGTGTTATCGAATATGTAGGCATCTGTATGAGTTGATTGTATACGTGTAGGAATAGTAACGGTTACATTGGCCAGTGCAAGCACAGGTGCATCTATGACCTTGCGCAACACCACATTATAAACAGGTATGTGGATATGACAAACCACTTACATGATACTTCACGTGTGTTTCGACACGTATTTATTAAGTCCTGCCTACTGTGAAGATTCAAGAACATAATGATCACAATCAGAAGCAATGATATCATGAGTTATGAAAGACGTCGCTGACGCATCTCCTGGTTTATCGAATACTTAATTTATTAATCGACGGAAACCTTAGCCGCTTGTCCGTGCCAAAGATGTTTTTACCGTGGCCTAGTAAGCTAATATGTCAATGTCATAAACTGCCTTTGTTGTAGCCGACTGTTCGATGTGAAAAATATGAACGTCTATCGTGGCCTACTTTCAGGTTTTTATAGTTCTGATTTCTTAATAGGTGCAATAATTTTTCAGCAGTCTCGGTAAATTGCAATATACTGTGTGCATAACGAATAGTGTTAGTGTGACATGTATCATCGTTCATCATCGACGTCGGTTGCAGCGGGCCGCGTGACGGCGAGGCTCGAATACTGGGTCAAGTACAACGGTGCTTGCCATTCATTGTCACTGCGCCGGCGCCGCCCGCGCGCGCCTCTCGCACACGCTGAACTTGACATATCCGCTCTTAAACACGTTTTTCGCCCATTCCTAAGGTCACCTATCATTTTATGAATCGCCGCCGCCGCAATCGCTTTTCCACACTTCGCGCGTTACATCACCCTCATAATTGCAACAAGCAATGTCAACACACGTTACCAAAGCGTTAGTTGCGATCCACAGCAGCCCGATGTAATGCAAGCAATGATAACCCATCGCCTAGATGCTGATCGCAGATTTTGCCTAGAAATTTTCCGCATCGATTGTATTATATCACACGAGAGTCGCGGTCGAGTGCAAAATATACGGGCCTGCCGAGAGCGCGAGGTCGTCGCCCGCCGCGGCACTAGAGCCTTTGCCGACTCGAATGATACACGGCTAATGGCCGAGTACATTCACCGCGTTAGAACCTACTTCAGTTCCGCACTTTCTTTATTGCATCACCGCAATGTGCCGTTTTGCCCGCACTCTCTTCCGCCGCGAGCTTGTGCAAGCGGGCCATCGCCTCGGAGTGCGTCCATAGTTCCAATTTCAAAATCGAATTCTTTTCATAATAATCGACTGCCTACGTAATCGCTCGTTTGTGATCCAATCAGATATTACAGCGCTTTCTTCGTTATATCGAGCTCTTTGTTTCGCTCCCCTCGACTATGTCAGGTGAAGTTTTGCAAGTTCAGTGACCTTTTCCCCGCCGAGCATCCGCGAGAGATGGCCGGGCGTGTGATAATAGTGGTAGTCTCAGCTCTGGTGCCTCACAGAATTATCATTTCCGCACTTTCCAAGTTACGTCATGTATAGAAAAAGAGTAATCGCGAGGTTGACGACCGAGTTCGAAGACCGCTCCTTAAATCGTGTTACGATCATCGCTTCGGCATCCGTACAGAGCATTGATCCTGTATGATCTCATCTTGATTCTTGACCGGATGAGTACCGACTAGCGAGCGTTCGATATTCAAAGATTAGACATTGCGCGGTTATTAACTACCGTCCGATCGTATAGATTAACTATAGAGAATTATCTGAAACTCTCATCGGCGTGGAATTAATTTGCTCGGCTGAACGGTACACGAGAAAGTACCGCTGTTTGGACTTTAGTGTTCCACATACAGAGCTGGCAGCATTCCTCTGGCCGAGGTCTTATCAAAAATGATTTCTCCTATCGCAATCTGTGTTGCAAAGGGTATTGTTCAGAGTTACACTATTTATTTATTAAGAGCGATCAAATCGTATTCGATCCACGTCCACGATTCACACAATCGTACAGTGTTTGGAATTCTTCGACGTAAGGCCTATGAACTTTCGTGTTTTGAAGCAAACATTCCCAGTCTGGCTTCTAGCCTTCTTCTACTATGTATGAATTAGTAATATTGATGTGCTATTAACGTACGTAGATTTTTTGTGTCCCGTCGAAGCTTGATTAATAGTATAAAATATGATTGACATTGAAGTTAATCAAATATGACATGAAAATTGCGTGTGCGTCGTTGATACTTGAACGCACTTTTGGGTATTGGGTAATATGATATTATAGGCTATAATCTAAAAAAACGAGTAGATATACTTAGTGCTTAAGTATTATGTCCCTTGAATTGTATTAAAAATAACTCAGTCTTTTGTAAGCTTTGACTGATTGAGCTAAGCTTTTAACGCAATACACGACGTGAAAACCTCCAAAAAAAACTCACGGATAAAAAAAAACAATTGACCCGAGATGATTGATAACTTCGCGTAAACGTAGTATTTTACGGAAAACCAATAAAGGAACCCGTTCTCGGGCCAGGCCCCGTGTTTCCGCGTTTCAGCGCTAACGGGACAAACTGGCTCTCGATTCGCGGTATTTCAACATTGTTTTGATTCGCGATAACACATTTACGAGTATTTACAAACTGCGTCGTACGCGCTAGTGTGAGTATTGTTCCCTTGACTCAATCGCTTCCAGGCTTACCCCGGGGTTTTTACAATTTCCTTGCATTGTTTACATCGTGATAATATGGATTTACCGCTTGTTTATTCGTTCATTAACTACTTATGTTTTATTTCCCCACTGAATTATTGTTTTTTCCAAGTTTTACAGATAAAAAAACATACGCGCCGAATTGAGAACCTCCTCCTTTTTTGAAAGTCGGTTAATAAAAGAGTTAGCTTTCAATAGATTTGATAAAAGGCTTACAAATAAAAATCATACAAACCCGTGACTACTCAAAATTTACTAGTTTGTATTAGGAATACCTCTGTATTATTTCGTCGTATACGTAAACGTTTAATTCATAATGCTTTGCTATAAACATTGCTATCCATACTAGAGTGCAATGTGGAGTTCTTGGTAACTATGCGCAGCCTCGATAAGGTTTCGCTCAGTGCTATGTACGAGTAGCTCCGTAATTGGGGTCGTAGAGTATGTACAAGTACTTAGTTCCCGTGTTTATTGAATGTTTTCTTTCACGTAATCGAAAATATAATCTTGATGCTTGAACAAAACATATTTTTTAGATTTAACTCGGGGGAACTTTAATAAAATGTCAAACCCCATTCCGTATGTTTTTGTAACGCAGGTAGGTATTTGTCGCATGGTTGATACGGGTTACATTTTTATCTAGATTTTTCTTTATTTTAGGTTTTGTTGTACCTATATATACTGGCAAATGTTTATCAAACAAAATAAAGCATTTCAAAGTTATCAAGATGTACTTATAATACCTACTCGTACTTCGACCGCATGATAAACTTGATAACATTATATTAAAATAACTTGCGATTCTTGCACTATCGTAATATTATTACGTTGGTAGACTCGTATTTACGCACATATTATGTACCTATTTAATCCTCTGCAATCCTAGTACCTACTAGTACTAGCTAAAGCTGGTAATACCCTCTTGTCTCCTCTATCTTCGTTTTTGCCGATAGTCAATAATTGTAAATCAAAAATCAAAATCAAAATCAAATATTTTTTATTCAAATAAACTTTTACAAGTACTTTTGAATCGTCAAGTGAATCTACCACTGGTTCGGAATGCCATTCCTACCGAGAAGAACCAGCAAGAAACTCGGTGGTTGCTCTTTTTAAATAATTCATTTACAATTACTATATCAATGTGTACACAAGTAACCGCTGTCCCCAGCATTGCTGGAGCGATCAAATCCATGCTCCTCTATCATTTACATAATCTTCAACAGTATAATAAGCTTTTTTCAGGAGCATACTTTTAATGGATTTCTTAAATTTGTTTATTCAATTCATGTCAAAGACGGGCAGACAGAAAGTAGCCCCATTCCCGCCGGTGGCACCCGTTCACGAGCATGACGCATGATCCAGCCATTGCTTCGCTCGACCATATTTGATGTAAATAACTATTAGGTGCTTACATTTTGATATTTCATAATATGTAGGTACGTACATATACTGTAGCATCCGGTCAATTTGATTCGTCTTTTTGTAATCTACAAGTTAAAAAATTTTTGCTATTTTTTTTTTTTATCCACTACAAGCTAGCCCTTGACTGCGATCACACCTGATGGTAAGTGATGATGCAGTCTAAGATGGTAGCGGGCTAACCTGTTAGGGGCATGGCAGTTATATTAAACCCACACCCCTTCGGTTTCTACACGGCATCGTACCGGAACGCTAAATCGCTTGGCGGCACGTCTTTGCCGGTAGGGTGGTAACTAGCCACGGCCGAAGCCTCCCACCAGGCCAGACCAGGGAAAATTCAGAAATTATAAATTCCTAAATTGACCCTGCCGGGGATCGAACCCGAGACCTCCGCACGTTAAGGTAACAGCGCTATACACTGCGCCACGGAGGTCGTCAAAATCAAAATCAAAATATAACTTTCCTCAGACAAACCAAGTAACTCACATCGCCATTTGTGTACCTACCCTAAAGCTTAACTAATGATTAACTCTATACACGTTCTGATTAGGATTTTTTTTACATTAGGTAATAAAGTTGATGATAATTGCATACTCTCTTGCGTGCGCGCGATAGCAGCTGGCAGGTTGTTTTGCAAAAACATTAGTTAGAGCGCTATCGCAAACTGCATCGGAACTCGTCTTGGCTGAGTTTGCCAGTATAAAAGTTAATTTTCCGGGACATTTCTATTTTCTACTAAAGTTTAAAGTATCTTTATTTATCAGTTAAAGTATGGGACATCAACTGATTGGTTAAAGTCGGGGTATAGTCTATCTATACTATACACGCTGATTTTCGGTGGATTGCATTGCAGTCAATAATTTTGGCATAACGATCGGTTTTTACTTTTTTTTTTAAATATTATGAGTTAGTTTAGAAGATCACTCACAATTTAAAAAACTTGATAACTAATAACTATACATACTACTTACTCAAGTCATAGGTACATAAAAATATGTACATATTTTAAAAATTTCTTAAAAAGCTTTTTTAATCAAACAAAGTTTAAAATATTTGTAACAATATGTATTCACAGGGCATTCCTGAATCAGGAAATATCCCATAAGTTATGGATGCCTAGTATCCATAGTGAGGGCTTTGAAGTTGTTCCAGTCTAAAGACTATTAATAATTTAATTTATGCGTTCACGCACTGCCCCAGCATCGCCAATAATATTACCATATCAATACCTGGCATGGTGGAAATCTGAGGGTAGTGAGGGTCTAGTTGTGACACTGGTATTAACATTGAAATATCTAAATGTTGATGTCAACATGTGGCAAGTGCAAACTTGGGTTCAAGTACATATAACTAAGTCTTAAAAATATCAACATTTAATTAGAAATTTAGAAAAAAAAGGTTTATATTATGCATTCCCTTCTCATTCTGAGAGGAACCAGTTCAGTAGTGGGTCTGCAATTGGCAAAGACTGGAATGTTGAGATTATTTCGAATCTTCGTGGACTGTCCCTTAGGTACCTACTCTACTGCTATAATAAACATTTTTTTACAAATATATAATGTAATTTCAATCAAATAAATATGAATGAATGAATGAATGAATGAATGAATGAATGAATGAATGAATGAATGAATGAATGAAATATTCTTTATTGTACACTTATAAATAATCAAAAAACAATAAACAAAGAAATGCAAGTCGGTACAATTGGCGGCCTTATCGCTTTTAAGCGATCTCTGCCAGGCAACCAATTTACATAGGAATTGTAACCAGCGATAGAGGGTTATGGGTGTACGTAAAAGTAACAAATAAAAATAAAAAATCGAGCACTTAACTAACAATATAATATTATTATAATATATACACACAAATATAAATAAATACCATACAAATAATACATACACATAACAATACATACATGCATAATAGATACATAAAAAATAAATGAATATAAATATCATATATAATATTATATAAATATATCACTGACAAAGATTTCAATTCTGTAGGCTTTGGTCTATAGATTGTATGTAGAACTTACTTTACATAGGTATATTAGGTTTGAATTTCAATGCAGACAATAACAACATATCGCACGTACATTTTTGCGTTGTCAGTTGTCGCCCAATAGTCAGGAATAACTGGGTTGTGTAACTTTGGCAAACATTGCCCGTTCAATCGTTACAAAATATTTGGATATCGTATCGCATTTTGTAGGTACTAAACAAATAAACAACTGGTGAATTTTACTGGTGATAAGATACCAGTGAAATGGTGATAGCGATAAGTAGGTTGGTAACAGTAATTTCCCTATAAAAAAAAATGAACGGACGAAAAAGAACATATTCGACTAGTTGATCTTGCAGGCCGAGTGGGAGTTTTTAATGTATTCGATCGCGAATTCGCGACATGGTTTGATCGAGCGCCAGCTGCCAAGCGCTTGCAATTCTATACCAATAGTAGTTACCTTTGTCGCGATCCAATACGTTAAAAAACTCCCACTCGGCCTACTGTACTCTGTAAGACCAGAAATTCATGGTCGATTGGTCAACCTAAGACCACTACGGTTCATCCAGAAACAAGTGCACTTTTCAAAACGATTTATTATTTCTTGGTTCCAATAACTAATCATAGTCAGTCATGACGCCACCAAACAAAAAGTTGAGTGCTTTCATCTATGAGAATACCACTTGAAGTGATCCAATATGAACGATCTATTAAACATGCAACGGTGTTACAAACCGACAGACATTAAACCTATTTGTCGTCCCACGCGTTTCTGCAACCACCAGGCAAATGTATTTCGTAAGGCGAAATCGCAACATCGCTTATTTTACGTTTTCGAAACGCCTGCGTCATCCATCCCAAAGCTTGCTGTATTTACATCTGACTTACCTGACAATTGTATTTCAATATGTAGTGTGCAATGCATTGACTTGGTAAACTCTACAAGATTTGTACGTACATTTCAAATCATTTGAGGACACATTTCAGGCTTAAATTATTGTGATTACAGCATTTAACAGCTTTTGAGAACTGCATAAGTCCATGATCCTCCTTAGTAATGCATTATCTAGAGTCTAGACCAACTAAGAATAAATCTCAGGCTACATTTTGGTAACTAGGTACGACAAGTGGTCCACCTCAATAAAAGATCTATGATAAATCATCCTCAATATGCATTAAACTAATAAACTAGACTTTAAAAATACAGCTTTGAAACAAAGCGAAGTTAAACAGTAGCAGGATACTTAGTTACGTTGAAATCATTTGCAAGTAATTAAATGCAGTGGCACCAGGGTTGCAGACATAACCAGTCGCATACCTATAGGACAAGCACTCGATTGTTTCGTCTTGTGCAAAGCATTATGAAATAGAGCGCAAACAAGGAGCAACGTTTAATGCGGCTCGAAGCACACGCGGGCCGTTTTGTAAATCTACAGAGGTTACAAAATATACAAGGATTACTCAAACGCGTGACACGGAGTGCCTTGGCCTGTCCCCCGCATATTAATCATCTGCAACTGAACTCTTATTGTATCACATATTATTTTACCATAGTTTTTACATCAGTGGTGACTCCAGTGTCTCCATAAATTATATAGTTTGAATCAAATTGATTCAACACATCAATACACAGTGAAGCTCTAACTGCTGGATCTAGAAGCTGAGATTTTGCATGTATATTCATACTCATAACAGTTTAGCCCGCTACCATCTTATATTGCATCATCACTTCATCAGTCATCTGTTCATCAATTATCATCGCGAAATCGCAGTCTAGGCCAAATTTGTATTGTCTGTTATGCATGTCTTTATAGCGTAATATTTTCCTACTCAGTGTTAAACTTGGGAGTTAGTGGGCTAAAGAAGGATTATCTGAAATATCAAGTTAGCTGAGCGGATCAGTTGTAACTTGTAGTCCAATGAAGTAAAGACTGAGTATTTTCTATTCTTTACACCTCTTACCATAACTACCTAACTATTATCTAATCTGTGCTTTTTCTTATTCCTTGCGAAAAAAACTGGCCCTTTGTTCAATTAGTTTTTAGCCACTGATAACTTTTGTTATGCTTACTGTTTGGTCATTGCGTAATGCATTGGCAATAGCTTTTGAAATATATACTACGCTCGAAAATACATGACTAATTACAATTCTATTTATTGTTCGATCAATATGTACAGATTTCAAATCAATGCGTTTCACCAGAAACGCATAGCAAACTCACCTGCAATTAAATTCAATTCAATTGTTTGGTTTAATTAATTATTACTTGTGTCTAAATTACAAATCGACCTTATAGTTAGCTAATACTGCCATTGGCATTCAAAGGTTACTTAAATGAGACTTAGAAAGTATATATTTTTACATTAGCCTAAAACTTAGCGCACACCACTGGAAAGGAATCTAAGGAATTGTTGAAACCGCAACCACGCTTGTTATATCGTAACTATACGCAAGCTCTTGCGTCGGAATTTGCAAGAGTAGCTTTATTAATGATTAACTATATCTTATTCTGTTGCTCGCAATCATCCTTGCATAACGTCTTGGGTTTCGTGTTTTGGTTAAGCTCGCTATAGTTCGTCGCTTGGTGAAATATCATCTGGCGAAATTATTTCGGACGATATTACCCTTCTACTACATAAAATGCACAGACAATGTAAACATCAGAATTTGCAATTTAAATTGCAGAAAAATAATAGGTAATGTAGCTAGGAAAAGCAGGAATAGCAAAAGTCTTGGTTGTGCACAGGACAAGATTCCCGATTTAGACTCGCGAATAATGAAGCTAAATGCAAAGAACTGCCTACCTTCGCTAGTTCGAAGGGCAGAAGTAAATTAATCGCAAGGAAATGTGCAATTCGGCTGAGCTAGCGCGAAACAAGGAAGGCCGGCAGCCTGGCACACATCTTAGCATTTCCGATTTCAAATAATGAGACGGAAGCGATTGCACGGCTGAACAATTGGGTATTTGACTACTAGTGAAATAAATTATTTTATAGTGATTATTAAATAAAGGATCTCCCAACAGCCGTAATATCCACGTCCTCTGATAGTTTTATTTTGAATAACCATTTTAAACTATCGATTAAAGTAAAAAAAGTGCGTCGAACTTGGATGACGTCACAACTTAAAATTTCATACAAAATCCATACTAAGCACGCGTTTTGACGTGTGAAAAAAAAGTTGCTGATTTGACTAGTTGTCAAATACCCAATTGTCCATTCCGGCTGCGTATGGCCGCGGCGGAAACTGCGCAGGCGCTTGCGGATGTGGATTTACTCTTTTATTTATCGCCCGATCTAGACCGCATCTGTCGACGACAAATACATACTACCAGCTGCCTTTTATGGTATTCTCGAGCTGCGACGCCGGTACAGCATACAAGAGTACAGCGCACCTGTCGCCAGGTGGCATGTATACGATGCCTAATGCGGAGACGGTTATGAATGAGATCTGTTAATTTTAAAACACAACAACCGCAGAGTTTCGTACCTCTCATTCTGATCCAGTAATAGATACACTTGGCGAATCAAAAGCACGTGTAAAAGTTAATTTGAATAAAAAACATTTGTATTGAATATAAATTATCCCCTTGTTTGTTAAATTGTCGACATCACAGGAGACCAAAGAGCTGGCAGCTACCTCGGACAAAGGATTAGTCTAGCTATTCAAAGGGGGAACGCTGCCAGTGTCTTCGGAACCTTGCCTAAAGGGACTCCTTTTAATAATATATTTTAGTATATTATATTATTATTTATTTCTCTCTCATTTATTTGTACAAATTTATAAAATTATTTCTAAACACGTTTTACATAAATATATAAAATACTATACAAAACACATTTAAAAATAACCTTATAAAACTACAAAATTATTATTATTTATTTATTTTTAAGATTTTTAGATGTAGGTATTGTGATTAGTCATAGGTTATATTAAATAATTATCCCCTTATGATATAAATGGAGATGGAATGTCAACGTACAGCTCAAAACTGATGGGGCTAAAGAGTTGTTTGCATGTAACTAGGTCCACCGTTTTGACGACCTCCGTGGCGCAGTGTGTAGCGCTGTTTCTTCAACGTGCGGAGGTCCCGGGTTCGATCCCCGGCAGGGTCAATTTGGAAATTTATAATTTCTGAATTTTCCCTGGTCTGGCCTGGTGGGAGGCTTCGGCCTCATGTCACACAGGCTTTTTGGGATACGCTTCGATTACATCGTTTTGTTCAAAGTAAATTTTCTATTGGAATCTTTTTCCCATCTCCACGGATATCAAATCACACGCTAGCGTAATTATAAAAGTATCTATGTAGGCACCAGTTACGTGTCTGTATCGATGTGAAAGTCATCTGAGAATCATCAGATCACACGAGTACCTAATACACTTTTTACGCACGCTATGCTCTGCAATATGTTATATGCATGTGCTTACCCATCCATGTGGGAGTAGAGGCAGCTTTTTACGTGCATTTCACAACAGTTAGAAAAGTTGATTACAACGTAACTGCTTATGAAAGAGAATGAACTAGTGTAGTGGCGGACTGCGCAATTTCTTCGCATAACATCCCGGTCTGTGTAGTTATGCCACTAGTCGTTACTAGGTAGCGTATAAGGATCATTAGTTGCGTTTTCTTTGGGCGTATCTTCTTAATGGGCCTGAAAGACGAGCCAGCTATGATTAAGGACAGTAACTGCACCCTTATCCGACCCTTCCTTGTTGTCTTCTGTATTTTGTTAGTGTACGTTCACATAATAATTTTCTTTTACTTTGTGATGATTGCCAGTTAGCTTTTAATCACATTTCATTAACACTTATATCATAGCTATAACTAGCGATAAAACAAGTTTAGGAATTAGCAATCAATTAGCTTTGGATATGAACTGAGTGTTCTCAGTCTCCAAGTTAGGTACGTGTAAGTTAAAGCGTCAACCTCATTTCTGTTGTCCAAAAGTTAAGCTCTGAGTCAGCCCCATGTGGTGCGGGGCCCTGAAACTAGATAGGTATATGCGATACGTCATTTTTTGCGCGACCCAAAATTTCTGTCGACCTCACACACCGTTATGTTGTGGGCCAGAGAAAGTATTTATATAGGGAAGGAGGAGTCAATGAACGGAAGCAATTCACGCGTGGTGACATGAGGAGCTTATCGCTTGTGTAATGGTACCTATTAGGTGCTCAATTCCAATTGGTATGACACGATGTAGGCCCACTGACGGTTTACCGTGCCCGTGGGAATGAGTCAGCTTTCTAATTAGTTTCCTCTGCGGTATACGGTGAGTCTACGTGCGCTTTCTACGGCGAACGCTCGGTCGCTCGCGCGGCCGCGGCGCGATTGCAAAACGCAGAGGTCGCGCTTTCTTCGTTCGCGACGCCGGAGAAATTGTTGCGACACCGCGCCTCGTACACCGACCCCGCGCTAGAAAGTCGACCGCTCACCGGAATTAACACTCGCGACCACGTAACGGTGTAATTGCAACAATTCGAGACGGGGAGGTAGAGCAATGAGAGCTCGGAAATTCTTTTTGCGGACGTCACATTCCGGCCGCTTTCTTTAGTTGCGCAATTTTCGCGTAATAGAGCCTCGGGTCGTCGAACGGTTTCGTAAACCGCGTGCGTAAAGCGAGATGACATCGAGCAATTGACCAATTACGCGTTAGTTGCTGGCATTTGCGCAACTCTGGAGTGGCGCCCGTTCCGCACTCCCGTTGCAACACGGGACTATTTCGGCGGCGCCTTGGACGCCCGCCCGGGCTTGCAACACGCCATATCGCAACGCTCACATCCATTGTGAGTTGAGACATGCGCCCGTCCGCGGACGCCTCGGGCATCAGTGCAGCGGCTACTCGATCTCCTTACCGCGATAAATGTCAACGGACCGCGCTCGTCGCCGGCCCATTGCCGCCGCATTCGATTTTAAAACTAAAACAATTTTGCAACCGATGTTCACATTAGCGTTTTCGCAAGCAGCCCAGCGCTCGGTTTCAAAACTTACGCCTTGCGTTATCGCAACTCCGATAAAGCCATGCCGCAGCTTGTGCGGTTTTGAGACCTAAATTCTGACGTTGATATAGTACGCGAGCAAATTCAGTTATCGGGAAACCTTGTTTGCCTGCGTATGGAAATTGCGACATTTTGTAAGATTTTGACATAGCTCGGCGTTCAGTCAACGCTCCTACTCTAGAATGGGTTTATACATTTATTTATAGAAGTCATAGATAAAGCAAAAGTCCGTATGATAGCGTTTACAATCGATGGAGCCTGTTATCATAGTAGCGGCGGGCGCGTGTGATTTCACAATGCGTGTGTAATTGGGCAGCGACCGGGATGGTTTCCCAACTCATCCCGGCTTGTCGGGTGTGTGGCAACGCTTGCGACACGCGTGCTCCTATAGATGCGGGTTACGACAACCTATGACTAACTAACTGCCAGTGCAGGGCTGTCGCAGGGCACGGAGCAATCTGTATAGCGGGCGATTCATGAATTGATGTCCGAACTATTAACGTTTTTTTAAATTCATCAAACGCCAAAATCACACTTGATGGTGTGGCCTAAGATGGGACGCGCTTAGCTAGAAGATCCCTTTTCACTTTTGATGTAAAGATACTCGAATTGTAAATAGTGGGAAGCACAGATTTTGGAAGAGCGTTCCAGACCCTAGCCATTCGTATGAGGAATAAAGACGCAAAGCGATTCGTGCGCGTGGATGGAACGGTGGAAATTCGCTAGGCGTCTGGTGGTACGGTCTAACGGTTTACAAGGTTTCGCTAGAAATTAACGTTCCACGCATCGAGATGGCTTAGACTTTAGTGTATCGTCGCACAAAGCGTTAGCCGGCGGTCGTTGCGCAATGCTCCTACCGATATAAAGTCGAGCAGGAAGTGCATGAATGTGTGTTGCATCTGTGTCGGCTGCCATTGTTACGAAACTGTCAGGGTTGAGTTGAGCAATGGCGGTTGCGAAACCGCGGCGCATCCCGCTAATTGTGGGCGATCTCCCACACCACCTATTACGAATTAACATATCAATAACACGATTATACAACACTTTTAGCGTTCCTACTAAACAATTGTGATTTGTGACTATCACCTCAATAATTGTTAGCAAATACTATTAGCTAGGTGAAACAACCAAAACAAAAGCGAACGTTGCTCAGCACACGTAGCATACTCGTATATCTTGCTTATTAGTTAACATTATTTCAACAAAGACGTGACTCAATGATCGGTGACCTAGTGAAGCAAGTTTGTGTTAATTTCAATCGCGACAATATTAAATTACCTCAAAGTTAATACAACTTTTGCGGAATCAGTTTTAATTGTGCCAAATGGTTGATAAGGTTACTGGTAAGTGTCAAATTCGGTCTACACATTGACCTCGGCCGCGTGGCAGGTTTAACGCGTACTCTACTCGCCAGTCGGCACTCGGCGGGCAAGCAGGCAAGCCTACTGGAGCGTGCGGTGCGCCGTGCGATGCTGTCCTTTCGCGGTCCGCGTCCGCAACCGAGAATCCTTCGAGGCCACCGTAGCGCTCGGAACACGCTCGGAAATCCGGCCAACCTTCCGACCGCCTTACGACACTCGGTAACTTATTTACACGTTGCGAAATACGAATCGATTGCAACTGCAGACATCGCACTTTAGCCTTGCTATAAGGGATTTAATTAGGATCATTGCGCACTCGCCTAAAACGGACACGAGGACTTCGGCTCCGCTCACTAGAAAAAGGGCGCAGTGACGTCACCGCGAAGCTTTCCCACAGCTTTAACCCTTTGCGTAAGACGAATAGCGAACACGTGCGGTGCACGGATACGCATCATTGCACAATTGGAGAATTTTGAATCTTATTACTCATTGCTTAAGAGCACAAACGCAATCTGTGCACGAAACATATAACTATGAAATAGGGATTGCGCTCAGATACACGTATGTACCTAACTGTACTATAGTTCGGGTATGAGCAATTTTCATTGGCGCGCGTATCTTTCGCGTGATAAACATATTGCGACATCGTTAACGAGGGTAACCTTTACTTAGAGCGGCGCTCAATATTGTCACGATCGATTCATAAATATGTATGTTAATAAATCACTATCTCCTTATCTCGCTTCTCAAATGATCCGCACTAGGCCTTCGCACAGTGTGAGCTGCTATAGGCCGGCCGTTTAACTCGCGTATCGCCTGCGCGGTAAGAAGGGAGCGGGGGAGATGTTAGCGGATTAAAAAAAAGATACTTATTATTTTATTCTTTACCAACAATGTCTATCTCGAGATAAATCTTTGGATTATTGACTCCGTGTGTAGCGTTACCCGTCCCCGCTCCCTTCTTACCTCGAAGGCGATACGCGAGTTAAACGGTCGGCCTATAGTTGCTATGTCAGCGTCCGCGCCTTTGACTCGCACTCTATTTGTCAAGCAGTGGATATGTCACCGTAAAATTGTAAAAACCGTTAGATTGTAATCTAACACTTTTTATCTCGATAGATTGTAAACTGACGAAAGATTGTGAACCGTTCAATGTTCTAAGTGTCAATTTTTGAAATATTAATTTTATTTACGCTTTCTTGTCTCTTTCTTGTAGGTTAGGGTTCGACCTAAATAATCAAATACTAGGTTCTATCGGGTTAATGTACCTAACAGATTACAGTCTAACGAAAAATAATGCGTTAAATTGTAATCTTTCGACAGTTTACAATCTCGCTAGTTAGATTACAATCTAACGGTTTGTACAATTTTACGGTGACAGATATACCGCAACTTGCGGGTTTTGTAATTGCGCTACAGGCGAACCTGATATTTACTTGCAATATTCGGAATCCACGTGCAATGCTGAACAGGTTTCGCTGGGCTATGCAAGAAATCCTATTTTTTGTTGTAAAAAATGACGAACCCTTGTCGAAAATCCTTCGCCTCGCCGTTTCACTGCAGGCTATTATTAGGCGCTCGAAACATCGCGTGCTTCCAGTTTTGCTGCCGTGCCATGCGCACCTGCGCCTGCGCACAATGCCTAGTATTTAAATAGCCTGGGCTTCAACCATATTAAAAGTCAAACAGATCCTTCGAAAGTATTGACTCAGTAAGCTATCTGCTATAAATGGAAGGCATTATTCGTGCAACTGAATAAATATTAGCGGTTCAATAACACTCCCTTGGGAATGAAAGCGTCTCGCTCGGTCACCATCAGGCGGCTAGCCCTATTCGTATGATATACATTATCACACAAAACGGTGTACTGTATCCAAGTGTGCATTTAATGCATTTCGAAACGATGCGGCTCTGAAATACGAGGTCGCGGTGCGCCCAAAGCCCGTGTGGTGAAACGAAACCTATTGCGTCATCACCAGCTTTATGGTGCGCCATGCAATTATTTACATGACATTACTGTTGCATACGCACACGTGAAAACTATTTCACAGCGCTACCAAGCTTCCCTGCCTATCGAAACCGTCAAATCGCGTGCGCAAGGTGCAAAAATTATGTGGAGCGATTTATCCTTTGACTATACCTAACTGATTCTGAAAGACTACTCAGATATGCCATTGCATAAATAAAAACATGTGTTAAGTCGCGATTATTATTATACTTACTAGCAAACGGTTTTACATTTAACAGTCTTATAAGATAGTGTAGTAAGTGTTATATTACTGTACCTTTCCCTACGTACTGTATCATTTTCTTTTTTAAAAAAGTGCAGAGTTCCTTGCCGGCTCAGCAGCGTTACAATCTACTTTCCTTATCGGCGGCAGTCCGTGGTGCACCTATGATAAGTCATTTTCATAGGTGCACAAGCAATAGGGCCCTGGTAACATGAAATAAAACATTTCATTTCAGTTCGACCCCGCTTCACTAATTAGCCGTACGCGCAAATCGTTAATAGCGCCCGGTCAAAGGCCTCGTGCACAAAGGGATCCATTACGGGCGAGCGCATCGTGCCGTAACTATAGATATTATACTGTAGGCCGCACATTCGCGATTTATTTGGGTCACCGGTCAATGCACGTCAGATGCAGATGACCTAACAATATAACGAGTTAACTATACCTAACTTTCAAATAAGCTCCCCAATACATGTTATAAGGTGCAGTATTTTTAAAGTGGTCATAACTTATTGCCTAGTGAATCGAAATTCAGATCTCACGGGCACGCACGATACTAATTCGTCATGGAGAACGGAGTTATGTCCGTTTTAATTTCATTTAGGTCGCCGAAACCTGCATATTTGAAAGTCTCTCATAATGCATTCAAATGTGTAAAAAATCAAATATTTATGTCATGTAGGTCAACTTTGTGCCACATATGAGTTATGATTCTTACGTCAGTTCAGGACTCTACCACCTCACTCCGACAATCCGCATTTGGCACTGTGGCTGCATTCAGCCCTTTTCATTCTCAGATGAAACCCGTGCTCACTGCTCAGTCAGCTCAGTAATAAAGTTATGTGTCTCTCTTGTTACAGGACGACGTTAAAGCTAGAGTCGCTAGAAGACGCGGTAGTGTTAGACGACCCCGAGGAAGATCTCCTTCAGGACAAGCGAGGCTGTCCCGCGTACGTGTCGCCCGAGATTCTGCGAGCTCACCGGACCTACTCTGGCAGAGCTGCAGACATGTGGTCGCTGGGCGTCATACTGTACACCATGCTCGTTGGAAGGTATGTTCCCCATTCACAAGTTAGCACAATAAAGCGAAGTTTCCAATCCAAAAGAGTATTGAGCGCGAAATGGGTAAGCGGAACGGACTGTAGACAAAAATACGCGCTGGATTGAAAACCTCCTCCTTTTTGAAAGTCGATGAAAGTTCGACAGAGCAAGCTCATTTTAATTCTTTTTTTTTCTCGCTGAAACCTTTCCACCAGTTACCACCTAACCTTGTTAGTTTTCCTCTGCTAGTTAATCTGCTCGTTAAGCTCGCGGAGGAAACATTAGCATAAAAGCCTCTAAATTCCGATAGCGCGGTAATCTTGCACGTTCATTAAAACATTTAGGTTAGTCGCAATTAAATGCGCATAAATAAACCGTAGGGCAGTAGGGTGGGCGTCTTCACCTGCTAGGCGTGGGACTTACCGTTTTTAGAGATCGCACTAAGGGTCGCCGCGACCGTTGGCGACATACAGGGATGATCACCTGTCGGCCGTTACGCGCCAACGGCTAGCAATTATGCCCACATATATACAAATCTTCGGCACCTGCCGCCTGCCGGTCATGTGGCGAAGACGTTCGTACCTCCCTCGCACGCACCTGCCGTTCGCGATCCTTTGTTTTCTACCTTTTTTCGAACCCGTGCACCCGTAATTTAAATTCGAAACTCGGGATTTCGCCGCAATCGTCGGCATCACCTGTCGCCGGAAGGGTTTTGAGTTTACCTGAGTTTTTGTTTCGCGCATCTGCCCGTCTCGAACGACAATCGGATAGCCGTCATTAATTTTAACTTTGCTTTAAAAACATCACCAATTTGTGGGGCTCTGTCCTATAACGTCGGTAATAATGGGCTCACCTTATCTTAAAAAGGCGATAAGCATTCTAAATCAATCCCAAATGGCACTTTGACTAATAGCTTCGGGCATTAAAAATGCTGGGATTTGACTCGCTCCAGCAATGCACGGGAATGCAGTTTCCTGTTGTATTATTTTGGTAAACTTTTTAAAAGAGCAACAACCGAGTTACATGCTGGTTCTTCTCGGTTGGAAGACCGTTCCAAACCCTGTAGTGGTACATTAACTTGACGATTAAAAACTACTTGTAAAAGTTTAATTAGAATAAAAGTCATTTGAATTCGAACCAATGAACAATAAGCTTAATTCGCTATAATCCGCAAAAACAGACAAATCTATGTAACAAGCTTCTTGTTCCATGATTATCACGTACTTCCAAAAAAGTAACGCCTACATATCCATTATCCATCATTTAAATTTGAATCAATCCCAAATTTCACTTCACCTAACAGCTTCGGGCTTGCGTATCGCCTTGCTGATTTATTTTGTGCTATTGTTCCAGGTATCCCTTCAACGACTCTGAGCACGCGTCGCTGTTCGCGAAGATATCGCGCGGCTACTTCGTCGTGCCCGAGTGCCTGTCGTCGCGCGGCAAGTGCCTCATCCGCTCGCTACTGCGCCGAGAGGCGTGCGAGCGGCTGAGCGCGCGAGACGTGCTAAGACACCCCTGGTTAGCGCGCGATCCGAGGAATGAATTGCCGCCCCGCGCTGCCGCCAGCTACGACCGCCTAGTTCCAGACGTGCCCATGGACGACGATTACGTCTAACCCCCGCCGCCAAGCCGGTGCGGGCATCGGCCGTGTTCATATCGCATCATCGCGCAATAGCTAGGGCTGCCATTCGCTAGCGGAGAGCCTGGTTGTTATGGAATTGAGCGAGCTTTTGCTGCGTCTAGTTTACTGGGAAATCAGGGTTCAATTATGAGCTTTTAAATGTAAATAGAGAACCGAGTCGAATGGTAGCCCTACCCGCCCCAATGGACGAATTCATCGAGGGCTTTTAACTTTTCGGTTTAATTCTGGCCTAATTTCGTGCAAGCTTGCGGTTGCTCACTGAAATGTCGGCTCGAATCCCACGCTCCGTCAACGTTGTTTCAGAAAGTAGTATCCCAAGCCAAATAAAGGTCTCTTTGTCGAGATTTTAATTTAGTGATTTATACATTATAGGCCGGGAGAGGGCGGCTGGTCCGCTCGTTCCCGGACGCTTAATTTATGAAGTAGAAGCGAACGCTACCACGATACGAATCGCATAATCCGGCAAACAATACACGCTTTTGAATGGAGTTTCAGTTTTATGCGGCTTTTATTGGCGCTACGTGTCGGCTTTTACGAGCTGTGTATAGTTGTAACGTTCGTAATGAAAGAATAAGTGAGACTGATAACGCATTCTTGTGATCCAACTATGAGTGTTAAGCGATCCATCTTGTTTTGTGTAGACCAATCGGCTGCGGGCGCTCAGCCAGTGTACCAATTTGATGTTCGATCGGTCCGCGAGGGTTCAGTTTCGTACTGTTATACTTACTTATACCGGGTTTACATTTTATCGCAAACACGAAACAATATTATTTTTTTTACCAGACTAAAACCTTAAGTTTAGCTTATTTCTGGAGACATCCGATTTATGACTCAATAGTTTAATAAAAAGGTGTAATAGTACGAAGCGTTCTGTTAACTACTGCGTGAATTCCTGCTATTTAAATCATATCAATTTCACATCAATATAGATGGGTATATTGCATTGAAGTTGCTATGTAGTGTTAGGTGAAAAATAGATAGGTGTATATTTTGTATTTATATTTAAAATTAATTATTATGTCGTGTAATTGTGATCTCCACCGATGTTATTTAGCAATTAAATTGATTTGATCTGACTGGTGTTGGACGACTTTTTCATGTTTAATATATATCGGCAATAATTCCGTTCAACTATTTGAATAAACATTTTATGTACTAACTAAAAAAATACTTATAAGCTGCCAGAGTGATCCTAAACTTCAAGCATATAATTGCACTGTTAAAATTTAAACTGTCGCTTATTTTAGTTCGTACACATGTAATATTTATTGTTTTGCGGAATTAATCGGTATAAATCCTATGAATAAATCGTCCACCAGCTCTCAGTGTATTGCCATTACGTTGTTATGCAGAAGTACTAGCCCTTTTGTTTCACAGCGATCAGATGCTTCCATCATAGAGTTATTATATTTTATTTGATTTTTGGTTATTGTAAATCATTATGTATGCGGACATATTGCGACTATTTTGTTATAATCTATTATATTATCAATCAATTTTTTTATATTATTCTCATCACCACCACGTACCGAATAAGATCGTAGTTTGGTTTGTGCCATTTATTTAATTTAAACTAATTAATTTATTCGTTGTTTTAATTGACGGTGTGATGGCAACACTTTTTCCTATTAATTAATTATGATATTATTACCATTTGGTACTTGGTGTTGATATAAAATCGATTTGAGAAAGATCAAATAAGTACATAAATCGAATCGTTCCAAAAATCGATAATGTTACCATGGTTATCAAAATTGTTATTTTTTTTTCATTTCAGTCTTGTTTCATTGTCTTTTTTGGATTCCTGTTATAGTTCTTTCATGTATTGAAAGTGTAATGAAGTCAAGTCTTTCATTGAAAGCGTACTGTACAATAGTAGTTTATTGTAAAATACTATTAATACTTTAATTTATACAAACTGTAAATAGAGCTTAAGATATGAATAAGGATATCAAAAAAAGAAGAATGATAGAGGGAATAAATAATTTAGAAAATTAAACCTTTCTTTTACTTTGAAAAACTTTTATGTTAGCTAGCCCATTGATTGATGCGACGCCATAGAAAATGACTACGTCTACGTTGTCGCGTAGATAAGTTTGGTTTTTCTATGGAGTCGTATCGTGTCGCATCGCTTTCGTCGCTCATTCAGGACAATGGGTAAGGCGACTATGCGACTGAAACTAGCGATTCAAATCACCTACGTCAACGCCTTAAATCACCAGTACCACTACCACTACAGCCTATTAACGTCCCACTGCTGGGCACAGGCCTCCACCCTTATAGGAGAGAGGGAATAAGAGCTTAGACCCATCACGCTGCTTCAATGTGGATTGGCAGGCTTTAACGACTATTATAACTGATAATAACCGGGACCAACAGCTTAACGTGCTCTCCGAGGCACGGGGGTGAAGCACCGCCAACTTCCAACTCCGGGCTGGCACTGAGAATTCCTTAATTGAAAAACCCAATACCTAACAATTTTTTCACCCGACCGGGAATCAAACCCAGGACCTCGTGATCCGCAGACGACCATGCTAAGCGCTAGACCAACGACGTAGTTAGTATCAATCAACATTATCATTTTTCATACCAAACTTCCAAGTGCCAAACGCATACTACTTTGACGACCTCCGTGGCGCAGTGTGTAGCGCTCTTGCCTTAACGTGCGGAGGTCCTGGGTTCGATCCCCGGCAGGGTCATTTGGGAATTTATAATTTCTGAATTTTCCCTGGTCTGGCCTGGTGGGAGGCTTCGGCCGTGGCTAGTTACCACCCTACCGGCAAAGACGTGCCGCCAAGCGATTTAGCGTTCCGGTACGATGCCGTGTAGAAACCGAAGGGGTTTAATATAACTGCCATGCCCCTAACAGGTTAGCCCCCTACCATCATAGACTGCATCATCACTTACCATCAGGTGAGATCGTAGTCAAGGGCTAAGGGTTGTTAAAATAAGGTGAAATTATAGACGAAGTAAACTATGAACGAACTCGGCGAATCGGGCGAACTAGCAAGAGATGAGGAAAATGAGGAAAAGGTAGGTATAATAATACTGATGCCTAATAAGATTAATACCGGCCATAACGACAATGAATTGAGGAAAACGATACGAAAACCACACGAGTAAAGATATTATACGAGTTAAAACATTATTCAGTAGACATAAGACTGTTGTTCGAGTCAGCTGTTATTAGCATAAAATATGATAAAGCTAAGGGCTTGTGCAGAATACATACAATATTATACTTACTTTGTTTTAAGTATGTATATACTTTGCTTTTGGTGAGGGTTTTACTGAGGGTCGTGACCCCTTCCACCAATAATCCTATGAATGATGTCGCGCCATGTTGCTCGGTTTTTTGCGACATGCAGGGCTTCGTGGACTTTGCTATCGGGAGCGTTGCGGATTTGATCTGACCAACGCATCGGGCTACGTCTCCGAGATCTCTTTCCGCCCACTTTGCCAGTAATGACAATTTTTCAAGATTGTGCCCCTCCCTTCTGGCAATGTGGCCGAAGTAATCAAAGATCCTCTGGAGACAGGTCGTTGACAGCCTTTTCGTAATTTTTAGCTGTTTGAGGATTGACGCGTTGGTTCCTAAAGTAGTATAGTCCCACAAACTTTCAGACCCGGTGGCCAAAATTGGAACTAATTTTTATTTCTGTTGAGGTATTGTTTTTATTTTACATAGATTTAGCGACCTTTTAGCGACGCTGTCACCAAAGTCGGACTATAAATCTATAGGTACAGTCCGCGGCGTACTTATCAGTCATCAGATATCACTTACTGAACGCACGGGAATTGATGACGAAAACCCTTAAAAACTTGGATAAAAGGATGGACTTTTGTCTTACGCGGACCATAATCGTCCGTCTGCGTAGGTCCTTACATGATAATATGTAAGTATATACGTATTACAAATAGATACCTACCTATATGTAATAATTACATATCTCATATATCATATAAGGCACAGTAGGGTAAAATACATTAATATAATATGATCCAGATTGACAGTGTACCAGGCACCATAGAATTAAGTTCAATCAATCATTTTTGTTTGAATTTGGGTTCTTAATAAGTAAAACAATATAATTTCATGTGTTGTATTTATTTAAATATTTACACTAGGTACGATTAAATTAATTGAACATAAATAATATCATACAATGTTATTTTTGTATCAACCAGTTTATATGACAAATTCGTTTCAAATTCAAGGATGCCAATTTTGGTAACAATTTCATGTTTATGAAAAAAAAAATGTATTTTATGATTTTATTTATCGATACTTTTATAATTGCGGTTGAAAATTGGTACATCTAATTTTTGTTTTATAACAACCATAATATTCCTAACTTCAATGACACCACCTGATAATGACAAGTCTGATAGAACCGTACGCGCAGATCATAGATTTTATTTTATTTTGTTTTTGCAAACTGCAAACAAAAACAAAATACTAGCGTTAAGTAGGTTTAATATAAAAACCAAGTCCTAGCGATTATTATATTTTGTGGGTAACTGGATATTTTGTCTGAATTAACAAATAGCGATTAGACAACGAAAAACTGTAAAACGACTACAATTTTGTCATCCGTAATAGCCCTGTAGAATTAGCTAGAAATGTCACTTCAACAGGTCTTCTAGATCACCTTTATTTGGTTAGCAGTTAGCACTCTTGGCCAATAATAGTACTAGCCAAAATCCATTGTTGCAGCAAAAATACCATAGACTCAGACAATCCTTGAGTCACTCATAATAAATACGACTGTAACAATGATTGATGCAGGTTTGACATTAGAACTGCTGGATCGGCATTGGGCTATTTAGGTTAACTTTAACGAGAAAGTCAAAATGCTTATTATAATAATAATAATTATATTTATTAGAGTTGATTGTTAGGTATTTTACAAAGTGGATCTATGGTATGTATAGTATTGTCTAGTAGAGGCGCTCGGCCAGGCTGGGCCCATGTACGGCCGCGTACTCCTGCATGCGGCGCTCGAGCTCGGGCCGGAAGTGGCGGATGAGGCCCTGCACCGGCCACGCCGCGCCGTCTCCCAGTGCGCATATTGTGTGGCCTGGGGAAAATAAATTGGTACGGTAAGTCATTTGACTTAAGTCAAATGGATTGACGCAAAAAAATTCACGCCGCGCCGTCGCCCAGTGCGCAGATCGTGTGCCCTGGGGAAAATAGATTGGTACGGTAAGTCATTCGACTTAAGTCAAATGGATTGATGCTAAAAAAATTGCGTCAAGGGGTCAATGGTTGCCTGGTAGAGATTACTTACAGCAATAAGGCCGCCTTTGCATACTACCTGTGTATGTCTACCTGTGTTAGTTTTAGATATCATTGATTGAAGTGAAAACTTCTTTAGGCGCGTTGAGCAGTTTTTGGTAGGGGATAAAAATGTGGACACGCGCGACACAGTTCTTCTTAAACAAGGTCTTAAGTATAAATAATATATTAATTAAACTTTAACGCCTTAGTTTTAAGGTTTATATTTGATTTTTTTTTATTATATAGTTTTCACCTTTATTGGCAGTCCCTATGATTGCCAATTTATATTATATATCAAAATATAGGTAATTTTATAACAAACGCGATGGTATAGCATTGGCTACAATAGACTTGTCAAAAAAAATTAAAATTAATTAATTTAAAAATAGCCTGGACCGGATTTTGATAGGCAACCTATTTTAGGCGTATTTATCTATTATTAAATAAAAATAAAAAGTGGGTTTCATCTATTAATTAAACAGATCGGTGAAGGTCGAGGTATATATCCGGATCTCTGACTATTACTTTCACACTCGCGATCAAATTTTGGCTTTATATCGCGACATAAGTCAAATGGCAAAACGTCAATGGCCAGATTACTGATCCACGGGCAATCTGATAACTTATTTGCTTTTAGCCATAGCGAGTAGCGACCATACAAAAAATACACTATGTTTTGTTGTTCTTAAAAAACAAAACCTAATATGAAAAATGTGAAAGCGTTTGTTTGTCGGTTTCTCCTTCAATCACCTGAACTAGTCGCAGGCAACATCTAATTCTAGTATGTAACAGATAATACTGATTACTGACCTTCTATTTGTTTGGAAAGCTCCCATAACATGTCAATTTCCTTAGGTGACGCGTTGCCGTCGACAAATCTGAAAAATTAAAAATACATATTTAGTAAAAACAAACAGAAGCCATCTGAGCACGAGCGCAGCGAGCCCTAATTTTAAATAAAAATTGTAGCCCGAATGAGTTTGAATGTAGCTACTAGGATAGCATTTATACCTACTAGTACGGTAATTTGACATTTTAAGAATTACACCAAAAATGATAACATTACAGTAAAATGGACCTAAACCGCCTTGAATTAAAACCTTAAATTCACTACCACAGATTTTTAGCAAGGCACGGCTTACTATGCCAGCTCGACTTGTGCTTGTAGAACTAGAGCAGGCGCGCGATCGCTT
This sequence comes from Erebia aethiops, assembly GCA_923060345.2. Taxonomy (NCBI): domain Eukaryota; kingdom Metazoa; phylum Arthropoda; class Insecta; order Lepidoptera; family Nymphalidae; genus Erebia; species Erebia aethiops. The sequence continues at coordinate 15,968,760 of OV281090.1, read as the reverse complement.
TCACGACTTATTGACCGAGCGAAGCGAAGGTCTCTGACGGCCGAAATTAATAATCAATCTATCTGTAGTCTGTCGATAAGTTGCTTAGCAACATTGTTTTATGACGAAAAGCACAATACAAATAACAACGTTGCTTGGTAACAAACCGACAGACTACAGATAGATTGATTATTAATTTCCGCCGTGAGTCTACTTGGGTGAATTGGCACTTGTCCGTCCGTCCGTCTGTCAGAGCATTATAACTTCTGAATTACTGAACGCAATTACTTCAGCTTTAAATATAATATGTAAACCAATGGCCTCCCGCCGAATATGGCTTAAAAAATAATAAAAATCTTTATTTCAGGGGGGCTCTCATAGAAGCGAATGCGAAGTAAAATATTTTTTATAAAGTTACATAGGGTTGCGGTATATCATTTTAAAGATAATTAGGAATAGAGTCCAAAAATATTTTTTTTTTAATTTTTCCCCCAAAATTGACGAAATGGGGGGCTTTCAAAGTGGTGATTTTCTAACGTCCAAAGATGACTTCAGAACTCTAAATTTTCTGAAAGGATGAGCCTGAAACTTGATCAATTATTTCAATTATATCCTGTACTTGAACAACAAATACTAAAATTAGATAAATATTGTAAGGAAACGGAATTTGTTACCATGGAAACATAAAGTAAATAACGTAACGGAGAAAGTTTGATTTTACTCCCCATAAATATTATACCCCGGGCTTACAATGAAGATCGATTCTTAAGGAGATAAACTTGTAGAACATGATGAGGCGCGCGATCGCCTTCACGTCACCTATTGGGTACAGCCGTGTATTGTGGCCAACAGAAGTACCAGGGCCACATAACTGACCTGTACATGATCTTGTTCATCCACGAGACGCCCTCGCGGCACGGCGTGCACTGGCCGCACGACTCGTGCTTGTAGAACATGATGAGGCGCGCGATCGCCTTCACTATGTCAGTCGACTTATCCATGACTATGATGGCCGCCGTGCCCAGCGAAGTCTGCGCAGCCACAAGCCCGTCGAAGTCCATAAGGACAGTCTCGCAGACGCTGAAAGAAAATCATAACATTCATTAGTTTCTAATGCTGGTAAACGCCAACACAAAACGCCTTAAGAAATGGCATATAGGATTTGGTTGAGAGATGAACTCCCTCGATGACAATATAACCTAGGGGAGCATATTCATTGGAATACCCCTCAATATAATATAACTAGCAAACCAATTCCTAAGATCTGATTATGGCTAGAAAGCCGATGGCAGATAGTTGAAAAGGAAAAAAAAATAATCATTAGTTTCATTTCAGTGTTTGTCATACTATACCCTAAGCCCAGTTGTATATTTAACAGCTGTTTGAAAAAAATAGCCCTGCATTTTGTAGTAGAATGCTTATCTTCTGCTATACTGTACAGTGACTTACTCCTTGGGTATGAGGGGTGTGGAGGATCCCCGGGGATGATAGCCAACTCACAGCTCTCAGTGATGGGGGATAAGGTCCTTACAGGGAATACTAATCTTATACTCTGTAGCGGTTACCATAGTGCAAACTAGATGGCGCTAATTGTATCTACACCACAGGATAAGATAATCGACTGAAAAATTACAAGTTACATACAAGCCCAAATCACAGTATCGAAGTTTACTGAGAATAGCGCTATATATAGACCGTTCAAACTTACAATGGTCGGACCAGTGGTCCCGGAGCACAACACCAGCCCGGAAGAAGATCTTCCTATTGGTGCGGACAAGTACATATCACTCGCTTGTCCCACAGTGGCGCCCAACGTGGGGCGCCAACTAAGAAACTTAAGTGACTTACTCCTTGGGAATGAGGGGTGTGGAAGATCCACCAGGGATGATAGCCAGCAGATTGTCCCAGCCCCCGGTAACGCCGCCCGCGTGTCGCTCGATCAACTCCTTAAGGGGAATGCTCATCTCTTCCTCTACTGTACAGGGAGTGTTCACGTGGCCCGAGATATTGAACAATTTAGTTCCGCTGTTACGAGGCCGGCCGAACGACGCGAACCATGAACCACCGCGACGGCAGATTGTCTGGAAAACAAAGCATTTTCGAACTCATAATTTTATTGGAAAAAACCCATATACTAATATTATAAATGCGAAAGTGTGCCTGTCTGTCCGTTACGTTTTAACAGCCTATCTTTTCAATACATTTTGAAGAAATTTGGTACAGAGGTAGATTGTATCCCAGGTAAGGATAGTGTAAGGATAGTAGGTGTATAGGCTACTTTTTACTCTGGAAAATTTAAGAGTTCCTGCTGAAATCAAAAAGTAAAGTAAATCTAGTCTTTCATAAATCTACAGCTGTTTCTTTTTAGCTAGGTTAACTTTTTAACATTTGTTAACTTATCAAGATATAACTTGAATGTTGCCCTTTTATTTCATGAGAGGAGCTATGCAACCTTCCCTTGTAACAAAATAGTGGACCATGCGATCAATAAAGTGTATGATTAACAAATCTCGGACAGGGCACAAATATAACACAAGATGTTTCTCCAAGAGCTCAGGGTACCATGAGGCAAGGTATTCACCCCTTTTATGCAAATATTCTACTTACCTTACGAACTATAACTATTATGACTAACCGGGGATCATGTACAACAGACCTCCAACTGGAAGTTTAAGTGCAGAAACCTGCTCAATAGGAAGAAAGAAACTTACTGGGGACACAGCAATAGTCTCCACATTGTTCACAGTGGTGGGGCATCCAAACAGGCCCACATCAGCAGGAAAAGGGGGCTTAAGGCGCGGCTTGCCCTGCTTGCCCTCAATAGACTCAATCAGTGCTGTCTCCTCCCCACAAATGTAGGCACCTGCTCCACGGTGCACAAACACATCAAAGTCATAGCCTGACCCACAGGCATTCTTGCCGATTAAACCTGCTTGGTAGGCCTGTAAGTGGATAAATTAGGAACAATTTTAACATTAATTAAATAAAAATATTTTTGAAGACATGAGATAAATGATAATGAAAGCAGTGCAGCAATTCAGAGACTTAGCTTTATAAGATATGAGAAAATAAAGAATCTATACTAATATTTAAAATGCGAAAGTTTGGATGGATGGATTGATGTTTGTCATCCAATAAAGACTTCCTGCGAGAACCAAACAATCTCAATCCACGCAGACGAAGGCATGGGCATCAATGCTAGTGTAAATATATCTACTTTATACCAAAATCAACAAAATCTGACAAGCTATTTTGAAACAATGCAAAAAAGAGTAAAAGAGAAGGAGGGCCTAATTTGACCACATAATGACTTATGACTGTTTTTACTACTACAACATACTAGTATCTTTAAAAACTGATAACAATAATGTTCCAGAAGTGGTTATGACAACAGTAAATAAATACAGGGTTCATTTTTTTTAATCCACTATAAGCTAGCCCTTGACTGCCATCTCACCTGATGGTAAGTGATGATAGTCTAAGATGGTAGTGGGCTAACCTGTTAGGGGCATGGCAGTTAAATTAAGCCCGTACCCCTTCAGTTTATACATGGCATCGTACCGGAACGCTAAATCACTTGGCAGCACGTCTTTGCCGGTAGGGTGGTAACTAGCCACAGCCGAAGCCTCCCACCAGACCAGACCAGGGGCAATTCAGAAATTGTAAATTCCCAAATTGACCCTGCCGGGGATCAAACCCGGAACCTCGTTAAGGCAACAGCGCTACACACTGCACCACGGAGGTCGTCAAAAATTCGTCGTCGGGTATTGCATAGACAATTATAATGTGGGATTCGAAATCCTAGAGTACGAACAGTTACTTTGCCCCTCAAATCTTTGAATTAATGATTTGATGACTTAGTGTTGTAGATAGTTTGACAAGCATACCTCAGCAATAGCTACTTGAAGGTTACTGGCTTCATTGTAAAACTCTCCTCTGATGTAAATATAAGCAGCCTGTGCTCCTATAGCCCGGCCGGCCACTAAACAGCCTTCCACCAGCTTGTGAGGGTCATGACGCATGATCTCTCTGTCCTTGCATGTGCCAGGCTCTCCCTCGTCTGCGTTCACCACCAGGTACTTGGGTCGGCCACCTGAGGGCTTGTTCATGAATGACCATTTCATGCCAGTGGGGAAACCAGCGCCCCCTCGGCCACGGAGTCCAGATGTCTTGAGTTCATCTGTAATAAATTATTATCATATTATTTATTTTCGTTAAGTTTAATTTTATTATTAAGGCAGTAGCTGCAGCTACCTATAATAATATCCTTATGAGTTTTAGTCGTGGTTTTTGATAGTTTTTAACAAAAGTTTTTTAATATTATGTAGAGAAGTAAGAAGGTTCCGCTTCCGGTGTCGTATACGTCAGACGTTCAGTGATACGCTCTAGCAATATTAAATAGTTTTGGCGAGAAATATTATCAGTTCCGCAGAATAGTGTTGCTCCGAATCACCTTAGTGCAAAGGATCGTCGAAATACAACTGAATTACACCAAAAATAAGTGCAAAAAGTGAATTCACTGCGATCAAATGTTTCAATTTATAACCTCAAATAAGAAAAGTTAAGACGTCAAATAAACAGTTGACAGATAACACTGACAAGTGACAAATTAAAAATAGAAAACCATAGATACAGTGCTACCAACATAAGACGTCGAGGGCTACGTTCGGATACACGTACACTATCGCATTTCGTCTCACGGTAAGATGTCCACCCAGCTGTCACCCGAGATGTCACTGCTCTTATCCAAAATGACAGAACAGCTTAATATACAAACAAATACCTTAACAGAAAATATAACGGCAGCTGTTTTACAGAAAGTGGATGAAAAAATCTTACCGATATTAGAAGAAAATAAGAGGCTAAAGGGAGAAGTTGAAAAACTTAGCACAAAGATACAGAGTCTCGAATCAAACAGTAAGAGAAAGAACATAATATTCCACGGGCTCCCAGAAGCGAAGGAGGAAACCCATGAGGATTTAACTTCACTGATAACATCAACACTAAAAGAGATAGATGTGCAACTCGAATATGGGGAAATAGACAGACTGCAAAGACTGGGTAAAAAAGCAAAAGAGGAAAGCAAAACTAGACCAATTTTATTAGCCACAACCACCCTGCAGAAAAAAATACAAATCCTTAAAAATAAAAATAAGATGAAACAAAACTCATACATTACCCACGATCTAACAAAAACAGAACTACAGCTAAAGAAAGAAAAAAAACAAAAGGATAACGAAAAACGGAAGAGATCAGAAACCCCTAGCCCTGGCACTTCAAATGCAAAACAAAACACCCCAAAAATGCAAAGGAAAGATGCATTTCAATTCATGCGCGAGCGATCCTATTCACTCTCCGACAAAAACACTTATAGAATCTAAGTTACCACCAGGAACTGGACAATCAAAACAACTTTTCAGTACACAACAACTAAAATGTCTCCCAACACGGCTGGTCCCCGCGGGAGATCTAGACCAAAACCCTCCAACTAAAAGATGCGAAACAATTAACATTGCAACACTCAATACAAGAACCCTAAGAACCCAAGAAAGTCTACTGGAATTAGAAAAATCACTACAAAACATAAACTATGATATTTTAGGCATAAGCGAGATGAGAAGATTAGGTAACAAAATAGAAGAACATCACGATTACATTTTATACCAGAACTAGTGTTTCGCCCTGTGCGCGAGCTGCTAAAGCAGCTCACGGGTTGTGGTTTGACTTACAAGTAGTACAGACTTTACTATACGATTTTGAACGAATTCGGTCAATTAACAAAGAATTTCAAAATGGCGCTGATTTTCTAAAACTTTGGTATCAGTTTTCTGTTTTGTGATCCCAGGGACCCCTAAATATCGATTTTGAACGAAATCGATCGATTAACAAAGAATTTCAAAATGGCGCTGATTTTTAAAACATGGGTATCAGTTTTCTATTTTGTGATCCCAGGGAGAACTAAATATCGATTTCGAACGAAATCGGTCAATTAACAAATAATTTCAAAATGGCGCTGATTTTTTAAAACTTTGGTAACAGTTACCTGTATTGAAATTCCAGGGAGCCCTAAATATCGATTTTGAACGAAATCGGTCCATTAACAAAGAATTTCAAAATGGCGCTGGTTTTTTGAAAATTTTGGTAACAGTTTCCTGTTTTGTAACTTCAGGGAGTCCTAAATATCGATTTTGAACGAAATCGGTCAATTAACAAAGAATTTCAAAATGGCGCTGATTTTAAAAACATGGATATCAGTTTTCTGTTTTGTAATCCCAGGGAGCCCTAAATATCGATTTTGAACGAAATCGATCGATTAACAAAGAATTTCAAAATGGCGCTGATTTTCTAAAACTTTGGTATCAGTTTTCTATTTTGTGATCCCAGGGAGCCCTGAATATCGATTTCGAACGAAATTGGCCAATTAACAAAGAATTTAAAAATGTCGCAGATTTTTTAAAACTTTGGTATCAGTTTTCTGTTTTTTAATCCCAGGGAGCCCTAAATATCAATTTTGAACGAAATCGGTCGATTAACAAAGAATTTGCAAATTGGCGCTGATTTTTAAAACTTGGTTATCAGTTTTCTATTTTGTGATCCCAGGAAGTCCTAAATATCGATTTTGAACAAAATCGGTCAATTAACAAAGAATTTCAAAATGGCGCTGATTTTATAAAATTTCGGTAACAGTTTCCTGTTTTGTAATCCCAGGGTAAAACGGAAACGTATCAAAATTTTGCATAGTTCTTTCTACACTTGTAGTCTCTTCAATATTCGCCATAATTATATTTTCTATGGAAAATAAATTCCGCCATCTTGAATTTTTTTACTGTTCATCAAGTTGAACTTCAGGTCCTTATCATCTTTTGCCAAGATATTATTCTTCCATCTTTTATACTTTCTGAGATAGACACCAAATAAATTTGTATGGCAGCCATCCTAAATCCGCCATTTTGAATTTTTTTTCAGCTCACGGTCTATTGGCTGAGGTTTCGAATGACATTTGATCGAGCACCTATCTTGAATGCTTCGATCGGTTCATTTCGGCTAATCGGCCGCTATCTTGTTTTTCCGAAATGTCATAATTTTTCCCCACTCCCATCACGCACTCGAACATATCTCCTATACATGAACTATCCTGTTTCGGATCTGTGGCGCCGCGGATCGGAGTTGAAATATCAAAAATTTGAAATTACTGCAGCTCGGCCGCCATCTTGTTTTTCAGTTTTTTCCACTTTTTCTATTGATCGTTTACTAATTTCTTCAATAATTGCGAGTTGTAACGAAATCGGTTGGAAAACAAAAGAGTTGCAAGAGTCACGTCAGCCGCCATCTTGGTTTTCCAATTTTTTCCACTTTTCCTATTGATCGTTTACTAATTTCTTCAATCATTGCGAGTTGTAACAAAATCGGTTGGAAAAAAAAAAGTTACAAAAAGCACGTCCGCTGCCATCTTGTTTTTCCGAAATGTCATAATTTCTCCCTGCTCCTGTCCCGCAGCCGAACATATCTCCAATACATGAACTACCCCGTTTCGGATCTGTGGCGCCGCGGGTCGGGGTTGAAAAATCAAAAATTTGTAAATACTGCAGCTCAGCCGCCATCTTGTTTTTCCAATTTTTTCAATTTTTCTATTGATCGTTTACTAATTTCTTCAATAATTGCAAGATGTAACGAAATCGGTTGGAAAACAAAAGAGTTGCAAGAATCACTTTGACCGCCATCTTGTTTTTCTATTTTTTCCACTTTTTGTATATATCGTTTACTAATTTCGTCAATAATTGCGAGTTGTAACGAAATCGGTTGGAAAACAAAAGAGTTGCAAGAATCACGTCGGCCGCCATCTTGTTTTTCCGAAATGTCATAATTTTTCCCTACTCGAATCCCGCACCTTAACACATCTCCCATACATCATTGGATCGTTTTCTCTCTCTTTCTAAGAGAACAATTATGCGGGCATGTTGGTAGTTTTATGTTTTTTTTTTCATGCATTTGGTCGAACACACCTCTTTCTTCAAAATCCTCAATCATCAACTCGCTTCACATTTTTGCCCCCAAAGATTCGTTAGAATGAGGGAACCATAAGTACCCAGTCCTTATAAAGTTCCTAATTGCCATATAATTTGGTATGAAAAAAATATTCCGCCATCTTGAATTTTTTTTCATTTTGCTAAATAGACCTCCTCGTTCTGAACATCTCTTGCCAAGAAACCACACTTCCATCTCTTATACTCTCCGAGATAGACACTAACGAAGTTTGTATGGCAGCCATCTTAAATCCGCCATTTTGAATTTTTTTTTTGCTCTTTGTCAATTGGATGAGGTTCCGAGTGACATTAGTTCGAGGACCCCCCACCTATCTTCAATACCTTGGCCGTGCCCTTAACCCGTCTCCAAAATCCTCAATCATCAGCAGTCTCCAAATTTTTCTACATGTTATATTTTCCGACGTCTGTACGAAGCCATTAGTGAAAAAAAAAATTTTCATACAAAATTTTACAGGAGGACATTTTTGGGGAAAATCTCGAAAACTACCCCAACTGTGGCAACACTGTTTAGATATCTCGATACTGCCGGTCGAGTTACACAATCGATCCATACATGTCAACTTTCCCAAATGTTGCCAACTGCCCCAAAATCGTGATTGAAATTTTCAAAAACACAAAAAGAATACAAAATGGCCGCCACCTCGTTTCACAGAAGCATTTTACATAGTTTCATAATTTTCCCGTAAACTACAGGATATACCGCTCCTGATGACGTTTCAATTTTTCATCTCGCTCGCACCCAGCCGAAATGATAGCTCCTGAAAAGAGACCATGTCGAAAATCACTTTTACTTTGATAAATTCCAGTGTTGCCAGACCTCGGCGACGGAAATACCCAAACATCATTCGTACAAGTGGGACACGTGGTCGCTCGTACTCGAACTTTGCAAAAAATACGTATTTCGATTTTTTAATTATTGGGGAAAATCTTGAAAATTTCCCGAGAAATGGGGTAAATTTTTTTCCCCAATCCATTCTTCGAGTCGGTACACACAATCGCCCCATAGAAGTCGAAACGCTCCGACGTTGTCAACTGTGAGAAAATTGAATTTTAAAATTGCGTTTTTTCGTACCTCAGACCAAACGGCCGCCGGGACAGCCGCCATCTTGAATTTTTAAGAACCACTCCCGTTCTGTCAAAATACAGGATAATTGTAGGCGAAAAGAGAAAAAAATATTAACGTCCGACAACGCCGTTTCGGATCTGTGGCGCCGCGGTTCGGGGTCGAAAAATCAAAATTTTCAAAACACTACAGCTCGGCCGCCATCTTGTTTTTCCAATTTTTTCCACTCTTTCTGTTAATCGTTTCCTAGTTTCCTCAATCGTTGCGAGTTGTAACGAAATCGGTTGGAAAACAAAAGAGTTGCAAGAGTCACGTCGGCCGCCATCTTGTTTTTCCGAAATGTCATAATTTTTCCCTACTCGACTCCCGCACCCGAACACATCTCCCGTACATCATTATATCGTTTTCTGTCTCTTTCTAGGAGAACAATTATGTCAATGAGTGAGTGAGTGAGTGGTAATTGAGCTATATATAGTATAACTAGTGTTTCGCCCTGTGCGCGAGCTGCTAAAGCAGCTCACGGGTTGTGGTTTGACTTACAAGTAGTACAGACATTTATTATGATTATAGCAAAATTATTAAAAATGGCGTTGATTTTTTTAAACTTTGGTATGTGTTTCCTGTTTTGTGATCAGAGGGAGCCCTGAATATCGATTTTGAACGAAATCGGTCCATTAACAAAGAATTTCAAAATGGCGCTGATTTTTTAAATACTTTGGTTTCAGTTTCCTGTTATGTAACTCCAGGGAGTCCTAAATATGGATTTTGATCGAAATCGGTCAATTAACAAAGAATTTCAAAATGGCGCTGATTTTTTTAAATTTAAGTACCAGTTTCCTGCTTTGTAATCGCAGGGAGCCCCGTCGTGGGTAAAACGGAACCGTATCAAAATCTTGCATAGTTCTACACAGTCGTAGTATTCTTCAATATTGGCCATATATTTTCTATGGAAAAATAAATTCCGCCATCTTGAATTTTTTTCCTGTTCATCAAGTAGACCTTCAGGTCCTGATCATCTTTTGTCAAGAAACCAGTCTTCCATCTTTTATACTTTCTGAGATAGACACCAAACAAATTTGTATGGCAGCCATCTTTAATCCGCCATTTTGAAGTTTTTTTTTGCTCTTTGCCTATTGGATGAGGTTCCGAGTGACATTAGTTCGAGGACCCCCCACCTATCTTCAATACCTTGGCCGTGCCCTTTACCGGTCTCCGAAATCCTCAATCATCAGCTGTCTCCATATTTTTTTTCAAGTTATATTTTCTGACTTCTATACGGAGCCATCAGTGAAAAAAAAAATTTTCATACAAAATTTTACAGGAGGACATTTTTGGGGCAAATCTCGAAAACTTCCCCAAATGTGGCAACACTGTTTAGATATCTCGATACTGCCAGTCGAGCTACATAATCGATCCCTACATATCAACTTTCCCAAATGTTGCCAACTGCCTCAAAATCATGATCGAAATTTTCAAAAACACAAAAAGAATACAAAATGGCCGCCACCTCGTTTCACAGAAGCATTTTACATAGTTTCATAATTTTCCCGTAAAGTACAGGATATAGCGCTCCTGATGACGTTTCAATTTTTCATCTCGCTCGCACCCAGCCGAAATGATTGCTCCTGAAAAAAGACCATGTCGAAAATCACTTTTACTTTGATAAATTCCAGTGTTGCCAGACCTCGGCGACGGAAATACCCAAACATCATTCGTACAAGTGGGACACGTGGTCGCTCGTACTCGAACTTTGCAAAAAATACGTATTTCGATTTTTTAATTTTTGGGGAAAATCTTGAAAATTTCCCTAGAAATGGGGTAATTTTTTTTCCCCAATCCATTCTTCGAGACGGTACACACAATCGCCCCCTAGAAGTCGAAACGCTCTGACGTTGCCAACGGTGAGAAAATTGAATTTTAAAATTGCATTTTTTCGTGCCTCAGACCGAACGGCCGCCGCGACAGCCGCCATCTTGAATTTTTAAAAATCACTCCCTTTCTGTCTAAATACAGGATATTTGTAGGCGAAAAGAGAAAAAAATATTACGCTCGACCACGCCGTTTCGGATCTGTGGCGCCGCGGTTCGGGGTCGAAAAATCAAAAATTTCAAAACACTACAGCTCGGCCGCCATCTTGTTTTTCCAATTTTTTCCACTTTTTCTATAAATCGTTTCCTAGTTTCTTCAATCGTTGCGAGTTGTAACGAAATCGGTTGAAAAACAAAAGAGTTGCAAGAATCACGTCGGCCGCCATCTTGTTTTTCCGAAATATCATAATTTTTCCCTACTCGACTCGCGCACCCGAACACATCTCCCGTACATCATTATATCGTTTTCTGTCTCTTTCTAGGAGAACAATTATGTCAATGAGTCAGTCAGTGAGTCAGTGAATCAGTGGTAATTGAGCTATATATAGTATAACTAGTGTTTCGCCCTGTGCGCGAGCTGCTAAAGCAGCTCACGGGTTGTGGTTTGACTTACAAGTAGTACAGACTTTACTGTACTAAACTGAATTAATTTATTATGGTTAAAGCAAAATTATTAAAAATGGCGTTGATTTTTTTAAACTTTGGTATCAGTTTCCTGTTTTGTGATCCCAGGGAGCCCTGAATATCGATTTTTAACGAAATCGGTCCATTAACAAAGAATTTCAAAATGGCGCTGATTTTTTAAAATTTTGGTATCAGTTTCTTGTTTCGTAACCCCAGGGAGTCCTAAATATCGATTTTGAACGAAATCGGTCAATTAACAAAGAATTTCAAAATGGCGCCGATTTTTTAAAACTTTGGTAACAGTTTCCTGTATTGAAATCCCAGGGAGCCCTAAATATCGATTTTGAACGAAATCGGTCCATTAACAAAGAATTTCAAAATGGCGCTGGTTTTTTGAAAATTTTGGTAACAGTTTCTTGTTTTGTAACTTCAGGGAGTCTTAAATATCGATTTTGAACGAAATCGGTCAATTAACAAAGAATTTCAAATTGGCGCTGATTTTAAAAACATGGGCATCAGTTTTCTATTTTGTGATCCCAGGGAGCCCTAAATATCGATTTCGAACGAAATTGGCCAATTAACAAAGAATTTAAAAATGTCGCAGATTTTTTAAACTTTGGTATCAGTTTTCTGTCTTGTAATCCAGGGAGCCCTAAATATCAATTTTGAACGAAATCGGTCGATTAACAAAGAATTTGCAAATTGGCGCTGATTTTTAAAACTTGGTTATCAGTTTTCTATTTTGTGATCCCAGGAAGTCCTAAATATCGATTTTGAACAAAATCGGTCAATTAACAAAGAATTTCAAAAAGGCGCTGATTTTTTAAAACTTTGGTAACAGTTTCCTGTATTGAAATCCCAGGGAACCCTAAATATCGATTTTGAACGAAATCGGTCCATTAACAAAGAATTTCAAAATGGCGCTGATTTTTAAAAATTTTGGTTTCAATTTCCTGTTTTGTAACCCCAGGGAGTCCTCAATATCGATTTTAAACGAAATCGGTCAATTAACAAAGAATTTCAAAATGGCGCCTATTTTTTAGAACTTTTGTACCAGTTTCGTGTTTTGTAATCCTACAAAGTGCTAAATATCGATTTTGGACGAAATCGGTCAATTAACAAAGAATTTCAAAATGGCGCTGGTTTTTTAAAATTTTGATAACAATTTCCTGTTTTGTAACCCCAGGGAACTCTTAATATCGATTTTGAACGAAATCGGTCAATTAACAAATTATTTCGAAATGGCGCTGCGTTTTCAAATTTTGGTATAAGTTTCCTGTTTTGTAATCCCAGGTAGGCCCGTCCTGGGTAAAACGGAACCGTATCAAAATCTTGCATAGTTCTACACTTGTAGTCTGTTCAATATTCGCCATTTATTTTCTATGGAAAAATGGAAAAATAAATTCCGCCATCTTGAATTTTTTTCCTGTTCATCAAGTAGACCTTCAGGTCCCGATCATCTTTTTTCAAGAAACCTGTCTTCCATCTTTTATACTTTCTGAGATAGACACTAAATAAATTTCTATGGCAGCCATCTTAAATCTACCATTTTGAATGTTTTTTCAGCTCATTGTCTATTGGATTAAGTTTCGAATGACATTTGGTCGAGCACCCCCCTATCTATCTGCAATGCTTCGATCGGTTCATTTCAGCAAATCGGCCGCCATCTTGTTTTTCCGAAATATCATAATTTTTCCCTACTCTTATCCCGCACGCGAACACATCTCCTATACATGAACTACCCCGTTTCGGATCCGTGGCGCCGCGGTTCGGGGTCGAAAAATCAAAAATTTGAAAACACTACAACTCGGCTGCCATTTTGTTTTTCCAATTTTTTCTGCGTTTTGTATTGATCGCTTACTAATTTCGTCAATAATTGCCAGTTGTAACAAAATCGGTTAGAAAACAAAAGAGTTGCAAGAATCACGTCGGCCGCCATCTTGTTTTTCCAATTTTTTCTACTTTTTCTATTGATCGTTTATTAATTTCCTCAACCATTGCGAGTTGTAACGAAAGCGGTTGGAAAACAAAAAGTTACAAAAATCACGTCGGCCGCCATCTTGTTTTTCGGAAATGTCATAATTTTTCCCTACTCCCATCCCGCACCCGAACATATCTCCTGTACATGAACTACCCCGTTTCGGATCTGTGGCGCCGCGGTTCGGGGTCGAAAAATCAAAAATTTGAAAACACTACAGCTCGGCCGCCATCTTGTGTTTCCTATTTTTTCCACTTTTTCTCTATATCGTTTACTAATTTCTTTAATAATTGCGAGTTGTAATGAAATCGGTTGGAAAACAAAAGTGTTGCAAGAATAAAGTCGGCCGCCATCTTGTTTTTTCCGAAATTTCATAATTTTTCCCTACTCCCATCCCACACCCGAACACATCTCCCGTACATCATTGTATCGTTTTCTGTCTCTTTCTAGGAGAACAATTGTGCGGTTATGTTGTTAGTTTTGTTTTTTTTCTCATGCATTTGGTCGAACACGACCTCTTTCAACAATATCCTGGCCGTGCTCTTCACCCGTCTCCGAAATCCTCAATCATCAACTCGCTTCACATTTTTCTCCCAAATATTCGTTAAAAGTACCCAGTACTTATATAGTTCCTAATCGCCATATAATTTGGTATGAAAAAAATAATCCGCCATCTTGAATTTTTTTTCATTTCGCTTAATAGACTTCCTCGTCCTGATCATCTCTTGCCAAGAAACCATACTTCCATCTCTTATACTCTCCGAGATAGACACCAAACAAATTTGTATGGCAGCCATCTTAAATCCATTTTGTTTTTTTTTAGCTCATTGTCTATTGAATAAAGTTTCGAATGACATTTGGACGAGCACCAATCTTCAATGCTTCGATCGGTTCATTTCGGCAAATCGGCCGCCATCTTGTTTTTCCCAAATGCCATAATGTTTCCCTACTCCCATCAAGCACCCGAACATATCTCCTGTACATAAACTACCCCGTTTCGGATCTGTGGCGCCGCAGTTCGGGGTTAAAAAATCAAAAATTTTAAAGCACTATAGCTCGGCCGCCATCTTGTTTTTCAATGTTTTCTACGTTTTGTAGTGATCGTTTACTAATTTCTCCAATAACTGCGAGTTGTAACGAAATCGGTTGGAAAACAAAAGAGTTGCAAGAATGACGTCGGCCGCCATCTTGTTTTTCCTATTTTTCTACTATTCGCTTACTAATTTCTTCAATCATTCCGAGTTGTAACGAAATCGGTTAGAAAACAAAAAAGTCACAAAGAGCACGTCGGCCGCCATCTTGTTTTTCCGAAATGTCATAATTTTTCCCTCATCCTTTCCCGCACCCGAACGTATCATACATACATGAACTACCCCGTTTCGGATCTGTAGCGCCGCGGTTCGGGGTCGAAAAATCAAAAATTTGAAAATACTGCAGCTCGGCCGCCATCTTGTTTTTCCAATTTTTTCTACTTTTTGTATTGATCGTTTACTAATTTCTTTAATAATTGCCAGTTGTAACGAAATCGGTTGGAAAACAAAAGAGTTGTAAGAATCACGTCGGCCGCCATCTTGTTTTTCCAATTTTTTCTACTTTTTCTATTGATCGTTTACTAATTACTTCAATCATTGCGAGTTGTAACGAAATCGGTTAGAAAACAAAAAAGTCACAAAGAGCACGTCGGCCGCCATCTTGTTTTTCCGAAATTTCATAATTTTTCCCTAATCCTATCCCGCACCCGAACGTATCATCCATACATGAACTACCCCGTTTCGGATCTGTAGCGTTGCGGTTCGGGGTCGAAAGATCAAAAATTTGAAAATACTGCAGCTCGGCCGCCATCTTGTTTTTCCAATTTTTTCTACGTTTTGTATTGATCGTTTACTAATTTCTTTAATAATTGCCAGTTGTAACGAAATCGGTTGGAAAACAAAGGAGTTGCAAGAATCACGTCGGCCGCCATCTTGTTTTTCCAATTTTTTCTACTTTTTCTATTGATCGTTTACTAATTTCTTCAATCATTGCGAGTTGTAACGAAATCGGTTAGAAAACAAAAAAGTCACAAAGAGCACGTCGGCCGCCATCTTGTTTTTCTGAAATGTCATAATTTTTCCCTCATCCTATCCCGCACCCGAACGTATCATACATACATGAACTACCCCGTTTCGGATCTGTAGCGCCGCGGTTCGGGGTCGAAAAATCAAAAATTTGAAAATACTGCAGCTCGGCCGCCATCTTGTTTTTCCAATTTTTTCTACTTTTTGTATTGATCGTTTACTAATTTCTTTAATAATTGCCAGTTGTAACGAAATCGGTTCGAAATCAAAAGAGTTGCAAGAATCACGTCGGCCGCCATCTTGTTTTTCCAATTTTTTCTACTTTTTGTGTTGATCGTTTTCTAATTTCTTTAATAATTGCCAGTTGTAACGAAATCGGTTGGAAAACAAAAGAGTTGCAAGAATCACGTCGGCCGCCATCTTGTTTTTCCAATTTTTTCTACTTTTTGTGTTGATCGTTTTCTAATTTCTTTAATAATTGCCAGTTGTAACGAAATCGGTTGGAAAACAAAAGAGTTGCAAGAATCACGTCGGCCGCCATCTTGTTTTAGGTTATTAGGAGAACAATCATGCGGGTGTGTTGTTAGTTTTGTTTGTTTTTTTTTTCATGCATTTTGTTGAACACACTTTCTAAAATACCCTGGCCGTGCTCTTCACCCGTCTCCGAAATCCTCAATCATCAACTTGCTTCACATTTTTCTCCCAAATATTCGTTCGAAGTACCCAGTCCTTATAAAGTTCCTAATCCCCATATAATTTAATATGAAAAAAATATTCCGCCATCTTGAATTTTTTTCCTGTTCATCAAGTAGACCTTCAGGTCCTGATCATCTCTTGCCGAGAAACCACACTTCCATCTCTTATACCCTCCGAGATAGACACTGACGAAATTTGTATGGCGGCCATCTTGAATCGACCATTTTGGAGTTTTTTTTAATTTCATCGCCAATTGGATGAGGTTCCGAGTGACATTAGTTCGAGGACCCCCCACCTATCTTCAATACCTTGGCCGTGCCCTTTACCCGTCTCCGAAATCCTCAATCATCAGCTGTCTCCATATTTTTTTTCAAGTTATATTTTCTGACTGCTATACGAAGCCATCAGTGAAAAAAAAATTTTTCATACAAAATTTTACAGGAGGACATTTTTGGGGAAAATCTCGAAAACTACCCCAAATGTGGCAACACTGTTTAGATATCTCGATACTGCCGGTCGAGCTACACAATCGATCCATACATGTCAACTTTCCCAAATGTTGCCAACTGCCTCAAAATCGTGATCGAAATTTTCAAAAACACAAAAATAATACAAAATGGCCGCCACCTCGTTTCACAGAAACATTTGACATAGTTTCATAATTTTCCCATGAACTACAGGATATACCGCTCCTGATGACGTTTCAATTTTTCATCTCGCTCGCACCCAGCCGAAATGATAGCTCCTGAAAAGAGACCATGTCGAAAATCACTTTTTTTTTGATAAATTCCAGTGTTGCCAGACCTCGGCGACGGAAATACCCAAACATCATTCGTACAAGTGGGACACGTGGTCGCTCGTACTCGAACTTTGCAAAAAATACGTATTTCGATTTTTTAATTTTTGGGGAAAATCTTGAAAATTTCCCGAGAAATGGGGTAAATTTTTTTCCCCAATCCATTCTTCGAGTCGGTACACACAATCGCCCCATAGAAGTCGAAACGCTCTGACGTTGCCAACTGTGAGAAAATTGAATTTTAAAATTGCGTTTTTTCGTACCTCAGACCAAACGGCCGCCGGGACAGCCGCCATCTTGAATTTTTAAAAACCACTCCCGTTCTGTCAAAATACAGGATAGTTGTAGGCGAAAAGAGAAAGAAATATTATGCTCGACCACGCCGTTTCGGATCTGTGGCGCCGCGGTTCGGGGTCGAAAAATCAAAAATTTCAAAACGCTACAGCTCGGCCGCCATCTTGTTTTTCCAATTTTTTCGACTTTTTCTATTGATCGTTTCCTAGTTTCTTCAATCTTTGCGAGTTGTAACAAAATCGGTTGGAAAACAAGAGAGCTGCAAGAATCACGTCGGCCGCCATCTTGTTTTTCCGAAATGTCATAATTTTTCCCTACTCGACTCCCGCACCCGAACACATCTCCCGTACATCATTGTATCGTTTTCTGTCTCTTTCTAGGAGAACAATTATGTCAATGAGTGAGTCAGTCAGTGAGTGAGTGAATCAGTGGTAATCGAGCTATATATAGTATAATATAATGGAGAAATAGCTGGTCACAGAGGGGTGGGATTCCTTATAAAAAAATCTCTAAAGCATAATATTCAAGAGCTGATAGGAATCTCGGATAGATTAGCTATACTAAATGTCAACTTTACTGGATACAAGAAGCCATGGACGGTCATACAGGTGTATGCACCTACTGAGCAATCCACCAAAGATGATATTGAAGATTTCTATAACAATCTATCGGATATTGTAAAGAAATATCACAACAACAACATTATAATTATGGGAGACTTCAACGCCCAGGTTGGTATCAGAGAAGCAGGGGAAGAATCAATATTGGGATATTACGGTCATGGTAAGAGAAGCAAAAACGGTCACAAGTTAATAGAATTTCTTTTGCAAAACAACTTGACATTACTCAATTCAGTCTTCAAGAAAAATCCTAAAATGAAATGGACCTGGATATCTCCAGATGGAAAGCATAAAAATGAAATTGATTATATCATCACAAACAGACTAAAACATTTCAATGACACACACATAGTACAGAATCTAAACTTCAATACCAACCACCGTATGGTACGATGTAGATTAAGACGATACCCACCAAAAATATCTAGGAAATTTATAACAAATGCCAAGGCACTGCCATCAGAACAATATGCGAAAAATGTAGACTCATCTTCTATTCGGCAGCTGCAAGATATAGTCAACTCTGACATAAATATTATAGAAAAATATGATCACTTAAACAACAAACTAACACTAATAAAGAAAGTAAATGTCATTAAAGATACAAGCAAATTTAGTGAAAAAACTTTAAAACTACTAGAAGAAAGAAAAATCCTAATATCAGATAAAGAAAATAGTACAGAAAACCAAAGTAGAATATCAAGTCTTAGTAAGCAAATTCGGGAAAGTATGAGAAAGGACAGGATAGCAAGAAGAAATAAAAAATTGGAAGAAGAAATCAAAAGAACAGGTGGAACGAAAAAAGCGCTTAAAGAATTAAGGGAGTACGGAAAGGAATGGATTTCCAGATTAAAAAGTAACCATACCAATCATGTGACAAACCGTACAGAAGTTCAGAAACTAGCCACACTCTACTACAGAAACCTTTACTCTGACAATGGTGCAGTAAAAGAATCTGATACCAGCATAAGGTCAAACAATATTCAGGGTGACGTACCACCAATACTTACTGCAGAAGTACGAAAAGCCATCAACTCACAAAAATTAGACAGAGCACCAGGACCCGACAAAGTACCAAATGAGCTGTTGAGAGGTACCATAGAAGAATTGAGCCCGATTCTTACTCGGATTTTCAATGATATCCTAAAAACAGGTACAATTCCAAACCAATGGGGTGAATCGCATATAATTCTTCTGCATAAGAAAGGAGATAAAGATGACATTGGTAACTACAGACCCATAAGCCTCATATCAAACGTCTACAAGGTGTTTGCCAAAGTAATCTTAGACAGAATAACAAAATCCCTAGATGAAAATCAACCTATTGAACAGGCGGGGTTCAGAAAGAAGTACAGTACCATAGATCATATCCACACTATAAAACAAATCTTGGAAAAATATAATGAATACCAGAAGCCAATATACATACTTTTTATCGATTATTCCAAAGCATTTGACAGCCTGAACCATAACTATATCTGGACAAGCCTTAGCCAGCAAGGAGTGGACAGCATTTACATTAACTTAATTAAAAACATCTATAGAAAAAGCATAAGCCGCATAAAACTAGAATCAATAGGTGACGCATTCCCCATAAACAGAGGAGTGCGACAAGGAGACCCCTTGTCCCCTAAACTCTTTACCGCTGTGCTCGAAAATATATTTAGGAAAATGGATTGGGATGAGTATGGCATCAACATAAACGGTAGTCTCTTAAATAATTTAAGATTTGCTGATGACATTGTTCTGCTAGAAGAAGACCCTAAGAATTTACAAAATATGATTCAAACCTTATCGGGCAAGAGCAAAGAAGTCGGACTACAAATAAATACGAGTAAAACAAAACTGATGACCAACTCCAAAGAAGTAAACATAGAAATAGATGGTAACAGACTCGATTATGTAAGGGAGTATGTTTATTTGGGGCAAATCATTTCTCCCCATGACCTGATGTCAAAGGAAGTAGACAAAAGAATAGCTAATGGATGGAAGAGATATTGGTCCCTAAAAGAGATCATGAAGAGTAAGGAATTAAACATCAGTATCAAAAAGAAGACCTTTAATGCTTGTATTCTTCCCTGTATAACTTACGGTTGTGAGACCTGGTCCCTTACGGAAAAACACCGTGAGAAATTTGCAAGATGCCAACGCGCAATGGAGAGGAGTATGTTGGGAATAAAACTCAGAGAAAAAACAAAAAGCATAGAAATAAGAAAGAAAACAAAAGTGGCTGACATACTTACTCGTATTGACCATCTGAAATGGAGCTGGACAGGGCATATGCTGCGTTGCAAATTAAATAAATGGAGCAAACTAGTCACTCTATGGTACCCAAGGGAGGGGACCAGGAGACAGGGACGACCAACCAGAAGATGGGAAGACGACATTCGTCGGACATTGGGTCCTTTCTGGACAAGGGTTGCAGCAGATCGAGCCCAATGGCGAGAGTTGGAGGAGGCCTATGCCATCAGGCACGCCGAACTTAGAGACATAATTTAGAATAACTAATTTTTATATAAAAACTTCTATGTATTAGATAAGTTAGGTTCGGAAATAAAAGGCTATTTTATTTATTATTTATTTATAGAGAAGTTAAGAAGAAGAAGTTAAGAAGTTATTAACTATAATATTTCCCTGTAAGTATATTTAAAGATAAAACATTCTACGGAAGTCTTATAACCTTAGTTGTAACCTTTATTAAGTAGTCCATAACATATAATTATTTCTTCTTTTCAAATTATCTTAAAGAATACACATTTTTCAATCATGCCATACTTTCTAGGTTCTCAAGTACACATTTTATTTCCATGTACACTGGATTTATGTCACAACTCACAATGAGCTATGTATGTTTTTTAGAATAGCATAGTCTCTTTACAGACTTCAATGTTTAAATATTAATACAAAATGTAAAGATATATTTTAACAGCACTGGGTTCTTATTTTTTTATACAGTACTCAGCATACTGACGGTTAACCGGTGCCCTGCGGAGCGGACTTCTGAAGTCCTCGACATATTTAACGGGACAACTGCGAAACGGACTTCTAAAGTCCGCGCTAGTATGGACGCCACGCGCATTCCGCAGACTCGGCACATTTATATTTCTTACAAATACCATACTGTCTCTATTCTTTTCAAACTTTGGTAAAACCTACTATGATAGACAAGGACACACTGGGATTTTTTTGGGGGCCCTACTCAATGAAATAAATCTATGGGTAGAAATTTCGTGCGAGGAGGACACCACTTGTAATTTGATACTTTATTTTTTATTTCTTTTTTTTATTTTTTTTTTAAATTTATATGGAAAAGAATCTTTGTATCGTGTCTTAATACTCTGAAATGACTAACCATAGACAAAACCACGAATTTAGAACAAAGATACGGGTAATATTTTATGTTTTACAAAGATTCTATTTTTAAAAACGGGATCATTTTTTTATTTTTTTTTGGTATTTTTCTGTGTTAACCATAAAGAAGAGCGATTACCTTTTAAACTTTAATCTATAGCTATAGTTCATAACGATTTCAATGACATACTTTGTTTACATAGCTTTAGTACGTAATAAGAGATATGTTTATTTATATTGCGCCGGGCGGCCGGCGGCTCGCGAAATTCGACACCCGTCAAAATGGGCTCGCAGGGCCGCGCGAATTTAATATTTATTATACGCAGAGGAAGGGTTAAGACCATTGAATCAACCAATGCTGAGAGAAGGTTGATTTTTAGTTTTGTTTAATTACTAGCTGATGCCTGCAACTTTGTCTGCGTGGATTAAGGTTTTTTGGTTCCTGTGGAAACTCTTTGATTTTCCAGGATATAAAGTAGCCATGTGTTATTCCAGACTATACTCTGTGCCCAATTTCATCAAGATCTGTTCAGCTGTTCTGGCGTGATTGAGTAACAAACATCCTTCCATCCAAACTTTCGCATTTATAATATTAGAATAGATGCACAATATGGTGAAACTTCACACAAACACTTACTGACAATCCAATCAGTGCCCTTCAGCAATATCTCCTTGGTCATGTACCAGTCCCCGCGGCTCAGGGCTCCCTTCAATCGCCACTCATGTCGTCCATACAGATTCGTGAAGACCCTGTCACAGTCACTCAATGGGCCAAACTTTGTTTTAGTGCTCTGGGTTTGTTGGAAGCGTACTGAACCATTGTTGCTGATACTAACCAAGGGCCCGACAACTCCTGAAAGAGAGAAATATGTCATAATTATGTAAGTCTTCCTACTACGCACCGATGGCGAGCGTCAACACAAGAGTGATAATTTAAATAGCTTTATGATTTTACCCTGAAAATGTTAGGGTTTTCGTGCGTTTCTTACTTACCTAGATGAGCTTTAGTAGACTGAACCACTCTTGCCAGAGCACCAGCCATTTTTCAATTTTTTTCGAAATTCAATGGAAAATGGAAATGTCAAACATAAACGTCAAAACATTTGGAACTATAGACAAAAATAGATTACTATGACAGATTATAAACATCAAAGAGCAAAGACCCGACATGAGAGAGAATATAGAGATCGTGTGATAATATTATCGAACCCCGTAGTCGAACCCGAGCCCGTAAAGCCAGTTTAAAAAAACTCAGAAAAAAAAGGTCAATGTCATTGTCAGCTGTGAGCTGTGATCACAGACATTTTTATATCTGTGGCTGTGATGCAGGGCGATTGTCTAAAAATTTTAGTTTCCATATTCATTGATTATTTCTACTTGCCTAAAAATGACAGCTACAGTGTAACCATCGCAATCACCTCTGATTGGTTAGCATTCTTAGACTATTGGCCAAAATTCATTGACGCAGCAAAAATACCATAGATTCAGCCAAGAGATTGGAGCAATGATTGATGCAGGTTTTATACGTCTTTGTAAGTTTGTGAATTGTGATCAATGATCATCGTGATTCGTGATCACTGATCACTCGTGATTCGTGATTGTGTTTTGACTTTTTGAGACTGCTTTTTGAGAAGT
Source organism: Erebia aethiops (assembly GCA_923060345.2). Taxonomy (NCBI): domain Eukaryota; kingdom Metazoa; phylum Arthropoda; class Insecta; order Lepidoptera; family Nymphalidae; genus Erebia; species Erebia aethiops. The sequence continues at coordinate 15,945,754 of OV281090.1, read as the reverse complement.
TTTGAATTTTATTTTTATATTTGAAAATTGAAATTTTTCCGAGAGTATCTTCATACGTTGGTGATTTAAACGTAAGCAAATATTAGAAAAAAATTTTTTTAATTACCTATATTTGATAAACGTTCTCTTTAGTACATTGGTTCTTTAGTGCTGTTTTTATTATTTTTAGTAAGAAAAACAGAATGGCAGCCGTAATCCCTGCCGTTACGAAGTTATCAAACCGAATAATAAGAATTCTTGGATGCAATCCTGGGCCTATGACTCTACAGGGTACCAATACTTATTTAATAGGGACTGGGAAAAAGTACGAAGAAATTGTTATCTTTTGTCAAATTTACAGATTTAGATAAACTTGTATCACTTAAAAAACAAAACAAGGTAGGTAGGAAAAGTTAAGGTACCTACAAAGTTGTATAAAGTAGATTTGAATCCAAATCAAGGCAATGTTGGCCCTGTGGAAGCAAGTTGTGCATTTGTTGTTGATAAGTAGATATATTAACTTAATGAGTTTGTTTAGTGCGCTGGCCTACATTGGTCCTAAACTCCTGAGTGTGAATGTCCACCGTTGCACCCCAGACATTACCTAAAAAATCCAACATATTCAACTTTGGTGCTGCAAAGCTAAATTTCATGTTTTCAAAAGAGAAGTTAACTGATAGCTAATAAAAATAAGAGTTACTGCATCCATTTGACAATTTTGATAAATAGTCTTCACTCAAGCTTTATGCTTAACTGTAACATAACACTAAAAATGTTTATTTATCTGTTATGTCCAAAGTTCCATCAACTAAAATCTTAATCATTTGCAGCCGTATTTTACTTGACACGGGAGACAAAGATGTCAAAGATTACCAGGAGCACCTGTCCAATGTGGTAATGTCTGAGAAGGTTAACATTGAACATATTGTGGTGACTCACTGGCATCATGATCACATTGGTGGTGTGGAGGACTTATATGGATCTATTGCAAGTTGGTCATATATTAAATATTAATATTAGCTGATGCCCAAGGCTTCGTCCACATTGAAAAGCTTTTTTAAATTCCTATGGGAACTCAATTTTCCGGGAAAAAAAGTAGCCAATGTCACTCTTCAGATCAGGTCGGGTCAGGTTCAGGAACTATACCCATGCAATAAATCACGTTGCTCCATTGCAGTTTGATTGAAGGACAAACCAACAAACACACATTTCACATTTATAATATTATTAGTATGTTATTACTTCCACCACCACCACCACTACAGCCTATTAACGTCCCACTGCTGGGCACAGGCCTCCACTCTCATAGGAGAGAGGTAATTAGAGCCTAGACCCACCACGCTGCTCCAATGCAGGTTGGCGGGCTTTAACGACTATTATCATGTCAGTGATAATAACCGGGGACTTAATGTGCTCTCCGAGACATGGGAGTGACACACCGCTAACTTCCAACTCCGGGCTGGTACTGAGAATTTCTGAATTGAAAAACCCAATACCAATTTTTTTGCCCAACCGGGAATCGAACCCAGGACCTCGTGATCCGCAGTCGACTATGCTAACCGCTAGTCCAACGAGGCAGTTATTACTTACTTAACCTTTTTCTAAAAAGATGATTAAAACCTCAGACCAGAAAAGCTAAGGGATGGGAAGGAAAGGAATAAAACAACCATTCATCTCAATTCAGCTTTTGTCCAAAGAAAACATGTAGTATCTCCACAGTTGTACATTATGCAGTTAAAGTGAGGTAGTCATTGAAGTTAAATTTGCACAAGTCAAGAGTTTGTTAACTTAGGTAAAAAGAAAGAAAATTTTGCTTTTATTTTGATGGTCTTTAACTTTAACCTTACTTTAATTGCCTAATATGCTACTCGCAATTAATAACTCAATTACTCAAACTGGCTAAAGACAGAGAAAAGATAAAATGCATATTAGTATGTTGAATTGTTGATATTTATAGAAAGTCCAAAGGTGTGGAAGCACAGAAGGGATCCAAGTGACATGCCAGAAAGTCAGCTACCCACCACTATTCCCCTCAGCTGGCTCTCTGACGGACAAGAGATTAAAGTTGAGGGTGCTACAGTCAGAGTGCACCACACACCAGGTTACAATTTATTATTTTGCTCACAACAAAATAGATTGTATTCTTGCTTTATTTGCCAAATTAACATTTTATTACCAGATGATTCACGTGACTTCGTCCGCGTTTTCTTTTCCTGCAGAAACTCGCTTAATTTTCCAGGATAAAAAATGTCCTTCCCCACAATGCAACCTATCTCACTACCAAATTTCATTCATTTAAAAAATAGCAAATCTTTGTTAAATCTTATCTATTCTCACATTCACACACAACACACAACACCCATAGGTACTCATGCAAACTCAAGCCTACACGCACATGCATTGTTGTATTTTTCTTGTGTCTCGAGTTGGAAGCACTGTTTTCCGAGACACAGTTTTAACTAGTTCGGAGAACAGGTGCACAATAATATTTAGAATGTATATCAACTATATTAGTTTTATCCTAGGTGTGAGGCTATAAATGTTATTTAGTTGTCCCACACTATATTTATGAAATAAACTTATCTTTATCTTTATTTCATTAACGAATTACATCAAAATCGGCTCTGTGGTTAAGCAGTGAAAATACAAATACTCAAATACACTATATGTTTATCTTTTGGTGAGGGTACTAATCTTGAACATCACCCCCAGGGCACACCACAGATCACATAGTTCTAACCTTACTAGAAGAGAACATTCTCTTCAGCGGTGACTGTATACTGGGGGAAGGAACTGCAGTGTTTGAGGATCTCTACACTTATATGAAGAGTCTGCAAAGGATACTGGATTTGAAGCCAACTGTTATTTATCCGGGCCATGGAAATGTTGTTGAAGTAAGTAACTTGTCCAAAAAACACTATTTCAGAATTCAGCAATTGAGCCCTGAAATCAAAGTTTACAGGCAGACTCACATGTATTTTTTACAAGGATCATGTCACTTATGTGATTATGCCTTTTCTGCATGTATTGGCAAAAATTAGTATTTTACCATTTATGTGATGAGATTAAGGACCGCTGCACAAGGACATTTACACTGGTTAAATTTTGTAATGCTGTCCCACAAGACCGTTAATGTGAATTAGTTAAAGTTCCTGTCCTTTCCATGTCAATCCCTTAATAAACTGACCAAAAAGTGACAGCATCAATCGGCCTTATTGTATTTTTACAAATTATAAACAAAATTAAAATATAACAAACAGGAATTGTCCTGAGCCAATTCAAAATATTAATAGTGTTTTTTTTCAGGATCCAATAGAAAAAATAGAATATTACATAGAGCACAGAAACAAACGTGAGCAGCAGATACTTGATACACTGGAAAAGAATATAGAAAAACAACTTAACGAGATGGACTTAGTGAAAATCATCTACACGGAGACTCCTGAACATCTCTGGCCAGCTGCAGCCTACAATGTAAACCATCATCTCACGAAACTGACTAAAGAGAATAAAATAAAATGTGTAGCCGTTGATGGTGAGAGCAAGTGGCAGTTTGTCGGTACCAGGAGTAACTTATAATGGGGCCTTCTGACTACTCTAGAAAATAGTACCTGAATTTATGTCAAAAGAATTTAATTTCCTCAGAGATGATGCCTATCTAGATAAACTTGTAAAGTAAAACATTATTAATATACAAATTTCCATTTCAATCAGAGGATCTATTTCATTCATTGATTTTTATTTAGTTTTGTCCTTAATAACTTGGGGATGATGACAACTCAATCAAATCAGCAACTCTTTATCAAACTTAAAAACGTGCTTCTAGTATGGAAGTTGTATGAAATTCACAGTTGTGACATCATAAAATTTCTTTAATCTATATTTTAAAATCTTAAAACTAACCGAGGATGTGATGTTTAGGTCTTTTGGAAGACCCTCTATTTAATAATCAGTTAGAAATAATTTATTTTTGATATACATATACATCATCCCTATAAAAGCTAATGGGAAGATAGTATATTGTAGATTATGTTATTATGCAATTGTTTTTTATATTGTTATTAAAGTTATAATAATTAGTGATAGGCTTTTATTTACTTAGATGTATTTTCTATACTATACCTCCCTATTCAAAATATTTTTGGGCATGTCAGCTATTTGGGAATGAAACAAATCATTTGTCTTAAAACACAAAACATTTATTTTACACTGAGAAATAACAAATAATAACAAATTATTGTTATTTTTATAATCTTATACAAAAATTGTATTCTGTTACTTAAATTACAATACACTTATTTAAAGTTTGAGGTTTATGTATAGTTCACGCCAATCATTTAGTCGTCTCTGAGCTGAAGTGCGAGTGTTTGTTTGGGCACAAAATATGCTAAATTGCGACGCGTCTTGCGGTCAACTTCAGACGACTATTAATTGATTGGCGCCAGCTATACTGTACCCGTTTCAAATTTAGTATTTCAACAAACTATTGTAAAGTCAGAGTCTAGATCAGCATTATACTTTTGACAAGTGTTCTGTATTGCAAAAATGGATAGCACTTGATAGACCTATGTCTATCAAGTGCTATCCATTTTTGCAGGGAGCAATAGCCATAATAGTACGCAAAGCCCATTAGCTGTAAAGCCTTAGGCCCTTTTCACATGCACACGGTTTCCGTATAATGGCACGGTGACAACGTACACAAACCTTACACGTCAAATTGACCTTTACAGTAAAGGTTAACTTTGTCCAACATTTGTAACGCGTAGATATTCACTGTTTAAAATTTTGTGAAATTCCCTTACGATAAAATAATGCATTTCGCAGCTTTCCAGAGAAATAATAAAATTAATATAAAATAGATACATATAATAAAATCCTACTAAAATTAAGATAAAATAGATTTAAGGCGCCTGGGCATCTATGATATTTAATTTGAAGAATTTCATATTCATAAAACAATCATATTATCATAAATAAAAGTAATACTATTGAGCATTGTTTAATATAATATATTATATACATCCAGGAGAATTAAACAAAATAAGGCAAATCATAACAAAAGGCACTTTCGAGTAAAAAGTATTGATACAATATTAATCTTTAGTGTTTTTATCTGGTTTGTTTTACTATCTAACATAATGGCTGGTTCATGTTATGCCAGTAGCATTCCATTTGAGTGATCTGTTCCTGTCGACAAATTTCTTTACAAATTATTTAATTTGTCAAAACAGTTCATTTAATAATAGTAGTTTGTCATATAAGAGCGGTAAATAGGTACTTTTTACGTATGTAAAAACCTATTTACCGCTTATTATTCAACGACCTCAATTTACATAGACGGGCCCTGTCAAACAAAGAATGTGGGCGTATTTTTAGCAACGCCATCAACGCCATCTAGTCTGAAAAGCGGGAACTTGCTTGCAACATCTTGAATGAAAGCTTGAAAACGTATGACTCGGTCATAGATAATATAGGTCATAGCTGTAAGGCCAATTAGTAAAAAAAAAACATACAGTTTGCCGCGGAAATTAAATGATTGCGTAATGGATAAAAATATTAAATAGGAAGATTAAATAACGTTTTTTTGGAAATGTATAATTGTGAATTGAAACACTTACCTTAAAATTAAAATTATACAGTGCCAAACTAATTAAACTTTAGATGTTAACTTAATAATAAGAAATTATCTGCACGACGACGAGTGATCGTGACAGCGCTAAGACGGGAACAAAGACAGGTGCGGAACGTGTTCAGCAACTCGGACGCCCGGCGTTTTTCTATGAAAGGGCCCATCTAGTGCCTACATATATATCGATGCTTTTAACAGATAATTTTGCACGCCTTGCATGGCAATACACTGTGACTCCAATTCTTTGTAACACTAACCTGTATAACGTGTATTACGCAAATAAATTTTCTTATTATTATTCATGAAATTTTTGACAAATATTAACAACTGTGACAAGTAAATTACCTATCAACAGATTACAGTGAGTTAAATCACTCCAAAAACCAAGAAAAGAAGAATAGTTAAATCATTGGATTTCAGCTGTCAGTGACTGGAATAATATGAACCGGTCGTTACTTGTAATGGATATTTTTTCATAAGATGGAGTATAATGTGAATTAGTATAATGATAATTACTTGGCTATCCCCTATCTGCGCACGCGCTTGGCTGGCGGCGGCATTCGGTCCGAGTCGTCGATGAATCTGTGATTGTCGATGTAGTCTAGTAGGACCTCCTGAGTCACGGGGTTCTTTATACTCTCGCACACCGCTGGAAACAAACATTTACTATGAAGTCTGTGTCAAGAAAGAAGTAACTAATACATCCATACTTATAATAATAAATAAATAAACTATAAATGCGAAATTTGTTTGTCTGTATGTATGTTATGCATTAACGGCCCATCTTTTCAACCGATGTAGATGAAATTTGGTATATAGGTAGATTATGTCCTGGAGAAGGACATATGCTACTTTTTATCCCTGAAAATCAAGAAATTCCCCCGGGAATTAAAAAAACTTATTCCACGCAGGCCATCATCTTGTTTTACGATAACTGCATAAACATGCGACTACGGCGCACGGTGTGTTCAGTTTTTGTTTTATAATTTTTTTTTCAACACACTTGCTCATAAAGTGGCTCTAATTTCATCGCAATTAGGCACATACTCTTAATGACACCTATAATCAAACTGTGACTTTTTCATTACTATTATTCACAAGTGAGTTATAGTTTTTATTATTATTTGATCTACTAAATAAAATTATTTTTCTCTATTAATTATTCTATCTTAAGACCCTCACCTGACGGCTCGGGTCTCAATGGCGCCTCAGCGGTAATCACCAACATTACGTCAACAACATAAGTTTGTGGGACCGCACATGTTAAAGGAGATTGCTCTGTCCCCATGCAAAGTTCGCCTAAGAACCAACCGTCATAAAACATTGATTACTGGGTTCTAATTAATACCTTTTTATACTTGAGAGCAGATTTAAACGAACACTTCTGAGGATTTAGCAAAACACACAGGGAGCGGGTGCGGGTCGGGTCGGGTACGCGCCTGGTTGAATTCCTTGTATTTATATGGACGACATCACACAGCGACACCCGCCACGCGCCCGCTCCCTGTGTGTTTTGCCCTTTACTTATTACCAAAAATATTTTCAATTTTGAGGTTATTTCGACTAGCCTCGCTTCGCATCGTATTTCTTAATCAATCTGCTTGTGAATAAATAAATATCATCTTTATCCAATGGTAATAGAGCTGTTAACAGTATATAGATAAGATTCGCCGTAGTTCACCAAAAACATTACAGATGGTGTTATTAATTAGTATGCAGGTAAGACAAGTTTAGACGAAGTTCATCGAGAACTTCACAGGTGTGTGTGGGTCTTCTCCGTTTAGCCCGTGAGGGCCAAGCCTTGAGACAGAGCCTCCTTACCCGGGCGGGTCGCGGGGCAACTCTGTGCCCCGGTGAATTTCTTTAATCCGAATCAATACCGGCTACGGCCTGCCTTGTACGCTACGGGCCCCTTCACAGATGGCGTTAGAAATATTATATTATTGTACTTTCAATAGATGGCGTTGCGAGGTTTAGAAAGAATACTAGCGAACTTAGCATTTTAAGCTGCTTTTATCATGTTTCTTACGATGCGGATCCAGCGCACAAACGGCGGTACTGTATATTATTTTAACCTGTAAGTTATTGATTTGTGGTTAATAATCGAGAGACGGAAAAGTATAGTAATGAATTTAATACCCTCTTTTTAAAAAAAAAATTTAAGTGTCCGTTGAATTCCAATAGTTGGAATAAAGGTTAAAAAACAAGCTAAGAATTTCTGTACATTTCAAACGTATGTTGATTCTTAGGCGAATTTGGGCAATGTCCTATAAATCTATGATGCCTGTCATCACTCAATCACATGGCGACCTTCTGTCACAGTATACCTATGTATACCTATGAACCTTAAGGTGGTAAACATTTTCAGACCGCGCGTGTACTCACCAGCGGCGGTGTTGTAGCTGTTGGGGAAGCTCTTGTCGGTGCGCTCGCGCATGAACACCCACTCGTTGTTCTCGTACTTGCACTCCACGATCTTGTTGTGGAGGCCGCGCATCGCCTTGCTGACGCGCATAGTGGCGAACAGATTATCGCCGCCCGTGTACAGGCAACCGATCTTCTTTGGCACCATGCTACAATAGACAAGGGGAAACTTAAACGAAACAGAGACTACTATCATAGTCAAAACAGAGAATTCATGTCCACCATCATGCGGAGAAAACTGGCTTTCTTCGGACATCTACAAAGAGGAGCCCAATTCTCACTCAGTTTTGGAAGGAGGAATTGCAGACAAGAGAGCTCCAAGTCGCCAAAGGCGCAAGTGGTTGGACGATATAATGGGGTGGTCAGGGCTTAGCTATAAAAGATTTAAAAGATGCGGCACAAAATAGAGAAGATTTTCGCATGATGACCGCCAAACTTCGCTTTGAAGAAGGCACTCGATGATGATGAAAGAAACCATTATTAATTTATCTTACCCCAGTCGGTTGTCAATGGTGATTTTGAGTTTGAAGTCCACACTGTTCATGTGGCTAGGCTTCCACTTTAGCACGTCAGGGCACGGCCCGGGCACGTACGGCTGGAATTAATATTTTTATATCATACTATTGTATTTTTATACTATAGTCGAAAGTCTGTCTGTATGACACACGGCGGCCATCTTGGATTTTAAAATGAATGCGCTTTTAGTGATCAACCCCACGAAAAATCTTGGAAAAGAACACCCATATAGCTTCTTTTATTTCAAAATGAAGGTATTTTTCGGGTTCATCATCTAGGTTTCTCGGTAATGACACCCATATCTTGGATAACTCAAAAACTGAGGCGGCCATCTCGGATATCAAAATGGACGTCTTTTTCGTATTCAACACCCCAAAAACCTCTGAAATGGGATTAATTTCAAACCCTCAGAACCCTTTCTGGATCCAGCTTTTGGTATCCTGCCCTGCATTATTGCTGTGGCTGAATGTTGAGTACTCTACCTCTTTGGAAGGCTGGAAGATGAGACCGTCGGGCTCGTGGTGCAGCGTCCGAGCGAACTTCTCCTCTAAGAGCTGCCCAGCCATGGTGACGTCCCAGAAACCCTTCAGGATCACACCGAAGGGCTCACGCTCCTTTGCTATCCTGCCCTCCGTTATTGCTCTATGCCTGGAGTATCCATATTACAATACTGTATCAATAATAATTAAAGCTGATGACTTTGTAATATTTGACCGAGCGAAGCGAAGGTCTCTGAGTCTACTTGAGTGAATTTGCACTTGTCTGTCCGTCCGTCTGTCAGAGCATTATAACTTCTGAATTACTGAACGTAATTACTTCAGCTTTAAATATAATATGTAAACCAATGGCCTCCCGCCGAATATGGATTAATAAGTTATAAAAATCTTTATTTCAGGGGGGCTCTCATAGAAGCGAATGCGAAGTAAAATATTTTTTATAAAGTTACATAGGGTTGCGGTATATCATTTTAAAGATAATTAGGAATAGAGTCCTAAAATATATTTTTTTAAATTTTTCCCCCTAAATTGACTAAATGGGGGGCTTTCAAAGTGGAGATTTTCTAACGTCCAAAGTTGACCTCAGAACTCTAAATTTTCTGAAAGTCTGAGCCTGAAACTTGATCAATTATTTCAATTATATCCTGTACTTGAACAACAAATACTAAAATTAGATAAATATTGCAAGGAAACGGAATTATTTAATTTTTAATGAGCTTCAGTATTTTTAACAGAACTTCACATTTATATCAATAGATGGCGCCGCGAGGTCTCAGTTCGGGGCGAACCACTAGTATATTCAGTTTTGATAAGATGGCAGACCACCCGAATAAACAAAAATACACAGCTGCACTGTAATCCTTCGAAAAATAAAACATGACACTCATGGCCATCAATAAAATAAAAATAAATAAATAAGAGGTACTGCCTTCAATGGTAGGACAGCCTCACACGCTGCGGAAACACATAAAATCTGCTCATAGCTCTCGCAGCTGATCGCATGATAGAGGAGATATTTAAAAAAAAGTCTTAAATCATTAAAACATTTTTGAAAACAGGCTTTTATCGTTCGCCATATTGAATTTACGTGTGACGTGATTTTATTATTCGTTTTATTCTATAAAAGGGTATCTAGGGTGCATAAAAAATAACAAGTCTGCCATCCTTGGGAGTCCGCCATATTCGATTTAGAATGACGTCACTTAGCTAACCATACATTGAGGCTGATTCTGTAGTGCACAATCTCTAAACTAAACTAAAATTAGAGCATTTCAAATATTGCTAACCCTTTCATAATACTTCCTACGGAAAGGGACAGAACTAGATTTAAAGCTGCCATTTTAGTTTAGTTTAGAGATTGTGTTATACAGAATCAGCCCCAATGTCATCCAAACTAAATGTGTATGCAAAATTTCGGCTCAATCGTTTGGGGATAACTGACCTACATCTAAACAAACCCACAAACATTGCAGGTTAAATAAAAGCTTGTAATTATAAAGGAAGCGATGCGATGGCCGCCTTGTATTTCAAAACAACCATTTCGTCCTTATTCCTTGTCTACATTATAAAAAGAACCTCTGTGCATTTGAGCTTTCTACCAAGCTTTTGGCGACATTGGTCAGGACTTTTCTTCATAGAGATTTCTGTAGACAGTGGTATGACTCACCTAGGCTTAATAATCTCGTTTTCTATGCAGTGCAGCCGCACGGGGTGAAAGGGCTCTTTGCCCACGTTGATGTTATCAAAGCGAATGATATCATAGCACAGGTAACGTGGCTTCTCTACGCCGTCCACTTTGTCTATCACCAATTCCTGGAATAAAATGTTCTTCTATCTATCTATCTATCTATATAATACAAGCTGATACCCGCAACTTCGTCCGCGTGGTTTAAGTTTTAAGGGATAAAAAGTAGCCTATGTTACTCTCCAGGTCCTTAACTATACTCATGCCAAAAATCACGTCGATCCGTTGCTCCGTTGCGGCGTGATTGAAGGACAAACCAACAAACCAATAAACCAACAAACAATCACACTTTCGCATTTATAATATTAAGTATGGATTAGATGACGCCCACGACTTCCACGAGAATTCTTTAATTTTCCGGGAAAAAAGTAGCCTATGCCCGGGATGCAACCTATCTCTTTGCCAAATTGCATCAAAATCGGTTGAAAAGATGGTCCGTTAAAGCGTAGCAGACAGACACACGCAAGATGTCTTTTAATACTATTCTCAAGGGTGTGTGTGTCAATCCGCACTTGGCCAGTCCTATGTCCAAACCTTTTTTAGTCTGAGTGTGAGATCTATAGAGCGAACTTTGACTTTGCTCAGACTTAAGACACGGTTAAAACGAGACAGATTTATGTAACTCACATAAGTCCATCTCGTTTTAACTCTGAGTAAAGTCTGAGTCAAGTCAAAGTACGCTCTATAGAGCTCAGCATTAGAGTAGAATCGTGCTCACTAGGAAGCCGGAAATGGGTTGAAAACTTGAAATTATGAATAATCACGAAATTTAACTTAACTACTAACGAAAAACTTAAAAATATTTCCAACTCTACCTGTATGATTTAATTTAATACTTTCTAGATGTAAAATTCCAAGATATGTGACGTCACACTAGAGAGGGGGTCTCACAAATGTGACCAACTGTGACAAGGGCGGGGGAGGGGTCAATAGATCACGAAATTAGTGTGACGTACTTTATGGATGACCCCTTAGTGCTGATGGAGCAAATTGTATGGTTGACCGTACATGCAATTTAGTAATACTTACACCGTCAAGCAAAGTGTTCTTTAGATGTTTTTCGTTTTTGTTGTGTAGGAACTGTAGGTTAGGCACTTTGAACACGCAGTTGTCTCTGTCTATCATGTACACCTCGTCTTTTCCGTCGATTAGCATCATGTATCTGCAAATGAAAAAATAAAAGTAACTAGTAACGCCAACTTCCTCATAAGTATTTAGATTCTCGGGTGAATTTTTTCATTTTCCAGACTAAATATAGCCTATGCATTAATTAAGGGGACAATTTTCATCCAAAATTTCAGCTTGTTTGTTGAAATGAAATGTTTTTGTGACTTAAAGCTGTAGCAAACATCTAAACCTTATTTTTAATTATAAAATAATTAAAAATAAGGTTTGGATGTTTGCTACAGTATAAAATAATTTATAATTTTATAGTAAGTAAGATGATTTATGTATTGTTTATCAGAAAATATCTTACGTATTTTAAAATGAATAAAGAGCATCTGAAATCAATGTGATGACTGTGACATGGATATTTAATTTATATGTTGAAAATTAATGTATAAATTATTATAAAACTAGCTGACGCCCGCGACCTCATGCGCGTGGATTGAAATTTTGGTTCCTACGGGAACTCTTTTATTTGTAAAAGTAACTTATGTGTTATTCTAGACAATAATCTCTGTGCCAAATTTCATCGAGATTTGTTCAGCAATTTCGCCGTGATTAAGTGACAAACATCCATCCATCCATCCAAACTTTCGCATTTATAATATTAGTATAGAGCAGGTATTCCCAAACTATTTTAGGCAAGAGACCCCTTTTCCAAAACGAACTGATACCTCAGACCCCATTGACAAATTAATTTAAAAATCCTCTCTACTTTTTTTTCTATTGATACAAAATACTTACCAATTTAAAAACTTTGCGGTTGGTTAAGTGAGTAAACTTGACATCAAATTTTCATCAAAGTTTGATGTTTGATACAAAATGTACCTACCATGACGTCTCTAAAATGACAATAAGTTCAAAACCAAAACTATAGTAAGTACTCAATACAACATTTTCATCCTTTTTACTGAAATTTTAGATTCTGAAAGTTAATTTAAATCAAGTAGGTTCACATTTTAAGGTTAAATACCTGACACCATCGGCCTTCCAAGACACTCTATACGGCTTATCATGCAGGTACGAAATATTCTGCATGTCCATGGAAACGGGCTGAGATCCAGGGAAATCCTTGCCGGTCCATTTGCAGAACTCCTTAGCTTTCTTCTGGACCTCCGTAGCTCTGGGTTCCACTTCAAACAGTGAAACACCACTGACACCAGCCATAAACTCCTTGTTCTTGATACGACGTTTCTTTCTGCTGTGACCACTGTGTTTGTGGAAGAAAATCATAGCATAAAGCAAACTATGTTTTATACTTTCAGATAGCACAAATGAAGGGGTCCTCCGGGATTTGGGTTGAGTATCCTAACTTCAACTATATATTACTTAAGGCTGAGTTTATAAAGAACTAGATGATGACTGCCATTTTGTCCATGCGGACCAAGTATGTATTCCCGCAGAGATAAAAAGTATGTAGCCTATGTCCTTACTTCTTGAGATGGTGCAACACTGTAAACGCACTCTGCACCACTGGGGGGACGTAGGACATTAAAACAATTATGTGAACCTTCTGTGGAATACAACCTATCTCTGTAACTTTGTCCAAATTTCAACAAAATTGGTTGGACCCACCCACTTTCGTATTTCTAATGTTAGTTAAAAAAATATATATGTATTATAGAAATGTCTACATATGACAATTTGGTTGCATATAAAATTATATGAAAGGTCTGCTTAATAATATTATGATATTTAATATCACGATGGGACAGTGGAGATGTTTGTAAGATATTCCATGTGTATGACTTGTTTTTCTAGATCCTACTACAGGTTGAAGACAATAGAGGTCAGTATACATTATAAAATGTATGCATCTGTCACAAAATATAATGTTTAAACAAGTCAAAAGTGTACACCAAAATAGGGACTTCACATTGCAAATGTTGCATAAAGTATAGTTCATCAAACTTATCTGGCCCATTGGAAACAAATTTTTATGCCTGTTTAGTTTTTGTTTTTATTTTATTTTTTATATCTCCTAGCGATGCTGTCACTGGGTCAGATAAAAGTAGTGATGTGCCGGATCGTTAAAAATGATATATCCGCGGATACGGATTTTAACTTTTTTACTAAATCGGTGTCGGTGCGCGTGATCTTGAAACTCACTACGATAAATGTTTGCAATATAAAATATATGATTTTAAGAAATAAAAAATAATCTGAATGGAATTAAATAGTTTTTCATTGCTACCCACCTATATATAGAATTTCATCTTTGTATTAAAAATGAATAAAGTAAAAGATCCGTAAAAAGATCCGTCAAAAAAGTAACGGATACGGATATCCAGCACATCACTGGATATAAGTTCATGGGACTAAATAATTTTTATTTCGTGACATAAATACTAAGGATGTACTATGATCAAAAGAAAAATTATCACTGTACACCACTTACTTGGAACTATGTACAGAAGCACTCTGTGAATAACTTGGCTTGTCATCATCGTCATAGTCCACTTCTTCTTCTTCTGAAAATACAAAGTAATCTCTATAGGAAATTCTTGATTACTTTAAATTACTTCATTCAGTAATTAGTTCTATCTCAATCTTTTTCTAAATGTATTTGGGGATGGTATTAAAATTTCCCTTCCAGGTTCCTTATCAGTTATTGTTTTTCAGAAACATTATATTTTGTTGAGTTCAACCATCCAATCAAGACTGTTAAATCAAAAGTGGTAGCATTTAAATCAACCTACCATTACACCATTCTGGTCTCTCGGGCGCTGATATCATATCTTTAACATCATCATATCGTCTATACAATTCTTCTATATAGTCCTGCTTATAAATCCCTGGAGCTCTGAAAGCAGTTGACATTAAACATTCTCTTTAGAACGCATTGTGTTAAGAGTATTATCTACTCTGACAATGAAGCTATTCTGTTGTACACAATTTCTCAAGTCAACTCAAGAAGCCATATCAAGGCCAGGATTTGTTTGGGTTTTATATCAAGTGACTGAGACTGCAAGTATTAGTGACTGGCTCTTGTTGCCAATACTACAGTAAAAGAGCCCTGAGTTGATGTTAAAAAAGCGCAAGATTGGCTCGCGCTTTTAGAAAAAAAACAACCATAATCAGTGATCATACTACTGGCAACTTGCAAAATAGTTCTCTGTCTCAAGTTAAGAATTTTTGGCCCAGATTTCTTAACAGGTATAAATGATAAATGATTTATTTATTTCACATAGGACAACTTGTGTCACTTATGAAACATTACGACTCTACCACTGGATCGGAAAGCTGTTCTACTAAGAAGAGCCGGCAAGAAACTCAGCAGTTGCTCTTTTCTTCAAAAAATAAAGAGGTTACAATAATTATACATACAACACATACGTTATGATAAAAGTTTTACACTGACTTGTGGGTCACTGGATGCGAGGCCAGTTGCTTTCATGCAACTTTGTCATTAAAAAAATCATTGATACTATAATAGCCTCGACTTTACAAATGCTGTTTAACACAGTCTTTAAATCTATGTAATGGCAAATCCAGAAACTCTTTTGGAACCATATTATAAAAGTGTACACTCGACCCCCACAAAGGATTTCTGCACCTTGCGCACACAATATGACGCTGTTAAAAGCTTATAGCGGTTCCTAGTACATCGATTGTGAGTATCACTTATTTGCTTATAAAGATTAACGTTCCACTTTACAAAGACTATATTATTGTAAATGTATTGTGAAGGCACCGTAAGTATACCAATCTCTTTAAATTTTTCACTAAGTGATTCACGTGATCCGAGTTTATAAAACTAGCCAAGTCTAACCTTAGTCTTTAACACATTATTATCCTAATAATTTATAAGAAGAAATTATATTTTAAGTTGTTATAAAATATTTTTAAAGTATAAATAGTTTATTGACCGAGCGAAGCGAAGGTCTCTGAGTCTACTTGGGTGAATTGGCACTTGTCCGTCCGTCCGTCCGTCCGTCCGTCCGTCCGTCTGTCAGAGCATTATAACTTCTGAATTACAGAACGCAATTACTTCAGCTTTAAATATAATATGTAAACCAATGGCCTCCCGCCGAATATGGCTTAAAAAATAATAAAAATCTTTATTTCAGGGGGGCTCTCATAGAAGCGAATGCGAAGTAAAATATTTTTTATAAAGTTACATAGGGTTGCGGTATATAATTTTAAAGATAATTAGGAATAGAGTCCAAAAATATTTTTTTTTTAATTTTTCCCCCAAAATTGACGAAATGGGGGGCTTTCAAAGTGGTGATTTTCTAACGTCCAAAGATGACCTCAGAACTCTAAATTTTCTGAAAGGATGAGCCTGAAACTTAATCAATTATTTCAATTATATCCTGTACTTGAACAACAAATACTAAAATTAGATAAATATTGTAAGGAAACGGAATTATTTAATTTTTAATGAGCTTCAGTATTTTTAACAGAACTTCACATTTATGTCAATAGATGGCGCCGCGAGGTCTTAGTTCGGGGCGAACCACTAGTTTATATAGTTTTAAAGGATGGCTCTTTTCTGCAATATAAAAATTGATTGGATATCAGCTGCTCTGCCCCACAATAAAATGCCGTACGACATGACACTGTGGAAGCAGGCAAAGTAGACAAGCCTAGCAACATAACAACAAGTCAACAACTACTACTCAATAAAATTAACCAAAATTATGCCCTGCAGGGAAGTTGGGGAAGCTCATTACATAATATACATTGCAGCAATCATTATTACATATTTATGTCATTATAGGTACAGAACTGATGACATAATATTATGTTCTAAAAACATATTATGGATGTATCTCCATAAACTTTCTAGCTCTCTCATCTCGTCTGCTACAGAGTATGACTGAATTGATAGAAAACCCAATTACAGGCATAAACTTAAATATGACAATCAAATAACAAAATTGACAAGACAGTAAAAAATAACAACAAATAGTAAGTGTGTGTTCTAGCAAATTCATAAAATCCTAACCTTTTCTTAGCAAACTCCAACAGAGCTGCCTCCAAGCTGAAGTCCAACTGTTCTACCATGTAAGAAACAATGAGGAATCCCGTCCTATTGAAGCCATGTGTACAGTGTACACCTATTATTTCATCTGGCTTCTGATTTGTAAAGCTACTTACTATGTGTACGAATTGCCTGAAAATCAACATATTAATAATATGCAGTCAGTATCAACATTTAGAGGTAGGGAAACCTACTTGACGAATAATTTGTTATGTATAGTTTGTAGCTAATACTGTAGCAAATTCATATTACATACTTTGTTTGTTGAGAGGACGGCGTTTCGCCGTGGCCACGACACTGCATTTTAACATATTTACAATCCCTCCTCTCTATCTCCACTTTATCATAGAACCGGGATGTGTTCGTCAGGTCGATCCACAGCCCAAGCTTTCTCTGAAACCGAATTTCCACACGTTAAGATAGCAAAAAGCTGTTCTGGTTGTTCTGCAACTTGTTTCAAAAAGTTCACATACCTTAAAGCTTTTGACACTGTCAAATAGCATAGTAGGCGTGAAACGGTATATATCCTGGACCTTATCATTGTAGCGTGAATCAAGAGGAGTTTTAAAAGCTAAAAACTGGTCTGCGAACAGACCCGTGGCTTTCCGTGGACATTTCAACCATCGACTTGGAATAGGACCAGGATTTTTGTCCGACATGGTCACGAGCTGTTGCGGAAGTTCACAGTTAAGTAATTAATTTACTACCTAATAACAAATAATTAAGGCTATCAATACAACAGCTTCATCGTTAAATTAAATGATTCTTTTGTGGAAATTTACACGACAAAAACAATGACCACCTGATGACCACCGATCAACAAATCAGCAAGACAGCAACAAATGTGAAAATGTCATTATGTCAAATTGAAATTGACCTTGTCTCAGCAGGGCGACCGCGTAACTTGTGCATCAATCATTATTACAGTATCAATTGTTGTTCCTACTGGTTTTGTTTATTAATTAATTATTTATCAATTGTTTTCCTAATTCCTATTCTGGTTCCTACCTGGTTCAAAGGTTATCCATCGCCATTCAGCGCGGCAATGCTGCAAGTTTGATGGGTACCTTTGGCCCAGAGGCAACCAGGGGTGGTCTTTTTGATTAGGGTTTTATTTTTATTTTTGTTAGTAGGTATTTAAGGATTTTAGATTAACGTTTAGTCTATAAGTTTTTATTATATCTTGTAATTTTGTTTTAAATGAATAAATATTAATATTGTTGTGATTGGCTGAATTTATGGTATTCTTGCTGCGTTCATCGATTTTGTCCAATAGTGGAAGAGTGTTATCCAAATCCAATCACAGGTGATTGCGATCGTTACACTATAGTTGTCCGTTTTAGCCGGTAGCCCTGCTAAAATATCCTTAATCCTATATTTTACTTGTCTGTGTCTGAAATTGACTATTTTTTTACTTTACGGGTCTGGCTTCCAGTTTGATTACACCTAAGTCTTTCTGTATTTATGGGTATCTTTTTCCTATTTTTATTTTCCACCCCTTTTTCCAGTTAGACATACAAATTCCAAAAGATCGTAACACGATCGTAATACTAAGTGTAGACTTTCCCTAACAATCTTTTGAATCTTAAAATGTCATTTATGGCACAACACTACTTCTCACACAGATTATATTACGTTTTTGACAGTAGTAGAAACTTGAAAAATATGAACTATTGTCATTCTTTTCCTGTTAACCTATTTATTCTGATGTTAAAAAGAGATAAAGAAACATGTAAATATTGACTTATTAAGTTGGCGGCACTCAAACTTGGTATTTGTCCCAGAGCCAGCCTGCCATTTTGTAAAATAGAAGGGAGATAAAAAATAGTTTTATGGTGTTAAAATTTTACGTATACGCCGTTGCCATTTCTCCAAGGGCCCATAACAAATGTTTAAATGGACGCATCGTCCATTATAACTCAAGTGTCACGGGATGACGAACAATTAAACAACTATGGATCCGACCGAGGTAAAACTAAACCCAGTTACACCTGTTACCTAGTGCTATCAAATTGGAGCGTATAATGTTACCTCGTAAAAGCTGTGTATTTGTTGATTGTGATCAAATCTTATTAAGTGACTAGTGAAGCGGCTTATCCTTGAATTGTGTAGTCGTGAACCGTGAGAACGGATTACGGAGACGAGGTAAACAATTGTAACGTGTTGCGATACCTAAGCAACCTTGAGATCCTTGTCTCACCGCCAATCCTACACGGATTACTGTCAGAGCTTCCGCGTGTGGAATAGGGAAAAGTGGTCATAATCAGTGATGAAATGTTTGTTTTAGGGCCCTCCCCAGGCGGGCAGCATAATGACGGTGATGGGACACCCGTGTCGGGGTCCACGCCCCTTGGGAGTAAAAAGTCGAGTGGTAGCGGTGGTTTCCTGCGCTCGCTGCTATGTTGCTGGCGCGGCGGACGCGGCAAGGGCCCGCCCGGCGGGAATGGCACCAGCAGCATCGACGGCCGGGCTTCGCCCCCGCTGCTGGTCATGTCGGACCACTCCCCCCGACCATTATTACCGCCAGTGAGACACCAGGACATGCATAAAAAGTGTATGGTTATTGACCTCGATGAAACCTTAGTACACAGCTCCTTTAAGGTATGTATGCCTAGTACAGTAGAATTTAAAATATTCTGACTAATTTCTTGTTGCAGGCGTAGACACTAAAAATCATTAATGTGTGAAAACATTACACAATATGCATAAAATGAATATCTTGCAGTGACCTATATCTGGTAGTGTTTCTTCAGTATAAATCATCATCAAAAAAAAATGTATATTATGATCTACAGAAACACGGAACTTAAAATAATTACTTTAAAATATTTAAAATTATTTGAATCATTCGTTTATTACATTTACAAAGATATATATAATTTATATTTTTATCAGTGCAACAGATTCTTATCACTGTGGTCTGAATGTATCCTTTATCAAGATGTATCAGTCAATGTCAATATATGTATAAATTTAAAATAATAGTTGCTAGTATGACATGTAATAATTTACTTAAAAAGTAGCCTATGTGTTATTGTAGACTGTAATCGAACTCTGCACCAAATTTTAACCAGACCCATTCAGCAGTTCTGGTGTGATTGAGTAACAAACATCCCTCCAAACATTTTGCATTTATAATACTAGCTGATGCCCACGACTTTATCTGCCTGGATTCAGGTTATTCGGTTCCTAGAGAAACTCTTTAATCAGTTCCAAATTTCATTCAGATCCATTGAGCCGTTCTGGCATTATTGAGTTACAAACATCCATCCATCCATCCAAACTTTCGCATTTATAATATTAATATAGATTAGTATAGATTAACTATTACATCTTACCAATCTGCATCAATCATGACAAAATTAGGGGCAGAAATAGCTTTTCATCTTAGACAATACAGGATACTTTTATGTTGGAAAATCAAAAAGTATCTGCTGGATTTTTGATGCTAACAGGGATAAAATTGTAAATGGGTGTTTGTTGATTTGTCCTTCACACCTCAACAGAGCAACGGTTCAACATGACTTTTTGCATGGGTATAGTTGAGGATCTGGGCAAAGACAAAGGCTACTATTTATCCTGGAATATCATGGAGTTACTCTGGGTTTTTAAAACCTAAATCTATGTGGAGTAAAAGGCTGAATAAAAGGAATTCTGAGCTTAATTTGCTATATTGTGTCATTAATGAGCCGAGAATGACTAAGATCAAGAAAATTTTCGAAAGAAGGTCAATCGGTTGAAGGAATTAAGCCTAATTAATAACGTTTGCATGCTAATTTGTCCCATCCTCGCTGCATTGTATGGGTTCCCCACTAGTTAGTTATTCTAGTTAGCTTTAAAGTTTTTACCACCTTCATGGTACTGTTGTGATTGCTGTGGTCTTATAAACTGGAGGTATCAGGTTCGATCGGGCCAATTTTTGAATTTATAATTTCTGAATTTTCTTTGGTCAGGACTTGGGCATGGCTAGTTACTTTTACCCTACTGGCGAAGATGTGCCGCTACGTGACTTAGCGTTCTGATAAGCTACAGTGTATACCAATGGGTATTTGTTTAATATAACTGGTATACCCTCAGGTGGGTTTTTTTTTAAAATCCACTACAAGTTAGCCCTTGACTGCGATCTCACCTGATGGTAAGTGACGATGTAGTCTAAGATGGTAGCGAGCTGACCTGTTAGGGACATGGCAGTTATATTAAACACATATCCCTATTCGGTTTCTAGACATGGTATCGTACCGGAACGCAAACTCGCTTGGCGGCACGTCTTTGCCGGTAAATCTTCTCTTTCTTCGGGTCTTTGGGATCGCAGTAAAGGGCTAACTTGTAGTGGAATAAAACATTAGGCCACTGTACTCCAATCACATTGAAGTTGGAAAATGTCTATGCATAAAATCTACTCCAAATCTCAACTAGATCTTATTATAAGGGTCATTTTTGACCCTAAGACAGCTTCAGTCTTGCATAGTGAGAAAAGTGAAAACACTTTCAAATCAAAGTGGCGATCTATTTAAAAAATAAATGTTATGTTCAAATCAGTATGTAGGTACTTTGCACCCTTATTAAATCGTAATTTTTCCTCTCACGCCTACCTTTTCACCCACAGCTGATGTTAAAAATATCTTTCATTTTATAAGATCAATATTCAATACCATTTCGCAATTACGAGGGCAAAATATAGGCGTAGAAATGATGGGCTAAAAATATGTTTGAGTGGATTGTATTGATTGTGTTGTTTGTTTCTTTCAACGTATGATTCTATATTTTTACTTGAACTATGGCAAATTTTCGCAACGGTAAGAAACGTTTCCCTGTTATGGGAACAGTGCTGTTAAGCTCTTAGCAAGACCAAAGAGTCCAGCTCATGTGCCAGTATTGGTTTTGGATCCGTCTTGCACTACTGTCACTCACTCACGCAGGCGAAATTGCTCAGTCTACAACACCGACGCAATGTCGCCTGCTTATCGGTTTTTTATCGGATATACCATGGGGAGTGTGCTCTGGAACTTCACAACCTTGTTCCTAAGTCCTTTCTACCACAGAACAGCGAGAAACCGTGAGCGTTGGCACACTTATGTGGTTGACATCCAATTTGCTCGCACAAAGCGTTTTTGCTCGACGTTTCTGATACGAACCGCTAGGGTGTGGAACACCCTCCCAGCGCACGTGTTTCCTGCCACTTATAACTTAAGTACCTTCAAGGCAAGAGTGAATAGGCATCTTCTAGGCAAGCGCGTTCCAACCTAGACCTCATCATTGCTTTGCACTAAGCATGATTGTCGTCAAGCGCAAGCCTATCACGCAATATATAAAAAAAAACTGTATATGTATACCTGCTTTTTTTATTTATTGACTAGTGATTGGCTGCAGATTTGCTGGAGTAGTGATGCAACCTAAGGTGGAGCTTAAGGAACGCGCTTGCCTAAAATATGCCTATTCACTCTTGATTCGAAGATACCAATATTATAAGCGGATGGAAAAACGGAAGCCGGAAGGGTATATATCTAAACGAATCGAATTAAAAAAAGCGACTGCTGTTTCTTGCCAATTCTTCTCCGTAGAATCTGTTTTCCGATTCCGAACCGGTGGTAGAGTCTTGATAAATCACAAGTGGTGCAAGTCTTACATGAAATAAACATTTCATTTCATTTCAGTCCGGTTTCTGGTTTTGGATCTATAGACAATCATGTTGGCTATCTGAATGTTTAACGCTCTTAGAGCGCTAGCAAATTATACCGATCCTACAGAAACCTTTCATTAAAGAATTATTTGATTATGCTAGCCATTCATTCCTTCTCACGCGAAGTGCTACACGTGTTGAGACTGTATTTATAAATATGTGTAATTACAGGTTTTTGTAATCGCCACTATACGAGCAATTAAATTTAATTACCTCTTGGACAGAATTATTATTTCATACATAACAATGTATGAATGTTATTCCTTTATTCCAAGTTCAGGGCTCATTCAAGCTTTGGAAAAAAGGTCTGAACCAAAGACTTATCATATTGATTATTATATTTTTACAAGGGCCCGCGTTCTCTTAGTTTGGTTTACAGAATATCAATTTTCACGTCAACTATGAAAACAAAACTGCCCCTTCCTTACGTAAAAATGTTTGCTACTGCAGTCGCCTCTTCCGCTATAAGTCTAAGTCGTCGTGACAAGAATACTATAAATTATTCAGCCATTCGCAACTATTGAGCCTGTAACAATGATTGATGCGGGCTTTATAAAATAGGGCCTACTGATTTTAAGAACATTTGAAGAACAAGACTGCTTCATTTCATTTATTTCATATATTTGCGTTGCTAGGCCCTGTCAGGGCATTGCAAATTTTATTACCATGGAGATTGAACATACTTAATAATAAACATATAATGAGTAGTTATCCAGTAATTAAATAAATAAATTAAGTAGTTATAAAAATCATATTCATTTAAGCTACTACAACATTAGATAATTAAATAATGTCAACAAATAATTAATTCAGAAATCGCAGTCAATGTCAATGAATAATATTAAATAAGTTATAATAAAAAAATATTTGACTAGTTTTCATTTTTATACACAAATTATTTATACATCTATCGTGCTATTGAGGTCTATGTAGTTAGAAATTCTTGACATCTCAATTTTCTTTTAAAGGTTGTCTCTTTGTTTTCTTCTTTTATGCTTTACCTCACTTCGTGTGTTTTGCTCGGTCCCCGAAGATGTTTGGGAGAAAAAATACGGAATAGTATTTACGTGAATCTTAGACCGGCTTTTGTACTATTGTATTGTATAATAATATAATGTGACTCTCACGCTGTTAAGTAAGCTACGCATATTCAGGGTCCAATGTGTTTGACAGCACGCAGATTTGGTTAACACCTTACGTGTCAAGGCTCCAGCCTCGGTCTTGTTTGGATACAATGATCTCCATGTAATGTTTGGACACACAATGAATCAATTCCGGTGATCATTATTTTCAGCTATATACTTACCTACGCTACGTACCCATATTTTATAATGTATTGGTATAAGAATATATATTGATTCGTTAGTGCAAAGTATGTTATCGTATCGTGTACCTACTGCATGATCATTCATATATCATTCAATGAAAAGGGGAAGTTTTAATTTCTTAAAACAGCAAACAACCTCTGCAGAAACTGTGTTTCAAATTTTCTCGTATTAAAAATAGGTTTTAATGAAACTAGGTTTGTCTAAAAATGGGTTTCTAGAAAAAGTAGGTTGTCCTCCTTTCTCGTCATTCTATCTGTTATTTTATAACTGGGGATCGAAACGGGATTAATTTCTTTGGCATTTGCAAGTATTTCTGTCATTCGAACTTTATACATGTATTGTGAATTGATCAACTTACGCAGGTAGGTACACCTGTGAGTAAAGACTAGGCTACGGGTTAAACCGTCAATCAATCGGCCGCGGAGCTCATAGAAAGGATATGTATTTCTGTCACAAGCTAGCATTGTTTTCCTTTTTGAACAAAGGCGCAAGACGTGCCGAGAAATTCTAAAGGTATATTGAGCCTATTTCATTTATCCATCAACATAATATTAATCATCCAGCTCTATTGTTAGGCTAGTCAAATAGGTTACATTGTCCCAACTATTGGGTTTTTTAAGTTTTTCATAGACTTGACTTCTTCGGATGATTCGCCACATCGGCAGTAAGGAAATATGCGATTGATCACAATTCACAAATCTCGATACTATAAGTAGGTAGTCCTTATTAGACCTGAGATACACGGCAGCTTGAAGCACTCTGCATAGCGAACTACAGTCTTCTACGTACATGGACCGCTCAAGCAGTTGCGACTGCTTCGGGCGGTTGGCAGCAGCTTGTCAATGGTAGCTTCTAGCTGTTGGCTATGACTGCTCGAGCGGTCTGTGTATGTTGATCAATGGCTAACTGCTCGAGCAGTCCGTGTATGGCCGCACTTAAGGCCCTGTGTAGCGTAAAAGGGGGGTTTTTTAAAGCAGTGTACCTATCCATCAAACGGTGACATAATGTATGCTTGTAAAAATAATTTGCTGTTTTCAAGACCTTTAAGCAACCATTGACGCATCTAAAACCACAATTTTAAAAATATCATTAATGCATTGAAAGTGCGACATGCGCTTGCTCGATTTCACCCCCGCGCGCCTATGTTCTGATCTCGTGAGCTCACAGTGCCTTAAACCTACGTAAAAAAGATTGATATTGTGTAACGATTGCAATGATCTCTGATTGGTTGGCACTCTTCCGCTATTGGCCAAAATCCATTGTCGCTGCAAGAACACCATCATTTCATCCAATCACCACAATTGAGACCGCATCATATTTTTATTTTTATCTGTGTCCATTGTAATCCCAAATAACGATTTATTTATTTATTGTTTACATGATTGATGTAGGCGTCACATAATACGGCTGTTAAGTTGTGTAAACGATGGCACCATTGTAAGACCTCAACAAAAAAGCACAATAATCTACTAAACTATTTATAGTCATTGCTAAGGAAATGTCCATGTCCCAGAAAGCTTGCCTGTCTTTGACTCGTGGTCAAAATTGGGTCGTAGAAACTCATCGCTTTTGGAGCCAATTTACTCGAAGCATTAGCCGCTAACCCTGTACTACAAAAGCATTCTTTTGTTGTGACTCATCATTATCGTCTATCATTCGCAAGAAACCTTTTTACACCCGTTCATATCAATCTTTTGCGACTTTGGTGACTGGCGAATTTCACGTGATGCTTTGCCTGAAATCCTTACAAGGATAAAATCTTTGGAACGAAAATATTGCGAGTGTCCATCAATGACAGCAATTTCTATCTTTATCTTATCTTGTCGCTCAATACTGACCTGTAATGTACTTTTTCATGCAAGAAAACTTTTGCCCTGAATCATACGTCAGGTACAAAGAGTCAAGACTCTACCACCGGTTCAGAAAGCAGTTAGCAGATCCACCTGAGAAGAGCTTGTAAGAGAGTTACTATTTTTAAGATGCAAAATGTTACTTGTCTTTGATTGTCCAAGTCGTATAATATGTTAAAATGTCTTTAAATAATTGCTTGCCACGGGTTGTTTAATGCTAATTCGCGGGTTTTCCGTGCCATACTGAGTCATTGTCTCATTGTAATGCGTAAGTATATTTGATTCATTATACGTAACGCATAATGTTTATTCTTTAAAGAGTACTTATTAGGTACTTTATTGTCATTATCCTTGTTTGTAAATATTAGGGCCAGTAAGTAGGTAACTATTGGGTATCTAAAAAATCCCCGCGATATTTGCCAATCTGCACGTACGAACAGCGGGACTTTTGCATATCTCAGTGGAATTTATTACTCCAATACTTTTTGACGAACTCCTTAACGTAGAGTTGAGCGTTGTAGATAAGGTGGGAGATCCCGGATTTGAGATTTGATACCTGGTAGTAGCGAAATAGGCAGACCCCTGAGTATAATCCTCCAAGGGCCAAGATTTGATTGTGAAGGTTAAGAAAAGGTTTTTTTTTGTACCAAAATGTTATAAAATATGAAGAAAATAGATAGGTACATAGTGGACAAGGAAGCACTTATTTCTTTAAGAGATCTCTATCAGTGACCCTTGGCAGTGAGAAAGATAGTGGAGGAAGAATAGGTACAGCAACATATCAGATGGAATGAAACGGGATATTATATCATAAACTTACACAAATATACATAAATAAATAAATACATACCAACATATCTACATATTATATAATACTTAATGATATAACAGATACTAATTATTAATTTATAATTATAAAAGAGAATATAAATATTGCTGTTTCAGTCGAAGTTTAAAGGTGTGAATAGATGGGTTATTCATAATAGCTATTTATGCAACTGTATCGTAATGAGGGTCATTTTAATTCGAGTGCTGTTTTTTAGGATAGTACGAGAATTAAAATGACTAATTACGTACAGTTGCATACAAGATTTTATCTACGACAAGGACGTCTTTATAATTTTTTACTTTTTAAATTAATAAAAAAGTCAAATCAATTGACTGGTTGGGAAAGTGCCAGAACCCAGAGCCGCTAAGCTATAGGTATCCTATTTATGAAGATAACCATATCGATACAGCTACGACTCATAACGATACAGCTCCCATACAACGAACTGTATCGTTATGAGAAGCAAACACGAAAGAGGGTTCAATTCGATATAGTTGTCAAATTCGAAATTGGAACTTTTCGATGCTGGAGTAGATAAAAATACTATCAGGTTCAAATATCATTCTACCCGAACGAAGCCAGGGCAGTTTTGCTAGTTTGTTATAATAATGGTAATTTTGGCGCATAGTCATCGCACTGCAGCTTTTTATGGGACTTTTTGCGTACAATACACAAGACACTTTGTACAATACAACTTAATTCATGTTCAGTGATGACTTACGTTATGATAATAATAGCAATCCGTCCAACTGAAACCAAAAAATTCTTGTAGACACATACTCACAAAAAACACTCAAAAAAAGGATACAAAATATTGTATACTTACTTTAAATTTATCTCACCTAATGCCTTAGTTACTAATTTATTTTTAATGGGTCGTGGAAGATACCTAATAGGTTTTTTAGGAGACATCGAAGGTTGGAATGTATATTGAAGTCTTTACTACTAACTAATAACTAATTCAAGGAATCAGCAGACGGAGTCTAGAGTTTAATACTCTAGGGTCAACACGCTGATTTTGGTCTTATCCTAGAGTTAATAATCAAATAATCAAATAAATATAAATCAAATATTTTTTTTTATTCAAATAAACTTTTACAAGTACTTTTGAATCGTCAAGTGAATCTACCACTGGTTCGGAATGCCATTCCTACCGAGAAGAACCAGCAAGAAACTCGATCATCTTCACAGGTTTATATAAAAATCTATACTTGAAAGTGTCCAGTTTAAGAAATTAGTCAAAATAATGAGTTTGACGTGAGTTACTCGCAAATATATTTATTTTGACTAATTTCTTAAACTGGGCACTTTCAAGTTAAGATTTTTATATAAACCTGTGAAGATGATATTCCTAGGGG
The DNA here is from genome assembly GCA_923060345.2 of Erebia aethiops. Lineage (NCBI taxonomy): Eukaryota > Metazoa > Arthropoda > Insecta > Lepidoptera > Nymphalidae > Erebia > Erebia aethiops. The sequence continues at coordinate 15,917,766 of OV281090.1, read as the reverse complement.
CGCAATTTGAATGCCATAAGCCTACTTTGTCGTATTAGTTTACAAATTGTGAAAAACCAAATTAAATTTGAATTTCGCGGGCAGACCCTTGTCTTGCACCTTAAGTGTTCTTTGCTTATAACTTTACTTATGATACACTTAATGACCCTGTTGAGTCTTTAATCTGAGAATAGTAAAAATGCGGTCTATTAAGTATCAACTATCGATCTCTGCAGTTTACGTATGATTAGTCTGGTCCAATAAAGATGAGTTTTATTTTTCAACTTCTTTAACGTCTGATCATGTCATCTTATCTGCTATTTGATCCATAGTGATGAAAGTATTGGAAAACGGCCAGTTTCTAGATATTCCAATCATTATTGGTCGAATTACAGATGAGATTACGTGATCTAAAAACTAAATTTAACGACGCGACATTAGGACAAAGCACAGGCCTAAAGCTTCTATGTTCACAATTAAGTAATTAATAAAGTATTGAACACAAACGAGTTGTGTAAACTTAATCACGTAACGAAGCTTTGATTAGTTCAGACCGAGACTAACTCGCTCATTAGTATGGGTAGGATCTAATGTCGCGAAAAGTTTCGTGGGTAAAATGTAGTTTGTTTTTATAGTGCCTTATTTAACATACCTACGCACGACGGTATGGGGATAAGGATTTTGATAAAAATCATAGGCATATCAACTCAAAGCAGAGTCTTAAAATTTCTTACAGCTATTTCACGCTAAACTGCCACCAGAATTTGCTGCTAAGAAGATCTGTTCCAATAAAATATTGCGCTGAATTTTATCTAAATCTACTAGACCGATTTTGGTAATCTTTTACGGTGATGGACTACCAGGCTACATGCAAGCATGTGAGTTAAGGCAGTATGTATCTCACAGTTAAAGTTGATACAACACAATTACGTTAATTCACAATAAATCGTGAAAACGACTTACCTACATCAATAAACAAGTGAGTAAGTACATCGGAATTAAATAATGAAGGTTTTAATGTGTGTTCGACTTTCAATAATTAATATGCTGTATGAATATTGAGTTCTCAAAATTGAACGTGGCAATGGGTTTATACTTAATAAACCCATTTTAATAAAATGGAAATTTCATTAATATTAACTCGTATTAAGTATCCATCGTCTGCTTGAACTTAAATTTATCAATTCACGTAAAAACTTATTTTTATTACTATTTGAGTTTAGTATTTAAAAAAGCTTTTCTCTATTGGAACAGACTTTATGTATAGAACTCATATGAATTGATACAATCGCGGCGATTGCACAATCGTCGTTGTGTTTTGTATCGTGGCACACCCATTCATTACATCATTTCGACCGACAATTTTTCGTTTTGTGTGTCGGTTGCTCTTTTTAGGATTGAAGATTCCCAATTCGGGCAGTTCCCATGATTTCGCGAATTTCATTGTCAGTGTCGTTTCCCACATCAGTCAAAAAATTACTAGCTCGTAGATACTACAATGCATACCTACTAACTATTTACTTAGTCGAAGTTATCGCCCAACCAATTCAAAACGTGGCCAAAGCATGTAGTTATCTGAAACTGTTTGTGTCGCAAAATTGATGTATGGTGCAGAATTCCTTTTTGCCAATATTAGCAAATCGACCAGCACGGCAGAGAATCTTTTTTCATTACTCACTTAGTTGCTCATAGGACCATGTATGTCCCTAGGGTGTATAAAAGGGCTTCGGTTAAGAAGTCCCTAATGTAGTTATGTCCTCTATTTTAAAATTAACCTTGTCCTCAAGAAGTGAAGGCTAGTTATTTTCAACAAGCCAGAGAATCGATTCTGTCTATCACAATTAATTTTCTTTAAGCATCAATCTAAGCGGAAAGGTCAAAGTGTAATTACACTTTAATGCTTTAACCGTCACGTGTAATGTTTTCGTTGCATGATTAGCCCCACACCAAAGTGGTGATTATCACATTACAGTCTATCAGCCAATAACAGATGCTTGCAATTTTCATACTGTAGACTCATAACAATCGCCCCTAAGAAGCGTCACTGTAATGACTGCGTCCAAGTTACTTAGAAACGACGATGAAAAAGAATTCTGTGAATAAATGATAAATGATTTACTTATTTCATGTAGGACAACTTGTGACACTAATTATACGTCAATACGTCCACCGGTTCGGAAAGATAATTTTGAATATTTTTCACAGTTAAAGCCCATAGATTTCTAATTCTTGTTACAAAGAATCAATTCGATATGTTTTTTTCACAGCCCATAAACAACGCAGACTTCGTAGTGCCGGTGGAGATCGACGGCGCGGTGCACCAAGTGTACGTGCTGAAGCGGCCGCACGTGGACGAGTTCCTGCGACGCTGCGGCGAACTGTACGAGTGCGTGCTGTTCACGGCCTCGCTCGCCAAGTACGCGGACCCCGTCGCCGATCTACTAGACAGGTACATAAACAACGCACACTTCGTAGTGCCGGTGGAGATCGACGGCGCGGTGCACCAAGTGTACGTGCTGAAGCGGCCGCACGTGGACGAGTTCCTGCGACGCTGCGGCGAACTGTACGAGTGCGTGCTGTTCACGGCCTCGCTCGCCAAGTACGCGGACCCCGTCGCCGATCTACTAGACAGGTACATAAACAACGCACACTTCGTAGTGCCGGTGGAGATCGACGGCGCGGTGCACCAAGTGTACGTGCTGAAGCGGCCGCACGTGGACGAGTTCCTGCGACGCTGCGGCGAACTGTACGAGTGCGTGCTGTTCACGGCCTCGCTCGCCAAGTACGCGGACCCCGTCGCCGATCTACTAGACAGGTACATAAACAACGCACACTTCGTAGTGCCGGTGGAGATCGACGGCGCGGTGCACCAAGTGTACGTGCTGAAGCGGCCGCACGTGGACGAGTTCCTGCGACGCTGCGGCGAACTGTACGAGTGCGTGCTGTTCACGGCCTCGCTCGCCAAGTACGCGGACCCCGTCGCCGATCTACTAGACAGGTACATAAACAACGCACACTTCGTAGTGCCGGTGGAGATCGACGGCGCGGTGCACCAAGTGTACGTGCTGAAGCGGCCGCACGTGGACGAGTTCCTGCGACGCTGCGGCGAACTGTACGAGTGCGTGCTGTTCACGGCCTCGCTCGCCAAGTACGCGGACCCCGTCGCCGATCTACTAGACAGGTACATAAACAACGCACACTTCGTAGTGCCGGTGGAGATCGACGGCGCGGTGCACCAAGTGTACGTGCTGAAGCGGCCGCACGTGGACGAGTTCCTGCGACGCTGCGGCGAACTGTACGAGTGCGTGCTGTTCACGGCCTCGCTCGCCAAGTACGCGGACCCCGTCGCCGATCTACTAGACAGGTACATAAACAACGCACACTTCGTAGTGCCGGTGGAGATCGACGGCGCGGTGCACCAAGTGTACGTGCTGAAGCGGCCGCACGTGGACGAGTTCCTGCGACGCTGCGGCGAACTGTACGAGTGCGTGCTGTTCACGGCCTCGCTCGCCAAGTACGCGGACCCCGTCGCCGATCTACTAGACAGGTACATAAACAACGCACACTTCGTAGTGCCGGTGGAGATCGACGGCGCGGTGCACCAAGTGTACGTGCTGAAGCGGCCGCACGTGGACGAGTTCCTGCGACGCTGCGGCGAACTGTACGAGTGCGTGCTGTTCACGGCCTCGCTCGCCAAGTACGCGGACCCCGTCGCCGATCTACTAGACAGGTACATAAACAACGCACACTTCGTAGTGCCGGTGGAGATCGACGGCGCGGTGCACCAAGTGTACGTGCTGAAGCGGCCGCACGTGGACGAGTTCCTGCGACGCTGCGGCGAACTGTACGAGTGCGTGCTGTTCACGGCCTCGCTCGCCAAGTACGCGGACCCCGTCGCCGATCTACTAGACAGGTACATAAACAACGCACACTTCGTAGTGCCGGTGGAGATCGACGGCGCGGTGCACCAAGTGTACGTGCTGAAGCGGCCGCACGTAGACGAGTTCCTGCGACGCTGCGGCGAACTGTACGAGTGCGTGCTGTTCACGGCCTCGCTCGCCAAGTACGCGGACCCCATCGCCGATCTACTAGACAGGTACATTAACAACGCACACTTCGTAGTGCCGGTGGAGATCGACGGCGCGGTGCACCAAGTGTACGTGCTGAAGCGGCCGCACGTAGACGAGTTCCTGCGACGCTGCGGCGAACTGTACGAGTGCGTGCTGTTCACGGCCTCGCTCGCCAAGTACGCGGACCCCGTCGCCGATCTACTAGACAGGTACATAAACAACGCACACTTCGTAGTGCCGGTGGAGATCGACGGCGCGGTGCACCAAGTGTACGTGCTGAAGCGGCCGCACGTAGACGAGTTCCTGCGACGCTGCGGCGAACTGTACGAGTGCGTGCTGTTCACGGCCTCGCTCGCCAAGTACGCGGACCCCATCGCCGATCTACTAGACAGGTACATTAACAACGCACACTTCGTAGTGCCGGTGGAGATCGACGGCGCGGTGCACCAAGTGTACGTGCTGAAGCGGCCGCACGTGGACGAGTTCCTGCGACGCTGCGGCGAACTGTACGAGTGCGTGCTGTTCACGGCCTCGCTCGCCAAGTACGCGGACCCCGTCGCCGATCTACTAGACAGGTACATAAACAACGCACACTTCGTAGTGCCGGTGGAGATCGACGGCGCGGTGCACCAAGTGTACGTGCTGAAGCGGCCGCACGTAGACGAGTTCCTGCGACGCTGCGGCGAACTGTACGAGTGCGTGCTGTTCACGGCCTCGCTCGCCAAGTACGCGGACCCCATCGCCGATCTACTAGACAGGTACATTAACAACGCACACTTCGTAGTGCCGGTGGAGATCGAAGGCGGACAAATCGACCGAGGAGGAGTAATCCAGTGTGGATCCTCCTCGGTCGATTTGTTCGTGAAGCATGAGTGTGGCTGTACAATGGGGGCTATCGCGCGTGAATTTGCCACTAGAGGCGCTGGTGTCGCGTGAGGTCCAATAACATTCACTTTTCACTGGTTTTGGCGGGCTTCGTGACATAAATTATAATTTCTTTAATTTACCTGTTGAAAAGTGATCTCCTTCGTGAAATTATCGCAAATATGGATTATTTAGCGATTAATGTGAACGTTTTGAAGGCGGAATTAAGAAAAAGAGGCGCAAGAGAGCGCAAAAATTTCTTTTTTTGACGTTGTTGAGCTCTTTCTGCACGTTTTCTTTTAATTTCCTTTCTCTCTTCTCTCTTGACTAGGTAGGTACAACTTTTGGCTTTAATTTAGGAGATGAATAAGAAAGATAATTACTTACGATTTTCTGTACTTATTTGATTCTTTGGGTAACACATAATCCTCGTGGTTAAAATGTTTTTTACAAACACGGGAATTTTTTGTCGGGTATAGTTATTCCTGCAAATCGCCACTAGCCACTAGAACAGTTTTATATTTTGGAAACATGTGTTGTCCTCTTTTTTCCGATTAAAACAACATTGCGGCATAGCTACTCGATATTATGATGATACATAGTTACTTAACTATTTAAATAAACTAACTAATAACCTATTATAAAGAGGAAAGATTTGTTTGTTTGTTTGTAATGGATAAACTCAAAAACTACTAAACCGATTTTAAAAATTCTTTCACCTATAGAAAGCTACATTATCAGCGAGTAACATAGGCTATATTTTATTTTCAAAAAAAATAGAGATCCTTACGAAAATTGCAATAATGTGAACTAAGTCGGAAAAAATCGTCTCTTTTGAGAGCTTACGCGGCATGCACTGCGTAAATAGTTATAGTTACACGAAAACAATGTATGGTGAAATTGTTTCTCTTAAAAAGTTCTAAAAAATAGTCCGCGATAGCATATATCTATCTTTTAAGATTGACTCACAATAACCATTTTGATGATTTTCAAATTTGGTCTAAACCAATGCTTTACTTGCGAAGGTGTTTTTACCGACATAGTATTAATCCTTATCAAAATAAATATATTAATCATCTCAAGTATTTAACTAAGATAAAAATTGTCCTTTACACCATTTAATTTAGATGAATAGCTTATGAGATATCATAGAAATAATGAGGACGAGGCGTACTCTTACAATGTAATATTAAAATGTAACCTGCCCACTGCCCACTGGCTATATTGGATAGGTATATATATTAGGATTATTAGTGCTACCCGTGCGAAGCCGGGGCGGATCGCTAGTAATTAATAAACTTAATGAGATTCAAGATTTAAAACTTTGTTTCGGCGCCAATCTTATAAAGTCGCCTTTGACAGCTATACCTCTGGACCTTAGTCAACAGTGGCGCCAACTGGTGAGCAAAGAAACGATAGTCCCCATTGCACTGAGCGAGGCGGATTACGGAACCGGATTCACGAGTTAAGGCAAATAAAACAAAAAAACTTTAGCTTCTTCCCCTCAAAAGACTTCGTCCTAAAGCCGCTAAACTTATTTAATTATTTTGTTAAGTTTCATTAAATAGATTAATAAATAATTAATGAAAAAAATTGACGACAGTTAAATTTTAGCCGATTAAAAGGTTCGTTGTATTGAAGATTGGCAAAGGTTTATTTAGCATTATCTCACAATAAATATTCCAATTCGAAAAAATTCGGAATTGAGATTTGAGAAAATGAACGACAAATAAATCTTGAGACTAAAAGGCCTCTGAAAAGGCGTCAAGTGCGCTTTGTCCTCCACACTTGTCGCTAAGTATGCGGGCATCTCGTTGAAGGGTTGTGAGAACTAATGTACCAATAAACCGGCCAAGTGCGAGTCGGACTCGCACACAAGGGGTTCCGTACCATTGTAGTTGCGAGATTTAACACTATGAACTTCAAGTTTATTGCAAGGGGATCGCCTTTAATTTATTACTAGATGATTTCTGCTTTGAATCAGTCTGCTACGCTTTCACGGCCCACCTTTTCAACCGATTTTGATGAAATTTGATATAGAGATATCCAGCTACTTTTTATCCCGGAAAATGAAGGAGTTCCCGCGGAATAAAAAATCATAATCCACGCTGACGAAGTCGCGGGCATCATCTAGTAATAGTATAAATTGTAAAATAATTCACTATTCGTTATTATAGCAGTTATAGTATCTTTGAAAATTCATGTGTACCTATTATGGTACGACAAACAGACGGATAGACAGCGGAGGCTTATTATTAGGTTCCCGTTGGCACTTGGCATTATTTGGGTACGGAACCCTAATAAATACGCATTGGAATCAAAGCGGCGATTTGAAAGCCGCAGATGTTCGTATGCGGTGTGTTGAACGCCTAATTGTTTGAATGGGGGGACGTGTTATGATAGAATTGTTTTGGTAGCCGAAAATTTAAGATTGCTTAATAAACAACGTATGGAATAGGGTCATTTTCAAGGGCTTCTAGTTCGAATAAATTCAACGATTAGTGAAATGGTATGATTCGGTTACCCGTTTGGTGAGCGACGAAAGCGACGCGACGCGGTACGACATACGACTCCATAGAAAAGGACAAATTAATAACACGACAAAGTAGGCCACGTGAAAAGTCTGCTCCCTGGCGAGTATCTCGTAGTAAATGCCCTTGTGTTTAAGCAGGTTGTACGGAATCATATAAAAGTTCAGCGAACTAATATTCTGTCATCTGTGGTTGGTATGACGCAATTAATGTCTCAAGCAATTTTTGTGTCAGCAAAATTGTGTTCCCATTTTGACTGTTTAAACAGCTATCCTAAACGCCTTTGCCAATATGATTGAATAATTAGCGTTGACTAATTAGGTGTTCCGCCTATAAAAGGAACGAAAAAAGTTACTTTTATTATTGGTTTTACGTTATAAATAGTTTAAAGGTGTATTGTGTCAAAACTCTGGTAAAGAAGTTTTATACTTAGTCTAATGAGCTGTTGCAGAGGTTTATGTGTGTTTTTATACCTTTTTTTACCATATTCTCTTTTAATTGTCATGAAACAGGTTCTTTTTTTTACTGTGGGCATGATAACTGTTTTAGCCTTACATTTTGCTTTGTCACAGAGGTTATAAAATTCCCTTTTGTTTTACAGATGGGGCGTTTTCCGTGCGCGACTGTTTCGCGACAGCTGCGTATTCCACCGCGGCAATTACGTGAAGGACCTCAACAGCCTCGGCCGCGACTTGCGCCGTGTCGTCATCGTCGACAACTCGCCCGCCTCATACATATTCCACCCGGATAATGCCGTGAGTTGTTCCGTCTTACGTCACATTAGTGTCAGAGCGCGACATTTTTTTTTTCTTAACTGGCTTTACGGCTCTGGGTTCCAGCCCTTCTGAGCAATCAGTCCGCAACAGTGCCGATCACACCACTGCAACGACACGGACTGTCGTGTAGGTGGGACACCTACTTATCTGGCCCGGTGGCCAAAACTGGAACAAATTATTATGCCTGTTTAGTTTTTGTTTTTATGGTTTTTTTTCAATTGGGGGCAATTTTTTTCCTGTCATTCATAGTTAATCCAGTCCCGCCTTTTCCATGCTAATTTCATCACAGGTGTAATCCATTTTAGTTTTCAAGCCAATTTTACACACAAACAATCCTTTTTGTTCCAAATTTCTATCCCATATGGTTCATTTGTTTGACTTCCAAGCCAATTTCACAGTCATACGAACCATAAAATTCCCAGATGACTTCGTTAACGTAAAAATAGTGTTATGTTGAGTTTTTCTAAGCTGTTATTGCTCGCTATGTATAAACGTCTCGCGTAACATTCCAGGTGCCCGTCGCGTCATGGTTCGACGACATGACGGACTCGGAACTGTTGGACTTGATACCGTTTTTCGAGAAACTGAGCAAGGTGGACAGTGTGTACACAGTGTTGCGCAACTCCAACCACCCGTACAACCAAACACAACACAACAACTCCCCGCCCACATAGCCGCGGCCGAGCCGAGCGCACGAGCGATACGTGCGCCGCGTGCGCTACGTCAGCGTGCCCACCGGCGAGCACGTGTACCGCGAGCACGTGATCCGCGAGCACGTGGTCCGCGAGCACGTGATCCGCGAGTACGTGCTCCGCGAGACCCGCGTAGGGCTCGAGGTAGCCCGCGCCGCGCCGCGCCCGCTAACCCTGCTCGAGACGCTCATAAAGAAAGGAGCGAACTTCGTCTTAAGTGCCAATTTTGCCTTCTGGTTAGTAAGGACGTTATTTGTACCTATTTTACATTTTAGGTATTTCCTAGTACGTAAGTGGTCTGTGTAGATGTATGCGATCTTTTTTTTTTGTTTTTTTTAACCCGACTTCTCGTTGTAGACGTAACTATGGTTTTGGGGCGGAATTTTTGGGATACATTAAAGTACGGTTTGACTTTTCAGAAAGTTACCAGTAAATATTCCGAGATTTATTCAATGCTTATTGGCGATGTATTTGATATACTTATTTTATTTCCAATGATTTATTATTTATTATTCTTCCGATAAGGTCTTAGTTGACAGGGTTACCTACGGTAAACTAGTTAATGCCACGAGGTTGTAGGGTCCCAAACCCCCAATGCCTAGTAACGTCTATGTTTCTCGCTGAGCTTCCGTGACAAGCGATGTGCGTTTAACTATCCGATTATTTCTTAATTAACCCCTAAGAACATTAACGATTCGAGATTTTCTAACGAATAAGCGAAAAACGATTTCAACTTTTTATATCGTGCTTGGGAACAAATATAAATAAGTTAGAGTATGGCAGAGATCGTGCGTTTCAGTTAAGGGGGTATTTCGAGTTTTACGTAGGCGTTTAAGGTCTCCCCTGAAGTCTATTTACATAAAACTTGAAACATTCCTCACTCTGCTGTTATGGGAACTGTTCGTATTGGTTTGCTTTGTTCTAAAAAAACTAAACTAAAATTTCTATAGACTCAAATGTAATCACGAATTTTTGCTATTCGGCTGTCATTTACACGTAAGTTTTACGCAGCCGTTACGGTAGTGTATATATTGTAATATTTTTATCGTGTGTCCGTAAGCATATGAGCATAAGAGCTTAACATACGGTAAGCTCTTATGCCACTTCCACACAGGAAAATTCCGGTACGAACCATCGCCATGTCTTAAGCTAGGATATACACTATGTTCGTGAATTTGTAGAGATCCGATTTCAGTGTTATGGAGTCGTTATCTGCGAACACTTCTTTGGGCAATGTGTAGGCAAATAAGAAGTCGATATTTCGGTCAGAATTTTCACTTGTTTGGGAGAGACGGTAATTATATGCGGTAAATTTCGGTTAACTTATGATGTGTAGTATTGTATAGAATAAGAGTTAACGGTCATAGTGGCTGAATAAGTTTAGCAATTCAATTTGTGTAGGATCTGCAGCGATCTAAAGCCAGTGTTACATGCTTTTAACACGTATTATTAATATTTTTAAAATATCTAAGGCGCAAACAAACAAATATATTTTCATTTTAACTCTACAAAATAGACAGCTAAATGTACATACATTGATGTAAATTTTGATATTTTATTTGATTTAATTGTAACTTTGATAAAAATGAAGATTTAATTATTTATTTATGACAGACTAAAATGGCATATGAGATATTATTAAGTAATAGGAATTTTATATTATTTTAAACAATCTAAATGTACAGAAGCCACTATAGGGGAATGAATCAATACAGTTTTTATTTTATTTGAATGAACAATAAGGTTTTATTTTAAGTGAATAAGTATTTTCACTGTTAAGAAAGGGTTTTCATAATTATTATGAAAGGGAGGTGTTACTGTTAAGAGTCCAATAAAATTATGGTTTGTGTACGATTAAAAAAAGATTGGTGATACAGATAAGTTATGTATGTAAAATAAAAAGCACAGAAGTTTTAGCAGTACTTATATTATGTGACATACATATTAAAATGACTTATTAATTATCATATACGACTTTCAATAATATGCCATATTTCTTAATTTTGTATATTATGTTGCATAATTATTTGATGTTTACAGTGTAACATTAGCTTTAGATTGATGTCTGTGCACATAAGCGTTGATGTGATCAGTTTTACATTATCATAATGTATGCATACTGTACAATGTGTACACACCTTTTATTTGCAATAAACTTTATGAAGTTATTCATAGAGAAAATTAATTTCAAACGCTTTTAAGACAATAAACGAGTCAATCGGGTCGGTGTCGTAGAAGCTTTTTTAAAATTATGAAAATACTTAATTGAAATTGTGTTGCTAATGTCTGTACCCAGCTTTATAAATTATAATAAATATAAACAGTATGATTTTTAACTATTTTAACTACCTATTTAAGGAAATAATAATTAAAATGATGGATTTGATCAACCAACCAAATTAAGTAAATGACGATATTTTTATACATAATATTAATTGTTTTTATTCATGATTTTAGTGAAAATCAGTATTTTGCAGCACAAGATGTCATATGATTTGAATCGCCTCAGTATTACCTAGTTTTGTAAAGAATTATGCCATTTTGATGTATCCACTAAATGAAGAACTTTGCATATTTATCCACTACTGTGACAAAAGTTGATAGATTTCATTGCTGCACAATGCTTATAGATACATAATCAAAAACCCCCTGTGAATAATGTTTATTTCGCAAATTAAAAATTAACATTATTGAACAAACAAAATGTAAACCTTTGGTGTGTATTGTAAAGATTAATAAAGTTAAAAAAATTAACATGGTCCGAAGTGGGTAGTTTTCAAAACCAAATTATTTCAATGCCTACTCTTTTAAATAAACAATCCAAAACTTGAGAAAGTCACATTTCACACCTCAAAAATTTGTTTTAGAGACTAAGTAATATTTTAAATACAATTTTTCCGAACTTGTGTGTAATTTGAGGAGGAGCAAAATACAAAATTCTACGAGCACATTAATTAGGTGAATAATAAAGTGGTGCTTTCAGTATTAGTTGGATAAGCAACTCGAAATTTCACTGAACAAATTGTAGCACTGTGTAAACGCACATTCTTTCTTTGATTGGTAATTTTTCCTAGAGTGCAGAGGTCAATAACTTTTGGGTGTAGCATTTCATCTAAAGTATAACTATATTCAACGTAAAAATAGAGATGTACCAAAAAAGAAGAAAAGAAGGAAATTCGGATTGATGCGGTTTTTTTTTTCAATTAAAAATTTAATAGAAGTAAAATATAGATAGACCCCCGTGACCTACCATTACATAACTTAGGATAGTTTAGAAAATAAACTTGAGGCATGTTAACTAAATTAAAAAGGCTCATTAAATTGCCGACTTTTTTCGCAGCAAAAAGAGTGAAATGTGTACCTACACTAATTTTAGTAAAGTTAGTTTTACAATGCGTACAAGAAGAAAACAAGAAAGCGAATAAGCACTAATATTTTTTAAGCCTGGTACATCTCTAAAATAAAATGGCAAATGCTGTCCTATTTATCGTTTTTTTTTATGCTAAGCAAATATTTGGTTTATTGTTTTATTTCAACATCTATTTTATATTTTTGTTTTGGTAGTGGACGTGTAAATAAGATTTTTATTAATTAACTTAACAACTTGAGTGTAAAACTTGACTATGATTCGGACGCAGTTTTTCGTATTTTACACTTTGTTATTTAGTGACTAACGGTGTGTATATACCCTTATACATATTTTTATTATTAGGCATACACTATCGCTAGTATTGTAACCTTGTCCTTATGTTAATGATGCTCTGACGTAATATATTATCTGCGCTCATAAGTCATGCCATATTGAATGTCAAACGGTCGTTGACCTGCAGAAACAAGTTTCTCATTGGTCCACGATCACGTGATATTCATAATTAGCCAATAATAATCGTTTAACGTCTATGTTTATTTCATTGACGAACCAGCCGTCCCATTCATATCGTATAATCGTATTAAATCACTTATGCGTTATTTTACTTTCTAAGTTCATTATCAATTGCATTTATACTATTGTGCGTGTAATCTAACATTATTTCAGCTTTAAATCGCGTGTAAATAATAATCATATAATCTTCCTAGAACTTTATTTTTCATTCATAAAAGGGATACAAACAAAAATTGGCTAATCCCAGGTTTTGGTAAGCATAACATCAGAAAATCGTAAATCAGAAAATAATTATACAAAAAAGGCTGCAGCCGCAAAAAATATTAGAAGTAAATAAATTTGCGAACGATTTCTTTCCTTAAACCTCATTATGACCAGTAAAGGTGGGTACGAACCCCCCTTTAAGGATCAACGGCTACGGCCCTGCTTAAATTAAATTGTAAACATATCCAATAAAAATATTAAAATGCAAAGACAATATAAGGAGTCTTTTTAAGAGCTTACATGTAATAAAAATGACACCTGTGCTGAATGAAAAATGCGCAAAAGTGTAAATGTAGTTATTTCGTTTCGTGTGGACTATCCATTACCCATAGACCACGGTAGAGCATTTATTTTATAAGCATTAACACTTAGAAGTAGGATGTTATAGTAATATATACGTTGATTTCTCTAGTTTTTAAGTATTCCGTTGTTCATGAAAAATCTGTGTAATATTTAACGGAAAAATTTAACTAGAACACTATATTTAAATTACATTTCCTGTGAATTTCAATATTGGGTACACTTATTACGTCCATTTAGAATAGCCAGTCAATCAAAAATAAATTATCGAGTCTCAAAAAGTATCTAATATGTTAAGCTTATTTTACGCCGGAATAAAAACATGCGAAAATGCTTGTTGCAGTCTATTTTATGCCCAAACCGTATGGCATACATCAATGACTAATTTCATTGCGCATACTCAAAGTTGACACGTCTTTGGAAATGTCAAATCTTGTGTTTAAAATCCAGTGGAAACATCCATTTTACAAAATAAACATGGCTGCCTATTCTAAATGAATGTAATTATTATGAAATCAGCACCGAAAGTCGTCCATTCTTGTTAGGAATTTAATCGTTAATTTTGATATACTTATTAAAAATTAATGCATGCAATAAAATTAAATTGATATTTTTTCCTAATTGTATCTTATGTGTAAATTAAATTACGTTTTTAACATTATTCGAGAATTCATTGTTATATAATTGATTTGCGAATGTTTTTTTTTTATATTTGTAATTTAATACTAGCCGTAAGGTATGTGGAATAGTGATTATTAACGCAATAATAATTATTTTTGTGTTTGGTATATTAGCTAACTTCTATAAAAGCGTTTTCAGGTTATCCTATCTGATATCACGACTCCTATATTATATCGAGACGGGTAAGCTAACAGTATCTGGAACGATAACGGTATCGGTGTCGATATCGGTTTGGATAATTTGGAACGTTACATAGCGGTACGGAACTCGATATTGTCCCGGTGCTTTTTATTTTGTAACCGAATGGTAGCCATATTCTACTGTGAGAGAAAAGCCATCAACAATTATTAGGTACAAGGGTTAAGTTACTAATTAAATATTGTAGTACACATCTTGAATTACATAAACATTTTTGGGCTGAGCGTCTTATCAATATGCGTAGGTAGTTTAAATTTTTTATGTTAAAAAAAGAAAGATGTGAATTTATTTTATACCTCTAAATATTATATTCGAGATAAGTCATATATTTTGGTAAATTTCTGTGTGAGCAATGTACAGTGACGTAGCCTGGGGATGTAAGCCCCCCTCATTGACATTAATCTGTGACAGGGGTTATTAATTCTAAACCCTCTTAAGATTAAACTATTATTCTGTGCGGGGGGTTATAATATAACTTATAACCTCCTTTACTGACTCAATTTTGATATCATTTGCTCCTATGTTACTACGATAGACGCCCAGTTCTACGTGAAGTAATTATAAAGACTACATACTTCATTATCATATTATAATTTTTGCTAAGCAACTTTATCCCTACCTATGTGTTAAAAATAGTCGAGTTCTTTCCCAAGTTTTTATAGTTTGCTTGTAAACAAAGTACAAATCAGTAAATAGTATGGCAGTGGTTATTGAACAAAAACACTTTTAATATATTAGTTTATTATAGTGTAAGATTTTTCTTATGCAGTGCACGCATGTTTCAAATTCATAGCAGTATAACTAATATAAATAGAATTTAATGCAAGATAAAAACTATATCGTTTGCCATTTAATGAAGGTATATTTAGGCAACAATTTTTTCCCTCACTCAAAGACTCACCACTTCGAACTCAATGAATACTTATCGAAATCTGAGGCTGAAATTCATCGAGCGTACTTTGCTCAGACTTCTTAGAGTTAAAACGAGACGGACTGTGGTCAGAGCTATAAGCCTGTCTCATTCTAACCAAAAGTCAAAGTATGCTCTGTCTATGCTATGTTTTTCCGATAATCATAACTAAATAAAAGATAGACAAGTAGCTTCTCGCTGAAACGCGTAAGAGACGCGTTTTCATGGCGTATAATTGAACCGAACGAGTAAAAATCCTCATTCGATAAGGTATAGAGCGCCGGGCAAAGTGCGTCGCTTACGCGTTTTGCTATGACAATTTCTGTAATATGTTTACCTCTTTTGTACTCCAATCCCCTAGATCTCAGCCTCAATTTACATTTAGTTGTATGCTTGAACTTAGCTAACTTTATACAAGTTATACTGCCCAACAAGATGGCTGCTCTCCAAATGTTTCTTACCGCTTAGTAAAGAATGTTTGGGAAACACTCGAGTTTTACATTTTACACATTAACCAACAATAGCTACCCACCAACATCACTGCCTTGTTGAACCCTTTTTCATCCACAGCTAGAGAAGCTAAGCTAGTAAGGTTTAGGTCAGCTTAGCACACTTTCCTTTTTTTAAAACATCTTTAGGCGCGACTTAGAGTAACTTCGACGTTCTTCGGTCTGCAGAAACGTTCAAACGTCTGATTTATCCACATTGGCTGGCAAATGAAACAGTTGTTATAAGGCCGCCATGTTTTAACGAAGTGAGTCTTACTCGAAATATTTTGGTAGTGTTAAACCTAGCTGAGCTAAATAAAATCACTGCTTCGGTATAACTTCTTTAGCCGTGGATATTGCAAATAAGCCTTGAGTGTAAGTTGTTGAATATCTCGTCATTTAAGTGGCGAATTTTATGTCACAATTGATACCCCTACCGCCAAAGTAGTTATTAATACTTAGCGATTATCGCAATCGCTATTATTATTGGCTAAATGAGTATTTATTACAGTTTGGTGCTAATGGGGTCACATTAGTACATTCGTGTTGGTAAAAAAGTTGATCACACAAAAATTTCCACTCGAGGCTCTGTAATATCAGTCATAAAGTCATTATTACGTCGAGGTTGTAAATTATACTATAAAAAAATATCTACACGAATTTATGAAATAAATCTAATTT
Source organism: Erebia aethiops (assembly GCA_923060345.2). Classification (NCBI taxonomy): domain Eukaryota; kingdom Metazoa; phylum Arthropoda; class Insecta; order Lepidoptera; family Nymphalidae; genus Erebia; species Erebia aethiops. Next base: position 15,901,449 of record OV281090.1, on the reverse strand, counting down.
TATGGAATTCAAACGGTGTTGATTGTTTTTGTCTATATATCCCGTATTTTAAAACTCATTTATGTTAAGTTAAATTCAGGCATAGCAAAAGTAAATATGGTGAGATCGGTGGAAAAGAACCATAATTAATTTATCTGTATCTTTATCCGTGTGTTTGGTTTTGGTATGCCCTTATTATTTGGACTTGATTTTTTCAAAGGGTTTTCATATCTGCCCATTCATTGAAGTTTTGATAAAACCTATGTAAGTGTAACTAATTTTGTTTTTGTCTGTAACAATGACTTGATTTCTGATGTTATTCCCTTTATCTCTCAGTTTTATCAATCATTTTATTGAATTTTAAATATTATTTTAAAGGCATCTTTCAATTAGGTATTTATATTAATTATTACAATACTTAAATGTTTTTTATAATCCGACATGCTTGACAGAAGACAATATATTCCCAGTTTCGTAGCTTTGCTACTAAAAAGTACTAGAATCGTGCAATATAATATTAATAAGGAGATCGCACACTAGACCAGCAAGAGACGCAAAAGTTACAGCCGAAAATGGAGTCGGTCGAACCGGGCGCATAAGTAGCATTTTTCCGCCGCGCCTGATGCGATCGACTCGTGTGTTCGCATGGTTGTAGTTCGCTTTGCATTTGTGTGCATACGGATGGTGTAGAGTAAGTACTGAAAACCCCGGACGCTACTCGCACGGCTTTTACCAATTTATATATTGACTCGCTCAAATGCAAAGCTTGCTTACAGTACCACAGCTTTACTTAGAAATCCTTGCGTGCGGCTTTTGCGGGTCGTCTCATAGTATGCGATCACCCAAAATTTTTGAATTTATTGTTGTGAATATGTATTTCTGTGGCTTCATTTGCAATTTAAATTAAATAGTTGATTGCTTCTTAATGAAATTATACAGTAAATAGGTGTCGGCATTGTATATATTGTACAGCAGTATCGGAGGCCTTGTCGTGTTATTATAAAGGACTATTTAAAACTAAATTTAAAAACTTACTGAAGTCCGGAACGTAGAAACTTTGAACCATAGACTAGAGAAAAAAAGGTGGACGGATAAACTTTTGCAGTGAAGTGAAGCCAGTTGTTTGGCACAAATCTCGCCACTGCGGGAGAACGGCTTTTTATTTTGGAAATATTTATGTACATAGTCTAACTAAATAATCTAATGAAAATCCCGAAGTGGAGTAAATTGGCTATTGATTGAAGATGCTTTCGGCAATCAACCAATAGCTCTTTCAGGATGCTAAGAATTTTTTAGCGCAAATTATTTGCCAACTTCGTAAGCTACGTAGTAAAGCGACAAGGCCTCCTTTATGAAATATTGAACTTTTTACCTATCAGAGATTAGCAAAGTAAGAGGACGATTATTATGAAACTATATTTATGAAATGCAACAGCAAGGAAATAGGGAAGAATCGCTAGTAATGGGTAACATTTACCCGAGACGGAATTTATATAATGGTGTACATTTTTGATATGATGTTGTACAAAAGAGACATTTGGTATGTTATTTTATAGGAATGAATAAATAGCCTTAATAAATAAATCGCTTGTGTTATTTCTTTCTAGAACTTTTGTTATCACAAACTAATGGAAGGATAAAAAAGGCGGATCTCTGAGGTATATTCATTGATCTGATAGGATAGCTTGATTTTCCTGACCCGTTTCAGTTTTTCCTTTGGTCTAAGGATTTATAAAATTGAAAGTAGTTCCTTCTTATTTCTAAAAAAATATTGTGGGTTAACGGTAAATAAATAATTAAAAAACACTCCGTATTTTTATCTAAACTTTTATTGAAATTTTTAATAAATATTCTTTTTAAAATTTAAACACATTACATTACATTGATAGCTTGAGATATAAATATGTTTCCTCATTTTCACTCATAATATGATATGCTTTCTGCTAACTTTTAAGAACTAGTCTCTTGTAACTAACATTCAATAGAATTGATTTTAATTTATATATTTCATTGATCTACCAAATTAATTACAGCTATGGATTAAAAAAATAAATAACTACTTTTGTACTTAAACTTTGGATAACTTATATGTAGGTATATTTTTAAATAATATATTGCTTTTTATGGAATAAGACCATATCCAGACAAGTTCAGTCTGGAAGTGGCCTGAACAGAATACGATAATCAACGAAAAAAAAACAGAAAAACTAGTTTTAAAAACTATGACAAGTATTTTTTATATTAAGAATTTACAAATAACTGTATAAACATGAGTACAAATATCTTTGCTATCGCTTTAAAATTTAAATTAAAAAAAAAACCACTTAAAATATAATTAAAGCATCAATAAACTAAAACTATACTTTAGCTGTAACTAATACTTCAAATTGTATTAAATAAAGTATTTACAAATCCACTTTCTCGAGGTGTTCTTACTTATCGGCTAAAAGAGTAGGATTAGACAACTATAACAAAATTAGTTTCAAAACTTTTGATTTTGTTTGCATTCTAAACGCATTACAGGAGGCTTACTACCATCGCTTTGAGCAGTATTATTTTAATATTGTTGACACTCTTGTTTCAGAATTATAATCCTTACCGTAGGGACGTCAAGGTACGTCATATAAAACGGCAATTTTAAAAATAATACTGCTTTATGCGATGGTAGTCAGCCCACTGATAGTTAACACGATTCTGAAGCGAACTTTACTACACGCCCACGAGTCGCATGCAGAAACCATTGTGTGGCTCTAAACACAATCTGAAAAATATATTGTTTGTTCTAATCTACACTTACTCTAGGTCTAGGACCTTAGTAGGTATATAAGTATATACCTACGTGTGATTAGTGCTTTAACAAATATAACTAAAAACTAAATATATTCATAAGATTATAAACCGCAACTTAAGGTATTGCGAATAATATACTTTTGAATTGCTAAGCTAAGGTGTTATAAATTCGAAGGTAAATAAACACGCAAAAAAATTTATAATCATGCTACTCATACTTCTTTGGCACATTTTTTAAAGTAAGTAAGTGATAATTACGAATAAAATACGATAAAATTAATTGCAAACAAGCAGTAAGTAAGTATTAATTGGGTATTTAGCAACTAGTCAAATCAGCAACTTTTTTTCAAACGTCAAAACGCTACTAAGAATAGTAGGTATGGGATTTTGTATGAAATTTTGAATTGTGACGTCAACAAAGTTCGACGCACTTTTTTACTTTAATCGATAGTTTAAAATGGTTATTCAACACAAAACTAGCAGGGGGCATGGATATTACGAGTTTTGGGAGATCCTTTATTTAATAATCACTAAAAAATAATTTATTTCACTAGTAGTTAAATACTCAATTTGAAAACTGTAAGATTTCTAACGTGGTCAGGACCACAGAAGAAATTTCAGACTCCCACTTTTTTGGATGTTACATCCTTCATATCAATTATTTTTTCAGTCCAAATGTACCGATCTTACCATAGTAACGAATTGATTGACACCTCACCTCATTCATCAAAATCAGCTCAGTAGTTTAGACGCTACGTTGGAAAATAAATACAAACACACATACATACAAGAGTGCTAAAATCATTACCCTTCCCTATTGCTTTGCTGTAGTCAGGTAAATAATATGCTTTACCTATAGTACGAGACTACGTACCTACATAATTTTATTATAATTATTTTGGGGCAGCTTTATTAATATAAATCACTTACTAACTTCGTATATGTAGTAACAACTTACTCTTAATTTAATTAACCTACAAGTTCAACATTCATACTTTGAAATTTATATTAAAAATAGTAATTGGAATATATTATGGACAAACACACGAACATAGCATCATCTAGCGAATATGCATCGAATACTATGCCAAAAATGACCCACCCTAGCATAGTAGGTTAAACGTTATTTCGTTTCACTAAGACGCATTTTCAATTGTAAGTGTCTAAACCGAACTAATATTCACGTGAAGATATTAAGACCATTCTGTCAGTGTGTTGTACTTAAACACGTTTTTAATGTGATTTTGGGTCTTGCAGGTATTTATGGTCCCACAAATTTAACTGACCCGGTGACAGCGTCGCTAGTAAAATATTAAAAATAAATTAAAAACACAAACTAAACAGGCATAAAAATTAGTTCCAATTTGGGCCAATGGGCCAGGTAAGTTGGTGGGACTATTCACTATACACCTTAGTAATAGTTCTTCAATTAAAGAAAGATGCACAAAATGAAATGAATTGAAATATATGTCATTTTGAGGTGCAATCATGTAAGGATCGCCGATCAAATCGTTAAAGCTCGGCTTCAAAGTAAAATAAACCATAACAGTATTATGATTGGCGTGTTGCCTTGAATGATTTCACACGTTCCATCATAGCTTCAATGGCGCAGCGGTAAAGCGACTACCTTATTTGCGGTGTATACCTGCGGTGCGCGGGTTCGGATCCTAACCTTCGCATATTAGTGTCTTTTTATTTTTTATTTTTGTAACAATTATTCCGCAGAGCGGATGAAAGAGAGGGGTCATGGTCGGCATTACGAATCAGCTGACTGAGAATACAAGACGTATTGTGTGCGTCATTATTATTAGGTCATTTACAGTTTTGTCTAAGTTATCATTGAGGATTTGTGAACATATTTTTAAAGAGATCGTAATTGATCTGCAATTTGTAAATACTAATAAGTGCTTGAATTAATTCCAAAAGGGGTAAGTTGCATCGAAATTGTAATTAGAATAGACTTGTAGATTGACATTAGTGTAGCTTTGTATACATTGGTGTGTAATACGTTTTCTCTTAATTGTCGTAGCCTGAGGGAATGCCCTTTTTACACCCTGGCAATAGAAACACCCTGAGTATCACTAGCCGTGGCCTGGTTTTGGCAGAGTTCCAATCTAGAACAAAACTCTCCTGGCGCCTAAATTAGCTTAAGAGTAATTAGCATAAAATTAGTTCTAGTTCAAGTAAATAAGGTTAGGCATTTAAGGCATGTACACTAGGTATATAGTTGCTCAATAAAACATTTTCAGTTGCAGTTATGAATGTGTTGTCATTGCAAATGTAAGAAAACCCGTAACAAAATAGCGCCCAACGTTAAAATATAAAGGGTTTATCTGTACATTATACAATACTTGTAATATATAGGCATTTTAGTCCTAGTCAGTTCGCAAGATTCATATTTTGTTGATAACAGTGAGCAACATTACGGGGGTACCCTCGGTCAAACGGTGTTTTGTTTCAGCGTTGCATTTAACGTTTTAAAGAATGTACATATAGCATATTGTATGCCGATTTCTGAGACATTTGATTTTTTTTCGGTCGTTTTCATTTTACAACAACTTACGGATTTTTGTAGCTGATTTTGCATGCTATCAATTTATAGAACTTAAGTCAGTTAAGGAATATATTGTAGCTAAAATTTATAAATGGCTTTTAGTTAGTCTTAGTAGAATTTAGTTACCTACTTAGAGGTTTACTTTTAGTTATGTATATTATCTTAGGAATTGTAGTTAAGTACAAATATTAAATTTTCAGCACACTACTATAGGCAACAAACCCTGTTTTACTTGCCGACCAGATTTTTTTGTTCTTGTATTACTTATCAATCATTTCTATCATGGATCCTCAATATTTATTAAAAGACGAGGTAGAATTCGAACTTGCGTGTCGTGGATACACTCAACCAGGCCTAGTTTCGGCCTTAAAAAAAATCTTAAAAAACATGTTAGAGGCCGAAAGCATGATGGAAGTGTCATACGAGGTAAAACCACCTCAGCAATCTATTAGTACACCGGGTGCGGAATTAGACGTATGTTCAAATAAAATCGGCACAATTAGGTGTTACGTGTCCGAATTACACGAAAAACCAGATAGGCAACTGTATAAGCGGTTAGTATCACGCTTATTCCATGTAGTGAACAGATTAAAATTAGCTGAACCTTCGGATGTATTGGAGAAAGATAGACGTAATGTGTTATTGGATAAGGCGGTAATATTGTTAAAGGAGTTAGAGGGCAAGGATGACATGACGGATGGGGAGGAAATAACTCCTGAAATGAGAGAGGCGCTACATAACTCCTTAGGAGAGGATAGTAAAAAAATTTTAAATCTTATAGATGAACAGGCGTCAGAGGAGAAAGCAGTTCCCGACCCTGAGATTACGAAGGAAATGCTCCAAGTTGACGAAATGCAACCTGTGCGTAAGCACAAGTTAGTGCCAATAAGCCAATGGGGCGTTCATTTTCATGGGGATAACAAATTTAGCGTGAACGCTTTCATTGAAAGGGTACAGGAACTGCGGGATGCCAGACATGCGACCGATGATGACTTATGGCGGCATGCAATCGATTTTTTTAAAGGCGATGCTTTAATCTGGTTTCGGGCGAACAGGGAGTTTGTAAGTGACTGGAATGAATTAGTATGGTTGTTAAAAAGAACTTTTCAATCACCCTACTACCAGGAAGAATTACTGACGGAAGCAAAAGCGAGAACCCAGGGTAAAAATGAGTCAGTGCTAATATTTATCGCGGTAATGCAAAATATGTTTAATAGGCTTCCGAACAAAATTTCAGAATCAGAGAAATTGATGATAATAGTCAAAAATTTACAACCGTATTATCAAAGGGCGGTATGTAGGGACACCTTTACTTCTATATCCGATCTGGTAAACGTTATGCGCATTATCGAACGTACAAAGGTCAATTGCGACAAGTTTCAAGAACCAAAATCGGTCGTTAACTCATTAGAACCAGACTTAGCCTACAAGTCAAATACAGATGCAACAGACATAAAAGATGTGAGTGAAATAAAAATGACAGATAGTAAGCCGAGCATGAGGTGCTGGAATTGTCGTGAGACTGGTCATTTATTTAGGGCTTGTACTATGCCAAAACAGCGGTTATTTTGCTATCGTTGCGGCCGTTTTGGTATTACATTAAGAGATTGCACGTGCAAGGGAAACGCCAGTGGGGAGGGGCGGAAAACTGCCAACTGAACCTTTCCCCGAAGGGTAAGAATAAAGAGTGGCAGGACTGGTTAGACCTCATACGTACCTTCATGTCAAAGAGTGTAGTATCTCCGTTAACAATAAAAAAGGAAAATGATAACAGGTCATATATTCCATTAAATATTCTAAATTTTAATTGTAATGGCTTATTAGATTCGGGAGCTACTTGCACTGTAGTAAATAAAGAATTCGGGGACACTCTGAAACGTCTAGGGTTGAAAACACAGAAAATAAAATCGATGCACATCGCTACTGCCGATGGAGCTAGCCATCACATAACGGAGGGTTTTGATGTGCCTGTGCAATTTAATAAACAATTTCACTATGTCTCAATGCTTCTCATGCCTGATTTGTCTCAACAGTTAATATTGGGGAAAGACTTTTTCGATTTATTTGAAATTTCATTTAGGTTCAAAGGGGAAAAATTAAAAGGAGGATTAGAAGTGAATTCAATAGAAGATACTACAACATCCTTAATAAGTAAAGAAGATTTAGATAAAACCCAGCAGCAAAAACTTATGGACATTATTGAGGATATAAGGAAATGTGTAGGCACAGGTCTGGGTAGAACAAAAATTATAAAACATACTATAGATACAGGGGACAGTAAACCAATATATCAAAAACAGTATAATTTTTCTCCGGTCATTAAGAAAGAAATTGAACGCGAACTAGACGAAATGCTAGAAAAAGATGTAGTTGAACCATCCTTTAGTCCCTGGTGCTCTCCTATCGTGATCGTAAAAAAAGCCAATGGTAGCAACAGGCTTTGCTTAGATAGTAGACAGCTGAATAAAGTAACAAAGAGAGACACGTATCCGCTACCAAGAGTGTCGTCTATTGTGGATAACTTACGCAATGCAAAATTCCTTAGCACGATTGACTTAAAATCTGCATTTTGGCAAATCGAACTTGATGAAACTAGTAAAGAAAAAACAGCATTTGCTGTACCAGGCAGGGGTCTTTTTCATTTTAAAGTTATGCCTTTTGGCTTAGTAAATGCGTCTCAATCTCAACAGAGACTAATGGATATTTTATTCCACGCTCTAGAAGGGAATGTTTGGACTTACCTTGATGACATTGTGGTGTGTTCAGAATCTTTTGACGAACACTTAGAAATTTTAAGGCGTATTATGCATATCCTAAAAGAGGCTGGTCTTACTATAAATGTTGATAAGTGTAAATTTGCTAGATCTAGTTTACGTTTTTTAGGCTATATTGTGGACAAGGACGGGTTGCGCACAGACCCAGAAAAGGTCGCGGCAATAATGAACTTCCCAAGACCCAAAAATATAACAGAATTGAAAAGATTTATAGGAATAGCTAGTTGGTATCGAAGGTTCGTGAAAAATTTCTCTCTCATAGCTGCTCCCCTTCATGACTTAACAAAGGGTAAAAGAACTAAAAAGTTTATCTGGACGGAGGAGGCGGACAGGGCATTTTTAAATCTAAAAACCTTGCTAACTTCAACACCAGTCATTTCTTGTCCTGACTTTACCAAACCATTCATCATACAATGTGATGCTTCAAGTAAGGGAATCGGTGCCGTTTTATGCCAGAAAGTCAATAATATTGATCAACCAATAGCTTATCTAAGTAGGAAATTAAATAATCGTGAACAATTGTACTCCACGTCGGAACGAGAACTTTTAAGTATAGTTCATGCTATAGAGAAATTCAGACCATATATAGAGGGCACTCATTTTACCGTCGTGACAGATCATAGTGCGCTTAAAACGCTACATAACATGAAGGATCCGCATGGTAGATTAGGGCGATGGGCTATGAAGCTACAGCAATTTAGTTTTGACATAATTCATAGACCGGGTAGGAGTAATGTAGTGCCGGATGCCTTGTCAAGGTCGGTGAATGAGCTTTTAGATACAAATCGTAGTAAAATAGTGATTTTGGATAAACATAAAGATGAGTGGTATAAAAGTAAAGTCGCTAAAATAGAAAAAGAGCGTACTATTAATTACGACTGGCAGGTCAGAGATGGATTATTATACAAGAAAATTCGTTTAAAACAATATCCTGACAAAGCATACGACTGGAAACTGGTTATCCCGCAATCCTTGCGAAGTGATGTTCTACAATACTGTCATGATGACGTCACAGCAGGTCATCTAGGGGTACGCAAAACATTATTCCGGATTAAGCAATTTTACTTTTGGCCGGGCATGTTAAGGGAAGTCAGGCAATATATAGGGAAGTGTGAGACATGTGCAAAAGTAAAAGTGTCACAACAATTACCCTTAGGTCATATGGGTCAACACAGAAGAGTCACTGGTCCATGGCAAGTAATATCTTTAGATTTAATGGGGCCTTTCCCTAAAAGCAAAAATTGTAATACTATGCTCTTGGTTATAACCTGTTTATTTAGTAAATTTACGTTATTATTTCCCTTGAGAACAGGCAAAGCTGATAAAATCTGTGACATTTTAGAGAAGCAATTCTTGCTTTTTGGTAGAGTTTTAGCTATAATCTGTGATAACGGAAAGCAATTTGATTCACACCTGTTCAGAGAATTAGCACAAAAATATGATAGTCAAATTTGGTACACTCCTAACTATCACCCTCAAAGCAACCCCACTGAGCGCGTTAATAGAGTCATTGGTACTATGATAGCTTCTTACATTAGCTCAAAAAAACATAATGAGTGGGATATACATTTACAGGAATTTGCTCATGCTATTCGGACATCGGTTCATGAAACTACTGAATACACTCCATCATTTTTATTCCTAGGTCGTGAAACATCTTTTCCTGCTAAACACACCAATGCATCTGTTTGCACTAGTTCGTTCACCTATAATCACTCAATTATTGTAGACACTGACGAATATTTATCGAACGTAAAGTCTCGACCTGAACTTCATAAAGAAGTGGTTCAGAATCTTAAATCGGCTCATGACAGAAGTGTCAGATTCTATAACGTAAATCGTCGGGTAGCAAATTTTAAAGTGGGAGATGTGGTTTGGAAAAAAACTAAATTTTTATCGAAATCAGGAACTAAATTTATGGCCAAATTGGCACCGAAATTTGAGAAGGCCATTATTGTAAAGAAATTATCAGACAACGTTTTCCACTTGAACAATGCTTATGGAAAATTTATAGGTGTTTGGCATGCCAAAGATTTAAAGGCAACGTGGTCTGGTGGTGAATAAAAAAAAAAAAAAAATATATATATTTTTTTTCCCTGGGTTGAGGGAATATTATGATTGGCGTGTTGCCTTGAATGATTTCACACGTTCCATCATAGCTTCAATGGCGCAGCGGTAAAGCGACTACCTTATTTGCGGTGTATACCTGCGGTGCGCGGGTTCGGATCCTAACCTTCGCATATTAGTGTCTTTTTATTTTTTATTTTTGTAACAATTATTCCGCAGAGCGGATGAAAGAGAGGGGTCATGGTCGGCATTACGAATCAGCTGACTGAGAATACAAGACGTATTGTGTGCGTCATTATTATTAGGTCATTTACAGTTTTGTCTAAGTTATCATTGAGGATTTGTGAACATATTTTTAAAGAGATCGTAATTGATCTGCAATTTGTAAATACTAATAAGTGCTTGAATTAATTCCAAAAGGGGTAAGTTGCATCGAAATTGTAATTAGAATAGACTTGTAGATTGACATTAGTGTAGCTTTGTATACATTGGTGTGTAATACGTTTTCTCTTAATTGTCGTAGCCTGAGGGAATGCCCTTTTTACACCCTGGCAATAGAAACACCCTGAGTATCACTAGCCGTGGCCTGGTTTTGGCAGAGTTCCAATCTAGAACAAAACTCTCCTGGCGCCTAAATTAGCTTAAGAGTAATTAGCATAAAATTAGTTCTAGTTCAAGTAAATAAGGTTAGGCATTTAAGGCATGTACACTAGGTATATAGTTGCTCAATATAGTACATTGTTACCCTAGGGATGAAAGTAACTTATTTAGTCCCGAGACGGGGTTTGGCGCCCGAGCGTAGCGAGGGGGCCTATAGTTCGAGGGACTAAATAAGTCTTTATCCCGAGGTAAACACTGTGCTTTTCATTACGAATATCCTTCCTCTGCGTATATTGGTAAAACCTACTATGATAGACAAGGACACACTGGGATTTTTTTGGGGGCCCTACTCAATGAAATAAATCTATGGGTAGAAATTTCGTGCGAGGAGGACACCACTTGTAATTTGATACTTTTTTTTTTATGGAAAAGAATCTTTGTATCGTGTCTTAATACTCTGAAATGACTAACCATAGACAAAACCACGAATTTAGAACAAAGATACGGGTAATATTTTATGTTTTACAAAGATTCTATTTTTAAAAACGGGATCATTTTTTTATTTTTTTTTGCTACTTTTATGTGTTAACCATAAAGAAGAGCGATTACCTTTTAAACTTTAATCTATAGCTATAGTTCATAACGATTTGAATGCATATACATAGCTTTAGTACGTAATAAGAGATATGTTTATTTATATTGCGCCGGGCGGCCGGCGGCTCGCGAAATTCGACACCTGTTAAAATGGGCTCGCAGGGGCGCGCGAATTTAATATTTAATATACGCAGAGGAAGGGTTATAAATGTGACAACTAGTTTTTTTTAATTATTTGACAGCTGTCAGTTGAAAACGATTCTCCCTAGGGCTGAAAAGTATTACTTTCAACCCGCTTCTCAGGCAACTTCAGACCTACTTTCCGTGTATGAGTAATGAAAAAACATTTTCAGTTGCAGTTATGAATGTGTTGTCATTGCAAATGTAAGAAAACCCGTAACAACAGCATTGAATTAGAATCATACAATGCTGTTATGGTTTATTTTACTTTGAAGACGAACTTTAACGATTTGATGGGCAATCCTTAAATGATTGCACCTCAGAAATGAAAGCTTATTACTAATACATAGGTACCTACTTTATTTCTAATGGCAAAAGAACCAGTCTAAAGGTGGATTTTGTAACCAAACGAGTGAATGCTCAATCTATCAAATACTAATCTACAGAAGTATTCTTATGTAGACGCTGGAAACGAATTATTCTTTACAAAAAAAAAACAATAATATCAAGAAAATAATGCTCTAATGATCTGGTTCTATGTTCGTATAGTCTATCACCTTCAGTCAAACTCAAAACAGCTAGTGCTATCCTTGTCCGCAGAAAGCTTTATGAAAGGGATAGCAATACTGATCTGTTTTATTTTTGTTTAATTTTCTCAGATTGTGCACGACACGATTAACCACATTTTAAGTATGGAAGCCTCAAAAAATATAACAGTGAGACATTTATATTTTCCCTCCACGAGCCGTATTCCGCATTACTGAGGGTCGTGACTCCAATAATTCTTCTATGGACTCTTGCTTCCAGGGAATTTACATTTTATACGCAGAATAATTTACTACTAGGAATTGATTGACATCTTCTCTTGTAGAATTTGGAAGTAGCATGCCTGAAAAAGAGTTGAAATTTGTGTTTTACTGTTCTTTTTCTCTGGAATATGGGAAATGTTCAATGTTTAAGTTTTGTTTTTTTGTTTGTTTGTTTCATGTTTAAGAGTTCGGAGCACTACACTGATTAAGGGTAAGAGTCCCTTAAAAAAGTGTAGTGTAATAGACCCATTACAACTGTTTACCTACTCCAAACCATTGCGCGCTGGACTCCCTAGAGCACCGAAGAGTTGTTGTTGTTGTGTGTTTTATCGTCTCTACAATGGAGCGTGCTCTGAGGAGTTATTTAATCTAATACTTAAGAATTAGGGAGAAAGGGTCCCTGACTTGGGACATCGGGGCGTCCCGGTTTGAGGCGCTCTGCCGACCGGGCAATGTAATAACACTTAGGGTGGTTAGGGAGCTCAGTAGTCGCACAACTAGCGTAGAGAGTAGTTGTGTTTCTCCGGCTCGCGCGAGCATTTTGACGTTCATTTAGTTAACTATGTGCCACATAGAATAAAGTAAGTGGTGCCATCTAGGTTCTCGTTCATACTGATTTAGGGCCCGATATTCAGTGCAGTGTAATAGCGACGCCAAAACTAGCGGCAGCGCCCACTCTTGCCACAGGGCCATTGGAAAAGTGTAGTGTAATAGGCCCATAATACCTTCAGTGTAGTGAACATGAGTCCCAACTCGCCATGTTGCATGCCGGGCTCAAGGAAGTCCTCCACGAAGTGTATCTCCGAGCCCAGCTGCAGTATCCTCGCGCGGACTACTACGAAGTGAAACACGGGGAACAGTTCGTCCATACTCCATAGGTAGTGCTGGCCTGTGGATTATGGAGGGTAGAGGTAAGGAGAATCATCTCATATGGGACAAAAGTTGAAAAAGTGTCCAGTGGTTGCTATAAATAACAGTTCAAAAACCTTCCACAGTGGCGCTGGTGTATGCAAAGGGTATGGTATGAATTTAGCAATTGTAGATGAAGTGAAGTATGCAGAGTTAAAAAAAAAATTTAGTTGTAGACTAAAGTAGTTATTTATTAAAAATTTCAAGGTACAAAATAATGATGAATGTTTTATTTCCTTGTTTTCTCAAACCTACTCTAATAATATTTGGCGCTTCCTTTTAAATTTACCCTGATGCTAATGTGGCGCCCCCAATTTAATGCATTTCGACGGACACATTTCATATACACAGATGATTCTCCTTACCTCTACCCTGCATACTGTGGATGTAACGATTAATTTTTTTTATTGCGAGATAGGCTTGCGCTTGACGACGATCATGCTAAGTGCAAAGCAATGATGAGGTTTAGGTTGGAACGCGCTTGACTAGAAGATGCCTATTCTTCATCTTATGAAGGTATAAGATGAAGAATACTATCATACCCATATTCATATAATACCCTGAAGGTACTTAAGTTATATTATGTGACAGAAAACACGTGCGCTGGGAGGGTGCTCCACACCCTAGCAGTTCGTAGGTATCAGATTATTGGATGATGCCCGCGACTTCTTTAAAATATAGCCCATAGAAAGAGAATTTCTCTAGAACTATACCAAGCGTTTCACCGAAAGGGATAGCAAATTAAGTAGGTACCTATTGAATTTCCAAAAATATGCTCAACTCAGAGTTAGAGCTGATATTAAAATTAGGCGGCACAAAAAACAAGGGTCAAAAAATCATGTAATTCTGTAGCATTCTTTCACGCCTAATGTATTCCTGTCTTGTGAGACTAAAATGGGAAGAGTCAATCACTATACAGGCTTTCTTTGTCTTTTATATAGTCTGATTAGAGTGGCAGTTATAATAGGCTCAGAAAATCTGAAACCCAGAGCTGTAAAGCCAGTTAATAAAAAAAAAAGAGTGGCAGTTGTGGCTAGTGCTTCTCTCAAATTCTTTGTCCGCTTTATATTAAAGTAATATACGAATATTTTAAGGATTGTAGTCCGTGTAGATTTAAGTTTACTAAAATCTCAGTGAGATCTCCTTGATTTTCCTTATAAAAAGTTGCATAAATGACCATTCTCGGGATGCAACCTATGAACCATTTGTACGCGGTTTTGTCAAAATTGGTTAATTTGTATTCAGTGTTACTTTTGTTTTTAATTTCTAAATAATACAATGGAATTCCATACATTAAATGATAGGAAGGTATAATCGTTTGAGAAAGTTTGGACTTTTGAGGTAAACAGTAATGTGACAGCTGAACAAATAACAAGAGGGGACGATATTACAAAAATAAAGCATGTTTAATACTCAATTTATGTATTACATGTAGTACAGGATATATAGACCTGTTTTTTATATCACGTCATGTTTTGACTATAAATGTGAAAGTTTCGATGTTTGTTACTCAATCACGCCAGAACGATCGAACGGATCTGGATGAAATTTGGCACAGAGATAGATTATAGTCTGGAATAACACATAGGCTATCGGCGAAAATTAAAGAGATCCCGCGGGAACCAAAAAACCTCAATCCAGGCGGATGAAGTCGCGGGCATCGTCTAGTGGACTCTATAGTCCGTGCTCAGTACTCACCCAATTCTTGCTGCACGGCCGTAGTCATCTTCTGGAACGTGCTGCGTATGACGAGCAGTTTCTCAATCGGCGAGAACGTGGTCTTCAGTTGTTGCAGCGTTTCCACCGCCTCGTGGAACAGCTGCTCTTTCAACGGCGAAAACGGCGGCGACGTCGGAGGGTTCCTGTTTGTTGTCGTCCAGAATTTTCTGCAAAAATAATGTGAACAATTTTTAGAACTCGCGGTAGGTACTAAAAACTGTTTTTTAGGGTTCCGTACCTCAAAAGGAAAAAACGGAACCCTAAGACTGGCAGGACTGGATTCGCCAATTGACGAAATTATATCTTTTCACAATTTCAGCTTGCCAAAAGGACCTCGAAATTCGTCGCCAGCTCTTGGACCAATTTTAATGGGTTTAATGACTTTGTGGCGGTCTTCGTAGTCCGCACATAATCCAATAGATGGCATTACTAGTACGACGACCTCCGTGGCGCAGTGTGTAGCGCTGTTGCCTTAAAGTGCGGAGGTCCTGGGTTCGATCCCCGGCAGGGTCAATTTGGGAATTTATAATTTCTGAATTTTCCCTGGTCTGGTCTGGTGGGAGGTTTCGGCCGTGGCTAGTTACCACCCTATCGGCTAAGACGTGCCGCCAAGCGATTTAGCGTTCCGGTACGATGCCGTGTAGAAACCAAAGGGGTATGGGTTTAATATAACTGCCATGCCCTTAACAGGTTAGCCCGCTACCATCTTAGACTGCCTCATCACTTACCATCAGGTGAGATCGCAGTCAAGGGCTGGCTTGTAGTGGATTAAAAATAAAAAAATTAAAAATACGATGCACGCGACCACGAAGAGCCCAACTCACGGTTACAAAGTGTTCTCTGAATTACGCTATACATATACACGACCTCCAAAGATGAACGGTCGGACCAGTGGTCCCCGAGCACAACACCCGCTCGGAGGATGATCATCCTTTGTTACGGTCGAGCCATATCACCTGCTCCCGTACAACTTATTTCATTACTTGCCGTACTACCGGGGTATTTATACCAAAACCCAGGAACCCAGGAGTTAGGGCCTCCGCCCATTTCCGACTTTATCACCGATTTTGTGACAATTACGTAAGACCATATTTTGAGCAAATTGATAAAGATATCAGATTTTCCCAAGCTTATCACTTCACACTCTGATTGATAGTCTTGAGAAAACATCATTCATCATTAACTTATCAAGATCTTGATACTCACAGATGTTACTTAATTTTATAAATTTTTAAATATTAGCATGGCTTTATGGTACGTAAGAATTTTGTACTTAATTTATAAAACTGATAACATCTGTGTAATCATTATGAACTTTTGTTTTTAGCAAATACTTTTACGGTGATATCAAATCAAGACGTAAGATATTAAAATAGACATACTCTAACGTAGTATGCGAGCTAATTTAAAAAATATCTTTCAACCAATCCATCACAAATTAGCTACAGTTACGTAAGAAGATCGGAAAATATCGTAAGATACAAACGCCCAAAACATCGTCAGTTCAGTTCATCTTGAAAACCTGACGCTTCGGAAGATTTTATCCCAGCTTTTGATTAATACACGTTTTATGAGTGGCCGTTATTTTGAAAAAAAATTAAACTGGCGGAACAGCAGGTACGCCAGGCTCCATACAAAAATATTCAAACCCCTTTGACATTAGAGTGACAGAGTTTTGGGTATGTTCCGATATACATTGCGAGCACTGTTCAGTGCTCTTACTGAGGTGAAATTCGTTCCGTTATGGACAGGTATACTGCCGCAGTATCCTAGGGAAATATATGACGTCATAAATCGTCGCCATATTTGTACTACGAGCACTGGCGTTTTCGAGGTAAGGTGCTCTCCTAAAGGAGCGGCTTCGCAGTATACTAAATTGACGTCACACCTTACAGTGCTCGCAGTGTATATCGGAACATACCCTTTGTATTGAAAATTCTACCAGTTTGCCGGTTCCACTTAAGTAGTGTTCACGTCGTCCTCTCTTGTTGTGTACCACATAAACAGCGCCGTGACTGTAAAAGGTGGGTTATAACTCACTGATCGATCCCCAGAAAAGCCATGAGCGTAGTATCGGGCTGGCGGTTCCACTTTAGCAGCCTCCGCCAGTACAGATCATCCTCTCTCTTGTTGTGCAGCGCATATAATACGAACAGAGCCGGGTGCACTCGCGGCAGTAAGGTGGGTTGCAGCAGCGAAGCGGCCGATACTACTTCTCTGGAACACAAATATTAAAAGTCCATGTCTGTCGCAAAACCGATGGCCATTGGACCATTTACTTACTTGTGACGTCATAAAAATTTAACGCACTTTTTTTACTTTAATCGATAGTTATCACTTATCACTTATCGAACATAAAATTAACAGGTGATATAACCAATAGTAAATTACTAATAAATATATGGATATATCATATAACGTCTTCTGACGCGTCCTCTATTTAATAATCGCTAGATTATAATTTGTTTCCGATGTAGGTAGGTAGGTAATATGCCAATTTTACCATCTAGAAACCAACCTTCTGTTCTTCAAGCCTCATAACAATTGAAAATAAACTTTACTTTAGAATACAACTGAAATTGGTATGAAACAACACACAGTGGACGCAGTTCAGTTTCAGTTGGTTGGTACCAATGCCGCCCCGTATCCAGTATCAACTCTGGACTCTAAGAACCCTAAAAAAGAACCACTTTACTATAAAACTATATTATTGTAGTGTTGTGTGCTTGTAGTGGATAAAAAATATATATATATATATACAGATAGCTTAAAAGCCAAGGGGTCTTAAGTGCGATACAAATCATGGTCAGTGTTAAGTGGGTAGGACTAAGTCACATAATGTATTGTGACGTCACGTTATACGACATGTATGGTAAAATCTCATCTAGATGATAAAACATCAAACAACAAACAACATCAAACAACATTTTAATTTTGAGATTTCATGATTAAAGTGTTTTTATGATAATTTGCCAGATTAGCATCTAATGATAAACCACAGTGTTGTAGTAAAATCAGAAGCCTCAGATATAAATCATTACTGATAAACATGCTATATCACAAGGTATTTATTACTAGGTTTAGGAAATCGAAGATAAAAATATTAGAGACACATATCTGCATTTTTATGGAATTATGTTGATGAGTCTTGTACCTACGTAGTAGACTATTTATTGTTCTAATATATATTGTGGTAAGAAGTTACGGACGACGTTCGACGGTTGGGACAAACCTACCATGATACAACCAGATATGCCGTGTAGAAACCGAATAGGGGTATGAGTTTATATTTAACTGCCATGCCCCTAACAGGTTAGCCCGCTACCATCTTAGACTACATCATCACTAAAAACTGGTGCAAGAATCATCAAAATCGGTCCACGCATTTAGGCTGTAGCTGTCCTGCAAGGAACATACAAACATATATAGACTGATGAACACATAACCCTGTGCGTTCCGCAGTCGGGTAAAAATACATCTCTTCTATTGGCAGTTGGTACCCAGCAATCTTCTGAAACGTGTCAAAAGTCAAATGGTTCCATAATATCTCTCTTTGCGTCGTATTCCTCATTGCTAAGGGTCGTGACTCCTTTCCATTAATCAAACAATGGTAGGAGTTTTCTTGGGATAATAATGCGGTGGGTTCCACTAAGAGTATTAAACTTTGTAACGATTATTATCAGATGTAATAACCGGGACCGACGGCTTTCCGTGCTCGCCGAGGCACGGAGGAAACGAAAAGGCCAAATTTGAACCTCCAAATTCAGTCACCCATCCAGTAACTGAGTTAAGCTTGTTAAATACTTACCCATCTATAGGGTTGCTATCCTCTCTGTCTTCTGAATCATTTTCTGCCTTATAAGACAGCACCACATCATGGCCTTCTGGCGGCAGAGCGGGAAAAAGGAGTCGAACCACTTGGTACAGCCTCGTGGTGATACTCTTGAGCTCTTTAACAGCGTGGCTCAAGAGTAAAGGGTGCACTCGAACACCGCCGTATGTCGTGTTGAAAGCGTTGGTGAGACTTAAAACCAGTTGGCCGAGGGGATGGTGACCGGATTCACAGGCCTAATTGTAAAAAATATAAATAAAGGGGCACATCACAGTTCCAAACACAAATAAATATAATACAAATATTTAAAACACAGAATGTTATATGTTTATGTAGCTCTATCATTAAATCTATATCTTTTATGAGAGACTTTTTTAAATGTTTAGTTTCTAATATGGAACCTGCAACAACTTTTAGAGAAGGAATTAACCCATTTTGAATAGTTTTTCTATCTTTCTTCCTTACATTCGCTACTGCAAATAATAACTATCATACCAGAAAATTACGAGACGGATATAATAAAATTAAAATTGTGTAAAGGTAGATCATCTACAAAAAAAGGGACCACAACTAATGTGTTTTTCTTACATTAAACAAATACTGCTTGAGTTCCGTGTAATCATTTATTGTCAGCGTTGTCTGACCAAACTGTGGGATGACTTCTAAGCAATCAAACGATTTCTCCAAATCGGTACCGCTTGACTTCTTAGCAGGTTTGGCATGCTTATCTTTATGGGAGCAAGATATGGCGACTGCGACGTTCTGCCAAATTTTCGCGTTTTCATTCGATGGGCCATTGATAAGGTGGTTTCCAGTTGGCGTCAAAGCAGCTTCAGACACTCCCATGCTTTGAAAACATTGACGGAATAATGCGTTCCATTTCTGATTTGGAACCACGCTGAGTTTTCCAAACGAACTGAAACAATTAATCATGCTTTATTAGACGTGAATGTTATCAAAACAGCTATCTGTAATTTTAAAGTCAAGAAAACTTGCTTAGGCTTAGAATTCGGCGAGAGCGCTGGATCAGAGACATTCAAATGCATTATTCCATTAGATATTTTTATCCCTTCGGTCCATGGTCCGCTTAGGGAACCCTCGACTTTGTCACCACTTGAAAACGTCAGTACACCTTTTCCCGAAAACACACCGGCCGATCTAAATTCTCCTTCATAATGGGTTCCGTCTTCAAAAACCATCACGCCATGCCCCTGAAAAAATTAATAAAATATATTTCCAAACAACATTGACATTCAGAACAATTTGAGAAAGTTACTGTTCATTACTCACAGTCAAAACATCTTGTGTAAAGAGTCCTTCATGATAAATTCCGTCTAACGTAACTATAAGCCCGCATCCATGTTTTTTGTTGTCGCTCCAGTTGCCAAGATACTTCTCTCCTTTACCAATGTCGTCCATGACACCATAACCTTGTCTCACCCCAGCAACCCATTCCCCTGTATATATTGTAGCTGTAGATGTAGTAAAATCTCCTTGTCTCTTTATTCCATGGCCATGAGGATGGCCATCTTTAAAATATCCTTCATAAATGTCTCCTGAACTATATTTCATAATGCCATAACCATTTTGAAGATTCTCTTTCCACTGGCCTTCATATAATCCTGATGAGGAATTTTTAAGGTTAGATTTTCAACTAATTTTAACAAGTGTGTCTATTTCAGTAGAATGTTTAACTTACCTACTCCAGGAATTTCCATTTTACCATGACCGCATAATGTGTTTAACTGAAACTGCCCTACGTAAAACTTTCCGTCTGGCCATTCTACTTTTCCATTGCCATGCACTTTACCATCTAACCATCTTCCAGTGTATTTGGCGTCTTTGTAGAACACATTTTTGGACGAAAACGTGTAAGATGCAGTTCTAATAGCTGGCGGCTTATATGCTGCGTCTTTATTTAATGATGTTTTAACAGATGCATTGAGAATGTGTATCCATTCAGTCTTCTCCTCTTCTGAACTTGTGGACACACAAATAATTTCTTCTGGTGTAGTGAGCTGTATTGCATTTTGTATAGAGTCAGTATTTGGAATGGCTTCGACCCATAATATTTCTAATTGATGGACGTTAGGAGTACTTCCGCTAACATGCACAAATAAATCATTGAATAGAATAAACCAGTGACTGCTGAATCTTCCAGGGTTTACCAAACTTAGGGGCCGAGCTTTAGAGTCCCTGATCAAACGTCTTTCAGGTGTTCTTAATTGATCTAAGCTTTTTCCTGTCGTCTCCCAAAACAGTTTTGTAACTTCTGCTTCCTTTCTTTTCTTCTCTTGTTCGTCAATCAATGAATCAAATGATGTTACGACTTTGTTGATTTGTTCTTCTATATTATTTTTAGAATCACCCTTTTTCCTTTTGATTTTGTGTCGTAGTAACGATTGGGCAATGCATTTGTAGGAACTTAATCTTGTCAATGGCTGTACGAAAGCCAAACCTACTAACGCTTCTGATGTTTTCTTATTATTTTTCTGCTTATTTGTTGGTAGTTGATCACTAAATAAATTATAGATACTTGATGGAACATCAACTATATTGTTGATATGAGCAAAACCACCAATAACAATCAAATTACTTATAGCTACATAATACTTTTGATACAAAAAAATAAACTCTTCCAAATTTTTTATCATAGAAATATCACATTCATTTACATGCTTCTCAGCATATTGCCAAGTTGATAAAACATTTAAAGCAGTTATATTTAATATGTCACCAAATATATCACAAACAGTTTCATATACAGTGGAATGTGTAACAATTGTTTTGCTTTTCTTTAGAAAAGGCTTAACTAGTGAATGATATATTAATAGCATTTCTTCAAGATATCGTTGAGCAATGGATAAATTTTGGAATTCTGGACAAATTGTTGAGTCTTCAACAGAGCAGTAACTTATATTGCCAGAAGATAGTACTCTCCAATGATAGCACAGATTTTCAGGCTTATTGCTATGACTTTGGGGCTCAATACAATTTAAAGTCAAATCATTACTTTTCTGTTCTGTGTCTTCATCAGCTTTCTGATTTAAATTAACAACAGATTCTGTGAATCCATCAGTGTGCTTTCCCATATAGTAAATATTTTCATTATGAGTGTAGGCAAGTGTGTGGTTGTCTGTAGCTATCATGTCCCTTACTCTGTCACTGTCAGAATTTTCAGTAAATTGTTTGGGGCTACTTTTGTCTACTCTAGATTCAAAACTGACTTGTTTGAAGTGGTTATACCCCCACATGTAAAGTCTACCATCTAATGTTAAAGCAGCACAATGCCATTTGCCACATGACACTTTCTGAAGTCCAAACCCAGACAAACTCATGACTATCATAGGTTTCACTCTTTTGACTGTATCACCTATTCCTAATTGCCCATGTGATATATCTCCCCATGTCCACAATTCAGTTGCTAATATATTTTTCCCAAGTTTAGACATATTTTTTAGGTTACCATTCTTTCTTCCTGTTTCAAAGTCTTTCTCACTACTTATTGTGCTTGTTGAGAATTGTAGGTCTTCAAATTTATTAGAGTTACAGCTATACATTAGAGAACTAATTTCTTCATTGAAATGACGATTTGGAAGTTCAACCAGATCATTATTTTCACTACTCCCACTCACATGCCTTGATAACGTAGCTACTTTGTCCCCTACAGTTTTGACACCTTCATAAACAAAATTAGTTAAGTTAGAAACATTTTCCTTTATTATTCTTGTAGGTTTCTCTGTGTATTCTACTAAATAATCTTCACCTGCAGATACCCACGACAGCTGTCTACTTAAGAATTGTCTTGCTGCATCAGTGTTTATAAATATATTATTTATCTTCTCTGTACTAGCATTAGGAGTATCAATATTCTCAGTTGTTTCATCAACATCATTTCCCTCTTGCAATTTATGATCTATTTCTACATTACTATTTACACTTTGAATGTTATCACATCTTGCAACTTTAGATTCTTCAGATGAAGGACTAGAATCTTCTGTGAAACTCTGTGCATCAATGTGGACATCAGTTTGGGGAGCTGTTGTACTGCTAGAGTCTTCACTAGACTTACTAATATGCACACCCAGTGGACATGTTTCAGACAAGGAAGGAACAGAGGCAGGGGATGCCAACCCTATAATGGTTTGACATTGTGAGCAATTTGAAGCAAACACCTCTTCATCATCATTATCACTGTCTGTATCACAGTTGCTGGATTGTTTGACATTTTTCCTTACTATCACAGCAGCAAAATTTTGGCCAACAGAAGCACTGTACACTATTCTTCCTTCAAAAAATGGGACTTTTTTAATACTACAAGTATCTAACGCTATTTGAGGCATAACACCTGAACCCCATAAATGACCATCAATGCTTATGAATAGCTGCCCAAAATCACTTGTCACTACATTTCTAAACTTCACTTTATTGCTAGTACTTTTAAAGCCGTGAGGACAGCATTTCGAGTCTTCTTTCACTACGATTTCTTCCTTGTTTTTAAAACTAATATTTGTCTTGTACAGACGGCCGTGTACATCTACAATATAAATTATATCATTGTGGTGGGATATGTCGATAGCGGAAATACCTGAGACTTTCTTAAAATTCAAGTTGTCTTCTTTGATATCGCAGTAATAGAGGCCATGGTCGTTTCCAAGAACAATGAAATCACTGCCAAGAGAACACAGCTTAACAATCTTATCAGGTACTTGTTGCGACGAGGGTACATTCAGCTTTGTTATTCCTTTCCAGAATTTGTGTTGACTCATTTTATGAACTTTCGCATTCCGTCGATCAAAACTAGGCGGATCATCGTGACCCTATAAGGCGTTTAATTAGCTGCACAAAGAACAAATTATTTTTCCTTAGGGTACTCGGTCCACGGTTAAGTTTTTACACATATTCATTACACAAATTCATGAGATTTAACATCATTAATTTAAAATTTAATAAAATTAATTGTATTACAAAATTGATTTTGGTGTTTTGTAGTTGTAACTTACAGTATGACAAGAACACAATTGACACCTGACAGCTGATTTTGTTGACACTTGAGTTGACAAGCGAAAATGTTGGCAAGTGGCAACAATGAAGAATTTATGAAACTATATACCACGATCAAATATCAGATTCTACTATAAAATTCAATAACAAGTGATTATGTAATAAAATTGAACTTAGAACTTAGAAAGATCTATGATTAATGATTTATAAAGTGATTTATTAAATGCCTTAAATCTGAATTATACAGTCTCCAAGTATTGTATAACTATGGTACTAGAATTCAAACATTAAAAAAATGTTAATTACCTGTGTTTGCTCTGTCTATGGTTAAGAGCTGCTGTCAACACTGTCACTGCTGTCACCATTGACCAACAAGCACAACACAACTCTGGTAAGAAATACTTTCTTCAAATACTAAACAAAATTTTTTTGTCAGGCAACATACCAGAGTCCTGGAAAACTCAAGTAGTGTTGCCAATCTTAAAACCGGGGAAGGATCCCTCAGAGCCGAACTCATACCGCCCCATCGCTCTTTCATCTACTCTGTGCAAGGTGATGGAACACATGGTTAAGAATAGACTGGAGTGGTTTGTGGAGAGCAGGGATATTCTGGGAAAAACTCAATTTGGCTTCCGAAAGGGTATAGAAGCACCATGGACAGTCTTGGCATGTTGGCTACCAACATACGCCTTGCTTTTTCAAGGGGAGAGTACTTGGTAGGGGTCTTTCTAGACATCTCCGCTGCCTATGATAGTGTAAATCTTCCACTACTCAGGCGCAAAATGCTCAATCTGAGTATTCCTGAGAGGATTGTACACTTTGTCGCAAATCTGTACATGGCTAGATCCATCAAAATACGGATAAATGACGAACTCATGCCACCTAGGACTATATGGAAGGGGCTCCCACAAGGATCTGTACTTAGCCCTCTTTTGTATAATATTTATACATATGATTTAGAACTGGCCGTGAACAGCTTTTGTGACACTCTGCAATATGCAGATGATCTGGCATTATATGTCTCAAGTAACTCAATTCAGGATGCAGCAATAAATTTAAATTCTGCCATGTACCAACTTAGCATATGGCTGGAGGATCATGGATTGAGTCTCTCCCCCTCTAAAAGCAAAACTGTAGTCTTCTCTAGGAAAAGAACCATCCCAGATATAGAGATAAGATATGAAAGTCAGACAATCCAAGTTGACTCCACAGTGAAGTTCTTGGGTGTTATATTTGATTCAAAATTAACAGGTACTCACAATTTCAATCATGTGGCTCAAAAGTGTGAAAAAGGCGTCAATATAATGAGAGCTCTTTCTGGAGTGTGGTGGGGCTCCCATCCATACTGCCAGAAACTGCTATATAATGCTTTAGTTAGAAGCCACTTTGACTATAGGTCCTTTATCTTTGAGCCTTGCAATAAAGAGGGCTTAGAGAGGCTCAACAAAATCCAGGCAAAATGTCTACGTATCATCCTGGGAGCTATGAAATCCTCCCCTAAAATAGCTTTGATGACAGAATGTGTAGAACCTCCTTTAGATTTAAGGAGACAATATCTATCAGATCGGTTTGTTTTCAAGCTTATACAAGTGGAACCCCATCCACTGCTTCCTTGCCTAGACTCAATGGCTCAGAAGGTCATCACTGACGACTATTGGGCAAATAAAGACCCTCCTAGATTAGTAGAAAGCTACAGAAGATGTAAAGCATTGCCGCAAGAAATATCTCAATCACCTGTTTTCCCTTTATTTGACTGTAATTTCGATTCTCTAATTTTCAAACCTAATATAAGACTAGATTTTGGTATTTCCAAAAACGAAAATGAAGCTAATAGGAAACTATGCCAAACTCTGGATCAAGACTGGCAAGAATGGATGCTGGTCTTCACTGATGCGTCTAAATTAATGGAGAATGATAACGTTGGGTCGGCAGTTTGGATCCCCAAGTACAATATTGTCCTCCTGTTTAGAAGTCCTCCTCAAACATCAGTTTTTACTGGAGAAGCCATTGCCATTCTCGAAGCACTGTTATACATTAAATCCCACAGCTTGAATAAGGTCTTGATTCTATCAGACTCTAAGAGCTGCTTGCAAGCAATAACAGGTAATATTTTCAAAAATAAAGTTCAGAACTTTAAAATCATACTAAATATTAAAGAGGCACTCCACCACTGCCATTGTAATGGCTTAGATATAGCATTAGATTGGATACCAGGACATAAAGGTATACATGGGAATGAACAGGCGGATATGTGGGCTAAGCAAGCATCCCAAACGGGGTCCCCAACATATAATAAAATCTTTGCAAGAGATATCATTCCATTGGCTAAAAACTACATGTATAAAAACTGGAACTCAAGGTGGAAAAATACACAATTAAATACAGCAAAACATTATAGACATATCCAGCCTGATATTCCTAGCAAACCTTGGTTTTTTAAATTTAAAAAGCTGAACAGGAGGACAATATCTGTGCTATGTAGACTACGACTGGGCCACGTTTGTAGTCCAGTCTTTCTAAATAAAATCCGGGTGAGAGATAGCTCGCTTTGTGAGTGCGGTCTGGATGAGGGCACAGTGGAGCATATATTTTTTAATTGCACCAAATATCCCACATCTTTGTACGAAATACTTCCCCATAGTATCCCTCGCCCAATCTATTTCCCATATCTCCTTTCTTTCCCAGACCCTTTAGTCCTGAGATGTTTATGTAATTATATAAACTTGTATGATATTAAACTGTAGGAAATGTTTTAACTCCTATGTCCAATGTTGCCCTGGTGATTGACATTTTGAATTTTCTTAGTCACTTCTAATAATTTATACTAACTGTCTATTATATTAATTATCTATATATATCAAATTAAAAATTATATTTGTGTTGTCCTGGTGATGTCAGGGTCTAACATCTAACAACGGAGAAGTCTCAAGAATCTCAAGAACCGAGCATTTCACACGTTGTTGTCTCCAAGTTAACGTTGACACTGGCGGAATTACTGTGGACCACCAAACCGCAGTACCAAAGGCCATAGATAAGAGAAGAAGAAGAACACAACTCTGTTGCAACTCTGCGTCTGCACCAGAGACAAGTTAAGTCTGCACCTTCTTTTTCTGGTCGGTGGTCTGCACGACAAATGACAAATCGCGGTCGCCCTTTCTTGATTCTTGAACTGAAAAATGGCGAGTCGCGGTGGTGGAGCATCTAGACGCGTTCCTGAAAATGAAGCCGCGATCACCTACGTTCAGTGTGATGGCCTGGTAATTTACAACTTTTCATTCCTTACTTAGAACCTCTAAACATTATAGAAAGTTCTTTCACCAACTTTTGTTGACACGTCATGTTATATCAAAAATTACTGTATTTTCAAACAATTATAAGTTTTCTTGTAGAAAACCAGTACTAGTACGAAGTCTGCGCCTTTATCTAGTAATAAGCAGCTGGTAAAACAATGATTCTTTGATTAAAATGTCTATGTCTGTTGTGTATGTATAGGTTATGATACCTAAATATCAAACTTTGAACGTTTATTTACCTAAAAGGTTTATTCTGATAGATGAGTCATGAACTGTTTTGGGAAGCTCACCTCACTTTTCTAAGGAAGGTATACTTCTATATACTTACTTACTTTTTATGTGGCTATGAACATTACATTTTATGACTGCTTTTTTAGGATTAACTGTGTAAATAATCTAAGATTAACTGTAACCTTTAATAATTATGGTTGTGTTTGATGAATAAGATTATCTTCAAACTAACTTATTTGTCAAAAAAGTATAATGTCAGTATATACCTAGTAATTAAATGATAATTTATTATCCTACAAAATTGGTATTTAACAAAATAGTATATTTAACCAATTTATTCAAAATATTGTTTAACAAATTAAGTGAATCCAATCCTAAACTAAGATATACCTTTGCTGTTTTACTGAGGGCATAACGCCATACTGTCTTGCATATTTCTCATCCAGCCATTAACTACTTTCATACGCACAATAATTTTATTGTTGTTGCAACGGCCAAGTTACTTGTTGGTTCTTTTCTAAAGGAAAAATATTCTGAATCAGTGTATTCACTTGGTTATTTTATTTATTAACATGCCAACAAATATGGTAGAAACAATAATTTATAATATTAAAATAATACAATGTGTCCAGTTCTTTTACAATACTCAATTAAAGGCATATATGTATATGTCACCGTAAGATTGTAAAATCCGTTAGATTATAATCTAACGGTTTCTATCCCGCTAGATTATAAACTGTCGAAAGATTGTGAACCGTTCAATGTTCTGAGTATTAATTTATGAAATATTTATTGTTTTTACGTTTTCTTGTCTCTATTATTGTCTTGTATGGTGACACTTACATTTACTCTGCATTCAACTCGCACGCGAACTATAGGTTAGGTTAGGGTCTGACATGAATATTCAGGCACTTAGCTTCTATCGGGTTAATATACCTAATATATTACAATTTACTGAATAATAACTCGTTAAATTGTAAGCAGTATGTTACGGTTCACAATCTGTCGAAAGTTTATAATCTATCGAGATAAAAAACGTTATATTATAATCTAACGGTTTTTACAATCTTACGGTGACATATACATACTTGAAGTGAAATCTTGTAAAAGTGATGATTAGTTATTTGAGTATAAAATCTTTCTATTCTATTGTTTTAAATTCCAGGCTGTTATGAAAATAGTGAAGCACTGCCACGAAGAGTCATGCAGCAACATGGAGGTAGCGCAGGGGGCGCTCCTGGGGCTGGTGGTGGAGAACCGGCTGGAGATCACCAACTGCTTCCCCTTCCCCAAGCACGACGAGGCCATGGATGAGGAGGAGTACCAGCTCGATATGATGCGCCGACTGCGCAGGGTCAATGTTGATCACTTTCATGTGGGATGGTGGGTTGATGTTTAATATCATTTAGGTCATATCAATTATCAATCATCAATCATTCATTGAACCAGTAATTTTTTAGGTCATATCAATAATTTCTTATTTCAATTCTAATTGTTATCTCATTCAATAATGGTATCAAGTTTTCTTACAAAAAAAAAAGATACGTGCCGAATTGAGAACCTCCTCCTTTTTTGGAAGTCGGTTAAAAAGACAACCTATTGCTTTTTGTGGGATGAAGTTCTTAACTACCTTTGAAATGTACATTTCTGTTTAAGTATCATTTGCTAGTTTTTAATGATATCTTTCTTGGCATTTTATTGAAGTGAAAACTTCTTTAGGCGCGTTGAGCACTTTTTGCTAGGGGGTAAAAATGTGGAAACGCGAGACCGACACTGTTCTTAAGACAAAAGGTCTTGAGTATTGTTTAATATTAAAATTAAAAAGCATAAACAATTGTTGATTGTTTCCGAACGCAGCGCTTAAGAATTAAAAAACTAGCTGTCAAAATGACACTCCGGTCTCTTTCCTTTTTTTCCTTGGACATCGCACAGGCAACAGCCGATCAATTTATGTTAAAACTAAAAACTTAATAAAAATAAAATAATTAAACAGTGTGCAAGATTAGTTTTAATATTCCACAACAATCAATACAAGTATTAATAATATATTATATAGTACATTTGTAATTAAAATTAAATGCCTTAGTTTTAAGGTTTATATTTTAATTATTTTAAAAGGGTTATTTTAAGTTATTTTAAATATTATTTTTTATGACTGCAATTTTTTTATTTAATGGCTCCTGACACATCCAAATCCGCTAGCTAACAGGCTCTTGATGAAGGATTGCCCAAGACTCCTAAAAAGAAAACGCATACTCGACCTGGGTTAAATAACTTACGAGTTCTGACTCCTTTATGAGGGTCAGCTCTAAACGACAGTACAGTTACTCTTTCAACTTATTTGCTTACGGCTTATTTGATTTTTTTTTACAGGTATCAGAGTGCAGATGTGGGCAACTTCCTGAGCCAGTCTCTGCTTGAGTCACAGTATCACTACCAGACTTCCATTGAGGAAAGTGTTGTCGTCATCTACGACACCAAGAAGTCTGCTAGAGGCTTCCTCACACTGAAGGCTTACCGCTTGACTCCTCAGGTAATAAAAAAAACATTTATTAAGCCATACAAACATAATTTAAAAGGTAACAATATAAAAGATTAAAGTAGGTACCTGAAGATTTCCAAAGAAGCAATCCAAATATTTCATATTCATTTATTTGCATTTCAAAACAAGTTTAACATTACATAAATTACCTTAATTCTTAATTATCCCAGTGCATGATACCTTCAAGGCAAGAGTGAATAGGCGTCTTCTAGGCAAGCGCGTTCCAACCTAGACCTCACCATTGTTTTGCACTAAGCATGATTGTCGTCATGCACAAGCCTATCTCACAATAAAAAAAACTCACAAAATTCAATCCACATTCTGTCCACTACTAACTACCGAATACTGTATAAAGTTATTTCATATGTGATATCTATTTCGTTTTCCACTTCCAGGCAATTGCCATGTACAAGGAGAGCGACTACACTCCAGAGGCCCTCCGCAACCTCAAGATAGGGTACGAGAGCCTGTTCATAGAGGTGCCCATTGTGATCCGCAACTCTCCGCTAACCAACATCATGATGTCAGAACTCTCCGAGATGATCCCTGAGGAAGAGGGCTCCAAGTTCCTCGACCTTGGAACTGCATCAGTGCTTGAGGGTAAATCGAAATTTAGTAATAATGCTGGTAGGCTAAAATGTATCCATTTAAGAACATACCATTTCCATCAACAATGCCCAAATTTTTAGTTAATTGTTTTAGTAGGTACACAAAAAAAACGTAAAACAATATTACTACAATAATTATTACTGTCTTATTAATTTATTTCTTGTATACTTTAAGAATTATGATACAGTCACTGACCCTCGAATTTCCCTCATTTTGGCCTAAACATAATATTGTTTTCCTAACATTTTGTTCCCACAGCATTCAGCTTGCAGGCCCTTTCGTTGGCACAACCCATTTTAGAGTTAATTAAGTTTGACTTCCTGTGTTTTTGTTGACTGTGTTGGGTCAGCTAATAAAAGAAAATCTATTCTATTCTAAATAGTTACTTAATAGGGTGACATTCTGTAGTGCACAATCTCTAAAAAAATATTGCTATCCCTTTCATAATACCCCCTGCTGAAAGAGACAGAACTAGATTTAAAACTGCTTTAGTTTAGTTTAGGGATTTTGCTATACAGAATTGGCCTGTTTTCACTTACTATAACTGGCACCTAATGGGCCTAGTTTTGGACTAAAATTTAAGTATTGTTGGTGAAAACGGCAGTGTTTGAGATTGATCGTCCACCTACACCAACGTCTATGAATTTTGTAGAGCTGTTTGCATTGCCTCTTAAGCTTAGAGACTCATTGAGCTATGTTGGTTGGTTGGGTTATGTATAGAGGTTATGACAAAGTCCTTTTGCATAAAAATATTCTATCTGTAAAAATTAATCAAGTAATAATTTCATTTCCAGGCCAACTCAGAAGCCTAATGGAACGCGTGGACGAATTGAACCAGGAAGCAATCAAATTCAACCGCTATCAACAGTTGGTGGTGCGTCAACAGCAAGACAAGCACAGATGGCTATTGAAGAGGGCACAAGAGAATGCCGCAAGAGCAGCCAAGGACGAACCCCCTCTACCTGAGGAAGATGTCAACAAGCTCTTCAAACCTCACCCCGTGCCGCCCAGGCTTAACCCCATGATTGTAGCTGGACAAATAAATACATACAGCCAGCATATCAGCCAGTTCTGTTCGCAAAGTCTTGCTAAGTTATATCTGACACAAGCACTACAAAGTGCTAAGGAGACGAAGCAGACCAATTAGGTTTCCAGTTTCGGTTGGTGGAGACCAGGCAGATATAGACTTAAGTATTTCTTCCACAGATTATCAAATGAAGGTACTAGAACTTTAATTCGCTATAATCCGCGACAATAGGTAAATCTATGTGGTACAGTGTGTATCCCACACTTATCCAAACTGTGGTGTGGTGAATATCACGGGCTATAATAAGTGCGGGATACACACTGTACCACAGAAATCTTCCAAACTGTGGTGTGGTGAATATCACGGGCTATAATAAGTGCGGGATACACACTGTACCACAGAAATCTTCCAAACTGTGGTGTGGTGAATATCACGGGCTATAATAAGTGCGGGATACACACTGTACCACAGAAATCTTCCAAACTGTGGTGTGGTGAATATCACGGGCTATAATAAGTGCGGGATATACACTGTAACGCATAGATTTACCTATTGTCGCGGATAATAGCGAATTAAACTTTCATAGTTCCTACTTTATGATGGAGTTCCGCAAAGCAACGCCTGATTCTATCCAATAGATTATTAAATATCAGATATGTCAATTTATAATCTGTGGGAAAAATGCTTGGGCAGTATACGGCTTGGTCTTCACTGGCCCTTATGAATGTACTCGTATTTGTAATAAATCGTAAACTGTGTAATTTTGTTTTTTATTTTATATGCAATTTTTTCGTGAATTAGGCTTTAGGTCTTGTGTAAATTGATATCTAGATGATGCCGCGACTTCGTAGGCGTGTACGAAGTTTTTTTATTTCCGTGAGAACTAATGGGAAGTTTCTGGGATAAAAAGCCTGTCTTTATCCAGGATACAACATATCTACTTATACCAAACTTCATCATAATCGGTTGATTGGTTGAAAAGATGGGCCGTGAAAGCGTAGCGGACAGACGGACGCGCTTATATACCTAAATGCGAATTTATTTATAATGTATTAGTAGGGATTTGTGGGTTCGATCCCCAGTACATAATATATTGATTTTAAAAATTGCCAGGTCCGGTTTTGTATCACATACTTTATTAAATATTTATTATGGTGCTAACTTTCTAAAAGTGATTATCCTGCTTTAGATTATAAAATGGTCACCCCGTAAAGGTAGGGGCGGCCACATAATATTATAGTTAATGGCAAATAACTGAATTGTCCCTTGATTACCACAAATTGCTCTATCCCGGACTAGTTGGAAGCCGCCTCTGTATAATTGAGGGTAATTTGTCCCGAGTCTTAAATTACTTGTTTTTTTCTATGAGTAATTATGGTTTTTTATAACTTGTTTATAACCTTCATCTATCGCCCTTAGGCATCAGCTGTAAGAGTAGAAGAAATTCCAAACAACTACTGGCTTGCAAATGGAATGAAGGTTAAATCACCTTCAGTTTCGATGTAATCCTAATATGTGTTATCATGTGAGCACAATCACCAGTATAGAAATAGCAGTAGGTAAGTAAATTTTTCAGAGTTGACTGCGAATACATTTGGAGATCGTCTGGATACATAATTATTGTGATACCTAGAGAGAAGTTATTTTCTGGTGAAGGAAAATAGCAAAGAGTAAAGGAGACACCTTGAGGTACGGCAGCAACTTGGCTATTCAGCTGCAAGGATTTTAACCGCAGATAGGTACCTACTTCCTACCTATAATATTAACTCGGATTCATGGATTACTTAATAACTGCGGTTGGACCCTGCTCCCTAAAATGTGGTTAAGAGCGATTATTATCAAATTACGACTTTGATAATAATGTTTGATCTCAAATGTCGCCGTAGACCATCGACAGGCGCCTCAATTCGCCCCTCGTCTTTTTGTTTTTCGACAGGGTGTCCACGAAGGTCGACAAGCAGGAAGTACCTACTTAGCTGAGTCCACCGCGCAAGTTCACGGTGTATATTATGTCACCGTAAGATTGTAAAAACCGTTGGATTATAATATAACGTTTTTTATCTCGATAGATTATAAACTGTCGACAGATTGTGAACCGTAACATACTGCTCACAATTTAACGCGTTATTTTTCGGTAAATTGTAATATATTAGGTATATTAACCCGATAGAAGGCCGGGCACTACCTGAATATTCATGTCAAACCCTAACCTAACCTATAGTTCGCGCGCGAGTTGAATACAGAGTAAATGTATGGTGACACTTTTTTTTTTTTTTTAAAAAAAAAATGGTGACACTTACATTTACTCTGCATTCAACTCGCGCGCGAACTGTACAAGAAAGAGACAAGAAAACGTAAAATCAATAAATATTTCATAAATTAATACTCAGAACATTGAACGGTTCACAATCTTTCGACAGTTTATAATCTAGCGGGATAGAAACCGTTAGATTATAATCTAACGCATTTTACAATCTTACGGTGACATATAGATTGAGGAAGTCGTTTTACAAGAGATCGAGTACTTACCTACTTTTACAGTTGTGGAAATATAATACCTAAGTACTAAGACAATGTCACGACGCTGTAGGTACCTACATAGGCCTTCCCGTGCGCAACCTCCGTGTTCCACATCCATCCACTGTTTTTGAAGTGAAAACTTCTTTAGGTGCGTTGAGCCATAGTAAAGTAGGACATAGCCGTCTCTATCCCAGGAGATAGAGACGGCTATGGTTGAGCACTTTTTGGTAGGTGGTAAAAATGTGAATACGCGTGATCAACACCATTCTTCTTAAGACAAAAGGTCTTAAGTATAATAATATAGTACATTCGTAATTAAACGTTTATATTTGAAATATTTTTATTATTATTATGATTTTTTTTAATTAGAAAAGAAAATTCAATATTTGTTTTCACTTCTATAAACAGTCCCTATGACTGGCAATTGTTTTGTTTGTATATTTTATATTCCACTACAAGTTAGCCCTTGACCGCCAATGCTCTAAAATAATAATAAGTTAGTATAGGTACAACTAGGAAGCAGAGCTCTTTCGAACTAGGTAGGTATACCTTATTACCTTATTTGTGAGGAATAGTTACAGACCACTCGCTATTACCTGCCCTCGTAAATTAACTATAATTATTGTACCTAATAGAAGAAAATTTTCTACCGGTTTTCCTTTGCAACAGGACAGTGTTTAAAAGAAGTGTAAACGGCACATCAGCTGCTCGACACGGTCGGCGTTTATGATGTGAAAGTAATTAACTTTGGTGCTCATTATAATTTCTACATACCATATATAATGGGAGACTTTACTTTAAAATACCATAATGGGAGCTTTTTTAATGTATATAGTTTATTCATATGTCTCAGTAGTCAGTACACCCTTCCCGCTTTCTTTTTGAAAATTTCCTCTGCCCTAAGGTTGCCTGGAAGAGAAGTACTTGTTGAAGTTAATTAATTATTGTCATATTACCTTAATAAAGGCCATAAAACAAAATAAGAAGAAGATCATATTACCTACGTGCCTACTGCCTTGTAGAGCTGGGTTCTTTATTAAAAGATCACTCATTATTAGGTACTTACTTAATTAGGTCTTATAAATAGAGCGGCTATAAATTTTTTTGGGGGCCGAAATACCCAGTACTAAATACCCAGTACTAAATACCCAGCAATAAATTTAAATAATATCTAACAAGTACGAGTAATAAATGTTGCGATGGATGCAGTTTTCACAACTAGGTACTTTAGTCTTAATAGCATCTCGTTATAGCTAGTTATTAGGTACCTATATCATAAGCCTATATTTTAAAAATAGTTAGGATGTAACTTACACATTCGTTATAGGTATATAGGACCAGTGGCGTGTATAGGGTTTGAAGCTGGGGTATGCATTAGTTGATCAGAATACCAATTTTGAAAAATGAGTATCCAAATGGAAACGTATTTCCATTTGGGTAAGCTGTGCTTTTACGCCTATATGAACTGCACGCCACTGCGGCCTATCTCCAGAGAGATTAGCCATCTGCGCGGAAGATATTATAGTGCACGAGTGTTGGCGCATTCACAGGTGCACTCTCTGTTCCTTTACTCCCATAGTCCGATGAGAGAGATCAGGCGCAGGACCAACAGCTTTAAGTGCTCTCCGAGGCACGGAGGTGAAACACCGCCAACTTCCTAACTACCGGGTTAGCGCTGAGAATTTCTTGTCAGAAAAACTCAACACTCGTTATAGCCCGACCCGGGACTCGAACCCAGGACCTCGTCGGCAGCAGTCGAACATGCTAACCACTAGACCAACGACACGAGGTAGTCAAAACGGTTAAACTAGTTAGTTAATCAATTGGAAGTACCTACTAGTCGGAAGTACCCAACAATCGTGGCGTAAGAATAGTATAAAAAAATCCTATTGATACGATGATCGATACATAATTATAATTCGATAATACAATGGGAAGAAGTCCATATTGTTAGTGATAATGGTAAGTTCCTATTATGTTGTGTCTACTTTGTCGACTCTAAGTAGGTAAACTTTTTATTTTATAGGTAGGTACCTATCGCGAATCGGTAATATAACCTATGTATTATTTTAAGAGGTATTCAATATCCAATCTTATAGCTAAGTACTTAACTTTATACATATACCTATGTACGTGCAATCTAGTTGCACTTTTAATTGAAACCGTACCAACCTACCGACAATTTTGCGTAAGTGGCTCAAACTGCAGGATATTGGATTTATTATCAGCCTCAACACCGCATTTAATGCCATAAACGGCGGTCGACGCGGGCCCCGCATATATTTTTTGTGCTGATGATACCACACCGACGGCCACCGGTAATTTTATTATGCAAATGCAGCCTAAAGTGTTGCCAACCGTAATTGCTCGAATTACTGTTAAATAGGGTTGCTATGCTTACGCTTTTTCTAGTTGGAAATATCGATTATTACCTACCATAATCCAAGATGAAAGGCTTCTCCCACCAAAGGTTGCCTGGTGGAGATTGCTGTGAGCAATAAGGTCGCCTTTGCATACACTGTGGTAGTTTTAAAGTTTGTCTGTGTTTTATCTATAACTGTCTATCTATCTGTCTATGACCTATACCTACCACGATCCAATACGATGAAAGTAGCGTAGTCATAGCGTAGTCGATAGATTAAGCTGTGATGTATATGTCACCGTAGGATTGTAAAATCCGTTAGATTATAATCTAACGGTTTCTATCCCGCAAGATTATAAACTGTCGAAAGATTGTGAACCGTTCAATGTTCTGAGTATTAATTTATGAAATATTTATTGTTTTTACGTTTTCTTGTCTCTTTCTTGTACCGTTCGCGCGCGAGTTGAATGCAGAGTAAATGTAAGTGTCACCATACATTTACTCTGCATTCAACTCGCGCGCGAACTATAGGTTAGGTTAGGGTTTGACTATCGGGTTAATATACCTAATATATTACAATTTACCGAAAAATAACGCGTTAAATTGTAAGCAGTATGTTACGGTTCACAATCTGTCGACAGTTTATAATCTATCTAGATAAAAAACGTTATATTATAATCTAACGGTTTTTACAATCTTACGGTGACATACCTATAGGTACGGTGACATATAGGTATTTACTAAGTCTCTAGTCTCTAGTCACTAGTAGTAAAACTTAGAAAAAAATAGAAGGAATGTTGATTGATAATTGATAAATGTCCATATAAGTACCAACATAGATACATCAATTTCGTATGAGCTTTTAATGCTGATGTATCTACCTACCTACAAAAAATATCTGCAGGATAAAAGCTAAAGAGCTTAAGTTAGGACAACCCTTAATTATGCAATCCAAAGACAAGCGTAGAGAATGGCACTGGAAAGAGGACTAATTTTTAGTAAATACAGCAATCAATTGGTTTGATGAGCTTAATTTACAAGTTTTATACATCAATGCAAATTAACAGCAAGTGATGAAACTGATAATAAAAGTATTATCAATTTAAAATATGTCGTAAATTTATTCCCTATAAAGATGTTTTTGATAGCTTAAAGATTCGCGCCGAATTGAGATTTGAGATTCCTTTTTTAGAAGTCGGTTAAAAATAAACTCTAGCTTGAGTGCTGTCAGAGTATAGGGTCACGAAGAAATTCCTAATCGTCCTTCGGAAGAATTAAGTAATCCTAATTCCTATAAAGATTAAGCAACACTGATTGACTTATCAATAACTTTTTATTCAACCATTTAAACTTTTCAAGGGAGGTAGGCGTTCATGACAAACTATCTAAAGCCGAAAGCAGAGCCAGAATGACGCCAAAACAAGTCTTCATTTTTCACTAATGAGGGCATTGTTACACGAGACACGAAAAGGGAGGTGCCGAGTCCCTGGCTGATAGGATAGCTACCTATACCTTTGATAACAGAATTTTGATAATACTTAAATATTGGTTTTGGCGGATTTAATCAAAAACTCGCATATAATAGTTATTACGTCAGCGGGTTAATTTAAAAATATACGATAAAGGCGGGAAAAATAATATTTAACGGAATTAGGCTGCCGTGGCTGCGCGGGCGCAGCGCAATTTGGAAGATTGCGCCGAAGCTCGTTTTCTGTGAATTTTTTAATTGAATTACGAACCAGATGCTGCGATGGTGAGCTGCGCACAATGTTTATCAGTCCTGCCGCATATTTTATTTATGACGCTTTGTTTGCCTCCAAAAATTACCTAAGCCTCTTTCTGTGTCGCATTCTTAATTCCTGAAGGCCCTTTTCGATTATTAATTATTTACCTAGAAGGGTGTTGTCTAATGTCTAGGAATATTAGTCCGGTGTAGGTAACGACTTGACTTGAATGGGTGCGTTTAGAAACTACATGGAACTCATTAAACAAATCATAAAGAAACCAATCACCGTATGACTTATAATTTTAAGACTTATAATTTGTTTAGGAGCTTTTATAATTAATATTGTATGACTTATACTTAAGTCCTATGGAAGCACTTATTTTGACAGGGAGGGGGAAACAAATGCGTAATTTTGACAGTATAATCGCGACCTTTACAGCTCCACTGGAAATAGCTCTTCATCCATAAATCTGCCAGTTAGTAGGCTGATAAATTGCGAAATAATATCGCAGGGAGCCTCGTAAATCAGCGGGAGTGCACATTCATCGACCCTGATACCAGCTCTAGTGTATCTTTGCTTAGCACATTTAGTGCGATTGCAGTAACAACATAATTGTCGTGGTATTCTCGTTTTGGCTTTGGAGTAGCAATTGGGTATTTGATTACTATAGAAATAAATTATTTTTTTGTGATTATCAAATAGACGATCTCCCAAAAGTCGTAATAGTCCCCTGATAGTTTTATGTTGAACAACCATTTGAAACAATCGATTAAAGTAAAAAAGTGCGTCGAACTTTAATGACGTCACATTTCAGAATTTCTTAAATCCCACACATAGGACGCGTTTTGACGTTGAAAAAAAGTTGCTGATTTGACTATTTGTCAAATACCCAAATGTAGGAAAGGCATCAAAGATTAGAGCTACATACCTATACCTAGTTGCTTGTGTAAAAAAATCGTTTTTTGCGTTAGCACTTACCATGCATATTTAAGTCTAACCTATCTAATTCAATGTTGTTTAAAAGTCTTATTTGTTGGATAAGTTCTAGAGTCTAGACTCTACTTACACTCTTACTTACTCTGGGTTCTACTTAGGTACATAGACAGAAAGTATTTTTTATGATAGATCTGCGAGACGGCACCTTCAAATCCCAAAGAGATAATAGTTAATTGAGTTACGAAGACTTTTATTTACCTTACAATGTTTTCATCCTTTCTCTATCCTGTTTACAAAATACTTAGGGTTTAGTTTGAACCAAAAATCTGAAACATAATACCTACCAATCTAAAAAATTACAAGGTTAACCTTGTACGAGTGTAGCCCTTTTTTAAATTATAATAATTCTTATCTGATTTAGTTAACGTACATAGTAAATATTAGATAAGTCAAGTTTTAAAACGGTCGCGGTGCTAGGACGTGTTTAGTGCAGTTCGACACACCCGTTTAGCGAAACGCAATTGCACCATAATGAGCGATGGACGTCGTGATACCATTCCTTTGTAATCGCTAATCGCTATCGGTTTACCGATTCGATTCACGCGTTTCGCGCATTTTCTATCACCAACGAGCGGTAGGGTATAGCATGAAATTGTTGAAATGTTTTAACATAAGTAAAATGAATCTTAACTGCCTTAATTATCAGTCACGTATCCAACACCATCGAGAATTTCTTACGGTAAAATGACAGCCACGGCATAACGCTCGCAATCATCTCCGATTGGATAATCTCGCTATTGGCAGAATTCCATTGTCGCAGTAAAAATACCACAAATTCAACCAATTGAGTGACAGTATTTGATGCAGATATTTCCCATTTAAAAATATAGGTCTCCTAATTTTTATGTTTTTTAAAGTTTATAATCAAGTCACTCTCTCGATTTGGCGCGTATTTTGCTTCTACATTAAAAGTGTGTCGACGTTCGAAATTCGAATACAACGTTCGCGAGACATAAAATCTCATACTAACCGACGGTTCCATACAGTCTACGTACGGTATTATTCGCATTTCGCGTAATCTGATGTAATGAAGCATTCACACGTCGTAACTCATCACGACTCGCGTTTCTACTTCTAATGACTGGTTATGATGAGAAATGATATATTAGCATGTTTTATCGGCGTTCTGTAATTTATTTGCACATTTGCGTGCAGCTATCTTTGTATTAACTTTATAATGTTTCGTTACAAACGAACTTTACTAATATGTTCAGAGATAATGATTGTGGGATGCTTGGTAGAAAGATGTTATGACTATATTTGTTTGTTTATAATAAAGATTATAAAGGGCTTTATAAAGACAGTTTGCTGAACTTCATGTAGAAGGAAACTAGCCCGCCCGTGACTTTGTCCGCGTGGATTGAGGTATTAAATTAGCCTATGTGTTATTCCAGACTAATCTAATGTGTTATCTAACTCTGTGCCAAATTTCATCCAAATCCATTCAGCCGTTCTGGCATGATTGGTTAACAAACATCCATTTACGGTTTTTAGGTTCCCGCGGGAACTCTTTAATTTTCTGAGATAAAAAGTAGCCTATGTGCTATTCCAGACTATAATCTATCTCTGTGCCTAATTGTATCCAGATCCGTTTAGCCGTTCTGGCCTTTCGCATTTATAATAATATGTATGTATATATGTGTTAGTATATTATTATATTAGTATTACTATAGTAGATGTAGGTAAATAGATAGACATAATATCATATTTGATCAGGTACCTCAGGTACTCTATATAGGTATATATACTAGGTACCTATCTAGAGTCTCTATTAAACTTTCGTCGTCTTCCTTAATTTTTTTTTACGCGAATCCTACCTTATTTTTTATTGTAAGCGTTTAAATATCCAGTTTCCAGAC
The DNA here is from genome assembly GCA_923060345.2 of Erebia aethiops. Lineage (NCBI taxonomy): Eukaryota > Metazoa > Arthropoda > Insecta > Lepidoptera > Nymphalidae > Erebia > Erebia aethiops. The sequence continues at coordinate 15,860,472 of OV281090.1, read as the reverse complement.
TAATATTATGAATACGAAAGTGTGTCTGTATGTTACCATTTCACGGCCACTCTGTTCAACTGATTTTGACGAAAGTCGATACAGATTTTTGGAAAAACAGAAAGTTCTCACGGTGATTTCAAAAACCTAAATCCACGCGGATGAAGTCACGGGCATCATCTGGTTTTAGCTTAATTAATGATAAACATTAAGGTCCATTAAATTATGAAATTAATCTCGCAGTTGTTCTTAGTTCATAAAAAATAGTACAGATTCAGCGTTAAGGTGTGTCCAAACATAAAGCGGCAAGTAAGCGCTGCTGCCGCGCGTCACATGCAGCGCTTATATTGGACGCCTGCCGCGCATATTATATTCGTGGATATAGAATAGAGTCTTCAAGTCCTCGCTAGGACGCGGCAGAATTGTGTCCTGGAAACGCGGCGTGTTGCTGCCGCGCACTCCTTTATGTCTGGACACACCTTAAGAATGGTCAGCGAATGCCCGGGGCGCGTTTCACTGGTCGTGAGGTGCCGCTCTGGCATTAAACAATTTGGAACAATTAACTGGATGTGCGACGTAATTACATTTCAAAACATGCTGCTGCCGCTGTAATTTGCGGTAATTCTTGTGTTTGAGATGTCCTCTAATTGACACTGAATTTGTTTAAGGCGTAGACAATCGACAGTTACACGTAAATCACTACGACAAGACAGTAATTGGTAACAAAAACCGTAAAAATTTTTTTTTCTAAAAATCGTGTTAGCGCCTTCTTACCTGTGTGGCGAGAGCGAAACTGACTAAGTACCTACAAACGAAAGAGCTGTCTGACAAAAAGTCCGCGGCCGCATATGAAGATGCACAGGCCTACGCGACAGGATTGAACGTGTTTCCCATGCAACGCCGACATTCCGACGTCCGTAACTCCGTACCGTCCGTTGTCCTTTCCTGTTGGGAGTGCAGTCAGTAAACGTCATATCTACAGATCAATGGGGTGATCTGTGAATTGTGAGGGTACCATGCACCGTACCGGAACGCTATCGCTTGTCGATACGGCTTTCCTCATAGGAGGGTACCTAACTAGCCACGGTCGATAATTATGACATTATGCAATGATGAGGTCCAGGTCTGAAGAAAAATGTAACACCGACAAAACTTGCTCTTTGGCTATTTCTGTCCGATAAATTATTGTCTCAAACAAAAATCTCTAGTCTGCGTTATTTGGCCTCGAAAATTGAGGTCTCTACTTATTTCTTTGCTTCGCTGCACGCGATATTAAATTAAATAAGTATTTTATGAATGGATATTTAATAATCAACAGTAGATAATAATTTATTATTAAAATGTTTAGAATAATAAAATTATTATGTACGCAAAAAAGGTGGGTGTTAAAAATATTATTACTTACAAATCATAATAATTTATTTTTATCAATGACAATAAGAATTTGTAACTTAATTAATCAGCGATTTGTTAGTAAGATAAGCTACTTATTGTATTTGAAATAACATAATTACTGTATAGTGTATACACAATCGATCACTAGTTTATTCAGTAATTATTATAATCAGTGCAGCCGAGAGCTCGTTGCTGTCTTTCTAAGCAGGTATCACAGATCACACGCTTTGTGACTTGCTTCTGTGATATTCTGTAGGTATAATATTATGAATGAATGAATGAATGAAAAATTCTTAATTGTACACCAAGAAACACGATTATAAAGAATAACTATAAAACTAAGCTATGGTACAAGTGGCGGCCTTATTCCTTTGAAGCGACTCTACCAGGCAACAATGCACATACCTATGTCACAACGGAATACGCCAGTGAGAAAACTTCAAGGGTGTACGTTATTTAAAAGAAAAATAATATGAATTAGTTCTAAACTAATAACCTAATCCTAGACAATATTATGTTATCGGATATGCATGTAATCCATCATTGCGTTCATTTCCTGGGAAATGTAAAAATCGGAAGGAAACGTGTGAAATAAAAATCACACACATTTCTTAGTAATTGTACACTTTTTAGACAGCAAATTTAGGATTTACAAGTATATTTTAAATTGTAAGTATTTCTGGGTGTAATTTTAGGTACACTTATGAAGAGTAATAAATAGTTTTACGTATTTCCTAAATTGGCCCGTCATTGTAAGTATACATTACTTTGGGAAATGTATACAAAACCTAGTTGTATATATTTCTCGTGACATATTAACAGACCTTGTAGATACGAGTAGGTACATAAGTACACCCTTAAGTTTCTTCGAAATAGTTTGGACTAGGGTTGTAACGGAACCTCGTCTCCGCCTCCGTAAGTGCGGAACTTTCGCAACTAATCGTACCTCCGCTTCCGCATCCGCCTCCGCATCTGCCTCCGCATCCGCCTCCGCACCCGCCTCCGCACCCGCCTCCGCATCCGCCTCCGCCTCCGCACCCGCCTCCGCATCCGCCTCCGCCTCCGCATCCGCCTCCGCATCCGTCTCCGCATCCGCCTCCGCCTCCGCAACCGCCTCCGCCGTTTTTTTTGCGGAGTTGGAACGGAGGTTTATTTTCGTTGACTTACAATGCGAGAGGTAAAAATTGAAGCAGGTGACGTCAGTTACACCATTACAAGCAAAAAGGCAACTGTCCTTAGAAGAATCCTCAAAAAAATCAAATGTGGGATTATTCACATCTTAAAGCACAGAAAATGGACGATGTGATCGGAGAAATCCACCTCCGCCTCCGATTCCGTTAACCTGAGGCGAAGCCCCTTCACCTCCGCATCCGACTCTGCTTCCGCTAAGAACGCCTCCGTTACAACCCTAAATGGACATGCTATGGTGCTTATTGTTAATTTGTGAAGAATAGGATGACCTTGGAATCATTGCACTTCGATGCTGGGGTTTGTGAGCATTAGGTACTTCTGCATGCTACATTATACTTTCCTGTAGGTACAAACTACAAATGCTTAGAAAAGAGAAATGACAAAAGCAGATTTTGTTAGTTCAAAGTGTCAAATTGCCGCACGTTTAAACGTGCGGCAATTTGACACTTTTTTTTAATTTGGAGTTTGTGCCAGAATTTTAAATAATGATTATCAGATCCAAGAACTGCATTTCCGCTATAGCTAATCTGATCTTTATTATTTCCTGGTTACATTTTAAACCCGCGCTGTAATAATATTTAATTTGCTAATAACAACATTTGTACGCGGTAATTGGGCCCACGACAGATTATGCTTTAGCAACAAACTGGAGGTTAACGCACGTAGCATTAAAGTAAACCGTCATTACGCTCCCATTCGCCGCGGACGGTGGAATTATTTAAATGTCAGATAAATTGCTTTAACAGTTCGAGAGCAGTAATAAGGTGTCCATGCAGTCCGAGCCTATAATTTGCTCTCGCATTCAATCACTCGGGTACACTGGAGGCGCGTTGTTGCAGAGATTAATTTGCGCAGAAGGTAGGTCTGCTTTTTCCCGTAGAAAAGGTAAACGAATTACTTCAGGCTTAAATGCGCAAGAGACACGCTATTTACGGCGCGGTAAGTATTATCGAAAGTTGATATTGTGATTCCAGTGAAACAACCGTTCTAAAGAACGTCTACTGCCGCGCTTTAGTTTTAAGTGTTATTTGAGAGCAACACAGTAATAGAAGGCTTTATTTATTTATGTGATTTTATTATTGTGAAAAATAGCAAAGTGTAGCCCTTGATCAAGAAAATGGTGATACATTTTAAGATCATTTGGCTTTTTATAGCAATTGGATTCCGATTTAAAAAAAAATTAAATGGAGTTGTTAACTACTTGCTAACAAGGATTAAAACATGTTTGTGTGAAAGTTTTCTGCCTTCAATGGCCTTTAAGACAATTCAGGGGTTAGTTAGTTAGGCGTTCGTAGTCTTGAGTCTTACCCATTAAAACAAATCACCTCATGAGAAGGTACTATTCAGTCAAAATATATAACATCTGATTCTTATAGGTTTTAGACACTTAATGGGTGAAGTTATATAAGCATATAGAGGTCTGAAAAATATAATAATCTTTGGCCACACAGTTGAAATCAACTTTCGTCTCGTATAACCCGTACCCGTGTTGTGATAACTTTTAATAGAAGCGGCAATCATAAACCTATTAATAAATGCTTTGAGTCGCATCTTTTCGCTTTAATCAACATTTTCAATGAGATTATTACAAGGCATAGCGTCAACGATTACAAGATGGCTGAAGATTTAAAGCCTTGGTTAACTTGTGAACGCGGCGACACGTCGCGACCTCAGTACTCAGAGACATCACACTGAATCAGTGAAGCTGCTATTAGGCGGCTCCTGGAAGGTGAGAAAAGTACTGTTTTCAGAACCGTTTTTTAAATATCCACTACAAGTTAGCCCTTAACTGCGATCTCACCTGATGGTAAGTGATGATGCAGTCTAGAATGGTAGCGGGCTAACCTGTTAGGGGTATGGCAGTTATATGTATTGAACGCATACCCTTAATCCGTTTCTACACGGCATCGTACTGGAACGCTAAATCGCTTGGCGCCACGTCTTTGGTTGTAGGGTCCTAACTAACCACGGCCTGAGCCTCACACCAGGCCAGACCAGGGAAAATTTGGAAATTATAAATATCGAAATTGCTTCTGCCGGGGATCGAACCCGGGACGTCCGGGTTAAGACACCAGTACGATTACTCCGAGTTTTTACATTGCAAATACGATTGATCGACGTGAGAGCTTACCTCACCAAGTGTAAGCGAACGTTAAAGTAAAATGAACGTTACCTGCATTGGTTTAGAGCTCATTTCATCATTTCGTGTATTTATTCACAGCCAGCGCTCCAAACCCTGAATTTGTGACTTTAAAGCAAGAACTTTTGGGTCCATTTTACTTTGACCGTTTGCTTACACTTGGCGAGGTGAGTTCTCACGTCGATCAACCGTATTTGCAATATAAAAACTCAGAGTAAGTCTCACTGTAACCTACAGCAATAGACTTAACGATATCCAACCCCGTTCTCTAGGAAACCACGCCTTCTCGTTTATAGACAAGGTTTCAGTGATTCTCTATAAAGTACAAGTTACTTTTACTCGAAGTTGCTTTACTGCTGCTATTTGGCGGTTCACTAATAAACGTTTACTAAGCTTTGATGTGTTACTGCGTTGCTGTCTCGTTGAGTCGCCGCCGCCACGCGTTGTTTTTTTCCGGGGGTTTATTTCGCGTCGATGGGTTTTATTAAGTTTTATGATGTGACCGGTTGAGACGCGTCGTGGTGATGTTTTTATGTCCCACTCAAATGACGCCTTGAAATTATTGTCATTAATGCTAAAGGTAAAAAAGGACGACGAGTAAATTTAACAATGGTAGGTAGGTACGTATTCGATTATTTTGTAAAACTTTTAAGTAGATAAGTAAATCTTAAATCCAACTGTATTTTTTAATCTGTCAACTTGATTGTTTTGAAGGGACGCAGAGATTTAAAAAAAAAAGTTGTGGTAACTTTATTGTTGCAGAGATTTCTAAAAAGCTAAGTTCTAAAGGTGAAATTAATATTATGCCTACTTTAATGTTTAGTTAAATAGCCTAAATTACGATTTAATTTTCATATAGGTACTATCCTTAGACGTTAAAGAAACACTAATCTAATATTATTACAAAACCTTACACACTCAGCTTACTAGGTAAGATACACCTAAAAGATTGTTTCAAAAGAGTTAAGCATAAATAAACGGTTTATGTTTCAAACACGCAACCAAGTAACTGTCCTACAGATGGGCTCCAAATTAAGGCGGACTTACACAACACTGTCTAAACTGATTTGAGTTGTTAATTTTTTTGATGCAGTCGCTTTTTGATAAGTTTATTCCGGGGTTTTCGTGAAAAGGATAGTAAACGACTTTGTGCAAGTTGGTCTAATGTCAAATACTTAGTTGAACTTATGGAAACTTACATTTTCATATATTAATACAGCATGTGTAGAGACGATTCACAATAAACTACTACCATACGATACGACTTGTATAATTTGTCTGTATATTGTACGTACCTAACACAATATTTATTATCTAATTGATTACGACTATTAGGTATTGACTAAGTTTATGCCATACTTTAAGTTGCTATAAGCTTAGAAGTCGGCCTGGTTGAAACTTCTGCCGAGGTCTACCTGCCACAAGTCGTATCGTTGCCGTCGTGAGTCGTGATAGAGACGTTTGCGCACGTTTGTCGACGGCGTGTATGAAACCCAGAGCTTTGTCATGCTCGCGCAATCTGCACCCGCTGTGCGCCACCGCTGATGTCTTATTCTGTGGTGTCATAGATTAGATACGTAGATGGGCCAGGGCCGTAAGAAAAACAGTACGTAGATATGAGGCACTGGTTATGCTGGAAATAAGACATTTTGACGTTTAGAACGTCGATTAGAATATCATTTCGCTAAATCATCGCTAAATTGAATAGTTAGAGCTGTCAGATTAAATTTTAGGTTAGACCTGTCAAAAAGGTGTGTTGTCAGAATAGCAGACGTCGCTAAGTGATATTTTAGCGATCCTAACTTTAGAGAAACGAACTCTGAATCGGGACCATTACCCCTCATTTTATGTTGATGGTTGTGACCCCTTTCCATTAATCAAAATAGAATGGTAGTGGTTTTCTTAGGACAATAATGCTTCTCAATAAACGAAACTAAATATTTTTGACCTTCTTGCGTTGTTCCCTCATTGCTGAGAGTCACAGCCCCTGTGATGTTGCGTAGGATATACATGCAGCAATAGTCCATTTATGACTTTTTATAGCTCTGTCGGTTTTGTACCACAATTAAAACGAAGCTGGCTTGCTAAACTATGCTAGACCATTCTAATATGACATAACCAAAGGAAAAAGAAGTAAAATGGTAGATGGATATAGGTACAGTAAGTCTATCGCGCTGTTTACCTAATAATACAATAAAAAAAAATTGTTGCAGATCATCGCGTAGTTCGGGTAAAGTTATGCCTTCATATCGTACATTTGTACCCTCTACTTTATCAATCTTAGATTGTCATTATTCTATGACCAGTCGGCATGTTACCCTTTGCTATTATCGGCTTTAATTGAAACTCGCCACAAAAACTCCAAAATAGGGCGAATGAATACTCCATTAGAGTCGAACTAGTATGATTCGCCCCACGGCTTCTTTGTCCACGCGAATGTACAAATCAAATGAAAATACAAATAAAACTGCGCCAATGGAAGAAAGTCATGATCTAATTTTACGGATTCTAATATAGATGTCTCGATTTAATTGCATTTGGCTCGAACGTGGAGCGTTTTTCGACTAGATTGCTTTTTGTATTAACTTGTACTGTTATTTTGTGGACAGTACAGAATAACCTAGATGGAACACGCTAGAGTTACTACACGATGTGTTGTCTAAGGATATTTCCCGGTTATGGAATATAAGCTGCTTTTTGTCCCGGAAATAAGCTACTGGATTTTGATAAACCTAAATCCACGCAGAAGAAAACGTGGATATGCTATAGTAGGCAGTGGCGTACAGTTCATAGAGGCATAAAAGCACTGCTTACCCAAATTTAAATACGTCAATGCTCAATAATAATCAAACAGCTATTTAAAAAATATTTGGACAACTAATGCCTAACCTAGCTTCAAAACATGAGCACGTCACTGATAGTAGGTACTCATTTGTGATGTGGAGTAGGGGTATGAGGCAGGCACAGGGCCGTGTGCGAGCTCTCTCGGATGGGTTAAGGTTCAGCAGTGGACGTATTCAGGTTGGGGTAAGTATAGATGTGACTGATAATTGCAAGTAGGTACACGTGTCATGTTAAATGCGTAATATTTCAACTGTACATAGTTTAATTAACATAACTTTTAAATGTCAAGTTTCGATTGGGAACGTTGTTGCGAACGTAATTTTTCATACGAATTAAAGACAAGCCGGTGTTGCATTACGAAAAGTAATTCCTCATTCAATCAAGCATCGCTGAAAGGCCTATTAAACCAAAGACACGCTATTGCCTTGGTAATAGCAGAAAACAACATTTAAGCCACGAAACGACCTACCAATTTCAAACAACCATTTTAATTGGAACCATCTTATACCCTCGCGTTTATTACCATTTGGAAGATTTTGCTCCTTTATACGGGAGGGTTGGGAGGTCGAGCGATACCGGTCGATGGAGCATCTACGAACCGAGTTGGGAGGTCCCTCGGTCACCTCGCTAATTGAATATGTCAATCACTTTAACAACGCAAATGAATAGCGTTTCAGAGATATATAACCAGTTTAGTTGGATACTTAAAAACTGTATTGTATCATTAATCTTGGAGTTATGAAAGGGTCTCGGTACGGTGGTAGTGCGGAGTGACAGACGCCCGCGGGTATCATCGCTCACCGGTATATATTAATGTCCATTTAAATGGGACAGCACTAATTATGCTGGTATACTTTCCGGTAAACTAATTAAGGAATGAGCTATGATAGCCTAGTACTTACAGCACGTGGAAATTGGAAAACCAAGAAATGAATAGATCTTAGTAAGTATTATTTCCATCCAATTGTTCTCTGAGTTTTCTTTAGTTCAAAGTTCAGCCACAGTTATCAGTTAGTTTGGAGCTGGTTTGGTGAGCCAATTTAAAGAAATACTTAAACCTATTACACCTTTTGAAAGTATTTAAATGTTTAGTATCCTATCCTATCATACTAATATTATTAACGACTAACGTCAAACTGTGTATGTTTGTTGGTTTGTCCTTCAATCACGCTGCAACAGAGCATCGGATCAACGTGATTTTGATAATATAGTGACGTTAATTAATATACCCATTATATATTTGAGGTCCTTGAGAGTGACATAAGCTACTTTTTATCCCGGAAAATTAAGTTCTATTAGAAAAGCTATATCGATTACTGTAACAATCTGATTTATTGTGATTGGCTAAATTTTTATTATTCTTGCTGTGTCAAGGGATTTCGGTTAATAGTGAAAGAGTTTTAGCCAATCAAAGATAATTGCCATCTTTCCACTTTAGCCATCGATATAGAAAATTGCACAATAACTGTAGCAATCAAAAATACCCACCTAATAAAGTAAAGTACATTCTACTGGTATTCATTGTATGGTGCATCAACACCATATCAGCATTACGCTGAGTTTGATACCCTTTTTGGGATTTTCTACTACACGGATTGTTAGTCAAGATTCAAGATTCAAGTCATTTATTAAATATAGGTACACTGTAGGTACACTTATTTTCGTCTAAAAATTACTTACTTAAAAAGCATGATGGTGATAATGGGTAACGGTATCTTAAAACTAAAGCTACGAGGGTTCCAAACGCGCCCTGGTCTAAGAAGAGCCCATAACAAACTTTTTTTTTTTAGTCTATAAGTTTTATTTATTTTTGTAATTTGTTTTGTTTTTTGTGTGTTGTGTGAAATCCTAAATAAAGATTTATTTATTTATTTATTTACTGCTCATAAAAAATTCTAAAACAATACTAATTTGTTTTCATTGCTTTCAGACCCGCTATCGCATTACTATTATTAAATCACATGTCAGACACCGTATTTACATTGCCAGATTGGTGAGTCGGGGCTTGAGCTAGGTAATTTGTTATAATAAATCATCGATAGGCCATACATCACGTCGCTGGAGTGACGCCGAGCGTATCCTCTGTCCTATTACAATGGTAAATGACATGAGATATCACAATGATTAGCAGCGGTGTGTAGGAGTTCTATAAAAAAATAATGTTCAGGATTGTTTAGTACGTACGACATTTGGGAGAGAATATATAGGTTATAGGTTATATTATTATTTGACGACCTTCGTGGCGCAGTGTGTAGCACTGTTGCCAGGCCCCGGTTTCGATCCCCGGCAGGGTCAATTTTGGAGTTTATAATTTCTGAATTTTCCCTGGTCTGGTCTGGTGGGAGGCTTCGACCGTGGCTAGTTACCACCCTACCGGCAAAGACGTGCCGCCAAGCGATTTAGCGTTCCGGTACGATGCCGTGTAGAAACCGAAGGGGTATGTGTTTAATATAACTGCCGTGCCCCTAACAGGTTAGCCCGCTACCATCTTAGACTGCATCATCACTTACTATCAGATGAGCTCGCAGTCAAGGGCTAGCTTGTAGTGGATAAAAAAAAAGTTAGATCAGTTTTAAATAAAGATCTAAAGTCCCACAAACTTCTGATCCGGTGGCCAGAATTGGAACAAATTTTTATCCCTGTTTAGTTTTTGTTTTTATTTATTTTTCATAGATACTAGCGACGCTATTAGGTATCACCGGGTTAGATAAGTCTCAAAATGAGTCCCCAACATGTTTTTTAATAACACCAAAAACCAGTCAGGGTTTTGAAAGAGCTGAGTTATTTTAACAGTTCTTTGAAAATCTTTCTGGGCGCTAAATAATTATTATATTAGATTAGTAAATTTATTAATTTTGATGTCCATTACTCTGGCTGTATAAACGGTTTTTATTTTATTTATTTAATTAAGTATTATACTTACTTTTTTTTGTATAATACGATTTATGGATCGTATCTTTCGAGTGATTAATAAAAATCGTTTATTTGTTGTTCTTGGGAGTTGCGGTAGTGTCTATGGATGTTATTTAAAGAAGATAACTACTTAATGAAAAATACAGTGACGAAAAACGTACAGACCTACCTACAAATATAGGCCAGAAAAATATTGAAACACTAAAATTGGCAGTAAATTAAAATAGTAAAGAAAGGTTATGGTCCTTCAAAAGATAATTGTACGTAAGCCGAAAGCAATCAATAAAATTATCAGGAATAATTTATGGGCTATTTAATATTCCTAAAAATATGGCCTAATCTTTTTATTATATTGGTTTTTAATGAAATTGTTTGAAATGTCACAAAAAATAACACCTGCTCTTTTATGGGCGAAAAGTATAATTATTATTTGCACCAGTTTGCACCTGTGACTCGTAACCGATTTATTTACGCTTCTTTTATATTCTGTTGGTGGTAAGCGGCATCATGCGGCATCAAAGCGGCAGGCGTCACGCTGCGTGTGCGCACCCTTACCACAATATCAATTTAGATAGATGCGTTTTCAGGGATGCGTGTTTTGGAATTTAAATCGGGTAGGTAGATTTATAAAAAAAGTTTTATTCTAACCATTTAGAATGTAGACCACTAACCTGCGGTACTTTTTCACGTGCCAGACTCTACTACGACGCTTATATAATTCTATGACTACGTAGCAATAATTGGTAATAATAATTTGGTATAGGCATCTCATGACTACCATCGATTCAAAAAAATGATGTGACCCACCAAAAAGAAAGATATTGCTGAGATAACTTACAAGTTCTAATAAACAATAACTGCAGACAGTAATATGCGCGGGAAAAATGAAAATTGAAAATAAATTCAGATTTCAGATTGCCTCTATTCAACAAACAAACATTAGGTAAGTAATTTTTCAAATTAAATAAGTATAAGTACTTCTTCAAATTAATAATTTAATACTGATTATAAATATCCGATGGCATCATACCTTTTGCAAGAGCTTGTAAAACGAACTTGCTACACGAGATGTAATTAAGATGGTCTCAAGACAATAGCATGTCCACGAGTTATTGATATTAGGGACCGAGTCCCAATAAATTCCTGCGTTAATTATATCGTGAGCGGCGAAACAAAGCGCGGGCGCGCGGCGTGTTGATTTTCAGTTTATTTCATTAGATCGGCGCCGCGGGGTGCGCTGGAGTCGACGCCGGGTCGTGTACAGTGACCATCCTGCATGTATTTTATAGGATTCAGGGTACCTATCCGTTCTTATTCATAAATATTTTTTGTTTCTAAGTCTAATAAAAAATAAAATATGATGACAAAACATGATTTACTGTTTTTTTTACTATTGAGATACAACCTTGAGCATATTTCAGGTATGAGGAGCCCAACATTGTCCAGCTTAACAAAATCGCTATATTAGAATGGACGACAATCGGCTAAAACCGTTATGGACTGAAGATGTCGTCAATCATAGCATCAGTATGGCGTAGTATCGGTAGGCTAAAACTCCGATATGTAGGTACTTAGTTGAACAATTTTCACCGTGATCAGGCACAAAATTAGTATGTGCGTAAATATAGGTGCACTCTCTTTCATTTGTACTCTTCTTAGACTGATAGTCCAATGGGACGGCAATTCGAAACGACCGGAGGGGGATCAGGTGTAGGATTGAAAAGGGTAACATGTTTTCTGAGGCTTCTAACTTAAACTTTCTAACTCCGGGCTAGTACTGAGAATTCTTTGACTCCAAAATCCAACACCTATTCATAATTAAGCAGCTATATAATAGTTAAGATAGTTAGAACTCATGGTCACCCTACAACCCGCCATAATGTTCACCTGCCTGCTTAAAAATGGTAAAATATAGCATTTTTAATGAGCACTCTTTTCAATTTTCGGCTCTGAGCCTTTATCGGCGTGACATCGACCTAATCAACTCCATGCTTGTTGCCGTGTTTATTTTTTCTAATATTATTGGTCAAGAGCCTATCACCTTTTTTGGAGTTATATTTTTTTAAGCTTTTAGGTAGGTACAAATGGTATTATATCGCGTAGACTTAATTATTATAATTTTCCACTTATTACTATTAACAACTTTTCTAAACATTTCATACATAGTAGAAGCTTAAATTATCTAGGGGGAGGAGCCTTTTTATCATGGGGACAAAAAAGATGATTTCCAAGATAAAAAGTATCTTGTGTGTGTTATGTCCGTCTTCAGTACGGAAAGTTTAAACTACTTTATTGCCTAACTTCGTCCTGGCTGGCTCAGCGGTTACTTCGGGATAAGATCATAAATACCTTGAGATTTATTTTGTCATTATTTTTTAAAACGACCTTGCTAGTTGCCACTAACTAGGGACTTTCAGAATTGTCTGTTAGATATATACTTTTTTAAATTCCATAATATGTATAAATATCTCGTAGGTTACATATTATATATACCTACTGTTTTATCAATTAGGTTTTTTATGGAAAAAAATTAAAAAATAAATTCATATTACGCAAACTTTCTGCGAATTGCTCATATTATACACAGCTAACGCACCTCACATACTTACAGCTTAAGTTAAAAAAAAGCTTAAGTATTTCATTTACCTCCTCCAAACTACCTACGGGCTCTCAAACCATAATTTAATGCTCACGTTGATTACCTCCCTGTTTTATATTCAAATTCGTTTGGAAAACATATGTAATTGAATTTCTGTATTATGGCGACGCGTCGCGGCATCGGCCCATCTTTTAATTGGATTATGAGTTGGAAATGTCGTGGCGGGTCATCAAATGCGTTTTATGCTAACGAATCCATGAGAACTGTTGCATTATGTTTATCTATACGGTTGATTGTAATTTATTTGCAATCAAGCGTTATTTGGGCTGGATTATTTTACAGTAATAATAAGTATCTCATCTACTAAGTAAGAATGAATAGTTACAAAGTAATTCAACAGTAAAAGGAAAAAATCTGATTCTCATAAAGTTTAAACATAATTAAACATTAAAAAGTTTTTCATCAGTTTAGTCGGAAAGTTTCATAATGATGCTCGATTTTAAATGGAAATCCTTTCATTGCGTCTAGTACGCAATTAGGGTATATTAGCCTCGTAAGGCACAACAATTCATCGTCAGAATGGAGTCGAATCAAGTCGTAAAAACGCGACTTTTGTCTTAAAAACAACTACCTAACTGGCAGAACGGCGATAGGTAACGCCGAACGAGTTCTTTGAGTCTCCTTCATATTTTGTTTTCAGTACCTAGTATATATATTTTAGTGTATAATTTCTGTACTTAAAATTGATATAGGTACCTATCTATTGTGAATGGCCGAATTTTTGGTATTCTTTGGTTATCTATATTCATTCATTCATCATTCATCGCGGGAAAATGCCAATCCCGTGCCGTGCCTCCCATGGACGCAGACCCTTTAAAACCATCCCAAATTGTTTATCAATGGAATCTGCTTTCTGAACAGATGGTCAAAAATTGACCAAAGAAGTAGGTTATTTTAAATTTTAAATGCCAGAAAGTAGGCCTATATAAAAATATAATGGAGTGAGTTTAATTTAAAATTAAAAAAAATAAACACATTTTTTTGTGTGAAAGATGACACGGATATGATAAGATCACACGGATATGCGTGTAAACGGGGTGGATATTACGTTGACGGATGACAGAAGTGAGCGGAGGAAGACAGTTGCACATAGCGTGGGATAAGGGCAGGCAAAGGAAGGAGGAGAGTTTTATCAAAAACGTTATAATCTAACTCACGGGCAAAGAACGCGTGCGGTCATTACTTCATTATAAAAGTCCACAAACAGTTTTTGCAACGCCGGCGTCAGTTACAATTTGCATGAACAGACCACTGATATCGAAAAAATCGAGATTCACAATGCCAAGTGTGTCTTAAAGCGTCCCTATCTGAACCGGTGGTATTAGGAGTCAAAATAGGACGTATCATAATTATTAAGAGACACCTGTATGTCGAATATAAAATAAAAAAATTGAGTATTGTGTAGGTATCTAACTAGCAGCTCAATATTATTTTGTAAAGAAAAATACTTCCAATGTATCCAATAATTAATTTTACTATGGCGTCTAAAGGTGAAGCGGCATTGGAAAATTAATTAGGTTCCATTTAAAAATAAAAATACTGTCCGAAAATAAGGAAGATCTATGTATGTTCCAAAAGTAGGTAATGCAGTAGCGAGAATATAATATTATGATGAATTCGTAAGAATTATTGACTTTGAACGACGTTTGACTTTTTCGGATATCAGTAATGAAATCCGAAAAAGTTCCGAAATTTCAGTCCAGCTTCATCCCTTGCGATTTACTCCATTGCTGAGTTGAAGACCTATTTCAGATCTGAAACAATCTGTTCTACGGTAAAATAAAATTCATACACAGTAAAATAAAACAAGTGAGTATAAAAGCTCGCTTTAATCCTTATACAGCCTTTCAGCTTCGGCTTTAATGCATGATTTTCAATAGTATCTTTGTAATTATAAAAATCAGTGGTACACGCAGACGCATTAGAGAAATCCGCGCGTTGAAAAGCGCAAAAACGTGAGATTTGTCGCGCGGCATAATAAATGATCAGCATCGCGCATTATCAGCAGGAAAGAAAGTTATTATGCTCCGCAAAAAGACAGTTAGCCGCCGCCATCAGCGAGATGAAGCCGTCACCGAGATTGCCAATTATCTTGACAGTATTTGTACGGATTGTTTACTTCACTTCCATACTAGGTACCTACTTCCGCATTACACTTACGTAAATTATACATAATATTCATGTAGTATTGCAATCGAATGCAATATCAGCGGGATATTGTAGACTTACCGGATGCTCGCGACTTCGTCCGCGTTGAATGAGGTTGCCGTGGAAACTCTTTAATTTTCTGGGATAAAAAGGAGCCTATGCGTTATTCCAGATTATAATCTATCTCTGTGCCAAATTTCATCCAGATCCGTTCAGCCATCCAAACTTTCGCATTTATAATATTAAGTATAGATTTTTTTAATTTATTTTTCCTGGCGCTTCTTTCCGACAAAAGCGGTGACGAACGTAGCGCAATATCCGTGGAATTAATAACTACCTTGAGCAATATCAGACAATTATTTATGTGCTTTGACCAACGATTTACAAACTCGATTATTATTGATAGATGAGGTTAAGCACAAGCTTGCCAGTTACCGGTAAAGCCAAGTAACCTTAGCATACCCGTAAGATGCCGCGCAGAAATCGGTAACGGGTAGTGAGGGTTTAATGGAAATGCCATACTTACCCCTCTCAAGTAGCCTGCTTTCATCTAAGCAGCACTGCATGATCACTTGCCCCCAGATGAGATTGCAGTCAAAGGTTCACTTGCATCGGAATAAAATAAGTGATTTCCTAAGCAATCTTTGTGGAGAAAATGGAGGAAAATTTATTTTAGTCAACAACGCGAATTAGTAAGTTGATGGGAAAATTTTACGTATCTTGATACCTAAGTTAAAGATATTCGAATGAATTTATATATAACCATCGTATCCCTGTTAAATAAACTAGTGGTTCGCCCCGAACTGAGACCTCGCGGTATCCATAAGATAGTTTATTATTTGTAAGCACAAACAAATAAACTTTTACAGAGCGTCATCTATTGACATCATTGTGAAGTTCTGTTAAAAATACTGAATCTCATTAAAAATTAAATAATTTCGTTTCCTTATAATATTTATCTAATTTTAGTATTAATGTTGTTCAAGTTATAATTCAAATAATTGATCAAGTTATTAATGAGGAAGGCGGAGGACCGTGTTTGGTGGCGCGCTCTCGAAAAGGCCTATGTCCAGCAGTGGATGTATACAGGCTGATGGATGGATGGATGGATGGATCAAGTTTCAGACTCAGCCTTTCAGAAAATTGAGAGTTCTGAGGTCAACTTTGGACGTCAGAAAATCTCCATTTCGTCAATTATAGGGGAAAAATAAACTAAAAAACATTTTGGACTCTATTCCTAATTATCTTTAAAATGATATACCGCAACCATATATAAAAAATATTTTAATTCGCATTCGCTTCTATGAGAGCCCCCCTGAAATAAAGATTTTTATAACTTTTTAAGCCCCATTCGGCTGGAGGCCATCGGTTTACATATTA
Organism: Erebia aethiops; assembly: GCA_923060345.2. Taxonomy (NCBI): domain Eukaryota; kingdom Metazoa; phylum Arthropoda; class Insecta; order Lepidoptera; family Nymphalidae; genus Erebia; species Erebia aethiops. Next base: position 15,843,823 of record OV281090.1, on the reverse strand, counting down.
TATTTAAATTTGAAGTAATTACGTTCAGTAATTCAGAAGTTATAAGGCTCTGACAGACGGACGGATGGAGGGACGGACGGACGGACAAGTGCAAATTCACTCAAGTAGACGCAGAGACCTTCGCTTCGCTCGGTCAATAAATGGCCCATGTAATAATTGCATGAACAACAATGTAAGTCTCGGTAAGTGGCAATAATGAGGGTTCGCATACATACGCTAGTTTAGCCATTAACTAGCGGTAACCCACGAAACATCTCTTCGTTAATGTGTAATACGCAATTAAGTAATACTAATGGCTGATTCTGAACTCTGCTGTTATAGGCAAGGTTTAGTACTTAAAATAAAATAAAGGTCTGGTGGATTTAAATTAGGATAACCATATCCAATTTTTTGTTATTATCTAATTTAATTATTAAGCTTATTATTTATATTATCTTAATTCTATAAGCTGCTAGCAGGCTCTACATTTTTTATGTATGACGAAGAATAAACTGGTACTTAACTAATATAAAAAAGCAATACAATAAATGTAAGTAAATGAATGAGGTTTGGAAGCGCTGAATACCAGAAAGCGTTCTATGGAGGAATTAGGATAGTATTATAAACCTTCGATGTAGGTACCTCTGCTAGATTTTTCTGACAAATTATCCGTAATAATTAGATAAATAATAATATTAAAATGTAAGAGGAGAACAGTATTTTGTTGATCTAACTTTTTTTTTATCCACTACAAGCTAGCCCTTGACTACGATCTCACCTGATGGTAAGTGATGATGCAGTCTAAGATGGTAGCGGGCTAACCTGTTAGGGGATTGGCAGTTATATTAAACCCATACCCCTTCGGTTTCTACACGGCATCGTACCGGAACGCTAAATCGCTTGGCGGCACGTCTTTGCCGGTAGGGTGGTAACTAGCCACGGCCGAAGCCTCCCACCAGGCCAGACCAGGGAAAATTCAGAATTTATAAATTCCCAAATTGACCCTGCCGGGGATCGAACCCAGGACCTCGACCGCACGTTAAGGCAACAGCGCTACACACTGCGCCACGGAGGTCGTCAAGAACTGTTTAACGATTTGGAATAAAAGGCATAAACTAAAATAACAGCTATTTACCGGATTTTCACACTGCCCTTAGGCGCTTGTAGTCAGATCTCAAAAAATAAAAATAAAAATCAGCTCCGAACCCCAACTGGGAGGGTATCATTAATTAGACGACTACCCCAGCAGAAATCCAAATTGTTTCTACTCATAATTGGATATTATAAAAATGTTGAAAAACCAAAATGAACTGATTCTCTCCGCCTCATTTGTATCTGTTTAGTCTATAGATTTCGTTAATTTCAGAGATCAGCATCAAATTACTTAATATTTTTTTTATTACAGTCTACCTTTAATAGTTTAATTATTAAAAAAAAGTTGTTTATTAATGAATTGTCTATATCACAGGGACTTTCTTAAAAATATTTGATTTAGGTACCTGTAGAAAGCTCAATAGTAATCGAAGAGGTCATTAGTTTTATTAGGTACATACCCAGTAGAATTGTGTATCTAAATTATATAGACTAGAGTCTGTGTATAAAGATAAATATCGCCATTCTGATTCTAAATACTTATTTTTGATGTATGATAAGTAGGTACCTACTTCTGATTTAGGTATTATTTTATTAAGTTATCATAAGCTTTAATTTTTTATCATACAGAACATTCAATGTTATTACAGATTCACGCTTGTCCGCTATCCTCTCCAAGCTGCTTAAAATGAAAAATGGTATCCAATTTATTATTCCAATTTACGGCTCTGCGTATTAATATTTGAATACACACAGTGATTTATCGCAGATAGGAGTGTGTTTTATTAGATTAGAATTATTGTTTTTTGAACTGATAATTATTGGACAAAAAACAAATCCTTCATTCCAGTACTATATCATGCCCGCGACTTCGTAAACGTGGATTACGGTTTTTTTATTCCCGCGGGAACTAATTTCCTGGTATAAAAAGAAGCCTAAATGTCCTTCCCCGGGATGCAATTGCATCCCGGGGAAGGACATTTAGGCTTCTTTTTATACCAGGTTAACCTATCTCAACCAAGTTTCGTCAAATCGGTTAAAAAGATGGGCCTGAAAGTATAGCATAGCATAGCATAGACACACAGAAGGACAGACAGATACACTTTCGCATTTATAATTAGTACTAGCGAATACCCGCGACTTCGTCTGCGTGGTTAGAGGTTTTTTGGTTCTCTTTAATTTTTCGGTATAAAAATTTTAGCCTAAAATTAGCCTATGTGCTATTCCAGACTATAATCTATCTGTGTGCCAAATTTCAGCCAGATCCGTTCAGCCGTTGTGGCGTAATTGAGTAACAAACATCCATAAATCCATCCAAATTTTCGCATTTATAATATTAGTAAGAAGTAAGATGGAAGTGGAATGGATATAATGTCTACGACGTCTAATCATTTTTAAACATCGTCATTCCAGGATACTGATTTGCTTGACTATATAATATGGTAACGACCACGCTGGCCAGATACGGATTAGAAGATTTCACACACCCATTAGAACATTCTGGAGAACGCAGAGAAAGCAAGTTTTCCCCTCTTTCTTTAATAAAGTTACCTTCTAATCAAGAGCGGATAGGCATCTTCTATAGGCACCTTAGGCTGCATCACCACTTGCAAGCAGGTCATTAGCAGCCAAGCCTAGCCTAATAATAAAAAATCATCTGCGTTAAAGCAAGTTTTTTTTCAGAGATTATCTTAAGAGATCTTTGATTTTAATTATCGCTAAGGGAACGTTTTTACCACACTTAAAAAATAATAAATGACTCTTAAAGTTGAAGTCGTGATCTTCAACCGCCATTACGTGTAGACGCAGGGCAGGGTCCGGGGTAGCGGGCGAGATAAATCATTGTGGCGCTTCTTCATGATTATCCGATGCTGTGATTGATTGAACCGCATCTCTGACGGACGAGCAATCGATGCTGGACGATGAGATTTTTACTGTAGAGCGGCTATTGGAAAATTTTTAAAACATCTTGACGACGGCCAGAGAGCCACTATGCCAAGTATGCCACGTGCGCGTAAGAATGTGTAATTAATAGAATTTGTTAGGTTCTATCCCCAGCAAGTTTGCCTTGAATAATAGTACTATTTCAACTCAATTAGATCAGGAATATTCTTAGTCTAATTATTTCCAAGTTCCGGCCAACAACTTAGTGTTTCAGTAAGTACATTGCCCATCCACAACATTGTCAAGTTCCTTTTATTCTAAACTAGCTGATGCCCGCGATTTCGTGGTTTAAGTTTTTTTGATTCCGGCGGGAATTCTCTAATTTTCCGGGAAAAAAGTAGCCATGTCACTCTCCAGGTCCTGAACTATACCTATGCCAAAAAGCGTGATTGAAGTACAAACCAATAAACCAACAGAAAAACACACTTTCGCATTTATAATATTAGTATGATTCACTATAATACCCATCAAAGACATACACATAAGACATATTTTGTACCTACTGCAGTCGCTTACAATCCAATAAAACAAATAGTCTAGTGAAAGTTTATTTTGTATTTTTCTGGAACTTCGTATCTCTTTTGTTTTTTGTCTTTATGTCCCATAGACTTATTGTTATGTCCCGTCTATTACTAATAAAACATTCATTTATGTCATGGGTATGGGGTTAAGCGGTGTGATGTAGCCATTAAATTCGCATTTTCTTGTGTTTAACCATGGTTTAACCTCATGTGTGTTTTGATTTTTTGTGCAATTTAAAATGTATTATATCTGGGTGGTTTTCAAACAGGAATTATAATTATGTTAAGGTATCAGCGAATGAATAAATGATTAATTCTTTGTACTCAATCCATAGTAATATTACAAATTATGTGCACTTGTGGCTGTCTGGCTATCTTTTAATCTTTTTACGTCAGGGTATAGGTATGAATTGTATATTAAGGGAGGTTTAAAAATCTCCACGGAATTCTATCTTCAGGGATGTAAACAATCAAAATTTCATCAAAATCGGTTAAGAGGTTGGCCGTGAAATAGACAGAAGAACTTTCGCATTTAAATATTTGATTATTCTGACATACTGTCAGAAAAAAAAGCAAATAGAAACTAATAAAAAATTATTTGATTTTAGAGGTTTTTTTGGTAAACACGTAGTGATGTGCCGGCTAGTTAAAAATGTTTATCCACGGATACAGATCCGAATACGGATATTTGGTGTCAAGATCCGCGGATACGGATACGGATTTTAACTTTTTTACTCAATCGGTGCGCGTGACCTTGAAACTCACTACGATAAATGATTGCAATATAAAACGTGCGAAATTGTTGATTTTAAGAAATAAAGAATAATCCGAATGGAATTTAATAGTTTTTATTGTTACCTAATCACCATGATGAATTTCATCTATGTATTGAAAATTAATAATGTAAAAGATCCGTATTTAGATCCGTCAAAAAAGTAACGGATACGGATACTCTTTCTTCTCCCTCGGATATCCGCGGATACGGATACGGATCTCAATAAAATAACAAAATTCCAATCTCATGATTTTTTTTTCTTAAAAAATCTCATTATTACTAAGTACTTACTTACTATCCTAAGAACCAAAACCAATTTAACCACTGATTATTCGGTTAGCAATTTGACACGATACATACAGTTAGTAACGATGTATTCAAATATTCAACCTCTAACTATTAAATTGGTAAATTGATTAAGAGATTATTCAATTAGCTTTCATGTGGTTAGATGGTGAAACTCATATATAGGTACACTAGCATTTGCCCGTAGCTTCACTCACGTTTGTTTCGATTTTCATACAAATTTCAAAGCCCAATGTTACTTTAGGGGTTGAATTTTCAAGAATCCTTTCTTAGCGGATGCCGAATTCATAATTTTTTATCTGTATGCCTTTCAGCCCGATCCGTCCAGAGGTTTGACCTGTGCATTGATAGATTAGTCACCTTTCTTTTTATTTTTAGGGTGCCTTAACCTATCCTTTAACACTTTTTATGTTATGTTATACAACGTACCTACTATTACCTATTCTGTGGTTATACCTAGGTAATTCATTGCTGTGCAGCGTAGCTTATATTAATTGTAGTTACTATAGAGAAAAAATTAATAAAATAAAATTAGAATTATAACGGAAAAAGTGGAAAAATGGTTACCGTTTAATCATTTTTGATAAAACTTTTAAACTTAAGTAACCAAGAAAGGGGAAGGGAGCGTCGAATTACATTCTTATACGCAATATTTAAATGACTTTATTTGTTAACCTTTCACGTAATGAAAGTCACCTGCACCTGCTATAGTGTAAGAACAAGTAAACGAACTCTTTGTAGCTCCGTGTAGTTTTGACGACCTCCGTGGCGCAGTGTGTAGCGCTGTTGTCTTAACGTGCGGAGGTCCCGGGTTCGATCCCCGGCAGGGTCAATTTGGGAATTTATAATTTCTGGATTTTCCCTGGGCTGGCCTGGTGGGAGGCTTCGGCCGTGGCTAGTTACCACCCTACCGGCAAAGACGTGCCGCCAAGCGATTTAGCGTTCCGGTACGATGCCGTGTAGAAACCGAATAGGGGTATAACTATCATGCCCCTAACAAGTTAGCCCGCTACCATCTTAGACTGCATCATCACTTACCATCAGGTGAGATCGCAGTCAAGGGCTAAATTGTACCTAGTGGTTAAAAAAAAGCTTCATCGGATGCCCGATTATTACAATCATTAATCGGGCAGGAATCGGAGCTTAATCGATATTTCGTCTTAGAGCGAGTATCGATTAATTATTCGAGTAGATTAGCGGTGGGCGGGGCTGGTCGGGACCGGCCGGGCCGTGTTTGTTTAATTACACCGATATCCGCCTTAAGGACTTGTTGTTCGAGAACTTCTGGTCTTAAAAGGTAACCCAATTATAGTTCTTTGGAGGTCTTACGTAGGTACTTACACATACTAAATATTATAAATGCGAAAGTGTTTCTGTCTGTCTGTCTATCTGTCTGTCTGTCTGTCAGCTACGCTTTCACGGCCCATCTGTTCAACCGATTTTGATGAAATTTGGTACAGGGATAGGTTGTATCCCTGGCAAGGACTTAGGCTACCTTTTTATTCCGGAAAATTCAAGAGTTCCCGCGGGAATCAATCTCTTCAACCGATTTTGATGAAATTTGGTATAGGAATAGTTTGTATCTCGGGGAAGCACATATGCTTCTTTTTAACCCGGAAAATTAAAGAGTTCCCGTGGGTATCAAAAGCCCTAATCCACGCGGACGAAGTTGCGGGCATCATCTAGTAGGTATGTCTATAAATACCGTTAACTCTTATGTATTTTGGCACAGTAGATAAGTAGTAACTATAGCAGAATTGTACATCCTAGCTGATGCCCGCGACTTCATCCGCGTTGATTGAGGTTTTTTTGGTTCCCGCGGGAACTCTTTAATTTTCCGGCATAAAAAGTAGTAGGTATATAATATGTGCTATTCCAGACTATAATCTATCTCTGTGCCAAATTTCATCCAGATCCGTTCAGCCGTTCTGGCGTGATTGAGTAACAAACATCCATCCATCCACCCATCCTTCCATACATCCAATCCATCCAATTTTTCGCATTTATAATTAGCATAGATTATATTTACAGTTCCACACTTGTGCTTGGATTGCTGAGGACTTTTTGATTCAGATTTTACTTACTTGAGGATACCCGTCCTCAGTAGTGGCATTAGGTTGAGATGATGAACTAAGTTCACGACTAAAGCGAAAACAAGCGTTTCCTCTTCTGTGAGTGACGATTACCAACACGTTTGATAGGCTGACGCTGTTTCGCTGTTGGAAAAAATATTGTATTGTCGCAGGGAGAGTGCTGGAAAATTGACCAATAATAATAGCTTGATATTGTAGCAAACTAGCAACTGCCTCGTTGGTCTAGTGGTGAGCATGTTTGACTGCGGCCGACGAGATCCCGGGTTTGAGTCCCGGGTCGGACCATAATTAAGTATTATGGGTTTTTCTGACTAGAAATTCTCAGTACTAGTCCGGAGTTAGGAAGTTGGCGGTTTTTCACCCCCGTGCCTCGGAGACTCTCCGAGGCACGGGGGTGAAAAACCGCTTAGCACTAGCGCGCACTAGCTTAACGTGCTCTCCGACGGAGAGCACGTTAAGCCGTCGGTCCCGGTTATTATCACTAACATGATAATAGTCGTTAAAGCTCGCCAACCCGCGTGGTGGGTCTAAGCTCTAATTCCCTCTTTCCTATGAGAGTGGAGGCCTGTGCCCAGCTGTGGGATGTTAATGGGCTGCAGTTAGGAGTCATTGTAACATTGAGATAGTGGCAATTTCGTGCTAATTTTGCTGACCGTAAAAAGGAATTTTATATTAAAATTAAGTTCGTAATAATAATACGTGACTTTTTAATTATTATTTTTAAAAACTACCTCGTTAAAGTTGTTAATTAAAGATAGGCAGGTTGAAAATTAAAACGAGATTTTATTGCATCCTCAAATTGATTAATTAATGCCGCAGTCGAGGCTTCACACGAAACTAGAGGCAATATAACTTTATAAAACATACAAAAATGTTTCGCTGGAGCTCCGTTTTTTAGAAACCATAATTAGATTTGGCGAAGGAACGCCCTTAAAATTAATGAAAGACGTGTAAGTTGGAAACTGGTAGCGTTATTTTAAATTAGCTGATAACCGCGTGACTACTTCATCCGCGTGGAATGTTTTTGTATTCCCACGGGAACTCCTTAATTTTCCGGGATAAAAAGTAGCCTATGTCAGTCTCCATGTCCTCAACTATAACCATACGACGTGATTGAAGGACAAAACAGCAAACCAACTAACAAACACACTTTCGCATTTATAATATTGGTATGATTAATAAATGTTCCATTTAAATTCAGGTATATATCCACAGATATTGGTAAACCAATTACAGTTACAATATTCACTATGTAAGCAAAAGGTTGGGGATGGAGATACGATTCCCGGTTGGAACGGTTTCGTTGATACTTAAGGTCTGTCAGAAATACCATAACCATTTTGTGCACAGTACAAAAACATACTAAACAATCCAAATAATTTCTACAGCACGAGTCGGAGTGCTGACGTGTCGTATGTGCTGCCCTCTCCTAACTTATTTTGCAGCTATTAGCATTTGTGTCATGGGATGCAAAAGGGATGGAATGCTTTAATCATTATAAAATCGCTTTCGCTCATGATTTACACCATTCGACCGGGTCGAGCCGGTAGGCGGGCGTGTGGAAATGACCTGGTAACTCGGTAAGGATAAAAATTCGATTACAATTAACTAAGTTATAATTTATTATCTACATATTTGTTTTTAGTTCGCTCAATCTGATTTTAACAATAAATTATATAATTATTCCGTATAGGTTCTATCTGAGATGGTTTCATATTATAGGTGTTTGAAATATATTCAAAAGAAGACTTCCTCAATATACCTATTGTATACTATAGCTGATGCCCGCGACTTCGCCAGCTCGAATTTGCTTTATTTTTTAAACCCCTTGGGAACACTTTCATTTCCAAAACAAACCGACAAACAACTTCTGCACTTTCGCATTTAGGCGCTCTAGAATCTGTGGTTTGCTAGAATTTAGTTAAAATATTTAGTTTCAAATTTAAACGAGTTCATGATTCCATGCTTATTTTTGAAACCATGTTTTTTATTATTATTATCAACATAAAAATCGATACAGCTTTGTTGGGTAGCACAACGAAAAACCACGAAGGTTTAAATTGCGTGCTCTTCCGTCGACATATCATAATTTTAACTATTTATTGCTAGCTAAATTACTAAAAATACGTCATGAAGAAAACTAAAACTAAACTACCTACAATTTACTTAAAAAATATGATTTTAACTTATATTTAAATTTATTTATTATTTTATTTTAAATTTAATTATCGATACTATTTATTAAGCGAGGGATCATGTAAATTGAAAACTACTCATATTTTAACAGAATCCTGGTAAACCACACACACCTGGTATTTTACAAATACTTTGTTCCTTTAAAGCATCGCTATATCATTAGTTTGGTTAAATAATTAATTAATAATCAAACTTCGCTTGTATGGGACGCGCCTAAGAGTGCTCGAGGTCAAACAAAAAGTTAAAGAAGCTGCAAGACAGGTTATTAACTTTCAATAAACGCATTACAATAAGTAAATGGTAAAAAAGAACTAAACGAACGCACCTAATCCAATTTCGATTTCCGACATTAAACATTAATCACAATGTTATTACACGTCGCCAGTTGAAAAATATGGCAGCCGGGACCGTCCAACGACCATCCATCAAGCATTGAAACAATAACTGGATTCCGACGACGATACAATGTGTTACAAACACATTGTATCGTCGTCTAGCTCCGCCTAGCTTAGCTATATTGATTTCAATTTTTATTATTCACTAGCGAATGCCCTTCTTGTGCGTGGTTTGAAGCTTTTTGGTTCCCGCGGGAACTCTTTAATTTTCCGGGTTAAAAAGTAGCCTATATGTACTATTCCAGACTATAATCTATCACTGACCTCTGTGCCAAATCTCAGCCAGGTCCCTTCAGCCGTTGGCGCGTGATTGAATAACAAACATCCATACATCCATCCATACATCCATATATCCATCCAAACAGTTTGAGGTTTTTGGTTCCCGCGGGAACTCTTTGATTTTCCGGGATAAAAAGTAGCCTATGATGTGCTTATTCCAGACTATAATCTATCTCTGTGCCAAATTTCAGCCAGATCCGTTCAGCCGTTGGGGCGTGATTGAGTAACAAACATCCATACATCTATCCAAACTTTCACATTTATAATATTAGTAAGATACAGAAAGCCAAACTATACAAGCTGATACCTTCGGCAGTAATATAGTTTGTATTTGCACCGGCTAAGGAAATATTTTCGACGAAGACAACGTTGGAGCAACGTTGGAGGGGCTGCTGAGGAATACCTACCTGCTCCCCGATTGTGTAAGGAAATCGGCATAATAATCGTTTATCAAACGGATAATTCGACCTGTTTAAGGAGTTCATAGATGCCTGCACGGCAAAAAGCATGTATGAACTCCTTAAACAGTTCGAGTAATACGTTTTAAGCTGATTACGATTTGCTTAGACAATTGGGACTCTGGCCTTGGAGAGCCGACGTTATGCTAAAGTAAATAAAGCTTAGGTTGACTTGTCATCATAAAAGCTTCTACCCATGACTCTGCCAGTGTGCGTCAAGCGCCAGAAGATCTGAGCATCGCATTTTCGGTACTGATGAAGTACAGCCTACCTGCCTTGGTAGTAGTAGCCTGCCTATAAGAAAATCGTTTTTAGTTAAGTTTGTCAAACGGATAGGAATTCATAGATGGTTTGCATATCGAAAAGCATCTATGAGCTACAAAATCGAATTACCTAGCTGTTTGATCATCGTATTCATATACGTTTTCGACTGCGCTCAGTCCGACCGAATTCACCGTACCTACTTATCTACATTTTGTAACATTTTTTTAAAAATGAAAAGAGCAACTGCTGAGTTTCTTGCCGGATCTTCGCAGTAGAATCAGCTTTCCGAACCGGTGGTAGAGTCTTGACTTGTCATAAGTGACACAAGTTGTTCTACGAGAAACGATACGATTTTTTCACACAATCGGGCGCCCGGCATCTGATAATAAAACAGCACATAGATTCAATCTCTTCTAGGTACCTACCTACTACCTCTTTACATTTTCAGGACTGAAACTGTATCGTATTCGGCACTTGATGAATCAAGGGAGGTCTTGTTTAATATGCTTTAAAACCAGCTCGGGCGCTCGGTGAGAGCTCGCACAGCCGTCTGAGAGCTATCCATCAAACGTCGAAACAATACCGGCTCGGATGTCACTCATTAATAACGTAATCGGGCCTAATTAAAATGTAATCCAATAAGAAATTCAATTACGGCCCTCCGTGGGAAGCGCGTGGGCACTGGGCAGGCTGAAAAGAGACTATTAATCTAAAATTCAATTATAATGTTGCTTTAAGCTAACGATTAGTGTTTAGCCGATTGATTCAAACATGGCGCCGTGGTATATTTTATTGCTGCGTGATTACTGAGTTGATTCCGGTTCAGGAAAAATTATTGTTAAAGGCTTGGATAGAGACAACAAGCGGCGGCGGCATATCTTGTTAGAGTATTTTAATTTTGATCAGATTTTACTAATTTTATTGTTTATTTCGACTATATTTACATAAGTTTTGACTGATAAGTGATAATTATTATTGTTGGAGGAAATTAAATCGTACTAATATTATAAATGCGAAAGTGTGTCTGTTTGTTGGTTTATTGGTTTGTCCTTCAATCACGCCGCAACAATGCAATAAATCGATGTGATTTTTTGCATGGGAGCATCTGTCTATAGATGTCAATTATAGATCTCAACATTACCTATTGTACGAGTTGAATGCAGAGCTTATGTATGGTGACTCATACATAAGCTCTGCATTCAACTCGCGCGCGAACTATAGTTCTTAGTTGATTCTTAGTATAACAAACATAATTAAGTAACTATATAATATGGAAATACAACATGAAGGCGTTCATAATGAGGTGCGCTCGTAAAGCTGAATGTGGTTCATTTAGCTTGTACTTACCTATGTAGGCGTTAAACGAACTATTTTACTGTCTGTACTTCGAAGACACATTTCCTCATTCTGCAGCTGCCCTCACGAGCTTCTTTTGTTTAATACTTACATTTTTTTATTACTTAATTTTTTACGCTAACTTTAAATCGCTTCTGTCGCCCGTTGTTTGGCCAAGTCTTTATTATCATTGAGAAATAAACGCTCTTTTCAATTTCCAACAAATCCTACTATGTTGTTAAACAATCAAGATTCAATATAAGATTAGAAGAACAGAAGCCGAAGTCGTTATCGAGAGAATTGTATTATACGTGTAATTATAGCTATTTATGCAACTGTATCGTAATGAGGGTCATTTTAATTCGAGTGCTGTTTTTTGATACGAGGCTTGCCGAGTATCAAAATAGGATAGTACGAGAATTAAAATGACTAATTACGTACAGTTGCATACAAGATTTTATCTACGACAAGGACGTCTTTATAATTTTTTACTTTGTAAATTAATAAAAAAGTCAAATCAATTGACTGGTTGGGAAAGTGCCAGAACCCAGAGCCGCTAAGCTGTAGGTATCCTATTTATGAAGATAACCATATCGATACAGCTACGACTCATAACGATACAGCTCCCATATCTACAACGAACTGTATCGTTATGAGAAGCAAACACGAAAGAGGGTTCAATTCGATATAGTTATCATAATCGAAATTGGAACTTTTCGATGCTGGAGTAGATAAAGTTTTTTTCAATGGAGCTACGACTATTATATTACAGCCTACTTTTATAACTACGCTGGTATGAGAGGCAGAAATGACTCTTTCGAGATTAAATTTAATTGGGGAATTTTTTGAATAGTAATAACTGACTCCAAATATGGAGTTTCTTAATTTGGCGCTTTCTTGTAGCCAAATTATAATACCAGTAAAGGCGTAGTAAAAATAATGGGTTCTTACTTTATGATCAAACTAGCTGATACCGACTCCTTCGTCCGCGTGGATTGTTTTTTAATTCCCACGGGAACTACTTAATTTGCCGAGACAATAAGCTTATGTCACTCTCCAGGTCCTCAAGTATGCTCAATGATATAAAAATCATCGATCCGTTGCTCAGTTGCGGCGTGATTGAAGGACAAACCAACAAAATAGTAAGTATAGTGACATAGGCTACTTTTTATCCCGGTAATTTATGGAATTCCCGCGGGAATAACAAAAAACTTAAACCACGCGGACGAATTCCAGTCCCAGTCATAAAGGGAGAGAGGCTAGATGCTTGTTGATTTAAATTATATAATATTTTGTTGAAATAAAAGACTTTAGTTATAAAATCCTTTTATTTTATGGAACCCTTATAATGATTTTATTTTAAAATCACCCTTTTTGTACAGGAATATTAATTTATTGATTAAAAACTTTCTGGTATCAAGCTTCTCGAAAAGTGTTTCTTTGGTGTTGTAGTCAAAGTAAATAATTTTCATTATTTACATTATGATTTTTCTTAATTAAATTCTGTTTTAGTAACATTATATTCGAAATGCCGCGTTTACACCATGAAAGTACACTCATTAAAAAAAACGGATTATATATATACGGAATTTTTGCCTGGGGAAAAGCCCTACCGTAAAAGAAAAGTTGACTGCATGGTTTTTGATAGTGTTGATTGCGTCGTCTTATTAGAATAAGCACATTTTGTGTATTTTTAAATACACATAGTATATTATAGAGTGTACTTTAATAGTATCAACGTTGCTATTGTGAATTTTAATTAATTTTCTTCCATTCCACACAATTATTGTCTTCGATGATATTTTATTAAAATAATGTTTTTTATACAAATGAAAACTGTTTTTACTATTTATATTATATTCGAACCCTTTTTGCAGTAAACATAAAAACATACTCCATAGGTAGGTATCTTAAAATATACAATAAATAACAATAAGTCATAACTGGACGGAGCGTATAACTATATTCTATTACTTTAAATTATCTAATACAATATTAGTACATAAAGTGGGTATACAATTGTCTCTGATGCCTTACGTGTTTTTGTAGACGAACAGCTTTTTATAAAACTGCTGCTGGCTAAGATAAACTAAAGATTTGGATGAAATTTTGTACTTAGAGTTGTTGTTGTTCTCTAATACTGTTCGTGGGAATAATTCGAAAGACGCTGAACGAATCTCGGTCGTGCTCAGATATTTGAAATTTTTTACAAAATTCGTATCTTCATATAAGTAATATGCCTGCCTTTTGCCTGTGTATATCTAAGGTCTTCGATATTCTCGTCACAGCCAGTACAATTAAATTAAATTAACAGATATTTAAAAGCTATACAATAATAAATACCGATCCACTCGACCGAGTGCACAACGAGTGTAAATGGGGCACTGCCGGCTTTATTTTGTGAAAAAAAATTAATAATTTTTGATTCAATTCTTTTTATTAAACATGAATTTAGCAAAATTCAAAAAGCTGTTCGTCATACCGAGCTCTTACAATCTTCACTCATCGTATTAAAATCATTGACCAAACTATTACCATGGACTAAGTTCAACTAATCAGGTCCGTATGGTGTCTTTGCCTCAACATTTCCAGCCGTATTTCATGTTCTCTTGCCGCTAGCCTCAGTGCTGCGATGCTAGAACTTCGTCGTTCCACCTCCGGCCCTGGCTGACTCGGGGGTGATTCACTTCCTGGGGATATTGGAGGGGACACTGAAGGAGGATCTGGGGATTGTCGAGGGGGAGCCGCGAGTCCCGCTAGGAGGGAGTGGAAGGGAGGTGTCGTTGAATATATTGGGGTTGTGAATAGAGGTGGTCTGGAGAGTGGAGCTCCGAGGTATTGTGTGCTCAGTACAGGTGAATTGCCGTACCTGTTGAAGAAAACTATGTTATTATTACATAATTGGTAAGGAATTTAACAATTAATTTGCCAATTTAAAGTTATTGTAGTATTTGACTATTTGGTCTACGTCGTCGTCATCGGCAACCGTTAGACGCCCACCGCTGGCGTGTGAAACTCCTAAAAAAGATCTACTTTTCTAAGGATTTCCGCTCGTGGCGGTGGTGACATAATGGTAGATTGGTAGAGTTTATACATAAAAGTAAGATTTTATTGCCAAATGCAAAGGTACTATTAAGTATTCTGGGATATAGGTATGATTTTTTAAATCTATCTTGGTGTATTAAATTCTTACCTGAACGAAGCTAGAGCGTTAGCATCAAATGGCTTCCTGAAGCCGAAGCCGAGTTGCGTGAAAGGGTTCGGCATAGAGGCGACGACGGACGGCGGGGGAGCCCCAGCCCCTCCCAGGTAGGGGTTGTAGGGGTGAGCCTGCGGACCCACCTTCTCCTGCTTACGCCATTTTGCGCGACGGTTTTGGAACCATACCTGGAAAAAAAGGTTGACATTTTCCTATATTGAAAAATCAGCAATGTGTACCTGCATTATTTATCTTAAAATACTAATTATTTTTAACATATTGGGTACCTAATATTACCCACTTACTCTAACTGAGCTTTTTTTTCCTTAGGGTAGGATTTTAATGATTTTTCAGATTTTAATTTAGGGAATTGAGGCTTGAATAATTTAATTCATTACCAACTTGACTAGATGATGCCCGCTCTACCTATTTTGTAGTTGTGGACTCAGAAGTTTTAAGAATTCCGTGAGAATCCTTAAATTTTACGGAACAAAAAGTAGTAGGTATCTATCCGGTTCCAGGTTGTAAGATAAATCATCGTCGGTAGCCAAGTTTCAATCAAAAATTCAAAATAGTTATAAACGGTTCGATGTGATCATGTAATTAAGTAACAAACATACAAATCTTCGTATTTATCATATTAATATGGCATTAAATTTGGCAATACATTAACATGAGCCGCCCCCCGGAGTTCACTTTCCATCCATTTATAGTGTAATCCGCGGAATTCTAAAAAAGGTATTTGTTTTTTTATACTAAGACCACGGCATCTTGCGAATTTAGCTATTCTAATTTAATAATTCTACATAAATTAATTATAGGTGCGTCCGCAACAGCTGACGTAGAAAAGTAACTATTCGAGTTTATAAACTTTGGTTTGCGGTTTTTCGTTGGTTACACGTCATAACATACCTTTTCTGTAGAATGTAAAATTACTGATGATGGAAAGTTAATTCGATGCTTGCCATCCAGCGTTTTTTAATAAAGCCGTAGAGATTTTGTGGTAGAATCTTAACTTATCATAAATGACACAAGTTTTCCTACGTGACATAAAGAAATTATTTATCATAGCACTTATTTTATTATTTATCAGATATATAAAGCAACGTAAAAACTGTGACGCTATTTGAATACGTCAGTTTTTCAACATCAAGCATTGACGTTTCACTTGTCATATCTGCGCGGTGAAGCTCGTGCTATTTTATCAATTCTATATATTTTCTGAATTCTCTGGTTAATCCAAGTTTTTGCCGACGACACCGCATGTGTTGGGGAAAAATTTTCATAATTAGTATAAATATTGGGAAATGGGGATTAATATTGAATATTAATGAACGATACCTGTGGCGACAAATATGTTTTAGTTTTTCGTACCAAAATTGGGTCAAATTAGGCGCTAAGCCACATCTTACTTATACTTATAATATTATAAATGTGAAAGTTTGGATGGATGTATGGATGTTTGTTACACAATCACGCGCCAACGGCTGAACGGATCTGGCTGAAATTTGGCACAGAGATAAATTATAGTCTGGAATAGCACATAGGCTACTTTTTATGCCGGAAAATTAAAAGTTCCCGCGGGAACCAAAAAACCTCAAACCACGCAGACGAAGTCGCGGGCATTCGCTAGTCATTTATAAATATTATTACATATACTTTTTATAAAGTGCGTGAGTCTGTCTACGACGCTTTCACGGTCCATCTTTTCAACCGAATTCGATGAAATATATAGAATAAAAAATAGATATACTGGTAGGCAGGTAATAGGTAAGGTACGTAGGCACGTGGCGTCACCTGGAGTAGGGCTCCAGCTGAAAATCAGCGCAGAATGCTCTTGTGATTTATTGCAAGGTATTCTGCATTATGCTGAGCTGATGCCTTCTTTCAGGTTGTGCCACACACGACAAGTGTTGTCATGGTGCCTCTAGGCATGAGTTTAATGCTCAAGTACTGGAGGCACCATGGTAACATTAACCTTAAGGTGTGGCACAATGTGAGAATAAATAGTTTTTCTTTCTTTCTTTCTATCACCTACCTACCAGCATATAGTAGGGTAGCCCTCCATCGTATGGCCTGGGACAACTTTTTTACCCTAGATTCGTATTGTTACAAATTGATAACCTAGCTATTGGCTAATTTCAATACCTACAATTAAGAGTTTAAAACATATTTTTTTCTGATACTCGAAATTACGAAAAAGTCAATAAATTACAAAAGCCATCAACGGCCCATCAGCCTTGAAGGCGGGGAAAAAATTAAATTGATTGATTTATTCACTATATTGATCCAATTTTATCATTAAATATGTATGAACCGAAGACGAGCCCCAGTCATTATGAAAGCCGATATTTTTATGGTAATATAAATTAATTCACTTATGATAAATGCGATTCAGTAAAAAAATCTTTAAGGCCAGTTTCTTCAAATGTCGTAGTTAACGAACACTCGGTAAAGCGTCTACAGACGTGCCAATAAGTCATCTGCTAACGTATGCCATTAATTCCAATAAGATTCCGGAAAAGGGATCCTGGGTTCCTTCAGGATAAATAATGGAATCTCATATCTGATCAGATTTCAAAAATATGTACTCTTTAATATGGTATACTTTCAGCGACAAACCTTACGAAGAAAAAATATTATTTATTTAAAAATATTGTAGCACTGCGAAAAACCACGTAGGTTTAAATTGCGTGTTAAGACCGTCTTCTGTCATTATTTTAATGCACAAAGCACAATGATCAGCTTTCGACACTTTTACCCAGCCTAACTGGATCAATTTACATACGAACGACAAAGTTGGATATACAGTCAAGAATCAAGACTTAATTTGACGTTGGCATGTCTACAGAAGCTATAGGCATAACGCAATAAATGCATTGTGCATCTTAAACTGTGAATCAACGAGTTGATCTGATCCTAATATGTTGACTAATAAAGTTGATTTTGTTTTGACGTTAATGTTTTGATTAAGCCTACAATCGTATTGCAAGATGATTCGGTGTTGTTGTACGAATTTTATACGTTGTAATTGAAGGCAGACACGTTGCGAGAATGCTGAGTACTGTTGGGAAAAAAGACACCGACAACTAGGGTTGTCAGATAGGCGGAAAATACAGGAAAGCTTAGGAATTTCGCGCCTTTGTATTGCCTAAACAGCCCATACAAAGGCTAAATGCATTATAGCATAACATGCAACAACCTCGTAATGGTTTTCCGTCGGTTTGGTTTTTGACACACTCTGCCTCTGTTTTCTGCTGTATATCCCCGAGGCGCCATTATAGCTGATTTAATACTGAACCAGTATACTAATCAGTCATTTTGACGACCTCCGTGGCGCAGTGTGTAGCGCTGTTGCCTTAACGTGCGGAGGTCCTGGGTTCGATCCCCGGCAGGGTCAATTTGGGAATTTATAATTTCTGAATTTTCCCTGGTCTGGCCTGGTGGGAGGCTTCGGCCGTGGCTAGTTACCACCCTACCGGCAAAGACGTGCCGCCAAGCGATTTAGCGTTCCGGTACGATGCCGTGTAGAAACCTAAGGGGTATGGGTTTAATATAACTGCCATGCCCCTAACAGGTTAGCCCGCTACCATCTTAGACTGCATCATCACTTACCATCAGGTGAGATCGTAGTCAAGGGCTAGCTTGTAGTGGATAAAAAAAAAAAAAAAAAAAATTATAAACCGCACACATTTTTAAAAATAATTCTAGTGAAAGTTATACCTTGACTGCGATCTTACGTAATAATGTTGATTGTTGTTATTGATGGTAGTATGTTAAGTAAGTGTTAGTGTAGATTAGAGTAGAAAGGTTAGTGTAGGTACACCTCTTGATAGAGGTGTACCTACTCATATTCAACCCCTACCCCTAATCGGTAATCGAACCCCTAAAAAACGGTAAATCCTGTACGACATCGTACTGGAACTAAAAATCGCTTGACAGCATCTCTTGCCTATAAAGCCGCTCACCATAGCAGAACACAGAAAATTTAGAAATTTGCAAATCGCCTCTGTTTCTAGTAAGATCACAGCGATCATTCAAATTCAATTTTTTTTTAATTCGAATAAACTTTTATTTTCTAAAAGCACTTGCTTTTGAATGGTCGAGGGAATCTACCACTGGTTTGGAATGACATTCCTACCGAGAAGAACCAGCGAGAAAAATGGTGGTTGCTCTTTTGAAAAGTTTAATTAACAATTTCATCAATGTGTAGATATCTATGTAACCGCTGTCCGCATTGCTGGAGCAAGACAAATCCATGCTCTTTTATCGTTTACATAATTTTCATCACTATGGTACCAGGGATGTCCTCAAAAGTTGAGACAACCCTAAGGGCTATGGTTTAATAGTCTGTGAGTTGAGTTGTCCGTCGTATCCACGTAATCGCTGGAACCAGTCCTCGGATTTGAGCGCTAAAACGCTCTTCGTCGATCAGCTGTCCGGCCCTGATGATACCGTAATCAAGCTTTTACTTTTACACTTTTTATTGGCAATATAAATTTCGTCCGTTTATGTGATTTTTAATTACTTTACATACAAAGACTACTTACTTGAGGTTAATTGTCGGCTCTTCGAGATTTTAAAATATGGTTCCCGTATTATCCTTTATGTGGCATACTTTGTTTTAATATTGTTGACGTTCGAGTTTTAGAATTATCATCTTTATTTTAGGTATGTCAAGGTACCTACGTGACATTAAACTGACATTTTGTAATAATACCTACTGCTTTATGCGATAACCCTGAGTATCTGGGAGCAATTTTCGATTTGATTGGTGCTCGTTTGTCTCAGGGATGACAATAATCTCCATAAGGCACAAATTGGCTTAAAGTGTTACCACTTATAAGACTTAGAACCTGGGGATTCATTGTAGGCTCTACATTCAAGTCAAGATAACAAGGCAGTAGGTATTTTTTAAATTATTACTAATAGATTTCTGCTCGTCTATAATCACTCCAGATTGCTAAAATTCTGATGTAAAGGAGAACTATAATAGGATTTATGAGTCTCGGACGCAGCGATGTTTTGTTTAGAAAATCTTTTATGCTCTTGTTGATGGAATTAAATCTGCATCATCATCATTCATCACGTATGGATATTATCACCACAACCCATCGCCAAGCGAGCCCATTAAACTTACTGAGCACGCGCTTGTCTCCATGTGAGTGAGAAGGGAAAATACAACCGAATTGAAAACCTCCTCCTGTTTTTTGAAGTCGATTAAAAATATCCGCAATTCCGTCCATTATTACCTATACATGCTGACGTTTTTATAAAACTCAAAATTATACGGTCATAAACCTGAATTAAGTAGGTAAGTAAAACTTTACTAAATGGGATTTTGAAAAATGCTGCCATTACCAACAGATGGGAGCTGTGAGATTGTTTCTGTGCGTATAACTGGCGGTAATTGCTCGCTAAATGCTCTTTAATGTGGGAATTTGTATTTTGTATTTCTTCGCCGAAGACGACGTCCTTTGTCCTGGTAAGTGTTGTGCGCAGCGCTTACAAGTGGAAAGTCTTCGGTTACATTTCAGACAGGGGCAATTTGGGAATTTATGGTCTTATGGTCGCTCAAGTACAATATTGCCATTTTAGTTTCTAGATCATGAGATGAGATTGAAATCGAGCGCTTGTATAATCGATAAATTTAATATATTTTTAGGTTTTATTTAATCGTATGGCGTTTGGTACATAATAAGCGTTTTTATAAAAAGAACGCTTATTTCGCCTGCAAGTTCGTCGCTCGTTTAGCACCACCCAGGGGTGTCGTGCAGGGAGGTAGAAGGTAGCTCCTGCGGACGTGAGCTACGGGGCATATTTTTAGGTAATCCTTCTTTATGTTAATAATGATAATGTTTACCAACTGTTTTAAGTTATACAACCAGTGTATGATAATGACCGGATGAACCAGATGGTGATAATGAAAAAAAAATCTTGGCTGAGTTTGTTGTGGGCTCTTCTCAGACCCAGGGCGCGTTTGGAACCCTCGTAGCTTTAGTTTTATGTAACTAATGATCACCATCATATTTTATAAGTAAGTAACTGACGTCAATATGTGTACCTACAGTGTACCTAAATTGAATAAAGGGATATTTGATTGATTGATTGATATATTATAATATTATAAATGCGAAAGTTTGGATAGATGGATGTATGGATGGATGTCTGTTACTCAATCACGCTAGAACGGTTGAACGGATCTGGATACAATTTGGCGCAGAGATAGATTATAGTCTGGAATAACACATAGGCTAATTTTTATCTCAGAAAATTAAAGAGTTTGAGAGAACCAAAACCCTCAATCCACGCGGACGCAGACGCGGGCATCAGCTGGTATTCTTAGATCGTACAGTACTACAATAAATATTCGTATCGAAGTTTAATTAAGCTGTTACGGAAATAGTCTCACGCGGCATTGGTCGGCTGTTATCTCAACCCGCCTAATTTGTATGCGGATAATTGCCGTGAGCAAAACGTACGACTACAAATGAGCAAATTTTTTTTGCACATATTGAGAAATGAAAGCGGATGAAATAAGCGATCACTGACTATAGCGTCTGGGGAGCAACTTGCTACGTAGTAAAAGTATTCATACTAATATTATATAAATGTGAAAGTGTGTCTGTCTGTCTATCTGTCTGCTACGCTTTCACGGCCCATCTATTCAACCGATTTTGATGAAATTTGGTATAGCGGTAAGAAACATCCCGAGGAAGGACATATTATTACAGATTATAGCCTGGAATAACACATAGGCTACTTTTTATCCCGGAAAATTAAGAAGTTGCCTCGGGAATCAAAACACTTAATCCACGCGGACGAAGTCGCGGGCATCATCTAGTTGTATATAAATATTGGACTGACAAACAATCTGTATTTAATCTTTGTTCGATATGTATTCCTTTTGTTATAGATATTATCAGTTCGTGGGTACGCCAAGCGACGCGACGCGATTCGACGCCATAGAAAATGACGTTACGTCTACGTTGTCGCGTAGATACGTCTGTTTTTCTATGGCGTCGCATCGCGTCGCGTCGTTTCCGTCACTCACTTAGGACAACGGGTTAGAGGTCACTATAGAGAAAACTGACGACCTCCGTGGCGCAGTGTGTAGCGCTGTTGTCTTAACGTGCGGAGGTCCCGGGTTCGATCCCCGGCAGGGTCAGTTCGGGAATTTATAATTTGGCTTGGCTTGTTACCACCCTACCGGCAAAGACGTGCCGCCAAGCGATTTAGCGTTCCGGTACGATGCCGTGTAGAAACTAAATAGGGGTATGGGTTTAATATAACTGCCATGCCCGTAACAGGTTAGCCCGCTACCATCTCACTTACCATCAGGTGAGATCGCAGTCAAGGGCTAACTTGTAGAGGATAAAAAAAATTTTTTTTGTTGTTCTTATAAATTTACATAACTTTTTCCTGTAAATAACAACGCTAGGTACGAGTTATATAAAATGGTCAAGTCGAAACTTTAAAGCGATTTCATAGTAATAATATTATACGTTATTAATAATTTCATCATTCGGGCAGAGTTTAATAATAGGTACTAAAAAGACAAATAAGTATTGAAGGTGGTACTCGTGTAATTTGGCTGTAATTTCGCTACATTATATTTGTATCAGGCCCGATTAATCACCATAATCAATGGCTTGTACAGTAATTGGCAATTAGGGGAATTACAGCCATTCACGATGTCGTGTCGGCAACATTTTAATTTGATTATAATAATACCTGTATTCTGGCTTCTGTTAGACCGATCTTCATTGCGAGCTCCTCTCTGTAACAATGAATTATAAGTCAAGTTATGATATGGTCTATTTTAACTTATACAGGGTAAAGGACATTGACCAGCGCCCATACAAAGTTCGCCTAAGAACCAACAGTCATAAAACATACATTATCGGATTCAAAATAACACATAAATACTATTGTAGTTAGATTTGAACAACGGACACTTCAGAGAATTTATTCATTATCACAAAACTATTTTCAATTTTGAGGTTATTTCCACTCAATCTGCTTGAAAATAAATATCATATTTATCCAATTGTAATAGAGCTCTAAACAGTATGTAGAAAAGACAAGTTTTGCCGTAGTTCACCAATAACATTACAGATGGCATTATAAATATTAATTTATTGTACTTTCAATAGATGGCGTTGCGAGATTCGGAATACTAGCGCACTCAGTGCTTCAAGCTGCTTTTATCTTATTTCGTAAATTACGGAACCAGCGCTCAAGCGGTGATATTGTTTATTATTTTAACCTGTAAGTTATAAGACGGAAAAAAAGGTAATCAATTTAATACCCCTTTATTTATTTTTTAATTAATTCTAAGTGTCCGGCGAAATGTAATATTTGGAATAAAAGTTAAAAAATAAGCTAAGAATTACTGTATATTTCAAAAGTATGTTGATTCTTAGGCGAATTTGGACAATGTCCTTTAAAACTTATAACCTCGGGTTCTATCTTCTGTAGAAATGTTGAAAAACTTTTGTTCTGCGACTTTTAAAAAAAATGTGTTAATAAAGTTGGCTGCTCTAAGACAGCATTACTCCACGCGATTAGCTGTCGGCGCGCGGCAGACCGGTTACCGCTCGGTTACCACTAAGGCTAATAAAAACACGGAGTAGAAGAGTGTCTAGAGTATACCGTTAAAAGTTACGTGCTTTATAAGTGAATTTATCAAGATTTTTATTTAGAACAAAAGTTTTTCAAATACTGAAATAGAAGAATTTGCGGAAGTCCATGATTATGGAGGGAGCAGAAGTTTACAATCCTGCATTGCGAGTCAACATCACCTGAAGATGCTCTAGTGTCGGAGTGAAACGTACGTTGAGAATAATTTTGAAGATTTGTGTGGTGTGGTGTTGTGCCGGTGCTAGCTTACTGGGCAGTGAATATCGAAAGCTACACGTCACACATAGATTTGTCTGTTTTGGCAGATTGTAGTGAATTTAAAGTTTTTCAGTATTATTTACAGACCTACTTCATAGATACGTACCTATACGTAGACGAGTTGGCCAAAAGCGAAAATTCTGTCTCAATCATTGCTACAATTTCAATGGTTGTGATTAGATACATTTTTGGTATGATTACTGCAACTACAGCATTTCAATCAATTATAGTGAGAACGTGTTAGCCATCGTGTCGGCCAATCGGGAGATTTTTGAGAATGTTGCTGAATGCTGAGTTATCTAATTTTTTTGAAAATCAATATCTTATTCAGCTAGGTATACATATTACCCACATTCACTTTGAATGCTTCAAGCAAAGCTTTTGTCTATTTTATTGCACAGGTCTGCCCAGGAAAAAATGTATCATTATTGTACCTATATTATACCGGAAACATTATTGTATATTAAACCGGTACAGCTATTGTAAAACGAAATCATACAAGGATTTGAAGATTTGTCTTTTATCTAAAGAGAAACGTTACTTTTTCCAAATGTAGTCCATGTTAAATAGATTACTAGTGTTATCTCTGATAAGATACGCATTTAATTCATAATTTAAATGTTTTTAACGATAAAAAGTATCAATGGAAATTTGCTATTGCTTTTAGTTTAATCTAAGAATTGAAATGAATTTAATCTAAAATACATTGGTATTTAATACACGTTTGATGATTCACCAAGTTGAAGTGGCACTGGGCAGGCTATGCTTTGTCATGGGACTTGGGAGCGATGGCCTCTGCTGCCGATAAACCATAGATTTGAGACCGCATACAAGTAAAATGCACACCAACATGATGGACTGACGATATATCTACTGATAGCCATTCTTCCATACTTCTATACTAATATTATAAATGCAAAAGTGTGTCTGTCTGTCTGCTATTCTTTCACGGCCCATCCGTTCAGATTTCAGATTTATTCAGATAAAGATCACAAGTACAGAAGTAATTACAACAGTAAGCGGGACAATAATTTCCGCACTAGGATTCCCTGTATCGCGGAAATCACACGATTCAAACGATTTTGATGAAATTTGGTAAAGAGGTAGTTTGAATGTCGGGGGAGGACATAGGCTATTTTTTATCTCGGAAAATTAAGCACGGGAATTAAAAAAAACCTAATCCACGCGGACGAAGCCGCGGGCATCATCTAGTACTCTATATTATGTTGGCGGTTGGTGTGTTCAACTTTATTGCCAGTCGTACCATCGAATTTGCAAGACCAAGTTTGGCCATGTCAGCCACTTTAATGGAACACACTCCCAGAAATAGTTCCAAGGTTTCAAATAGGTTGTAAACATCGATTTGGAAGAAAGGTGCATTGAAAATGTACGTACAGTACCCGGCAATAAATATTGCACATCGACCTTTGGAAAGAGACAATCGGTTATTTCGGTTTCGTATAGCGTTATCTCTGTCGCACACTACCGATCGGTAGTGTGCGTGTGTGTGTGTATAGGAACCGAAATAACCGATTGTCTCTTTCCAAAGGTCGATGTGCAATATTTATTGCCGGGTACTGTAGGTTAGCTATGGAAATAAAATTATAACAATAGCTAAGATTTCACTGAATAAAGAACTCTTCACCAATATCTCCTTCATTTAATATTTAATACAAAGCAACCAAGCAACATTACTTCAAGTGTTCGCTTTTCAGTATATAGAATACAAATCTGCCCCCCGATTTTTATCAAACATAATTATAACTCGAACCGTTTAATGAATTCATGGATGCCTACATAATATCAAAAAGCATGTAGGAACTCTTTCAACAGTTCGAGTATACCTAATACGTTTTAAGCTTTCAAATGATAACGATTGGCTTAGACAATTGGACCTCTGTTAACCAGTCATTGATAAAAAAAGGTACTAACCTAGTAAATACATCAGGGTAGTGTGTCCTAGAAAAAGCCTTCTCTAATTCTTCCAACTGGAAGCTCGTGAAAGTAGTCCTATATCGTCTCTGTTTCCTCTTTGGAGCGAAGTCATCAGCATCATCACTGTCTGCGGACCCTGGCAGCGGCCTCTCCGAAGCAGGTGATTGGTCAGCTCGGGCAAGCTCAGGGGTTGTTCTCGGGGAGTCGTCTTTAGGTTGCTCCGATAGTCCCATGCTGGTGTACTTTTGGTATGTGTCCTGGTGGAAGTAATCTGTGGATAAAAAAAAATAATATTAATCGAAAACCTTATTCCAAGGACAAAATAAATGCTCAAAAAATTTCGCTGCAACAAATTGGATTGGAGTCGCGCTATATTATTTGCGTTGATAAAATGCGAAGCGGCTGACTTTAAAATAGGGTTTTCGGCGTTTTGAAAAGGGGTTAGGTTTTCAATTCTAAAACTTCTAAAGATAGTTCTAACAGATTCCTCATATTTTTAACCGACTTCAATAAAGGAGGAACTGCACAATTGAGCGTGTGATTACATAGTAGGTACCTAATAAAAATCAGAAAAACAAATAGGTAATAAGTAAATTACTTGTTAGATATGCAGTAAAAATAGATAGTTGCATAATATAATTTTTTTATAATTTTATCTTCTCCAAAACTCCATCATAAATAAATATGAGAGCTGGCAGTGTTAGGTCAAATCATTAATATACCCTTTAAAGTTAATTCTACTGAGTATCATTATAATATGAAATATATTATTATCTAGGTTTATAATATTAAAAATATAATTTTCACATAATTAGCTGACAACATCCAATTAATACATAGTTAAATATTTTATTGTAAAGGTTTTGATATTTTACAATCCGAGTTAGCAGTAAATAAGGTCAGGGGTGCATATTTAATAACTTTTAGCATCTTTAATTATTATTAATGCTGGTTTAATGCTACATAAAAAACTGGACAAGTCTAAGGTCAAGGAAATAAAAGCAAATTAACGAGTTTAATTTTTGTATTTTTGCAAGCAACCAATCCACTCGACTTTCTTTTTAAGTGATAATTTTAATGGAATTGTTATTTCGAAATTGTGATTCCTATAAAACCTAAACTATAAAGTGAACTACTCTTTAAAACCTGATAATATAGGTTATATAGGTACAAAATTCTAGCTAGCTATTCTAGCTCTAATTCCCTCTCTCCTATGAGAGTGGAGGCCTGTGCCCAGCAGTGGGACGTTAATAGGCTGTAGTGATGTGTGTGATGTGAGGTACAAAATATGACTATGTGTTGAGCCTTACCACAAGCACTTAATGTAATTATTATACATCATACAATAAATCGATATAGGTATACAATACATTCTGCACAATTTAATGTAAATAAAGTGCTACTTGTATATAAAAACTTCTACACCCTTTCAAAAATCGAACAGAAAACCGCTCACTAGCTAGACATGCATTTGAACTGCTGCAGAAAGCTCGAAAAATTTCACAACACCTGCTTGCCTATCATATTATTATTTACTGGTTACTTTGTAGGTATTGAAAACAAGGGTACGTATTCAATAAATATAACAAAATATTTATATTACAAGTAGATTTAGATAAGATAAATTATACGCAACAAAAAATCTCGATTGCTTTAGTTGGTGCTATGTATCTATCATACCTAAGTACTCGTATTACCTATACCAAAATAGGCGGAAAGCTGGCGAAAATTTTAAAAGGATACTTGGTTGAGAGCAGGGATGTTATGGATATGAAATTTCGGATCCTGATACGGATACGGATACAGGAATAAATAATAATATTATACCGGTTTCAGATACGGTTACGGATATGCAATTATTTCAGATTATCCGTTAGTTTCGGATAGTTTCGGTTACGAATATTAGATTTTTTGGCTCGGCCGCGCAAAAACATAAACCTGTCATAACATGTCTCATTTAGATTCTGCCCCTATCCGGAGATATTCGAAACCTTTGTGTCGGATTCGGTTACGATTACGGATAGATTTTTATTTCGGATATCGGATAGTTACGGTTACGGAGCTCCATAATATCTCTGGTTGAGAGTTAGGCGATATGGTCTGGCTACCGGGTTACCTACAGCTGAAAATCAGCGCCCTGTGGTTAGTGGTTACACGTAAGACTATCTATGAAATCTATGAGAAGTGACCGCGATAGTGGGACTGCGAAAAGTATCGTGTCATTGTCCATTGAATGACTTCGTTCACACATGGGACTAGAATGCCATTACTAAACTACTATTATATGTGTATACTGCATACTAACATTTTTAATGCCAGACTAGCTTTAAATCTGTCCTGTGGCCGGAATCATAATATTAGCTTGTCAAATGTTTAAGGTGAAGTGAACTTCTGATTTTATACCGGCATATACCACGAGTACGTAATTGTATATTTTACGCCTTCAACAAGTAACTCATGAAATTTTCCCAATAGCTCTTCGTCCACACCTGTCGTGATTTATTTATAATTGTATTATTAGCCGTAATGCCAGCCCTGACCTCTGTTTCTTGTAATCAATCGACATTTAATAAATTAATGCTATTAACTTAATTACACCTCTTATTATGGTGTTGCCATAATTGGACCATTATACATCAGCTTCTAGAAATTAGGCTCTGCACACAATGCTTGGTATGTTTTAAGACGAATTAAGGGACGCGCCTTGAAATGTTTCGAGCCATACTTAATATAATCAATTATTATTTTATCCAGACACATAACGTCTGATTCTGCTTACTGACTTTTTCGTAAATCCTGTAACTCAATAATTGGGTATGAAATGTTGTTGTTTGCTTTAAAACTATATGGTTTTTAGATCAGAGAAACTGTTATAAATAATAATTAAATTAATAACTAACGATCGAATTATAACGTAATTCAATGTAATTAACATAATAAGTAGGTAATTAAATTGAAATTTACGCAAGTATAAGTGAACCTAATGCTTCAGACACAGAATATTTAGTCGCTCAAGTTATTATCTGTAAATTCACGAATAAAATAAAACCTTTGTTTTTCATACACAGTATGAGTTCGTCTTTACGTATTTCCATCGAGAAAATAAGACATAAATAATAGCTCGTTGACGTGCTGCAATGAAAATAAAGTAATTTTTATTACGTTGGTAATTTAATCACGTAGTTACTTTTTTTATCCAAAATTATCTGCTAGGTACAGGGAAATTTAAGTAAGGTAAATTGTAGAAACAATTTCCTTTAATTAAATATGAATACATATGTAGATATTAGACTAGCTCATGCTCGCTACTTCGTGCAGGTAGATTTAGGTTGTTGAAAATTCCGTGGGTATGTATCTACTCTTTTATTTTCCCAGTGAAGCCTGTTACTCTCTTCTGTCTTCTCTTCTTCTTTGTCTGGTCTAACTTAGCTATACCCCTATAAAATTACATCGATCCGTTGCTCTGTTCTGTTGCCGCATGACTAAAGGACAAACCAATAAACAAATCCCTATCCACATTGCTTCATTGCTTGCTTTCCTACATCATACATGCGTAGTAGCGGGAGGGTGGGAATTACATAGCGAATACTGATCGGTGTTCCCGTAGGTATATTATATTTCCGTTTTATTTTTCTGGATGCAGGATGAGAAATATCGATTAACTCGATTATCTATTGGGAATTGAGATAATCCTGTTTAACTAATGCCTCTTGTTGAACTGCCTCGTTGTTCTAGTGGTTAGCATGTTCGACTGCGGCTGACGAGGTCCCGGCCCCCGGGTTCGAGTCCCGGATCGGGTCATAATTAAAAGTGTTGGGTTTTTCTGACTAGAAATTCTCAGTACTAGCCTGGAGTTAGGCAGTTGGCGGTTATTATCACTAACATGTTAATAGTCGTTAAAGCCCGCCAACCTGCATTGGAACAGCGTGGTGGGTCTAAGCTCTAATTCCTTCTCTCCTATGAGAGTGGAGGTCTGTGCCCAGCAGTGGGCTGTAGTGGTGTTTTACTAATTTCGTAATCACTATCTAGGTAACAACGCGCCATGTATAGAACTCTTTTATAATAGATGTTTTGTAACTTATTTACCTGTGGCTATTATTTTAATCCAACCCTTCCTTCCAATCCTTTGGTTCCAACTTCAAATGTGAATTTTCTGTAGCCGACTCTACCTTACTATCTTACTAATATTATAAATGTGAAAGTTTGGATGGATGTATGGATGTTTGTTACTCAATCACGCGCCAACTGCTGAACGGATCTGGCTGTCGGCTGAAATTTGGCACAGAGACAGATTATAGTCTGGAATAGCATCTAAGCTACTTTTTATCCCGAAAATTTAAAGAGTTCCCGCGGGAACCAAAAAACTATCAAACCACGCAGACGAAGACGCGGGTATTCGCTAGTCAAAAATAAATAAGACTCACCGTTTCCAATTCCCATAGCAAATAATTATAACACCATTAGTACACAAGAGTCCATGTAATGTTTTTAATATAGCACTCCACAGATACACACACGTCAACACTGGCGGGTTTTCCCGCACGAGTGACTTAACCCAGTCGTCACACGAATCCTAATTACAGCACGATAAGGTTGGCGTTGATAATGCAACTTCCTTTGCACTCGAACTTTATCAAATTGTGTCCATAAAATGTTGTTGTGTATCATTGACATTAAAAAGGCTAAGATGCACAGTTTCTTAAGGCGAGTCACCTCAGCTCAGCGGTGAAAACTGGTTTGCTAGATCAAATTTTTTCGGTATTTACTATTAAATAACGGTCTTACAAAAAATATCCGATACACTTAAAGATATTGTCTAAAGAATGTGCTAATTTGTTACACGATAGGATGTACTTTACTCGATCAAAAAAAATCTTGAAACAGGCTAAATTAAATGTTTAAAACGAATTTTTTATTAATAAAATTTTCGACTTTGCTCATCATTTTTATATGGATAAATTCCTCTTGAAGTATTAATGAGAACCTGCTAAACTTTATTTCAAACTGAAGTCCTATATTTATTTAATTCAAATTAATCCCAGAACTTGAACGTTGCCAAGCGGTTTCAGAATATACCGCGCTGCCCGCTTCCCCGCCAGTCTCTACGAGAAATGTACCGCGAGACGCGCGGACGGCACCCCACACCTCACCTCCTAAAATCTTGCAGGTGACTCGCCTTAATCAACTTAAATATTTGAAATTGGCTTCGTTTGTGTAGGATTTAGGTTCTAAGGAATTTACCAAAAATTATGTTTGAAAGTCTGCCTGCATGAAAGAAAACATGAAAAATCGCACGTTTCTAAAGCTTTATGGTGAGATGTTAGTTTCTTCTTTTGTAATATAATAAAATGTATAAAAGATTTAGATGATAAATAGTTGTACATTAATTTCTTAATTTTTGCCCTAATTTATCCAGGTCCAAATCCAATTTAATTCAATATTAGCACTAGTTTTTTTAATCTCTCGATAACATAATTATTATACTAATACAACTGTATCTATCTTGAGATTTTATATATCAGTGATGATTACTTGGGTGACGTAATATCGTGTAAGTACACAGTACCTACACATTATTTGGGAGATAACACTCTCGCTATCCATCACGTTTGTGTAGTACACAGTAATAAGTAGGGCAATAATTGGATTAATTTTGAAAAACTAGTATCTAAACCAGGGATAGGAATCCCTGGTTTAGATGGTTTAGATAAACTGTTTCGGGCAAGAAACCCCTTTTCCGAAATGAACTGGAATACGGGGATATCTCAGACCCCCAGAGCTAAATTACTTTAAAATCGTATACCTATCTAGTAATTTTCAAAATGCTTATCAATTATAAACTTTGCGATGGTTAAGTGAGTAAACTTGGCAACATTTTCTCATCAAACTTTAATAAAATAAATAGATATAAAATTCAGTAAATATCAAGTGTAATTAATATCTAATTATTAATACAAATTACGTAAAAATACTTTGGGAATCCCTGATCTAAACGTTTGTAATGTCGTTGTTGCCTCAACAGATAGAACTTTGTCCACTTTTTTCTATTAGTTTTAAGACGATATTTTGTCCAAAAAAGACAAAAAAAAAATAGCAGTCCACTCCTGGCCAAAAGTCCCCTGCCGTGTGGATATCCTCAGGACTTGGTCTTGTGTCACTTGCTTTCATCCCAGCGGTTTTCAGCGGCTCCGAGCTAGGTACCCGTTTGATATCACCCGTGCATAGCTATTAGCTAGCGCCAATCAAATAGTCGTCTATGGGCTGAGGTGCGACTGTTTGTTTGCGCAGCTCTCACACAAACTGTCGAAATCAACATACATACTACCCGTGAAAATATGGACGGGAAATATGTAACTGTGCTTTTTTACAAATAAAAGTGTCTGGTAAATGTATAAGCTTGGTAATGATAAGATTTTATGTTTCTTGAATAGTGGTAAATGCAGCTATCCAAGAAATGCGCCCCAGATAAGGATCGAATACAAGCTTTCTGCCTAATGAATACCTTGTTGGCATTGACGGAATTACCCCACAAGATTAGATATATTGCAATAAAGACGACACATTCTTGTAACTTGTTATGATGTTCTTTGGCCTAAATAGTTTAAATTTGGAACTCTACCGTATTACGCGTTGAGCGTACACAGCGCGAAAAAAAAAAAAAGTATAAATATAACTAATTTAACTTTTAATATTTCTTAAGTAAGTTGCTTTTTTATTTACTTTCTTTTAATTACATAATATTATAAAATATTTAAAAAAAAACACTTGTTTCATTTTTTTGAAAAGCACTATA
Organism: Erebia aethiops; assembly: GCA_923060345.2. NCBI lineage: Eukaryota > Metazoa > Arthropoda > Insecta > Lepidoptera > Nymphalidae > Erebia > Erebia aethiops. Next base: position 15,811,358 of record OV281090.1, on the reverse strand, counting down.
GGCACACACCTCGACCGGGAGAGCATTTCAGTATGGCTACTGGCTAGCATGCGCACTACGAGTAAAATTATGTCTACCCGTCATCTCTCTCTGTCTACCGAAGCTAACATGGTTACTTGTCTCGTTACGTCAAAAGTAGAGATAAAAGTATTTATTTCTTATCTGTGGTATTTTTCTCTACGAACATTTACATGTTGACAATTTTTTTCTTGTAATATACCGCTTTTTGTGCATGTTAGGGTAAATTAAAAAAATTCCGGCAACGACAACATCTCTCTCTCTCGTCGCGAGATAATCTCGTTGTGCGCATGCTAAGCACACTGGTCTCGTATATACTCGTAAGTCGTAGCCGGCCTCGCGTATCTCGGTCGTCTAACTAACACTCGTAGAAAACGCGTACTTCCCGGTCTCGCGATATATATTGTTCAATACTGAAATGCTGTATCCTTAACACAGATCTAAAAAATCTAGCTAGGATAGCCAGTTCTTGATCTTGCAACTTGCAGCAAATTTAAATTAAGCACATTATATTTTTAAATGTTCAAGATCATCCTGAATAGTGTAACAAAATGATAGAAAAATAAACGATTTGATTTGATTTGATTTGAATACTAATCATAATCGAGCGGTCTTCTGGATCGATTGTAAAAATGGGGGTACCTATATTGAATAAATGACTTGACTTGACTTGACTTGAATCTTGCAATTAAAATCATATTATAACTTGTGTTCCTCTGATGCGACCGTGATTCACATCACTAATCATGAACTGTGTTCTTAGTGACTAATTAAATTATGTGGCTACATTATTAATAGTCATTCAATGAATCATTAAGTACTATTTGATGCAATAATATTTACACAATACGTAATTATAACATCTAATTTAAGACGTTTACGGTTAGGGTTGTCAAGTACCCACCTAATAATTTATTAAAAAGCTTATGAAAATATTATTGGTTAATATATTTTATCGAGTTGGATAATTTAATGGAGTGACAATTTATAGACTTAAAGATTAAAAACCTTATAACGACCAAAGAAAATTTATGTACCTAGGTTTTCTTTGGTCTGCCTGTTAGGTTACAGCAGTCTGAATTTTTAGTAAATATTTCCATACTAATATTATTAATACGGAAGTGTGTTTGTCTCTCTGACACTTTCACGGCCCACCTGTTCAGTGTTCAACCGATTGTGATGAAATTTGGTACAGGGATAGGTTGTATCCCGGGGAAGGACATAGGATACTTTTTATCCCGGAAAATTAAGGAGTTCCAGCGGGAACTTAAAAAGTAGTAGGACGTAGTCGCGAGCTTCATCTAGTTTATATTAAAAGAAAGGGTTATTTCGTAATAAAACAAGTCAAAGTAAGCCAGTATAGTGACGCTCGAACGACTCTTACTCAGCTCAACGTTTAGTAGGTATTTTTTTAAAAACATAATTAACAGCGATTAGAATAAAGATATATACTAAACTTCTTAATAATATGTGGGTGAGTAATTAGAATTAAGTGTTATATTTTCAAAATGATTTTAAAACAACGATTAAAATTTACTCTAATCTGCATAGCTGACAGCATATCAAGACTCACGAGTATTTTAAATATTCTGACACAAATGAATATGTAGAAAAGATAAAATATTTATTATTTGCACATCCTTGACTAAAGCCGGAGTTAACTGTACCTACTTAATACTTTAAACTCATAATATGTGTCATAGCTTGAGGTTCCAAGAAGTTGTGGATAAGTCAACAAACAGCTGATAAGGTGTAAGATAAGGAAACTTTAAAAAAATTGCTTATATTTATTATTTCAAGCAACACCAGGTATCTACTGAATTAGAGCCATTACTACTTAAACTATCGCATTGATTTGTCAGTTCTATCAACTAATTCAGGAAGTCCTAATTAAGTATAGTCACATTTCGCTACAGGTAATAATTTAGGAATGTTTATGGAATGACGTCCATTTAAAAAAAATGTACGACATATTTAGTACGATGAAGCAGTATTTTTATACTCACAAATTATAATTATTTTCTATCACAGGAAATTACATCATTTTTAAGTGTTAATCCATACTGATATTATAAATGAAAAAGTGTTTCTGTCTGTCTGTCTATCTGTCTGTCTGCTACGCTTTCCCGACCCATCTTTTCAACCGATATTGATGAAATTTGGTACAGGGATAGGTTGTAGGGGAAGGACATAGGCTACTTTTTATCCCGGAAAATTCAAAAGTTCCCGCGGGAATCAAAAAAAAATTTCTCTTCAACGAATTTTGATGAAATTTGGTATAGGGAGAGTTTGTACCCAGGGGAAGGATAGGCTACTTTTTATCCCGGAAAATTAAAAGTTCCCGTGGGAAACAAAAACCTTAATTCACGCGGACGAAGTCACGGGCATCATCTAGTTTTCAATAAAAAAAGCCACTTCTTGATAGTAAAGTCGCACAAAATCAACGAAAATGGGGTAGCTCACCGATTTTAAGTAAAAACTAAGTAAAAAACTTAAGTAAAAACGCTTTATCTACAGCTATTTACTTACTATAAAATAACACGAAAATAATATTTTACTTAATCTTCTTTTAATTGCAAGTTGTATACTTTTTGAGCTGTGTACACATTTTTAAGCTTGCTATTAAAATTTAAAAGTTAGGATTTTAAAATATTATATCTATTCATTCGGGTAGGCTATTAATAGAAAGTACAAAATAAACTTTAAATATGTTTGCGTTAAAGCTCAATTTTATTCGGCGGTGACAGACTAAAATTACTTTTTACGACGATTTTACATAAGACAGCCTAATGTAAATACAGCCTAATTTTAACACTCCACTGTCTATATTTATCTTACGACTAGCACATAACTGTCATCATTCATCACATAATAGGTGATAATAATTAGCGCCAATAATATAGGTATATGCCAATTCGAATAACTTGCATTTTTCCGTCCATAAAATTGCATGATAATAAATATCTCATATTTTTATTGCATAATTGTACGTTGTGATAATTGCAAGTAAAATTGCATCATGTCACGTCGCTCTGTTTGAGAATTACTGAGTTGTTTACTCACGATGTAGGTAGGTATTTAAGTGTTAACTTATCGCTACATCTATAATAATTGCATTGTGAAAGAGCGTCCTACTGTCCCTTTGGGGTGCAGTTTATTTATGTTGGTATGTGAATCAACTAGCTTATGCTGTGCCTTGTCCTTATATAATTGTTTTTTTGATAAACTACGATATTTTTTAGAAGCCTAACTTAACACATTTGATACGATAACATACGAACGGTAATATATAAATCACTCCGAATACGTACGATAGATGCCAAAGACAAAGACAGCACTGCGGGCGTGAGAGGTGAGGTGTGCAGACGGGGGAGGGAGATGCTCCCGCCCGTCACCCCAGGCCTCGACTGCATTCAACTCACGCGCGCACTATAGGTACTTTTTATTTCATAAAAAGCTTAACGAGTTTTTTATGCTCCAATTCTTCTCTTAAGTCACCCGAGAGAATCTGTGGGTAGTACCTTAAATAGGTACTAAATAAAACCGGTCAAGTGCGAGTCGGACTCGCGTACCGAGGGTTCCGTACAAACCTGTAGGTATATAAGTAAATGTTATGACTTATGGTATTTTTATTGCTAAAATTAAATCCATAACAATAATAAGTTTAAAATTATTAAAATTATTTTTATTACATGATGTTCTAAAAATTTATGCTTTTCGCAATTTTTCCTTTATCTGTGCTATAAGACATGGCTTCGTGGTACGTGGGAAGTACCCTGTAGGTTTTGATTCCCTTGCGAGTGTCGAAAATCTTACTAATATTATAAATGCGAAAGTTTGGATGTATGGATGTCGGTATGGATGTATGGATGTATGGATGGATGTTTGTTACTCAATCACGCCCCAACGGCTGAACGGATCTGGATGAAATTTGGCACAGAGATAGATTATAGTCTGGAATAACACATAGGCTACTTTTTATCCCGGAAAATTAAAGAGTTCCCGCGGGAACCACAAAACCTCGATCCACGCGTACGAAGTCGCGGGCGTCAGCTAGTTTACAGCATAAACGGCTGTATCTTTTGATTGCGTTGGCTTAGAAGTTTGATTTTTTTCACAGCTCCAAGGGACAGTAGACCTGAGTATTTGATATGAATTTCAGCTTGACACCTCCATGCGTTCCTGAGAAGAAGGGTCTTGACAGACAGACGGACGGACGGACAACAAAGTGATCCTATAAGGGTTCCGTTTTTTCCTTGAGTCATTTAGTTTCTACATAATATACGTAAGGTAAGTAACTATAGAATGCACATTTAAATTGTTGCGCACACAATTTATGTTTTTTTTAAACACCACACAATAATAACGATAAGTTGGTTTTAAACCTAACTGAAGTAGGTACTTCAGCTAGTATTATTTTTAACTTAGCTTTGGTTTTAACCAATGTAGGTTTAATGTTAGGCCATTGACCTGACATTTCACTTATGCGTTAATATACGGTTAGGTTAGGTTATAACTTATAACACTGTCTTTATAATCTATGGGCTACCTATAAATTATTTACACACAGGGTACCATCGCAATAATTTGTCGTTGTACCTTGTATGTAATTATAGCGGCGTGAAAGTCAATTTTATTATTATTATGATGATATAAGCATATAGCGAAAGATTTATAAGAGTTGGTTAATAATTTAACACGTTGGCGGTCAGACCATTCGTTAGATACCTATTGCATTTAACACTTCTGCTCTTTATTGGTAAACTAGCAGATGAACGCGACTACGTCCGCGTTGATTGAGGTTTTTTGGTTCCCGCGGGAACTCCTTAGTTTTCCGGAATAAAAAAGTTGCCTACGTATTATTCCAGACTGTAATCTATCTCTGTGCCAAATTTCATCCAAATCCGTTCAGCCGTTCGGCCGTGATTGAGTTACAAACATCCATACATCCATCCAAATCAAATAAATATTATAAATGCAAAACATTTATAATATTTATTTGATTGTTAAAGTGCATCAGTTAACGCAGAAATTTTTATTGCGTAATTGCGTTTTTTTTGACAGTACATATATACATGGTCCGGTATTTGACGGTTACATGAGCGGCATACGCAATAAAGTGAACGCACACCTGTCCGCAACGTACCGGGTACATAGACTACATAGTATTATAGAGTTAGTTCCAAGTTTTTTTTTTAATCAGCTGCTATATGGTGTATCTACACCATAACAGCATCACGCTTAGATGCCCATTTTGGAATTATTTTTGTGTCACAGTGAAGTTCCTAAGTTGTGTCCTAGTAATTTTGTGTTTTGTATTGTACTATAACTGTGTCCTTGATAATTCCAAATAAAGTTTTTTTCAATTTTAACTAAGATTAAATAAGCAAGTAAAATATTCATTCACATATGCCCCAATCTGCATGCGAATGTATTTATTACCTGAGTGCGTCCATCACCACAACCGGACATAGAGTTTCTGTAAAAATGTTTTACGGAAATAATTCAATAAATTACAAATATTGTTAAGAATATAATAAAGCAAATAAAATAAAGAAGACTGATTTTGGTGTAGTCAACGACCTCAATTTACATAGACGGGCCCTGTCAAACAAAGAATGTGGGCGTATTTTTAGCAACGCCATCAACGCCATCTAGTCTGAAAAGCGGGAACTTGCTTGCAACATCTTGAATGAAAGCTTGAAAACGTATGACTCGGTCATGGATAATATAGGTCATGGCCGTAAGGCCAGTTAGTAAAAAAAAAAACATACAGTTTGCCGCGGAAATTAAAATATGATTGCGTAATGGATAAAAATATTAAATACGAAGATTAAATAACATTTTATTGGAAATGTATAAGTGTGAATTGAAACACTTACCTTAAAATTAAAATTATACAGTGCCAAACTAATAATTAAACTTTAGATGTTAACTTAATAATAACAAATTATCTGTACGACGAGCGACCGTGACAGCGCTACGACGGGAACAAAGACAGGTGCGGAACGTGTTCAGCAACTCGGACGCCCAGAGCTTTTCTATGAAAGGGCCCATCTAGTGCCTACATATAATATATCGATGGGTGTAGTGCTTGAATTAATATTTCACATACTTACTGTTGGCAGATGATCGACCTACTTACTAAATACAGTCGCCTACATTTTAAAAATAATTAAAATGGGAAGCACCATTGAAAGTATATCTGCAATATAGATAGTGAAAAAAAAACGCACTCTTTGAAAAATGCATTAATTACCAGCCACGCAAAAAGTCACAAAAGATTACGTTATTTGATTAGACCTAATTACTTTCTGACCGTAATTAACTCGCACGTATCCCTTTGTTTTATTATAACCACAAACAAATTTGCCAATCATATCGCGGAAGTTGATTTCATGCGATATTAAACCTTATGATTATTGTATTAGGAATTTACAAATGTTTTTGCAAATGAAAAGTCATGTAACGTAGATGTCTTAGGTCGAGATAAGTTGCTATGTTATTAAGGCGTAATTTACGATGTAAATTATAGCGATTTGTTAATTTTATACTCGGTCGCACCGTATTACAGTACAGGACGATAGTGCATTTAAGGCTAGTGTACACTTAGACGGGTCATTTCATAACGCACCTCTAGTGTACAAAGTTCGCAAAACTCTATGGGCTCTTTCTTTGGTAGATTCAAAAACAATACTTATCACTGGAAACAACTGTTAGTTATTATTATATACTAATATTATAAATATGAATGTTTGGATGAATGGATGGATCTTTGTTACTCAATCACGCCAGATCTAAATTATAGTCTGGAATTTATCTCGGAAAATTAAAGAGGTCGCGCGGGAACCAAAAACCTCAATCCACGCGGACGAAGTCGCGTGCATCAGCTAGTTCAATATAAAGTAGACCGTAGACCTTATTATTTGATATTAATTTGAACTGGATACCTGTTGACGCATTCCCGAGAAAAAGGTGGTTGACAGATAGACAGAGAGACGGACAACGAAGTGATCCTTATAGGGTTCCTTTTTCCTGTTGAAGTACGGAACCCCAAAAACTAAGTAATCATAACACCTTTCCACGTAACTCATGCTGTCACAATTCAAAGAAATGTGAGCATCGATAGTGGAATTACATGAACATTACGCATTTCATTAAAATTATTATGGTGCATTTGTGAGAAAAAAAATATTAATTTCGCCCGGCACGATCGTTACGTTTATTAATTTAAAATAGGTCTTGAAGCACTAAGTCATGAATAATAAAAATCATGTCAATCCATTGCTCCGTTGCGTCGTGATTGAAAGACAAACCAACCAACCAATAAACCAACAAACAAACAAACACTTTCGCATTTAAATATTAGTATGATGTTATGAAATTCTTGTTTTCCCACGCAACCCTAAAAACGGAAATGTTACGGAAAGATTCTCAGTAAAAAAAGGTATTCGTAATTGCAGGGCTGTCGCTTTTAAAGCCTGATTGTATCTGGGACAAACAAGCAATATACGCTATCGTTCAGGGAATTTGACATTAGCTTGCAATCATCATTTCATTTGTTTATACCTTGATGGATTTTCGTTTGGTTTGTAATATCCAATATTACGAGTATAATTGTAATAGTTTTATATGTGATTGTCTTGTTCGAAACAATTTCAAATCCATACTAATATTATTAGGTATAAAAGCGAAATTGCATCTGTATGTTTGTCTGCTACGCTTTCACGGCCCATTTGTTCAACCGATTTTGATCAAATTTGGTACAATGGTAGGTACCTACCCCGGGAATGTATCCAGGGGAAGGACATAGGCATATTATATCTTTTTTTATCTCCATCCATCCATCCATCAGCCTGTATTCGTCCACTGCTGGACATAGGCCTTTTGGAGAGCGCGCCACCACAGACGGTCCTCCGCTTTCCTCATCCACACACTTCTCGCCGCCTTTTTAAGGTCGTCGGTCCAGCGGACTGGAGGACGTCCCACACTGCGTTTACCGGTACGCGGTCTCCACTCCAGAACGCGTCTGGCCCAGCGGCCATCGGTTCTGCGACAGACATGACCTGCCCACTGCCACTTCAGCTTACTAATTCTCTGGGCTATGTCGGTGACTTTAGTTTATTAGCGTATTTCCTCGTTACGGATTATATCCCTCAGAGAAACACTCAACATAGCCCGCTCCATAGCCCGCTGAGCGACTTTAAATTTGTGGAGAAGGCCAGCTGTCAGTGTCCACGTTTCCGCTCCATACGTCATCACAGGCAGGACACACTCATTAAAGACTTTCGTCTTTAAGCTACATAAGACTTTTTTTATATATTAGACACTAATATAAGAAACTCTTTTTAATCACCGCGCGCTTATTCCTTTTAAACAACTCAGCGTATGTCTTAATATGTAACGTAATTTTACCCTTTTTCGTTATATTAAGGCTCCCAAGACAAAACATGATATCAGTTTGAAAGCTTTTTTGTCTTGAATATTGGTATTTTGCCAGTAATTTAATGTATGAATTATGTAGTTTTGTTTCGTAGTTTTTTTTATATTAATTTATTTGTGGACCTCTTGTTTGAACCCTATTTCGTGATAAAATTTTGCTCTGCTCCTAAGTTCGTGAATTCGTGGCCCCTATTTCGTGATAAAGTTTTTACAGCGAGTTACGATTATTTATTAATAAAAACATAATTATTTAAAAGGTTTTATAATTAAGAACGGGATAAAGATATTTTATTATAATAATTATTAATAGAAAAGATGTGAGAGTGAGATTCAGCCGACTGACAGCTTTTATTAGGTACTTACCTACTTGAAACTTAAAATTAAAACATAGCTAGTCCCTTGTTTGAAACTTTGGTTTATTAAAGAATATTATTAACTAGATGATGCCCGCGACTTCGTCCGTGTGGATTAAGGCTTTCTGATTCCCGCGGGATTTCTTCAATTTACCGGGATAAAAAGTAGCCTATGTCCTTCCCCTGGATACAAACTATGCCTGTCCCAAATTTCATCAAAATCGGTTAAAGAGAAAATTTTTTTGGTTCCCGCGGGAACTCTGTAATTTTCCGGGATAAAAAGTTGCCTATGTGCTATTCCAGACTATAATCTATCTCTGTGCCAAATTTCATCCAGATCCGTTCAGCCGTTCGGGCGTGATTGAGTAACAAACATCCATCCATACATCCATACATCCAAACTTTCGCATTTAAAATATTAGCAAGATAAGAAGTATGGATATATTGCGATACCAGTGGTATGTGCCTTACCTATACCACTACAGATACGTCACGATAGATCTGTCACGAACTTGGGGAAATGTATAACAAAATAGACTGTCCCTTGGTTCGTGATATTGATTTTTGGAAATTCCAGCATTTAATTTTTTAGACCATTTTAAAATTATGTAAATTAATTATTAACTGCCCTATATATAGTAAAAATATACAAATATACCTAAAATAAATCGAATAACAAACAAAATTAAGCTGGAAGTACCTTTGCGAATTTACCTCCAAAATGTAAATTCAGGTCACCTTCAAACTCGTTTTATAAGAATTCTAGTGAACAAAACATATAACGAATTTAGCTCCTAAGAAACTTAATTAAATACACTATTTGATATTCAATTTACATTTAAATTATCTTAATTATTATATAAATGCACGAGCTACAAAAATGTATCTCGAATATCCCTAATTCGGTAGTGTCACGAACTAGGGTACACATGAAAAATAAAATGACCGCTATTTCGTGAGTCGGTTTATTGCAATTTTAAAGGAATCCTATGTTTTTATTTAACTTTTTCCGAGTCAAATCGATTGTTAAGGAACACATAAAAGCCCTATTAAATTTTTTATTCAAATGGACTTAGCTATGCCTTTCTGTAAGCTTAAGAAATACGAGCGCTACCCTTACGGTGACGAGTCATAAAAGCAAGCCCCACAGCTGTCCGTTTCTAGGGTCGTATTGCTTTCAGTTTAGCAGTCAAAATGTTGGTACTTAATTTTTTGGACAGTTTAAATGATAGAGACTTTATAGAAATGTATAATTTAAATAAATATTATTTAAATTGCTTATTTTTTGCTTTAAATTGCTTAACGAAATGACGTACAATCACGAACTAGGGGCCCGTTACCTTATTTGATAATATTGATTTCCTCATAGCCAAGTTACCAAACAGGTTACTCGTAGCTAGGAATGCATGTTATAATTTTCACATCAAGCAACGTTAACAATTACCCATTTGTTTGTATTAAGTGTTAATATATTGGCTCCATGACATATTATACGATATTCCGACCGTGCATTTCTTCCATCGCTAATTTGTTGGCGTAGCGCCTACAATAACAAACACAGAAGGCTTGTTGCTAACCCGACCGCTTCACTCAGGTGGAATTTCTTAAAAACCTTTCTTTGTGGGAATTTCTTATTTTAATACAAGCTGATGATCGCGACTTTGTCCGCATGGATTGTGGTTTACCTCGGGAACTCCTTAATTTTCCGGGATAAAAAGCCTATGTGTTATTCCAGACAATAATCCATCTCTATGCCAAATTTCATGCAGATCCGTTCAGCCGTCATGGTGTAACAAGTATCAAACATCCATCCATCCATCCATCCAACCATACATCCATCTAACCATCCAAACTTTGGCATTTATAATTTTAGTATATAATATTATAGATGAGCAGACAGAGTTTTTATAGCATATCAGCATTTTCTACGAGTGAAATTAGCAATCTCATAAATACCGTCACACTGTAAATAATCTCTAGAAACGTTGCATCCATTGACTTACCAAATCGATGCTTGCATCAAAATATGTAAGCGACCACTTGGTCCAATACTTTGGCAAACTTTTTAACGGTCATTATTATGACCCTAGGGGAGGTTTCGCGTTGATTATTATTTATTGCCTCAGAAAAAAAAATGTTCGCGGTAAAGGTTATCGATATGTGTATTGTAATAACTATTAATACTGAGGATTAACTGTTACTGATGGTTTATTACGGGTTTATGACCTGTGTTGAAGTTTCCTAACAACGTATTCGCAAACTATCGCCGGTCGTATGTAATAGACGATGGTAATAAAATATGACGTTAATATTATGTGAAGTTTCGATTAAATGAGGAAAATTCATTGAACTATTTCAATGAATTTTTTAGGTATAGACGTAGTAGAGTAATGCAAATTAAAACTTCTCCGTCTAAGATAAAAACAAATAAGTATATTAAATTATTCCAAACCAGTGGTAGATTCACTCGATGATTCAAAAGCACTTGTAATAAGTTTATTTGAATAAAAAAATGTGAGTTAGAGTTTGAATAAAAATTGTTACTTGAAATAGAAGTTCGTAGTCCTTAGCACAGACTACCTTTGAAACTTTCAGGTCTCAGGTAAGTAAAAGCGGTCATTGTTTGATGGTTTGTGACTGGCAAATAAGTTATACATGAGGCATACCGTGTGAATCAAAACAAAAACTTTATGTAATAGGTACTTAAGAAAAATAAAAATTTGCAGTCATAGGTACATCTGCCGATAGAAGTGAAAACGATTTTTTTAATTTTTAACCGACTTCCAAAAAAGGAGGAGGTTATCAATTCGGCGCGTATGTTTTTTTTTTTTTTTTTTTTGTATGTTTGTTACGCGATTTCTCCGCCAATTATGAACCGATTTTGATAATTCTTTTTTTGTTTGGTAGGTCATACTTCAGAGGTGGTCCCATTTTAATTTGGTGAAGATCTGATGAATATCTCCGGAGATGGAGAACGGAACTCCTGAATGGATAAGAGTAAATTGCTCGCGATCAGTGTGATAGTTTTGTAAACAGTATGTTTTAACCATGCATAGCATATCTTTTTTTTTTTTAGGGTTCCGTACCAAAATGGTAAAAATGGAACCCTTATTACTTTCTCTTTCCGTCTATATATATAATAGTTGTATATATTGATGATTCCTTTGCCGGGTTCGGCAACAGCGACTGAATCTCTGTTAAATTTAATTTGAATAAGGGCTTCGCTCATGTGCCCTAATGTGACTGATGTACCCTATTTTAGCACGGAATAAACGCGCGCAGTGAGGACATGACAGGGTACCATCAACATAATTATAAGCTATATTGGAGGGTGGTCTACTTTTAGACCCAATCAATAGTCAATAGTGGCTCAATATCATGGAAATCAAAAAAATTGAAAATTATTATTAGTTTAATTAAAAAAGTGGGGAAAATCAGGGGTTTGAAATTTCAAAGTAGGATAACTATACCAAGTGGGGTATCATATGGACTTTGTACTTGACTTGTCTAAGTTAGACAAGTCGACGAGTAACGATTAAACGACGTTATTCTTAATAACGCTAAGTTTTTACTAGCGTCCTGGTTACATCCTGTATTTTAAAACAATGGGGCCACTAAAAATTGGGAAATAAAAAATTTTCAAAAAAAAAATAAAAACCGACTTCAAAAACCACAAACACTAAAAAGTTAAAAATAATTTAATTTATTATGTATAAAAGAGTTAATGTAGTTCTATAATAACATTTTTTGGAGTCGGTGCCAATGTGGAGTCACGTCAACAATAATGAAGAGTAGGTAGACGGTTCATGCGGCTAATTGGTACCGACTCCAAAAAATGTTATTATAGAACTACATTAACTCTTTTATACATAATAAATTAAATTATTTTTAACTTTTTAGTGTTTGTGGTTTTTGAAGTCGGTTTTTATTTTTTTTTTGAAAATTTTTTATTTTTATAATAATTTTATTAAAATATAAACCCCACCCGAACGCCGAGTTTCTTGTTGGTTCTTCGTAGAAATGGCGTTCCGAACCAGTGGTAGATTCACTCGACGATTCAAAAGTACTTGTAAAATTTTATTTTAATAAGAACCATTTGAATTTTGAATTTCATTAGTATGGATTGCTGTGTCCGAATTTGAAGAGAATGTGTAAGTAATTCTTTCATGGCAAAATGCAATTGCAGTTAACGCCATATACGACTTTATGACTCAAGTAATAAGTTCAAATTAAAACGTCAAGGAGTGGAATAAAATTTCTCAGTTCACGATTTATATAGTGCCATTTCAATGAAAAATTACTCGGATTATTTATGTTTATAGGCAAAAAGTGCATTTTATTTATGTTTTTCATGTAAATTTGATGTTTTATCGCGGAATTAATAGTGCTGGGAGAATTGTTTTTGAGTCGGAGGAAATAGTGTCTTGATTGTAATATAGGGTCAGATGTTTATTTTATTGTTATTTTATCTCACCCACGTCTTCCTTTTTTATGTATCACATATTTCGTATTAGTATTAAGATTGCTTACGTTTGATTTATGAATAGAGCTTTCTTGTGATTGCCTTTTGTTGCCCAGTTGCACTCGCAGATATAATTGCAGATTTAAGGTATATCCATGATTTCCCCTAGTCATTGAAATATGATTGAATGTTATAGCCATCGTAGGATTTCTATCTCTGTGTAGTCTTTCCTGTGAGCGAGATCCCAGCCGTAAGCCTTTTTATTTTCCTCTTTGGCGTCGGTCGCCATTTTAGCGATTGGGTAAAAGTACAACTTGCACGAATCGCACTCTGTCAGCAGACCAGACTGTCTCGTTTGTGTGTAGTAGCAATTCTAGTCAAGTTATAAATGTGCCCTGGATCCAGGCTACCTAGTAACAGCTTAGGGCTAGACAGACGGCGCGGTTTGACACGTGAGGGCGCGGAAACGTCAGTCAGTGAAAGAGCACCTGCGGGGTTGTAGGGTGACCACGTTAGTTCTTCCATTTCCTAATTTTATCCTTTTTTTTAATCCACTACAAGTTAACCCTTGACTGCGATCTCACCTGATGGTCCCGGAAAATCCCAAATAAAAATCGCCAGCGTCGTCGGTTTCAACCGATGGACGTCCACTGCGGGACATAGGTTTCTTGCAAGACACGTCGCGGTCTGTTTTAGCCCTACTTGAGATGCACGGAGCGGCGCGGCTCGTAGCGGCAAATATATAATGAGTTGTTATTTGTATGAGTTTGTATGGGGCCGCGACGCGCAGTGCATATAGTGGGGCTAGAATTTTACACCGCTAGCATCCAGCGACTTACAGTGACTCATTTGATGTCGTCCGTCCACCGAGTGTGGGATCTGCCATATACAAAAAACCACCTAGAATCTTTTTTATAATATCTACACATAATTTATGGAAGGGGTCACGGTCCTCAGTAATGAGCATTGCGCCGTAGGTATAGAGAGATGTACCTACTTAGTCATATAAAATAGCTAAAGCTACCTACTACCTATACTTGATGCAGAATTTTGATGATGATATTAAGTACGTAAGTATAGAGCTGCATTCATTTTTTGCGCAAAGAATAAACCTAGCTGATTTGCACGGAAATGCAGTTAGTAATCTTGCCAGCATTCGACTCGATTATTTATACAGTATTTGATTGGATTAGAGATAATCATTTATATTATTGATTTGAATATTAATTAACTGATTATAAAACAAATTAACATAACACCAATCGATAGTTGCTAAACACCGCTTACAGAATACAACCGCTAACAAATAAATTAGCCATTGTTTATTAATGCCATTTGTATCTGCGATGCGGAATCTAATAACGGTTCACTTTCATACACTTTCGCAATTGCTAATTACTATTATTACCGCACTAGGCCTTCCAGCGGATATTACTCATAGGTCAGGAGTCCATGAAATTATATTTTATAACTAAATCAGTTATCAGGCTTTTTAACGTGTGGTATGGTATTAATTATACTATTGCTATGTGTTACTATTTATTATTATTTATTTATTTATTTATTTATTATTATTGTGAAAGTGTGGACATTTGTAAGTTTGTATGTTTTTTATCCGCAGAAGAACGAAAATAACCGACATTGCTCGACGGGTTGCGAAACTCAAGTGGCAATGGGCGGGGCACATATTATACGGGCATGCGTTTTTTCTTCCATAGAGTAGGTACTATGGATGAAATTGTGTGACTCACAGGTCATCTTTCTACCTTTGGATGATCTTTCCCTGTTCCTCTTACCCTCTGACAAAATTACAAGACTTAAATCCACAAACATTAACGTTATACCTGCAGTATAAATCCAAATTTGAGAGTAGTTACTATTTTGCAGGCACAGCTGCGGGCGTAGTAGTTAATTAAAATAATAATCATCTTAACAGATTTTAAATCGTTACATAAATGGTGTTTATGTTTTCGACGCAATTTAAATCTTGCACCAGTCTCTGCGGCTATTAGCTATAATTATGACATCATTATAATTACATCACTCCGAGAGCAATTTACAAGCTGTATAAAATGTAAACGAGCATGTACTTACTTATTAATAATTGAGAATTACAAGATTAAATTAATATTTATTATGGGCAAAGTTCAACTTCGATATACATACCTGGTAGTGATTACTTTGCCCGTAACCTTTGGGCAGAGGTCCTAAATGATTGTCTTACAAAATTAATTATCTATACTAATAAATGCGAAAGTTTGGATAGATGGATGGATTTGTTCACAGATATATAAAGGGAAGTTATTATGTCTGTGGATTTGTTAATCAATCACTCCAGAACGGTTCAACGGATCTAGATTAAAATTGGGGATATCTTACTAATATTATAAATGCGAAAGTTTGGATGTATGGATGTATAGATGTATGGATGGATGTTTGTTACTCAATCACGCCCCAACAGCTGAACGGATCTGGATGAAATTTGGCACAGAGATAGATTATAGTCTGGAATAACACATAGGCTACTTTTTATCCCGGAAAATTAAAGAGTTCCCGCGGGAACCACAAAACCTCGATCCACGCGTACGAAGTCGCGGGCATCAGCTAGTAGATTATAAAGATTTGTATCTACGGCGCGCTGTTGCACCGTTGTTGTAATTGCTTTTTTTTTAAATTGGCTTCATGGCTCTAGGTTCTAGTTCTTAACTCCCAGCCTGAACTATTCAGCCTTTACTTTTTTGATTTATAAAACCTAAAACTATTTTAATTAGTTAATCATATTAAATACAATTTTTTAGTTTATGAATTAATTTCATCAATTCACATCTAAATGTCACTAGTCTGGAATAACACATAGGCTACTTTTTATCCCGGAAAATTGAAGAGTTCCCGCAGGATCGGGTGTTGGGTGATTGTTTAATGATTTTTGTTTTTTTATTCTATTCTGTGCCATAATGCAGTGATAGCGTAAATCCTAGAGGTTATGTCTTTAGTCTTTACTCTTTAGCCTATTTGCGACTGGGGTTTGAGTTCTGGGTTCTGTTTTCTGAGATACGTGTGTTTTTACTTTTTTAGCAATTGCAAAGATTATCACTTGCTTTTATGGTAATGGAAATCATCGTAAGGAAACCTGCATGCATAAGAGTTTTCCATACCGGTTCTCAAGGTTACCTATATACACTTATCTTATCTTTGCCCGTATCAAATAAAACCAACGTAATTTGAATAATTTGACTGATTTTTCTTAACCTTTTGCAATCACTGATTAACGGATGTTCTGTTCCGTGTTGGCTAATTTGCAAGTATGCAGATTGCAGGATTCATTATGGCTTTATCGTTTTTTAATTGTTCATTCTTTCATTAATTAACATTATGCATACTAAGCAGGTAATTAGTTTGAGAGGCCAAGACTAAATAGGGAGACGCATTCGATAAGGCTACTATCTAAGTACGCGAGTCTTATTTTCCCTACAACTTCAGAGGTTATTTCGTAGGACAGTAGAGCCCTAAACCCTATTTTATCTATACATATATTTAGTAATAAATTTCAGTGGTCTTCATAATATTATAGCATCAAAGTCTAACGGAGGCATTTTGCCCAATTCTGTATAACACAATCTCAAACTAAAATGACAGCTCTTAATCTAGTATTGTCCCTTTCCGCAGCTAGTATTACAAAAGGGATAGCAATATATTATATATTGCTGTAATTTTAGTTTAGTTTAAAGATTGTGTAAACAGAATTGATGTCGTTACGTGCTAGAACATTTTTGGCAGAGCCTTGATCTCAATACAGTGTCGTGGTTTGGTACATTATATCAGACTTCCTTCTCACAGTCAAGCACAGAATCACCATTTACGCATATCGATGCAGCTCTCTCCATTGCTTAATTGATTTGTATGATCATATCGTATGATCACGACGGAACTACGTCCATGGCAATATTACCGCCAGGTGTAAAACTCATTACCTAGCCGTCGACTTAATAAAAATAAAAAATCCATTAAAAAGAAGTTGCATGGTAACTCTACCCCGGCAAACTTTCGACTACTTCCAAGCATAAATTACGGACATGGCCTTCCCGTGCGGGTGCTAATTGCGTACAAATATCTTTCTTACTCAAAAGCTTAAAACAATGACGGTTGTATTTCTTATACTTTTGAATATAGAGTTCAAAATCGAACAGAGCGATCGGTAAACAGCCATCAGTAATTACATACGTAAGTGCTTGTAAGGACATTAGAAGTACTGTATACGAGTAATATGCGGTATCATTGACGCGTAAATAAATGCCCTTAGGGTCGACCGGTACTGTAAGGGCTCTTTCACAATATAATAATTATCTTAAGACATTTCTCATAAGACTTCGTGGTGCAACGGAATGTAATTGTACATATAGGATGTTTAAATTATTGAGCTATCAGACCTCAGTCCACACAAAACATATTGCCTGGCCATGCAGCAATTCGTCGCAATTTTTTTGTTATCCACATGAACACGGGCTTTGTTAAAGTTTTTGCATTTTAATTAAATAAAATAAAGTTGTGTAACCAATAAGGCTTGTATTAATATTGAAAAAAAAAAAACTCTAATTAAGTATATGGAATTTGAATTTCTCTATTATTATGAAAAATTTTAATTATAATAATATTAGCTAGATAGAAAAACAGCTTATTAATAAATCTAAAAATGGAAACGCATGTGGTCTATTTTAATTGGAATTTAGTAGTTGTAATTAGAAATATTCAAACAAAAAAGTATTGCCATATTATTTATTGCCTATCGAAACCAATGCTATAATTTTCCGTTTCACTTGTGTAGGTAATGAATACCTACTTAGGTATGCGATAACTACGACTTCGTCCGCTTGGTTGATTTTTGAAAATCGTGTGGAAACTGATTTCCCACACGGTCTAGTCTTGCCTTTAAAGCCTTTGTCTAGTTTGAACGTAAACAGGATGATGGATTGAATTAGATTGGACTGAATCCAAACTATTGAAATGGAATTTCGATTTCTGCCTAGAAATTTAGGCACGTCGAGACTGGTCTGAAAACTCGTTAGGTAAAAGTCGAAGTTTTGGGAAGCATTGGATGATTGCGGATCCTGAGCTTCTTTCGAGGCTAAAACCTAAAACCGACGACCTCAATTTAATTAGATGGGCCCTGTCAAACAAAGAATGTGGACTTATTTTACTAACACCATCAACACACTGAAAAACGGGACAGCGCTATGGCGAGGACAAGGACAGGCTTATACAGGTGTGGAGCGCGCTCTACAAGTCAGACGCCCAACTTTTTTCTATAAAAGGGCCCATCTAGTACCTGCATATACTCGTATTATATCGATGGCTAAAACTCATCCACAACGAATAGTTGTACAGTAACGCATACTTTTACAAACATTTGTTTTATTATTAGGTACAGAAATAGGACTGGATACCTTTTTACAGTTTAATGCCGATGTACTTAGGCTTGCTGTCGGCAATTGGTTCTTTACACAAGGATTTCGTTTATTAACTGAATAATTCATAGCCAAACGCGTTTTTTATGTAAATTGATACAGGAGCCGTTGGGCTGGTCGCGTCGACTTAACTCTAGCCGATACGAACTCTAATGGATAAACACTAATGTATTCCTTAGTCCATATATTTTATTATCTGTTAAATGTGTATAAGCATACGAGTTGATAAAGTTATTTAAGATAATTTCATAGACATAACTGATATAAGGATGCCTGTCCACTGTAACGGATTGGAGCGTAAATGTCAAATCCAAAGTCAGAAAGTATCATACTTAATATACCTATTATAAATGCGCAAGTGTGTTTGTTTGTGGGTTTATTGGTTTGTCCTTCAATCACGGCGCAATGGAGAAACGGATCGTCGTGATTTTTTGCATAAATATAGTTGATGACCTGGAGAGTGGCATAGATAGTGAAAATTAAGGAGTTCCCGCGGGTATTAAAAAACTTATTACACGCGGACGAAGTCGCGGCATTTTTTTATAAGAACTTTCGAATCGTCACCAATGGTTTGGCAGACCAAACATTATTTAAAATTGATATGTAGTGAATGTACTTAGAGATATTTTTATCATTCCATTTTTCGAAAATTCGATTGGTCG
Organism: Erebia aethiops; assembly: GCA_923060345.2. NCBI lineage: Eukaryota > Metazoa > Arthropoda > Insecta > Lepidoptera > Nymphalidae > Erebia > Erebia aethiops. The sequence continues at coordinate 15,791,959 of OV281090.1, read as the reverse complement.
ACTAACCCAATATTATTTGAAGATCTTATTTTCTAAATAATAAGTTAAAAAGGTCTATCTTACTATATAATATTATAAATGTGAAAGTTTGGATGGATGTATGGATGTTTGTTTGTCACTAAATCACGCGCCAACGGCTGAACGGATGTGACTGAAATTTGGCACAGAGATAGATTATAGTCTGGAATAGCACATAGGCTACTTTTTATCCCGGAAAATTAAGGAGTTCCCCAGGAAAACCACGCAGACGAAGTCGCGGGCATTCGGTAGTGTCAAATAAGTTTCAAAAATTATTGAATGAATAACTGTGTGCCCAAGGTAATTAACCAAGCTTAGTAAGCTATTTATAGCTTTTATATACATACAAAGTAATTTTATTAGAAGCCATAATAATTTATAATTACGACTCTGTCCTATTAATCTATATTTTGCAAGCTAAAAGCTGCAATACGGAAAGATAAACCTGTCTCTAGGTATTTAAGTTAAAAGCTAGAACGGGACTATTAATCTAACGACTGTCGATATTTTGACAAGTTGCTGAGGTTTGTTGCCCTTTTGATTGAGTTAACGCATTGAAATAGGTACTAAAAAAATTCTACATCAATGAGTTAACGTTTTGCTGTCCATACCTTTTATGTTCTGACGACCTCCGTGCGGAGGTCCCGGGTTCGATCCGCGGCAGGGTCAATTTGGGAATTTATGATTTCTGAATTTTCCCGGGTCTGGCCTGGTGGGAGGTTTCGGCCGTGGCTAGTTACCACCCTACCGGCAAAGACGTGCCGCTAAACGTCTAAGCGATTTAGCGTTCCCGTACGATGCCGTGTAGAAACCGTCAACCGAATAGGGGTATGGGTTTAACATAACTGCCATGCCCCTAATAGGTTAGCTCGCTACCATTTTAGACTGCATCATCACTTATCATCAGGTGAGATCGCAGTCAAGGGCTAACTTGTAGTGGTTAAAAAAAAAACACTGAATAGACCTTTAATAACATAAGGCGAATCCATATTATAATCCTTAATAATATTATGATTATGCGAAAGTCTACCTGTTTGTCTGCTACGCATTTACGGCTCATCTTTACAATTGATTTGGACGAAATTTTGCACAGAGATAGGAAGTATCCCGGGAAGGCATATATTTTTATCCCGGAGCACATATTTTTTATGAAATCCGAGGAAGTTTGGCAGACGTCAGATATATTTTTGGTAGTTTATATTACTATAATATTATAAATGCGAAAGTTTGGTTAGATGGATGGATGGATGAATTTATTGAACGGTATAGTTAAATGCTTTATCCGTTTTTACCACAGACCATATTACAACCAATTACTACTCGGTGGTTTTTACAAAACCCTTCTCAGACAAAAATTGTAACTATTGCATATACTTATTCAATCAACTAAAAGCTCATACTTTTTAAATTACTTCTATAAAAGGGAAGACCCTGAACTAATAAATAATTTTATAATTACATAGGTACCGAACTTGTTTATGAGTGAAGTAGGCTTAAGAGAATAAATTATCAAGTTGCCGTTGAATTGATAATAATTAGGTGTAACTTGTAATGCATTAATTATTCAATAATACCAACCTACTGCGTTCCGATGGTTAACTTCCTTATGAGCTAAAATCTCTTCTAATCGTCATAAGAACGGTATGGCCTTAGTCCACCACGCTGGCCTTGTGCGGATTGGCAGACTTCACACACCTTTGAAAGCATAATATAGAACTCTCGGGCATGCCGGATTCCTCAGGATGTTTTCCTTCACCGTTGAAGCAAGTGTTATTCATTTTCTTCATACGCACATCCTCTTCGAAAAGTTAGAGGCGCGTGCCCGGGGATGGAACCAACCATGCAATTAGCCAAAAAATCCGCTATCAACGTTTGCTCTATCGCGTGTGGTCGTAATTTTCGCCAAGTTAGTTCTAAATTTGCTTTTAAAAAATTATATCGTGCCAATTGACACTCAAAAGTCTGAAAACTAGCTTGTGGCAATAAATTGTATGAGTTTTATTACTATTATTTTCCAATTTGGTATATTTTAAGCTGAGTAAAGTTTTTACAAGTGTTTTTTTTTTTTTTTTCTGTTATTGTTTAATTGTCTTACTATTATTATTATTTTTTATATATTTGTTATTTAGTACCTACTACTTTATAATATTGCAGTCACCTGAACTTCCCTCGTTTTGGCCCTAACAGAATAACAGCGTTGTGGTTACTCTTTGTACCCACAACATCAAGCTGAGTTAGGACCCTTTTGTTGGCACGACACATTCTAGACGATAATTAAGTTAAGTTATATTTTAAGTACTTACTTTTGTATTTTAATGTTTACTATGTGTTGGTTCAACAAATAAATCATATTCTATTCTATTCTATTCTAATTCTTTCGTGACTGAAGACCTAAGTCTTCGAAAAGTGTTTGAAGTGATGACACAGAGTGAGATCTAGGAGTACATACTTTGTCTTTGCTCAGGTAACGATACAGATTCATGTCACTTACTTATCTCATAAACACTAAAACCCTACATAAACTCATCTAAAACCTGAGCAAGATACGCTTTATAGATCGAAGCTACAATGCGAAATTGAGGCATGCCACAGAACTGCATGCTACAATAATTGAAACGCAGAATCGTTTGCAGACTGTCATACCGTAACATAACAATTACAGCACGATGTATACTTTTTCCATTCGTTGCATGCCGCATTGTCGCATGGTGTTCCAAGTTCCGACGTAAAACAGCTTTTATGGTATGTTATTTTATTATGTGTGTTTGAAAAGTATAGTTACTGTTTAGAAACCAGTAGCACTGATGGCGGTTGAAGCTGGTTAATTCAATAAAAGCTTCGTTTACTATAAACTTTATAAAGCAGTTAATATTGAGTTGATTAGTACACTATTCATTTTTAGGTCAAGCCTATGTATACGCTATTTTAAGCGCCAGGTGACTGCTGTGTCATAATACCATTAAGTGCGCTAACTAAGCCAGACAAAGTGTGAAGGTTACCACGATAATCGGTCATATAAAAGTTTATAAATATTACCTAATAACGTTAATTATTAAAGCACCAGAAAACATGCATAAAATGCTCTCATTGTCCGTCAAATTAACATACTAAAAAAATTCAATATTTATTAACGCTTTTTGAAGAATAAAATCGCAAAAGGTGGGCTTAAAACTACAACCCGTAAAATATTTTTTGCCATTTTATTATGCGGTTTTATTTTCCTTATACCTTAAAATATAAAGTTTATAATGGTTTGATTGAATTGTAAATGGTTTAGTCGGGGATTTGCTTGCAGATGGGATTTGTCAGTCGATAAATTATGACGAAGATTTAGGTCCGTTGGCTTTGTTTTGACGGAATTCAATTAATGCTTGCACGGTCGGGCGAGCGGATTAAGCGGTATTAAACGAGAGATAGTCGGATTGTTTAGCATCATCGATTCGCGATGGTGTTGTTGATTGGCAGACTTACCTACTGGCTGCGATTAAAAATGCAGCTGGCGATTTTATTTCGATTTAACAAAAGGATAATACTGACGTTATCATAGGTACCTACTACTTTGTAATGTATACGAATAACCATAGAGATAGAGTTAATTTAATTTTTTTATTTAACTGTTTTTACGGCTCTGGATTCTAGTCCTTCTGACCATAGAGTTGAAAAATAGCGTTACCACAGTCTATGCTGTACGCAATAAATGAATACATTATGATTAATGACGTATTTGACGCAGCTGTGTGAAACAGAAGACTTGTTATGATGGTGCGCCAACCAATCTTTGACAAAATACATGAAAGATCATATCGGTGAAGCTGGACCTATAGAATAGCTTTTTAGGGCTACGTAGTCAAAGGAGAAACACATGTTTGAATTGAAAATCGCTTTATTTAGGTGAAAATATGAAATACTTAATACGCTATATAATGGTAATAGGGGAAATATAAGTTTTGATATCTCATTATAAGGCCCGAGTGCCCGACGTAGGTAAAGCAGAGTGAAGACTCTTTTATTTAAAAAAAAAATATTTTCATCTTTATCTGCTTTACATACGATTGGAATTGGTATTCTGAAAACAAATAATAAGGCAGTCGCAAATGATTCAAAGTAACTACCCTAAATTGATTGAAATGAAAACAATATTCCTTAAATTACGACGGGGTAATAGTTAATACACACGTCATTAGGACAGTTATTATTTAATAGACACCATTAATTCGTTGGTCCGTGAGTCAGTCGTAATAAGCAGTAATTGGACTCCGAAGTCCGAACAGCAAACAGAAATAATAAATATAATTCTAGTCCATTAAGGTGGCTCAGAACACAGTTGAAATCACCGGTAGGTATTATTAATTAAACTTATTTATGTCCTCGTGTGTAATTACGGGAATTTATTAAATTACAATTTAATGCAACTTAATTGAAACCGGCTCAGTAATTTGCTAGCCTTCGCAATTACTAGCTTGTGGAATTTGTACTATACAGTCTACAGCATACAGAAAAAAAAATGTTTTAAGATCACAGGGACAAATATTATTATACTTAAATATTTTGTTCTATTATAATGGGCGGAAAAAAAAATTATATAATTATTTATTTAATTTAAATAACCACGATTTTTGGTACAACAAATAAAACATCATATTATTGAAATGAAAAAAAACAATATTTTACTAGGTTTTACCTTTTACCTTTATATTTTACGCTCCTATCTAAAATCCTGGCCATTAATAATTTTTCACCTTTTATACTCTAAAAGTGTGTTTTAGTCCCTAGTTGAACAATCTACTATTTTACGTGGTATTACTTATACATAATTAAACCAAACACAATACAATTTTAATAACTCATCCAAGTTCACAACGTCATAGCTTCACGGCTCTAGGTTCTAGCTATTTGATCATTGACTGGACATAAGGGTAGAGCCGGAATATCTAAGCCAAATGATATCTACCACAGTCCTTACTTGCCTACTACGTTTACAGCACAGACCTCCTCTTTAAGAGAGAGGGATTTAGAGCTAAGAACCGCTAAGCTGCTCCAGTACGTCTGTTTAGTAATAATATCAGAGTTAGACCGTACTTAAATGCAATAACAGTGAGTAATGCGAGTATCACATTTATTACTTTTCAGTCTCTAGTCTCGTGAAGAGCTTACTATAGAAATGATCCTATGCAGTAAAGTCTTTCAGTCTCTAGTAAATAACATTTTGTCACAGTGTAGCAATGGTATTGAGCTATTAGCCTATTGCGAATTTTTATAGTAAGAGTATGTACAAGTGAGACGTAAGTTACTTATGTTGTTACACTTGTATAGTGAGCTATGCTGTCACTAGTTTCTTCTCAAAGCAGCCAAGTAAAGGCTCCGCGACGGCTTCGCTGGTCCGCTTCGCAAAAGAATCCGCTCGCAATTACGCCAATCAATTATAATGGAAGAGGAAATTACTCGTTTCCGTGGACGCTTCTACTGAATACTTGAAAGGTGGCCCAAAACACGAGAGTCTAGGTTTTCTAAATGACATGATTTTAAAAAAAAAATGTTTTTTTAAAAATATAAACCAATCTTTAAATCTATAAAGTCATTTCTGGGGATGTTCCGGAATTGGATTGTAACGTATATTTAGAGTGCTTTGGAAGATTTTTGTGATGTGGTAATGCGTGGTTTGCTTGGTTGGTTGCGGGAGCGGGAGGGCAAGTGGTGCATTTCGCATTCTGCACGTTTTACTTAGCGAATCAAGCTTTTTGTTCCTTGAATATCACTTAACATTTGGACTTACGCGAAGTAAATTTGACCTAGGAGAACCATAAATTTTAATCACTAATACTTATATTTATAAGTAACGCTTTCGCTTGTAACATTGACCACAACACAAAACATTTTTAACACACGACTTTAATAACTTAAATAACTAATAGGAATATTTATTATAGAAAAAAGAAGAATTTGTATTATATTTTAGTGGTGTAACTCACAAAAATGGATACTTCAACTTTTTTGACAAAAAATAAAACTTTTTTTATTTTTAGATTAACAGCAAATTTTATTAATTTTACTCGACGCCGAACTTGTAATTAAATAGTTGTATCGGCTTGATTTTATCACTGTGCGAATTGTCATTTTACCTTTTTGATTTCCGCAATTAAATAAAGAGAAGCTTCCTTTCTTTTTTTTTACTCCAGAGCATTAGCCAGCTTGTACCAAGAAGTAGTTTATTTAATTAAGCTCAGCAATCAAAGTTCTTCGACGTTGGTTGGCATATATACTGGGAAAGTTAGGCAGCGGACACACAGTTATGTTGAATCGCTCGCGCAAGTCAATTTGGAAAATTATAATTCCAGGAATTCATCCGGCAAAGTAATGGAAAAAAAGGAGTGGATAAAAAAAAGTCTATATTAAGGCTTCAAATAATGCTAGTTTGACTGACCGAGTAATTTCTAACTGAACAAAATATCTAAAGGTCACTTGTAGAGATAAGTGCTTCCCAGTCCTTATATCAAAACAAAAGCCCTTTATTTTTGAGTTATTATAAACAAAAGTATGGCTGAATATCTACAAAAAATTGTTTGTATGTCAATTGAAATACCTTAGAGGACAGACAGTTACTAAGGATTTCAGAATTAATGCTAATATTCACTCATTCGACTTTTCAAAACCTTGTAAACGTTTACGTGGATTAAAAAGCTATAAATCAATAAACTTTGTATTTACTTACTTAATTTATCAGTTTAACTAATAATATATACAATTTCTTAGAAAATCGATTTAAAATCTAAATTAATAACTAAAAACTAAACATTAAAAATATCATCTACTTATATATTAAAAGCTATAAATAAATAAAATTATCAACCACCACTTACCACTAGCACTACAGCCCATTAACGTCCCAATGCTGGGCACAGGCCTCCACTCTCATATGGGAAGGGAAATTTCTTTTGAGTTACTTCCATAATTGCTTTTATCTCTGGACTAAATAAATTAAAAAATTAATTCTTGCAGACGTGTGTACATGTCGTTAAGTTGTATTGTAAAATAAGCACACATCCACACGATAATTACGGTTTCACACACGTCTTAGCGGGTAATAATGTGTAAAAACGTCTGTAACAGCGCGGCAAGCGGCTCACACTCGACCTTAGTTATTACGTTATGAAGCAATAAAATGCCGGCGATGTGTGTACGGCATTATAACTTAGGTTTTAATTAGCCGATAAAAACAATTATGTACGATAGAAAAATTATTAAACTTCATGTACACATGTACTTACTTATACGCGTTAAAATTTATGGAATTTAAAATATGTAATTAGTAGAAAGTTGGGAACTAATTACTTAACAATTAATATTCAACAATTCTAATTATTTTACTTTAGTATTCTTATAAAGTTATTCCGTTACTCTACTTATAATCCTGAGTTATATCTTACACGCAAATCTGGTACCAGTTTTTTTTATAGTTTCTAAATACACTTGTATTTGAAAGAGGTAGGTATAACTATTTAATCAACACACTTGCTCATAAAGTGGCTCTAATTTCACCGCAATTAGGCACATAATGACACCTATAGTCAAACTGTGACTTTTCATTACTATTATTCACAAGTGAGTTATAGAGTTTTTATTAGTGATTAAACGAATTTACAAAGTGAAGTTCGATCACAATTATATGAGTCGCTTCATTCGAAGATATAAGTAAAATTGTATCTACTAAATGAAAAAAAATAATTTAATATTATTTTCTTCAAAAGTGTGTTGAAAAACGTATCTTTCAATGGCGCCTTAGCGGTAATCACCAACTTTACACACTTGTACCATAATATACCTACTATTTTTACACTCGGGCATACCTAAAAATGACAGCAATCCTTTCTGTAGTTTTAAAGAAAGAGTTATTATAGGTAGATACGCTTAGCCACAAAATTCGAAATAGTCTCAAACGTCCAAAGAAACTTAATAAACTGTCACCCATACTTGTATTGACATTTCATTACATCTCTGCATCGTCTATAGCACCCGGCCGGCGTCCGCCGGCAGTTCGCCTGTGCCAATTGTCGCTTCACGACGTCGTCTCGTGGTAATTCGGGTACGACGGCGGCAATAGTCACAGGAGGACGCTGGAGGTGTTGGTCACATCAGGGCTTTTAGCCGGAGTTGCCCAGCACCGCGGAAATCTTCACTTCCCCCCCGCACTTCACCCTTCCGCTCACGCGCCTCACGCGTGTGTGGCCTGTAAGGCTCACCGCCGACGGCTGAGTCAAACCCGCGAGTGATATAGAATAATTAGTGTTCTCTTAGCCGGCTCCTTCAGAGCCGCCCGGTAGGTGTATAGATTTAAGTAGTGGATTGTATTCGAGTATTATCGGAAATAAAGGCCAATGGTCAAGTTCAAAGCCATCCGTGTTTAATTGTTGAGGACTCCCTGATCCCCTATGTACGTGGTCTCCAGCCGGTGAACCCGCAGACTCGTGACCACGTTACCCGTTCGACCCTCAGTAATGCTACATCGTAGCATTACTGAGGGTCGTGACTCCTTTCCATTAATCAAATAATGGTAGAAGTTTTCTTGGGATAATAATGCGGTGGGTTCCCAGTTCCCACATCCTTCCGCATACGACTCTACTAAGAGTATATTTTATACAGGTTTTTGTAAAGATTATTATCAGATGTTGGTGATAATAACCGGGACCGACGGCTTAACGTGCTCTTCGAGGCATGGAGGAAGCGAAACCACCAAATTTGAACCTCCAAATTCGGTCACCCATCCAGTACATTCGCAATCGACTGATATGCGTTGTCACAACTAGGCCACACGTCCCTCATTTCACTACATATCTGTGGCTATAGCCTATAATCTCATAAGCATCCACTTATATAAAGTCAAAAATGTATCCGGAATACTCGTTTAACGTTTCGTTTTTGGCATATCAAGGATGGTGGTCCGACCTATTTGCAATTGAATAGGGGCAGGTATTAGCATGCACGTAACATGTTTAACCATATTTTTTTTACAATTCTTTTGTTACCTTCCAAACAAAATGGCCTAATGAAGTTGCCGTAAAAACAAAAAGCCAGAAATGGCGGCTGAGCGGTGGGTGACAAAAATGCAATTTAAGTTATGCCGTATTAAAAACTCAATTCTACATCGGAACGACGCGAGCGCGATGCGCTGTGCACAAAAACAGACATTCGATCTGCGAGACGTATAATTAGTCGCATGCTGCTTCTACCCGGTTTTAAGGGCTTGGACAGACACAACGTGGGGCGGCATAGTGTCCGAAGAGACTCCTGGATATGCAACGAGCTCATAATATCTATTACAAGGATCACGATCACTTATATTGAGTCTGTGTATTGATGTATCACGTTATTCATTCTTTTTATCATAGGGATCGTATCTAATAAATAAAAAAATCTTAAATAAGAATAGGTCGTTTTGGTTAAAGCACTTTAATGCTACAGGGCTGCATGTTACACTAATTTAAAATGCAACAAGAAACGTCAGCAGACAGTCGTAACTTGTACCGATGGTATTAGTGCAATTCCATGTGTTATTTCATACCTAAAAGCTGCAAAATAAATTTCCATTTCTAGCACTGATTTTTAGCATCCGGCATTGTTGCATTTTGGTTCTCTGCAAAAGTTAATTTGTACGATCGCCGTCGCGTCTCTCAATGCTCTTATCCTTAATTGGTAGGATAACCTATTCAGGCCAAGTAAGTTACTAGGTGTCTAGGTATATGAATAAAAATTATATAATTATTTGAATAATAAGGAAAAATTTGCTCTAAATTTAATATATTGAATACTAAATTTAATATATTAAATAATCAAAACTTAATATATTGAATTTTTTACAATAATTTCTTAATCAACTATTACTATCCTGCACTGCTTCGACAACCCCGTCCGTTTGCCTAATGGCAAAGACCTCCTCCAACATTTTCCACGCCTCTCTGTCTCTAGCCGTTCGGGACCATAATATGCCACCTGCCCCTACTTGAATATCGTCGACCCATTTTTTCATCCCTTTTCCTCTTTAAATGACCCTTGTACCAATTCATTACTTTTTTGCTCCATTTATCTTGACCCCTGATTGTGTGATTTTTTACTTACTATTTATGGTAAATACTGAGGTGTATATTATAAATTTTTTTTACTTACTATTTATAATATACACCTGTCTTTACCTTCACAGCAACTGACTGTCTTTCTTTATGTCATTGCAATCTCATATTTCCAACTTCATCCATTTCGTAGAGATATCTACATCGCTTTTTTGGTTTTTCTGTAGTTTTTTAGTCATCATCATTAATAGTTGTATGTATTGTCATTATAGGAATATCTTATTTATCATGCCTAAGTTTTTTCTCAAATGGAAGGGTTTGTGGCAATTTATACGATAAAAGTTTTTTATAGCTTTTGAATTATCAAATAAATGTAATTCGACCGGTTCGGTTGTGGAAAGAAATCACGTAGTGTGCGGTTCGCATTAGTCGAGACTGTCCAGCTGGGAACTGTATGTATTTTTTTTATCCTCTACAAGTTAGCCCTTGACTGCGATCTCACTTGATGGTAAGTTATGATGCAGTCTAAGATGGTAGCGGGCTAATCTGTTAAATTAAACCCATACCCGTTCGGTTTCTACACGGCATCGTACCGGAACGCTAAATCGCTTAGAGGCACGTCTTTGCCAGTAGGGTGGTTAGTAGCCACGGCCGAAGCCTCCCACCAGGCCAGATGTTGTATGTGGTTGATAGTAATGATCTTAAACAACTCCGCATTGTGGAGTCGACTTGGTAAGAGTATGTTCCGTACATATAAATATATTATTATGTGGTCACGAAAGCTGTTGATTTGAGTTCATGTTGATTATCACATTCTTAAGACCGAAATTAATAAATCAATCTATTTGTAATAATATGTCTATATGTTGCTTGTATGAATATGTCGATAAGTTAGCAATGTTGTTATTTGACAAAAAGGACAATAGAAATACAACTTTTGACAAATAACAACGATTGCTATATTTAACATATTGACAGATTGGTTATTAATATCCACCACTATCTACTATCTTGAATCTAAGTTGTTCTTGGCTACGAATATTGTTAAGGCCCTGTGTAGCGTAAAAGGGGGTTTTAAAAGCAGTGTATCCATCAAACGGTGACATAATGTATGCTTGTAAAAATAATTTGCAGTTTTCAAGACCTTTAAGCAGCCATTGACGCAACTCAAAACACAATTTAAAAAAATCTCTTCATTGAAATTTATTTTAAACATACCTCTTAATTTCCCTTTTAAAACAATTTTTCTCCTTATTACTAATAATTTTCTCTAGAAATATGAGATAGAATTTACATTTCTAAATCAAACACACTGTCGGATTAATTTGTGTCGAACAGTAAATATTTATTTTTGTACAAATGATTTCTTGCATTTTTGTTTTGCATTTTTGTTTTGCATGCGCTTGCTCCATTTCACCCCTGCGCGCCTGTATTTTGATCTCGTGAGCTCACAGCGCCTTAAGTTTGTTCAGTTCATTGTTGACGTTCGTGTTTTAAAATTATAACTGTCATTTTGAAATAATACTGTTTTATGCGATGGTAGTAACCCCCCAGTTGTTATATTTTACGGTCTCTGACATGGCTTTCCTAAATTTTTTAAATAAGTAAACTGAACTTAAACTTTGCTGACTAAATATTTTTGTGAAACAAATTCCTTACAAACTTGGAAGACAATCGAAGATACGCGAAGATTTACTTAATAATTTGATTTATTGCGTTAGAGAACTCTAAAAAGAAGCCGAACCGACAGTCGACCCTATTGATTTGTTGGAAGTTCCTTTTGATAAAAGTTAGAAACTTTTATCAACTCTTCTTCATAAAACCTACAGTAGTATCACCCTCGAGTGGCGATCAGTCCAATTAGAAATGCAGGATCCAGTCTTATAAATAACCATCGCGCTAATTCGTGACACATGGCTCTGAATGAAGTGATTTAGCCTTCGCGTGCCGATAGCCCAGCGTCCTATACCGATGCGTGCAAAGTCGACGCCGATACGTCGAATTGTTCGCGGAATCAGTTACCGCATCTACCAGTTTTTGCCGCGAATCTCCGACGAACCTCATCCTTGTACCGACAAGCCTCCCGATTCAGTTCCAGAACGCCGTAACATCAACATGATTATTGATTTCGAATTTACATTAGGGATGACGGGTCGTGGAAATATACTTGACGATATCAATTTCGATGAACGAGAAAAACATCGATGTTTTTGCGTCATAATCATGCATTGACAGGTTGACATTTATGTGTTCGCAAAGCGAAGATATTTGTGCACGAATTATCCATAGAAGCATTATATAAATATTTCTTGAATCTTGACAGTTTTCCTAGGTTCTATAGTATGATTTTTATAGTAGTACGTATAGTATATTTTTTAACCGACTTCCAAAAAAGGAGGAGGTTCTCCGCGTATGTTTTTTTTTAATGTATGTCGGTGCATATCTCCGTGGTTTCTTAACCGATTTGAAAATTTTTTTTTAGATGCAGTGAGGTTCCTAGAAACGACACTTATGCGAGGTGCGATTGTGTAAGAATTGTCGATCAAATCGTGAAAGTATGATATACCATTTTCAAATCGGATTAGAAACCACGGAGATGCGGTTACAAACATTTAACAAAAAAATACGCGCCGAATTGAGAACCTCCTCCTTTTTTGTAAGACGGTTAAAATAATAAAAAGCTATATTATTGTAAGACAAAGTAAGTATAAGATATCCTATCCTATCATATATACCGAGTTTCTTGCTGGTTCTTCTCGGTAGGAATGGCATTCCGAACCAGTGGTAGATTCACTTGACGATTCAAAAGTACTTGTAAAAGTTTATTTGAATAAAAAATATTTGATTTGATTTGATTTATCATATTTACATTCTATTGGAAGACAAAAAACGCGGATGGTCATCTTGTTCTCCAGTCAGCCCGATTGTCTAAAAGTTGCCGATCAAATCGTCAAAGTTCAACGGCAAAGTAAAATAAACCATATCAGCATTGAATCAGAACTCAATTTCGTGTATCCATTCTCATCCGTTTAGGGTATCGACTTTTGTGGTATCGACCCTAAACAGATGAGAATGGATACACGAAATTGAGCTCTAATTCAACGCTGATATGGTTTATTTTACTTTGCCGTCGAACTTTGACGATTTGATCAGCAACTTTTAGACAATCCGGCTGACTGGAGAACAAGAAGACCATCCGCGTTTTTTGCCTTCCAATAGAATGTAAGTATGATATCTTATACTTACTTTGTCTTACAATAATATAGCTTTTTATTATTTTAACCGACGTACAAAAAAGGAGGAGGTTCTCAATTCAGCGAGTATTTTTTTTAAAATGTTTGTTACCGCATCTCCGTGGTTTCTAATCCGCGATTTGAAAATATATTTTTTCAGTCGTTAGAAAAAGCTCTCGAGGAGGTCCCATAAAAAAATTTGACTCCAGTTTGGTATAACAATGTATCGAACAGTTGACCCCAATGTTTAAATATCGATGTTTCTACATTTATTAAATTTTACATTTAGAAATTTGGACCGGTCGTCCCTAGTTTCATTAAAATTTCATCTTTCATCAGACCTTTTGATATTGGTCCACGTCATCCGAACAGGGTGGCAAATTGCTCCTTTTTCCATGCAAACTGTTTGAACACCGGTGGAATTTATATGTGAAATGTCCGAGACGACAAAAAATGGATTCCATTTAATTATGGACGATTTAAAAATCTGTGAACAATGCGAACGATCCTTTGTAGTCGCGTTTCGTTTTTATTAATCACGAAACTAATTTGATAATTTCTTATTGAAATCCTGAGACGAGTCCCCGACTGATAGTAATGTATAATGACTAAGGTAGGTCGGTATTAGGATTGTTTCAAACCAATTTCGAACCAACGTTTTTTGCTGTGATACTGGGTATGGTATCAAAATAATTTTAGATGCGTAGTGGGAGATAAAAGTCCATAAGTTTAATAAACGATCCAGGTATGAGTCATTTGTATGATGTAAGTTACAAGAGGACTAGTTGACTAATTTTGACTAATCTTCAACTCTGTTAACGAATTACTTAACATCGGTATTATTGTTCATAAATATCAATAAATTTTAAAAGAAAAAGGGGGAAAAAGGCGACCTATATCTGAGTTACTAGTGATCCTTGGCAGTGGCAGTTTTAAAGGATGAAGAATATTATGTATCTACCTTATACCATAGTAACAGATTATTTATTAATGTCGGTTGTAACTTGTAACTCAACTAAATTATAAATTTACATTAATTAAGGTCTAATGTATGACGTACACTATGGGTTACCCACTAACTCTAATATTCTAAGAAATATTTTGTATTCGCAATTAATAAAGGCCATGTCGTCGCCACGGCGCGGTGTCAGCGGTCAGATATTGGAGATTTATGTGTGTTTGTGTGTGCCGGGCACTGGGCAGCTAAAAGCTCCGGAGTCAGCGCACGATAAGTGCTCAAGTATAATTAGTGGCCACGCGACCACCGGACGTGGTGGAGTTTTTGAATTTCTAGACGATTACATTCTCATATTTGGGACAACCGATATAACTTATTCTCACACCTACTTCCACTTAATTATTTATCAATCTCACATCCATATCCATATTTTGACGACCTCCGGTGCGCAGTGTGTAGCGCTGTTGCCTTAACGTGCGGAGGTCCTGGGTTCGATCCCCGGCAGGGTCAATTTGGGAATTTATAATTTCTGAATTTTCCCTGGTCTGGCCTGGTGGGAGGCTTCGGTCGTGGCTAGTTACCACCCTACCGGCAAAGACGTGCCGCTAAGCGATATAGCGTTCCGGTACGATGCCGTGTAGAAACCGAAGGGGTATGGGTTTAATATAACTGCCATGCCCCTAACAGGTTAGCCCGCTACCATCTTAGACTGCATGATCACTTACCATCAGGTGAGATCGCAGTCAAGGGCTAGCTAGTAGTGGATAAAAAAAAAAACCATACTAAGAAAGTGGCGGGAAGCGGGTGGATGAGGAAGGCGGAGGACCGTGTTGGGTACCGCTCTCGAAAAGGCCTATGTCCAGCAGTGGATGCATACAGGCTGATGGATGGATGGATGGATGGATCCATACTAATATTTTTTTTTTTTTTTTTTTTTTTTTTTTTTTTTTCTCTGGGGAGGAGGAAAATCCTCATTGGATACCTCAGGAGATTTGGAGGCATGCCCGACTCCAATGGAGATGAAACCCAGCGGCCTACGGACTAAAAACCTCCTCCCCCTTCTCCGCTCATTCTTTCAGGTAAAGCCTTTGCATTCCGTCTGAAAGATGGCTGTTTTCAGGCGTTTTCCTGTCTCTGCCTTTCCCACTCGTCCTTAATTCTCTTTTTAACAATAGCACGCAACATTTCAGCGCATGCCTCCCACTGTTGTTCGCAATCTAGCATCCGGGGTATGAGGTTCGCAGGGGTTATTTGCTCGCCTTCTCCCTGGGCTTCTTTCCGTTTTCCCTCGAATTCCGTGCACTGGAATATTGCGTGCTCTGGCGTGTCTTCTTCACCACAATATGCGCATGACTCACTTGTCGCCTTACCAATTGCGTGAAGGTAAGTATTGAACACACCATGTCCACTAAGAGCTTGGGTTAAGAACTTATCCACTTCTCCGTGTTTCCTTCCAATCCAGGGCTTTAAGTCCGGGATAAGTTTTCTCGTCCAGCTCCCTTTTCCGCTTTTCTCCCACTCTGCCTGCCACTCCTCAACCGTGCGGTTCCGCTCCTCCTTCGGCGTCCTGCGGTCCTCGCGGCTATAGACCCTCATGCGTTCCATCGCCAATCTTTCGATGGGTACTAAACCTGCTATTACCAGTACCGCATCTAGCGAGATGGTTCTGTACGCACCGCAGACTCGAATAGCCATCTGCCTCTGAACCTTGCACAACATGTGTTTGTATTTAGCGCAGTTAAGAGCTCTAGCCCACACTGGAGCTGCATACAACATTATAGAGTGGGAAACTGACGCTAGCACTCTCCTTTTACTTGCTCTAGGGCCTCCTTGTTTAGGCATTAAGCGACTCAATGCAGTAGTTAGCCGCTCTGCTTTCTCCGATACTTCTTCAACGTGCTTCCGGAAAGTGAGGCTTTTGTCGAACCATACGCCGAGGTATTTAAGCTTGTCTTTGGGTTCTATCCTGACGCCTTCAATTGTGAAAGTGATAGGCCCAAGTCGTCTACGTCCACTCAGCATGATGGCTTCGGTTTTTTCCGGTGCCAAGCGCAAGCGTTTGCGGGTCATCCATCCACTTATATCTGCTAGTGCCTTATTCGCTTTCATTACCAGGTCGGTTTCTTTACGGGCAGCTACTACAAGGGCTAGATCGTCGGCAAATCCCACTAAATGAACATCGTCCCCGAAGTTGGTCTTTAGTATGTCGTCGTAGAGGATATTCCACAAGGTTGGCCCGAGGATAGAGCCTTGTGGAACTCCGCTGCTTACTTTTAGAGTCGCCGTCTTCCCTTCGCTATCGCGTACTATTATTTGTCGCTCCTGCAGATAGCTATTTATGATGTTGTAGATATAATTGGGGAAGTCTCTTTTTCTGAGTTCTTCCAATATTAGCTCCCATGAGGCGGAGTTAAAGGCATTCCGGACATCCAGTGCCACCAGCGCGCAGAGTTTCTTAGTCCGACGTGTTCCTTGTCTGGCTGCCTCAGCGATACTTAAGACTTTATTTAAGGCGTCTAGAGTAGACCTACCGCTTCTAAAGCCGAATTGCGATTCTGCTAAGTTTCCGTGGTCCGGCAAGAGAGCTTCGATTCTGTTTAGGATAATCCTCTCTAGCAGTTTCCCAAAGCAGTCGAGTAGGCACAGTGGTCTATAGCCTGTGGGGTCGTCTGCTGGTTTTTTTGCCTTCCTTAGTAAAAGTAGTACCGCTACTTTCCATATCTGCGGAAATTCCCCAGTTTGTAGGGCATTATTCATGACTTGTGTGATTTTGTCGGGGATTGTGCTAACGGCGAGTTTCACTATTTCCGGTGGTATAAGGTCTGGCCCCGGCGCCTTCCCGAGCTTTATCTGGTCACATGCTCGTTTTAGTTCTTTGCTGGTAACCAACGGTATTTCTTGCGTAGGGTATCTTATGCGTTCGAAGGTGTCATGTGTTGGAAATAGAACCTCGGCTATTTGGCACATTTGTTCAATTCCAATCTGTATTTGAGGCCCTTTTTTGAGTTTCTTCGTAACTATTTTATATCCTAGGCCCCAAGCATCACTATCTACTGCATCACAAACTTCTGTCCATTTACTGCCTCTTGACTTCGTGATTAGTAGCTGTAGGTTTAGTTTTGCTTCTTTATATACTTTTTTGGGTTCTTCGACGTCAATATCTTGTTTCCTTTTGTATTTCTTTGTCATTGCTCGTGTGTATTTTCTTCGTCGCTCTATACATTCCTTTCTTGCTGCAGCTATCTTCTCATTCCACCAATACACTTGCTTTCTGCGGCCACGTTTTTTTCTAGGCATCGCTTGGTTGCATGCTTTAGTCGTTGCAGTAACCAGATCAATGGGGCTTGCAATCCTTTCGTGACTGAGTGTTTGTTGGAACGCTTCGTTATTAATTTTATTCATATTCCATCCTTTTTGTGGCGGGAGTATCTTATTATCCTCCTGCAGCACATCGAACAAAATATATTTATGTCCGCTGAGGGTTTCATCCTCAAGAACTTTCCAGCTAGCAACCTTGCCCGCCCAATCTGAGCTAGCTAGTGTCACGTCAGGTCTAGATGTCTTGTGCCCCCTCTCAAAGGTTGGTGCGTTTCCTGTATTTATGGTGACCAGGTCCAACTCTGCAAGGATTTCCATTAAGTATTTGCCTCTTCGGTTTGTAGTTTTGCTTCCCCACAGCTTTGAGGCAGCGTTGAAGTCCCCGGCCACTAGTATATTCCCGTGTTGGTTTCTTATGCTATCTCTGAGCTGGTCAACATCTTGTGTATACTGGTCCATGCTGCAGTTAGGTGAGAAATAGCAACTGTATACCGTAAGACTTGGTAGTTGTAGGCCTATATATCCATTTCCCTTTATTATCTTCTTGGTTGTAATAGCTTTGTTGTATATTACTATTGCCGCATCGCCCCTTCTATCTCTTTCCCAGCCCGCTGCTGTAGATATCTTTGCATTTGGCTCAGCTATAATAGCGAGGTCGATATTTAGTTGCTCAACTGTTGCCGAGAATAGATCGTGGGCGGCTCGCACCCTATCTAAATTGATTTGAAGGACTTTTAAGTCCATTATGATATTTTGAATGCCTGTGGGTCTTTGATTGCATTCCGGAATTCCGGACATCCTGTGGATGCGGCTTTATGGCCCACTTCATTGCATATAGGGCAATATAGTCTGTTTGAGCAGTTAATTGCTTTGTGTCCCTTTCTTCCACATTTCATACAGAGATCCGACCTATCCGGGCCCTGACATTTTGTAGCAATGTGCCCAATGCCCCAGCATTTGTAGCATTTTCCAATGTTTACCCTTTTCCTTATTCTACATCTAGTCCAGCCTATGTTGACCCACGCTGAATTTTCTATATTTCTGGCATGGCTATCTCCTATCGATATCGTCGCATTTTGGCTTCCATATTGTGTGGGCCTCAGTGACCGTACTCTTACTGGTACCTTTAATTCAGCTTCTACAGCCTCTTTTACCTCATCACAACTGGTTTCTTCTTCTATCCCGGTTATATGGAATGTGGTTTCTCCCCCCGTATTAACTTCAATATTTTCGCCTTGGAATGCTCCAACAAGTTTTTCTTTTAAGCCCCCTATTTGATCCTTGTTTGCTATGACCTTCATTATCATCTGGGCTTCCCCTGCTTTCCCGCCCACTTTTTTAACGGATTTGACTGTCACTCCAAGCTCTTTTATGTCAGAAGCAGTCACTCCGGTTTTTGCCTTTTTGAGCATGTCAGCGTATGTGCCTTCGCCCCTTACTATGATAGTCTCCAAATTCCTTTGTTCGATCTTGTCTTTTTTCTTTTCCTTTGGGGGCTCCTTTCCTTCTACTATAATAAGAACTTTCTTGCCTCCGCTGTTACGATAGAGTGCCTCCATTATTTTTCTTACCTTACACTTGTCAATTCCAGCTTCAACGACGACCGCAAGACCTTTGTCCTTGCTTTGATCTTCACTTAGCTTTCCATACTAATATTATAAATGCGAAAGTGTGTCTGTCTGTGTGCTACGCTTTCACGGCGCAGCTGTTCAACCGATTTTGATGAAATTTGGTACAGGAATAGGTTATATCCCATGGTCCTCTATTTATCTCGGAAAATTCAATAGTTCCCGCGGCAATCAAAAACCTTAATACACGTGGACGAAGTCGCGGGCATCATCTAGTTACTACTAACCAGTTCCTCTGCCGTTCTCATGCTGAGATCTATATTTATGTCACCGTAAGATGGTAAAAACAGTTATATTAACAGTTACTCTGCATTCAACTCGCGCGCGTGCTATAGGTTAGGTTACGCGCGCCGAAAAATAATGCGTTAAATTGTAAGCAGTATGTTACCGTTCACAATCTGTCGACAGTTGACAAACTATCGAGATAAAAAACGTTAGATTACAATCTAACGGGTTTTACAATCTTACGGTGACATATATGCAGCGTACTTTGACTTTGTTCAGGCTTTACATACTTAGAGTTAAAACGGGATCACTTATCTGTCTCATTTTAACTCAATCTTACGTTAGAGCTACTTAAGTCAAAGTATGTTCTACAAATCTTCACACTTCTTAATCATTACTTATGGAACTCCTTATATAGCACAGATCTCAATACCAAAACTAAGGAGTTCCTAAATTAGTGATTAAGCGATTCTTAGTATGGCAGTTTAGAGATACAATGGTGTGCAGTGCAGGTTATTGAGACGTTTAAAATTATTATAATAAATGGTCGTTCTTATCATCAATGTCAGTAAATAGGCTAACTAATGTCTTTCGTAGCTTCACACTTTGTACACGCATAAGTAGGTATATTTTGTAAAACTAAACTAAGCTAAAATGTATCTAGTCCCGGAATAACAAAGAGTTTCAGAGGGTATTTTAAAACTTTGTTTTACGCGTACGTTTTCAAAGGCAAACATATAGAGAGAAAAATTAACGTGATTTAAATTTAGGATAATAATTTGGGTAAAATTGAGCATTTTATTTTTGACACGTCTATTTTAAACTCTGCATAAATTACTATGCGTTATTGCTTATTTTACGTCGTACGAGAGAACTTTAAAATTCATTAACGTTTAATATTCGGGAATATCAAGCATATTAAAATGATATTAAATAAAATTAAGGTCCTGGGAATCACCAAAAGCAAATATTATTATGAAAAAATAATAAGATATCTATTAATTATCTACTTATTCTTAGTTTTAAAATACTTTGGAGATGATTTTAAAAGCCGTCGGCACTCAGCACCGGTTATAACACAAATCTGACAACACTAGGTTGGAGTTAAAATAGGAGTGTGTGTGTGTGTGTTAAAATATCGTTGGTTAAATATTTTATTTATTGTCTAATATCAATGCTTATGTGACATAAACTACATGAGTTTTTATTTCAATGCAACACATAACTACTAAATACTAATGTAAGTACTAACAATAATATAGGTACCTGGTGCATTAAGCAAGGCGTGGGAATAATATGTATGGGAGAATCCCTCATTATTAATAAATTAATATTAAAATTAGTTATTACTTACCTACGTAAAGAATAAATACAGTTACCTACATATTAAACATTAATTCGCATAGCTTAGGTATAAAATAATATTGAAAAATTACATATAAAATAATATTATGTGCTTCGAATAAACGCTTTTGCTTTAGGTATCCTGTTCATATAATATATTAAGATTATAAACCATTCTGTGATCACAAAAACAAGAATTAAATGTATGAGATACAAACGTTTATCTTTATCTTTTATCCTATTCGATATTCAATGCCTTTTTATGATAATATGCCTTTGAATTGTGACATTCTTTGTTTAATATAATGTTTCAACTTTAAATAATGTGTGAAAACTATTTAAAATGCAATCATTTGTCGATTGTCATGGAATTAATCACAACCAATTAACCATTTATGCTGTTATTAAACCGTGAGATCTTAATATAAATATTTATATGTTATATAATATTGTATATAGGTATCATTAGAACAATATGTATATTTTTTTAATGAAATATAGCCTCAAAAATCCATAAAATTGTATCTATTGTACATCTGGTACACCTAGAAGTTCAAAGCAAATTTTAAAAGAAAAAGGAGGAAAAAGGCGACCTATATCTGAGTTACTAGTGATCCTTGGCAGTGCCAGTTTTAAAGGATGAAGAATATTATGAATCTACCTTATACCATAGTAACAGATTAAAATAGTCTTTAAATAGTAGGTACATATAACTAAGAATACCAAGAAACAACAATTAATTCAACTACATATTTCCCATCAATACTTTTATAGTTATTACACAAAAAAGCAATACTCGTAATTTCGCTGCAAACATCGATACCATTCCAAAAAAAAAAACGAAAAAAATGTCATCCAAAGCACGTACGCTTCTCGTAGGACAGTATCCACTGTCCAAGTTGTCTGGCATTCCACAGACATGCCTGGTGGAACGCGCAGCCGGCTTTATCAGAGGCGCCTTCGACAAATTACGTCGGCCTCGAAAACGTAGGCTTATCACAAAACTTTAGGAGCCGTTTTTGATGCTTGTTCGTCGCTACTTTTAAGAGCCGGAACTCGAAAGAAATAATAAAAACATTCTCAAGGATACAGACGGAGTGGTGTGGGGTCGAGGGTTTTCGTAATTTAACTCTATTTACTTTGAAATACGGTTAAAAATAATACCTGATGTAAAAAAACGGCGGACGCACCGCACACAACTGAGTGCATGCTATACCACCGTTATGCTGTTATAAATAAAGCTTAGTTTAGGTAAGTTGTCATGGAGAAAGACACCGCGCCTCGTCTCTGACTGTGTCCCATTTTACAAAATATCAAAACTCTTGTAGGTGAAAATTTAAATTATCAGATTTTATTAAAATTAGCAGTGCTATTTTATGACATAGTTCTGTTATCTCCTAATAACATGCCTTATTAGCAGTGCAAGCAAAATGATTTGATCATTTAAGTCATGTGTTCTCTGAGGTATGAATGTAATGTCAGATAGCCTCAGCTCTTAATTTCGCCGGTACAGTTTTTGTGACGCGCTCATTTTAGGGTTATCTGCTTCGGTAAGGCTGCACGCCTCTATCACAGATTTTTTGTTCCACTTTGGGTTGCGAGTGGCCGTAGAGATCCCCTTGTGTTCTGTTGTTTAATAATTGTTTTACTACTATTTTAATTGTGTCAGTTGTTATTATTATTTATACAATAACTAGCTATATTGTTAAGTTTTAAAAAAATGCAATTGTATTGATTTGGTATCATTATTGTCGGTTGTACATGTTGTGATAGCCTAGTTATAATAGGTTGACCATTCTTAAATTATTAATATATAATTATACAAAGTATCTAGTGTATTAACTGCTGGCTGTCCAAATAAGTAAATTAAATAAATAAACTAGCTAGATAAAACGGTCGGTACTTGAGTGGAATTTCTGTAAATCCTTTCTTAGTCGGAACTTGGGTTCTACTTTACAGAGAAAACCAAAATCTCAAGCTTCTCAACCTAGAGATTTGAGTTGTGCTAGGATTTTGTCAGTCAGTCAATTAGTTCCGGTTCCCAATTTACCAGTTTCCTAAGGTTTTTTATGTAAAGTGCGCAATTCAAGCAGGTCTACCTCAATCAAATCAATTTTCATAACATAACAAATGTGTTCACAAGTTAAATGTGAGTATTGTTAGCTCTAGGGCTTGACTCGTCTCTATTAGGAACGACATGTTCTGAAGACCAGGTAAGCACTTTACTCAGCACTTTAAAATAAATTAACTAACTGTAAATAGGTACTTAAATAGTTAAGTATAAAATATTACCTACCTACTTATTCGATACCTGCACGCAACAGACTCAATTAAAAACAGGCTGGTGTCATTTATTACCTATCCTATTAAGCCATTTATGCTGTAAAAGTTGCCTTTTTCGACTTAATAAGTTAAACCTCTAGTTTTTCTGTCGGCCGTCAGTTGCCAATTGCAATAACTTACAGAACACGGCAAACATAATTAAGACATAAAGCAGGCTTGTAATTTAGTGAATTCTTAACAGGTAGGTATATAAAAGTGCAATTAAATGAGTTTAGGGTCACCGCAAACCACTGACTTCTGATCCGCCGCCGCCGATAGGTTATTTGGATTGACCCACAGATAACGGAAACAAGGTTTATGTTATCTGTGGATTGACCATACCGTGAACTAAACATTACCACACAGTAGAATACTGGAATAGGGACATGACAGATAACTAATTCAGCTTCAAGTTAGACCTTAACTACAAATGCCACTCTCACCTGGCGGTAAGAGACGATACACCTATAGAACCATTTGTATCGGTAAGAGAAATGAAAGAGATCGTAAGAGTTTATATCATTAAATAAACAGAGAAAGCGGGTGGCATGAGTACCATAGGTATATATATAGTAAAGTATATGACAAACTAGCTAATGCCCGCGACTTCGTCCGCGTGGATTTAATTTTTCGGTTATAGTCTGGAATAACAGATTAATTCCAGACTATAATCTATACCTATCTTGTTAAAACGAAATTTCATCCAGATCCATTCAGCCGTTTTGGCGTGATTTAGTAACAAACATCCATCCATCCACACTTTATATTTATAATATTAGTATAGAAGTATAGATTTTGGTAAAATGTAAAAGAAACGTGTTCTGTAACTAATTGGATCGCTCAATTTAACATTAACAGTAACGGTCTTAACAGTGTTGTCAAAAACATTATTAACAGTAACTTGACGATGATGGAAGCGGGCTAACTTAAAAAGTACGTGGTCTACGGCGGCTCATACAGTGCAATCAAATGCCTTTATAGGCTCGGATTGCTAAACAACTCTATTAGGTACGTGCAACACTCATAAATCTAATAATCGTAATAATGACAAAACGAGCCGTTATAAAAAGCAAATCGAAATTTTCATCACAAAAAAATTTCATTCAACTTTAAATTTACCGTCGTACATTTTATTTACACCCAACCTAGATATCGATATCAAATTATAATTTAAATTGATATTATTTAAGTGATATATTTTTTTACTGTGAACAGCATATTTAATTAAGTTGTTATTTGAGTGTGTGCAACTTTTGATTTCGTACAATTGATATTTTTTGCAATTTGATTTTATAAACTAATGCTTAACTCTATATAGCCGCAATTTACAATATAATTCTACAATATTATATCAATAATGTAACGTATTTGAAATCCAATCAATTGCTTGTTGTTATAATGACATAGCATGAATAATAAAATGATATCAAATTGAATGAGAACAATAAGAAACCACAAATCAAATAATAAAAAAAATTGAAGTGACATAAATTATTCAAGCAATAATAAATTATTATAATTCATGTCAACACAGTTATGACAATGGAATAGAAAAAATCAAAACTTGTGTTAATTAAGGTTAGCTAAATATAAATTGTTGTTGAAATTGATAGTGAGAACAACTTATAAAATGCAATGGTTAAATAATGTCAATTTACTCATTTATGACCGGTCACAGTAAATGTAGGTCCGGAAGGTGAAATAAAAATCGACCTAGTGGGTGTAGACCCACGCGCTGTGTAGGGTTCTGTAGTTGCCCGTCACAATATGCAGATACTATCTGATGCCCACGACTTCGTCCACGTGGTTTAAGATTTTTTATTCCCGCGGGACCTCTATAATTTTCCGGTTTTTTTTTAAGGGATCTTTGAATTTATCCATTCTTAATATGAAGTTATATACCAATCTCGCAGCTAAAGAAAAGGGTACCGCGAAAACACTTTAAAACATACCCACATCTGCCAAATTAAGATTAATTGACTATCATTGCGGCTCGCATGCCTTCAGTCCGCGCACACTCCATCAAAAGATGCTGTGTGTCCTCTATAGTACCACAAAGTGATCAATTTTTTGAGTCAGCCTTTTTCATTAGGTATTTAAAACTATTTAGTGGGGTGTGCCCAGAGCGAAGCCTGAGAGCCACAACTATTAATTTTCTACACAACTTAACATTAGTAAACCAAGTATACGAGGAGGTTCTTTTTGTATCGTTTTGTACCATATTCCTTTTGAATTTGATGTTTCGTTAAAATATTTTTTCCAATTATTATTAATCTCTACCTTATATTTTAATAATAGTTCTGTATGGTCTGGTATAACGAATACTTCAGATCCAGATGAGACAGCACTCTTGGCTATTCTATCGACCTCTTCGTTACCTCTTACACCTATATGTGCCGGGACCCATTGCAATCCCACAGACAAACCACTGCTAGAATGTTGTAGGATTTTCCTTATAATATCATATACTATCGAAACACCTCTTTCACCAGAAGAGGCGCATCGAGCAATATGGTACGGCCTACTTACTCGTATCTAGGACACTTGACTCTAAAAAAAAGAACACTTTAAAGCTAAATATTTTACAAACGGTTCCCTAAATCGAATTCCTTGTTGAAAACGGAACCCTAAAAAGGAAAAAAACCAATAAGGTACCTAGATTGAAATTCACACATACCTATACAAATAAGAGGCCAATGGCCAATAATTCTCAAAAGAAATTATATAATAGCTACAATTAAGTTCCTATATCTAATTGAGATATTACGTTAGTCAAGCACCACTCACCGCAACGCAACACGCAGGGGACGATTTGATATAAATCGGCCGAATACAGTTTATCCACTCAATGTTAGATGTAACCGACTAATTACAAAACAAGCTAATAAATGAAAACATCAATTAATTACAAGGGGAGAGGCAGGCGGGCGCGAAGCTGCGGTGATCACAACTGGTTTCGAGAGTCAAGAAGCGATCGCCGCGTGCATCATCCATAATTCAAATAAAACATGGTCTCCGGACCCCGCCCCTGCGGCACGCCAGCCAATGGCCTCCACACTGCGCCCGCTCCGCAACTCCGCCTGCCGCAAGCTCACTTTCCCTCCATCGCTAGTATAAAATTAGCCCTCTTTATCATTAAATAAATATGCGCCAACATTATTATCCCGAAGTAGGACCTCTCGTTGGTCATTGCTGTCGAACGGCTCTAATTACCCGTGGGTGCCGATTGATTATTTGCAATATCTAATTAATAGCAGTCGTGGCTCTGATCATCACGATAAGGCCCGTATTACAAGTTTGGGATTAGCAATTATTGGTGAGCGGTAAATGAAAATTAAATCTTACTTAGAAAAGGAGTGCAATCGCTTGGTAATTAACTTAAGATTGACTGCAGATACATTAACTGTTTTGTTTTAATTGCTTCAGGTTTTTTTGTTGTTTTAAGTTGAGTGAATTGAAAAGAATTAAATTAATCGACGATAATATCTGTTCAAAAGAATATTGAGTCATTAATTAGTATTTTACCAATACTTCCCGTATTAACTCGTTTGGGATCAAAACAGATTTTTAAATGGAGCAGTATCGTAAGCTAGGTAGGTATAAGTTAGTGAAAAAAACAAAGGTAACATATCTTACAGAAATCGTCGACATCTAGATCAATGAAATGAATTCTTCTCTCAAAAAGAATAATTAATTGTGGATATCTGTGTATGATAATTTGATGAACGCTATTTGTAGATAACATTTGAGTTTCAACGGGTTACAGGTAAACCCAAACAGCAAAGTTGGTACTGGTGACATTTAACCGGAAATTCCTGGGAAGTTTATCAGTTTCAATATTTTCAAAAGGTATATTGACGTGGAGATAAATGGGCCATCGGTCCCGACTCGCTCCAAAGTCATGACAGTCACGAGCGTGACCACTTATAATCATAAACAACTGATTTATTTTCGGACATTGTGTTTGATGGCTGACATTTACCTTAGTCCTTATTGATAAGATTAGTTTGTACTGGTAAAAGGATACTTAATTGTTTTATATAAGTCTTTGATATAAGCTCTATTGCGTCTTAGGTCCTGTTTGCGGTTACCAGTTTTCTCTGTCGATTAATAATGCTTGTTTGTAGAACCACTTCTTAAGAACTTATTGCATTATTTATTTGATTGGACTCTATAAAATAAAATCTAAATGAAACTTTTTAGATAGATTTTTATTTAATGTCTCAAGTACAGAAATGTGGGTTTTTTTTTCATTTCAGGTAACAGGATAGGCTCTTGAATAGTTTAGATAATGTATCTAAGTATGTATTATTTTTTAACTGGGATAAAGACATAATGAAAGATTCTGTATTGAAAAAATGGTACTATAGTGTCCTGTGTTACATTATAAATACATTATTGTACAATAGTATAGTATAATACAGCCAAGCTATGCTAATTTATCAATCTCATTTTATCGTATCATCATGCTTAAGTATAGTAGGTAAGGTATGCAACACAACTCAACACCTTTGTCATGTTTGTCCACTGTGACTCACTTCGGCTACTTTTTTGCCAAACAATAGTCTCTTTGTTGGCACAATTTGTCAGTTTGTTGTCCTATCGAGCTCCTCTAGACGTCGCAAAAAATGTGCCGCTTTCGGAAGTCGCTAATAATAAGGCGCCATCGGTAGCTTTGTTCTCTCGTTTTCTACATTCACGCCAAGAGTTATAGACATCGCATTTTTTTTGTTCAAGGAGTTTGAGAGTTGAGACTTGCTTGATGAATAAGTAGGCTTAAAATCACAAAAGAGACTTAGTTTCACAACATTTTATCCTGTGGCCGTTCTTACAAGACCTGCTAAGCTGTGATATAACTTTCAGTGGTTCTTATAGTTTTTTCTCTGGTGTGGACATAATATTATTGTAATTACCACAACGAGCGATAATAGATACCTAAATGATACTAAGCTCTGGTAAATTATAACCACGATGATACAATATATTCTATCGTCTTTGTCTGTTAATAAATAACTTTAAACTTTTGTGTGTCTTGCGTAAATGCACAGGATAACTAATGGGGTAGAATAAATAAGAAGGTTCATTTTGTCCTGTCTGTTTCCAACAGAACCATCATTTTTATAATATCCGGCATGAGTTTCAAACGTGTTTCAATGCCAGCTTCCAGAAAACTTTATGCAAGTGCAAATAACATTTATACAAAGTTTTTACTCAATTAGATGAAATTGTCCAAACGAACAGACACAGAACATAATGTTCATAATATACAGATAAGTTCTAAATAGACATAATATTTTCTATTCAAAGTATAAAACCGGATTTATGTGTCCATTTTGAAATTTTTGTCGAGATAATATATTTTGAATTTTCGCTAGTGTGATCTTACAGCTATATTGATTATTCCAACTTCATTATAGGATACTTTGTGGTTTGGTGGCGTATGCGGTCAGAGCAAACCTAAATGACACGCGTCGGCAGTCGGCATCAAATAAAAACTCTTTGATATCGTCTCCCGGTGTGGTCCGGACTCCGGATGTTAGGACTGTCATCATACATATTTTGAACACCTTTATTACGTTTCCCGGTTCCTTTTTATTCTGCAAATTGGTACTACGATAGATAATAATAACATGATGAATGAAGTATGTATGTATGTATGTATATACTTTATTGTACACCACGAATATACAAAAACAACATATTACAAACAAGAAAACAACTAATAGAAATAATAACAATAGACATACATAAACTAAATAGACATACCAATAAATACATAAATAAGTATAAGAGAGAAAACAATAAAATAAAATAATATTATATCGTTACTAATGATAACAAAGAGATATGTAATAATTTTTAACGTCAATTTTTACTTACTAAAGGTTTTAGCACGATGAATATGTGAGGGAAGTTCATTCCATAGACTAATGGCCCTGAATGCGAATGAACTTTGGAAATATTTAGTCCGATGTCCGAAGTATGTGTAAGTGACACTTATTTTCTTAGCCAATTTGAAAAAAAAAACAACTAATTTGGGCTTTAAATTTCATACTCTTTGAAATAATCATAGTAGTCTATGACTCCAGCATTGATATATAGGTTTTTAAAAATGACGTTAAAACTATTTGATTATACGGCATAAAAAACCCACATTAGTCACCGTGATGTAAGCCATGTAAGCCTGTACCAAACTATGACAAAATCGGTTTAATGGATAGGTACTAGGTATAGGATAGGTACCTATGTCGTCAACGTTCCATCCGCACGTACGAAGCGCTTTGCGTCTTCATTTCTTATTCGCATGCATGGCTAGGGTCTGGAACACTCTACCAAAAACTGTGTTTCCAATCAATTACAATCCGGGTATCTTTAAATCAAGAGTGAATAGGCATCTTCTAGGCAAGCGCGTCCCATCTTAGGCCACATCATCACTTCCCATCAGGTGTGATCGTGGTCAAGCGTAAGCCTATAATGAATTTAAAAAAAAACTTATGTACCTAATGAAAAGCTAACACAGACAAACATGTTCGCATTTCTATTATTTAGGAAACGGAAGGTACCGGAACGAATTATTCAAACTGATTGGTCCTAATTCTACATCTCTGCAACGAAACAGTCAGCCAACAAATGAGAAATTCAGCATCTGCATGACATGGATCATAAATAGCCAAAATTTAAAACAGTAGATAATTGCGCCTATTTAAATTTTTGACAACCTCCTTGGCGCAGTGTTGAGCGCTGCTCTCTTATCGTGGGAGGCCCCGGGCTCGATTCCCGGCAGGGTCAATTTGGGAATTTATAATTTCTGAATGTTCCCTGGTCTGGCCTGTTGATAGGCTTTGGTCGTGGCTAGTTACCATCCTACCGGCAAAGACGTACCGCCAAGCGATTTAGCGTTCCGGTACTATGCCGTGTAGAAATAGACTAGGGGCACTAGGGGTATGGCTAACCTCTTATACTGCATCATCACTTTCCATCAGGTGAGATCGCAGTCATGGGCTAACTTGTAGTGGAAAAAAATAATAATTGGAAATCCTCCCGCATTGCCGTAGTCATGTCGAAATTAATTTCTATGTTGTCATAACACAATCGCATTTAATGAAACAAGTGAAATGTCGATGCAACACGAAATTAGTTTGAAGCGATTTAGCCGATCATAATCTAACCCCATGCATTTGCTCGTACAATCCACGTTATTGCGTGGTTGGCTCGGAAAATGATTCGTTTTGTCAATTTCCGTCGACTGCATTAGCGTGTAAAATATTGGTTCAAATTTTATTTATCAAAGAATAAAGATCGATAATGTAACAGTGTCTTGAAATGACAAGGTCTCGGACTCTCGGTTAAATTTATTTTGACCAAAACCTTATTTGAACGAAATAATATTTTTTTCAGGGAATTTTTGGAAGATTTATTAGCAAATAAAAAACGAGATGGGACTGGGATATGAACCAAAGAAAATAACATCCATGAAACAGTATCACTGTGGAGAAAGAAACAAAAAATGAAGAGATGTAACATATCATAGAGATACAGACTACAGAGATCATGACGGCAATACCAAATATTGTGTGCTCTTTATTTAAAATATATACGATAGTTCAATAAACTAAGCGGTAGAGAATTTATGTAAATTTTTTTTGAAAAACGAATATTTAAATAATTGATTGTCAATTTATCTAGTTCTCAATTTTTTGTGCAAAATACTTATTATAATAAAATAGTAAGCAAAATGTTATGTACAAAAACTTCCAATAACGTATTAGGTATAATCGAATAAATTATCAGTTAACAGCGTCTTCGCGGCACGACCAGTGGACCGTTAAACCAATAGTCGGTCCAACAAAAGATCGTTCAACATAAGAAAAACGAGGAGCAAGAACCATGTTAACTAGTTATTTACTCTGAGCGTCGCTAAACATAAGTACTTACTATGAGAGCGCTTGTATTGAATATAGGCGGTAATCTTTGGAGCAAGCGTGACGCTGTGGCGGCACACGCTTTTTATCCCCCCTTTCACATCCCCCCTCATTCCACTTCCATCGTTCCGCTAAACAAACGTCACGGTATAACACCAAATCGATTCGGCTTGATCGCATCACCAGTCCAATAATAGTCGACCACTTTTTGCCATCACTCCATATTGTTAACGAATCGACCATGAAATTATAGCATCTAATATCTCATTGTTTCCCTTCCGAAGTTCCGATCCCATAGAGTTTGGCGATCAGTTAACCCCATAAATCTATTATCCCTAAATCAGTTCTGCTTTGTTTCTATCGAACATCTTTGTCCTCAAAATTACCGTGATTCAATCGTTTCTTCGGTAACGGTAAAACGGTCTGGTGATTTGCTGAAAATTCACCATTTTCGATCGAATCAATTTGTTAATTATGTGTGGAGGGCGAAACGAAAGGTTCACTTTTTTGTGTGTAGCGTGAATTTCATTTCACGTGGGTGTCCATTGTCTCGTTATTAATGAATTCCATTGAATGATGATTGGAAATTTAAAATCTATTCATATTTAGAGTTTGTTGACCTGCGAATCCAATCGGACGAATGGGAAATTGAGGAAAAACAAAATCCGTAATACTTATGTACTTGTTTTAATATCTATTGAGTATTGATGGAGTGCGACGAAGCGGGTCGTAGGAGACGTGCTGACACAAGCCAGTTATTGACAGTGCAGGGGTTTGGAACTGTTATTTTTATAACGAGAATATATTCAGAAATAAAGTAAGTACCTAGTTACTAAATAACGAGAATTTACTCAGAATAAAACACCTACATAATACTCTACTAAAGTTACTTTAGATTGTACTAAGTGAGCAACTTAATATTCTTGTTGCACCAATTGAAAATAGAGACGAGTAATTTGAAATGCGCAGCACATAATGTGAATAAACCAGCCGAGTACGTGTCGCGCCACGTGTATTTGCCTGTCTCAAATATACTATTACTCGTAAACTTGTAAAATGTACTTAGCTGTGATAGATTTCCTTTCAACTTACTATTATACCACCACTGCTGGGCACAGGCCTATACGATAGAGGGAATTAGACCCACCACGCTGCTCCAATGCGGGTTGGCGGGCTTTAACGACTATTATCAGGTTAGTGATAATAACCGGGATCGATGGCTTTACGTGCTCTCCGAGGCACGGGAGTGACACACCGCCAACTTCCTAACTCCGGGCTAGCACAGGCGCAGGCGAACATGCTAACCACTAGACCAACGATGCAGAGTGGAGGAACTAGATGAATTTTTTCACATATCCAATAACATCCGTTTATTTATACCCATGTCAAATTACAGCTTTCTAGTACCTACTTATAGTCGCCAATTTAAGCTGCAAATGGTCAGACGGGCATGACGAAACTATAAGGGTCCCTTGTTGACTACGGAACCCTAAAAAGTGATACTTGCAAAAACCGCAATAAGAAGGATTTCAACTCGATTGAGATACAAGATCTTTGTAGAATCAGTAATGTTGAAATAAGAATTGTACATGAAGGCACAATTAACAACGTTTATTTAAAAGTTGCAGAAAAAATTAAAAGTTGAAGAGGAAAAAATTAAACGGTCATGTTTCTTGAATCACTAATAATGTCGTAAATGGCTTTGTGTCGATTCCATTAAGGCTACTATATCCCAGCACTTTAGGCATTTGTCGCTCACTCAGACCCGCGCTACGATACCTACCGATCATTGCCGTGAGTCGCGCAGTTCAAATGAACTCCGTGACCCTGTCATAAATATTTGCGTCACAGTATGAACTGTTACAGTTGGACTATTTACATTATAATTCGCTTCACGAAATACATGTTGGAAGTTGCGTTTTTACCTATATTTTGGTTTAGACTATATAAAATGAAATTCAGGGTATAATCTACTCGTATCTATATTGCAAATTTCAGCCAACTTACATTCCAAATTTCAAAATAAGAGTAAAAATATTAAAACTTTCCCATTTTAATTGTCATCCCCAATTTTATTAAATAAATACTAAAAGGGAATAAAAATAAATAATTACTAAAAGGGGATTTTCCAACACAATTTCTATAGATCTTTATAATCTCTTTATAATTTAAAGCCGATAGACCTACTGACAGATTTTTTTGCATCAAGCATTTTTAAATTTATTAGCTGTCAATATCGTGTATACAGTGGTCAGGGACGGACTAAGTCCATTGGGAGCTCGGGGCGGCAATCTCAGTGGGGGTTGCTGTATTGTAAATACATTGGTGAAAATCTCTTTTGTTACTGATTCACTAATTTACTTTTACCCGACACTTTTTTGGTATGCAACAATACTATAACTAAACTAACTAACTATACTAATATAGACTTCGTTTTTTTAATTTGTGCTAAGAAAATTTTAATTAAGTTTATTAAAATAAAATACACACATTTTTATTTGGTTTTTAAATGAACAAACTTAAACCACTGAAAAGCGCCTACATACTTATAAAATTATTATTACAAAAACAATCAAAATTCATCGTAAAAAATCACGCGTGAGCTTGGACCTGGTTGCTGCAAATCTGGTTGCAAATCAGAGGGTGTACTAGATGAATGTTTTTTAGGCTGCACGTTTTCTATATCTTCCTGGTCTCGTATAGGCATGCCACGTTCATATCAACTATCTATAATTTCAGGCAGTAGGTATTTTAAATAAAATTGTAATATCTTTGGCTCCATGTTCTTAAACCAGAAAGTATCATCTTTATCGATGTACTCTGTATATAAAGGCTCATTTTCGCCTGCCCAGATTCCAAGCAGACACACTTTTCCTGTAACAACAAAAATATTTTTAGGTACGTTTCTAGGTTTGATAAAATTCACAGAGTAGGTATTTGTTACCGAATGAAAAAAAATATTGACAAAAGCTCTTAAACCACCTTAAACTCTAACTGCATCTACAGATTCACTGTTTGAAATTATATAAAGGTGAAATAATATTACGGTGAGGTGGTGAACTTGAATATAATTTGATTACAGGGTGAGTTACTGGAGGCCCCACTTTAAAAAAAATTAAGCAAATTGAATTTAGTATTTCAAAGAAATGCGAGTGAAGCTAGCACAAATATTTTATTTTTTAGTGAATAATTAAATTACGAGCATAATATAATGTAAATTTTATAAGCCTTGAAAATATAATTATTATAGGTTCGATATATTAGGTATAGATTAGGTATATAAGGTTCTTGGGGAACTCTACACCAAGGGTCCGGCCACCGGTGTGCCCTATCGCCCTTAGTCCGCTACTGTCTCACTTTCTCACGTATCAAACAAAATATAATCTGTATGGAAACTACTCACATGTCATCTTTTTCAAGCGGTGTGTCGTCTCTCTTTTTTGATGCAAAACGATTTCCTTTACGAGGGATATTTGAACTGAAATAAAAATTTAAAGAATTATTATTTTGATAGTACAAAATCGCTAACAGAGTCTCGTTGGTTTTATGGTAACTACTATCTTCGACTGCAGGTCTCGGGTTTATCCCCGGGTTTAGGCTCCTTAATATTATTTGTATTTTTCTAAAAACTAATTAGTAGGTAGGTGAGGTATTTCTATTTAGTATGAACCAAACTAGGGGTTGGAAGTTCAGAAATATCTCCCGCGCAGTTGGTGAATTTCTATTGACCGCCATGGGCAAAATAAAGTCGAGATTTAGGATAGGATATTATTATATCATGTATTCATGAGAAACACAGTATAGCCAAACAAAAAAAACCTCGTCTCCCTTACCGACTGTATATAGGTATAAACTGTGGTTACGCGTGATGGTATTTGCACGTGGCGGAATTTACTCTACCTATCATAATTTTCTTAGTTCGTATCAGATTTTCTTCGGAGCTTTTGAGGACTAGGTATTTTGATAAACTCAAGAAACACTTACCATATATTTTTTTTATTTCTCCTTCGCTTCTTGTCAGATATTTTTTTTTTCCGGCACTTTTATTTCCCATTTTAAATAAAAATCACAAGCAAAGAAACACTATATTTACAGGCTAACTAAAACTATTTTAATTTTATCACTAAATGTAGCAAAAGAATTTATTTACAAATAATTAAAAAATAAATAATTTTAGCGCGAAAGGAGCGTGATTCGTGAAAACTTGCGCAGGTCCTTCTCGTATAGAGGCTCGTGAGCCACTGAGTACATCGCTTATTCGATGCGTTAGATCATTTTATGACTTCTGTTAGGCGAAAATTTGCACCAATTTTTGTATTTAAAATCTGTCTGTACAGTGAATAGGTAATACAATGAGCTTAATTTACGTATAATTTTTATGAAATTTAGTCTAAAGCTTTGGAAATGCCATTAGAAAAATGAACAAAAACAACCTGTTTTCAAAAATTTTTATGATCGAGGCAAGTTTAACTTATCGTGTTTTCATGAGTACATTAAAGAGATAAGGCATGTATCTTTAATATGTATTTTTAACAGTGAAAAAAAACTATTTTTTCATGACTTTGAATTGGTTTGAAAAGTGGCGTAGTCGCTAAAAACCGGGATAATGGGCCGTTAAAACTAAAGTCGCGAGATATGTTTTATTCATTGACGGACACAATTGGTTAAATGCAGTAAAGAGGGCCGACAAATTAACATTCCTGCACAATATGCACAAATAAAAAATCGAATTATGTTTGAGATGATGTCTACTTTCAAGATAATAAATGATAAATTATTTGAAAAATATTGTGTGTGTGTCTACTTATGCCGATAAAAGTTTCGAAGAGGTTATATTTGGGTGTAAAAATTTCAAGCATATACTTTGGTTTAGTAGATACCTACAATAAATTGACGATTTTTTTTGTTATACTCCATTCAACAAACTATTACACTCTCAGGTTTTATTATCCTAATTCCAGACTTTCGGCAGCTCTAAGCAGAAGAAGGGAAAAGTTATATTTTTTCATTTCAATTATGTCTTCATTAAGGTACCTACGGGCTACGAATATACGTAAGGTAGATAATAAATGTATCTACCTTTAACATTATGCTGGCAGCTACTAGATGCTACAGCTTTAACTTATGCATTACTAGCTAATGCCCGCGATTTCGTCCGCGTGAAATGACTTTTTTGGTTCCCGCGGGCACTCTTTAATTTTCCGAGATAAACAGCCTATGTGTTATTCCAGACTATTCCAGGCGTGATTGTGTTACAAACATCCGTCCATCCACCCATACAAACTTTCGCATTTTTATATTAGTTAGATAAACAATTTGTTGGTCTAAAATGTTACTGACCACTGGCCACAGATTGCAATGCATCTGTATACTGTACAATGTCATTATCGAGAGCAAAGAAAGAACACCCATTTGAGGTTTCCTCGGCCCACAGACTAGGAGCACGGTTTTTGTGCGCGCCGGATGTGGTAGTGATGAATCAGATTGCGTTTGCGTTTGAACCTACCTTTAATGTAAATATAATATCAGTATAATTGCTTTGTGTAATAACTTTATAATGTGCGATTATTTTCATATCAGCAGTGTGCGTGTAATTAGTTGGAAAGCTTAGTTTACTTAAATAAACATGATACAAGTACCTGGCGTGTACCTGCTACCTATAAACACAGAAGATGTGAAGTGCTTACTTATCTACTTACTCTGTGCTATTACAATAGACCCGTTAAAAAATTCAGTTTTCAACCAATACTCGCAATAATTTTAGAGTGATAGAATATTTTAATCAGGGAATATCTTTATTGAATTTAAATGCAATTGCGTTCCTGAAGACTGCAGAACAGGTCTAATCGAATTTTTTTTCTGTTATCGTTTGTTCCTTAGGAACAACAGGTAGGTAGGTATGTATTGTGAAAGAGAAATTTATTCAACCTTTACCGCAAAAACGCCAAGTAATTTTATATAGCCGCATGACTATGTAAAAGTCTTATTAGGTTTGACAAATAAATTGTTTTTTAGTGATTATTAAACAGAGGATTTCTCAAAAGTCGTAATATCCACGTCCTCTGTTAGTTTTATCCTACACCACACTAAAATTCTACATCAAGTCCTACACTAAGCGCGCGTCTTGACATTTGAAAAAAACAAGTGCGAGTCGGACTCGCGCACGAAGGGTTCCGTACCATTATTAATAAATAATTACCTTTGTTAATGAACCGCAAGACTAACTTTGTTTCTAGAGGTTTATTGTAAATATCAAAAAAACTATGCTAGTTAGAGCATTGGCTATAGTTTTCCTGTAAAATATACGTAAATTCCTATTGACCATAATTATTTCAAATTTTTCGATTGGTAAACTCCGGAGATAAGGGGGGGGAACGGTATTTTTTTAGATA
The DNA here is from genome assembly GCA_923060345.2 of Erebia aethiops. NCBI lineage: Eukaryota > Metazoa > Arthropoda > Insecta > Lepidoptera > Nymphalidae > Erebia > Erebia aethiops. The sequence goes on along the minus strand of OV281090.1, from coordinate 15,754,538 downwards.
TTTTCCCCGATAAATCAAAAACTATCATAACTAAAAATAATTAAAAATCTGTTTTAGAATGCACAAAGTAAACCCTTTCATATGATACCCCACACAGTACAGTTATCTCACTTTTAAATTTCAACCCTCCGATTTTCCCCCCTTTTTAAATAAGAACAAAAATAATTTCCAATTTTTTTTAATTCCAGTGTCTTTGGGCCACTAATATACATAACTATTCCAAATTTCATGTCGATAGCTTCGGTAGTTACTGAAATAATCAAGTGTGACATTTTGGTACGGAACCCTAAAAAGTGGCTGACTTTTACTCCGTATAGAAATTTACTATGCTCGTTATTGCCATCTGATAGTTTTCCTTTTGCAAGGTAAGATTTGATTTAGGTGTACCTAGTCAGTTTTTAGGCACGTGGTTGACGATGGTTTTTGCTTAATAACTCAGTTATTTCCAAAGTTTCAACAAACGTAAGTAAAAATTTAAATTGTTATGTCCATCAATCTCTAACTTTTGTTTTCAAGTTTTAACAATGTAATCTATATTTTAGGAATTAAATGGTACACAATACCTTCGTGACTATGAACGAAATTCCACCTGTCCTAATAACGGACTGTGGTAGCTAAATAACAACCAAACTGTTCCAAAACCACAGAAGGTCACCTCCAGTCCCAATAATCACTCACTCGTATACCCTAAATGAGTATATTTCGTGAAGAAAATGATTTCGTCACGATTAGCGTGACAACTTGATAACGTGATTTTCGTAACTAGTTCCAAAACTTTTCTAAGTACAGTAGAAAGTTGTTCCCATAATTTGGAACTTTTCATTTACAAAATGGCACTTTGAAGAGCACGATGAATTTGGTGATCATAAAGGAATAAGGTTCGTAATTTCTATATCAAGCCCTTTTGATGTTTTTAGGTGGTACAGACATATTATAATATTTGAATACCGTAAATACAGTGATTTTCTTTAATTTATTCTTGCAGTAGGTAAACTAATTAAATTCTCTTGATCAAATGAGTATTTTGTGGTAAAACTACAAGAACTAACAAAACCTCTTAAAACATTGGACATGACTGTCTTAAGTGATTGAAGGACAAACTGATAACTAAAATAAAGAATAAACTAATAAATCAACGAACTGTTTGTATAAATAAATCAACAATATGTACTTTCAAATTTCCAATATTGGTATTTGGTAGGATTGGTATATTTTTATACATAATGAATCCAATATTTTCGGTGATGTCCATTTTTAAAGAACTAGGTACAGTTCGCGCGCGAGTTGAATGCAGAGTAAATGTATGTGTCACCATAAATTCGCTCTGCATTCAACTCGTGCACAAACTATAGAAATGAGTAGGTAATACCACATACCTAATCCATACCAATATTATAAATGCGAAAGTGTGTCTGCTACGCTTTCCCGGCCCATCTTTTCAACCGATTTTCACAAAATTTGGGAAAGAGGTAGGTTGCACCCTGAAGAAGGACATACGCTTTTTAACCGACTTCCGACTTCTAAAAAAGGAGGAGGTACTCAATTCGGCGCGTATTATTATTATAATTTTTTTAATTTATGCGGGTACATATTATCTCCGTGGTTTCTGAACCGATTTTTTTTTTCTATCAGTCTTTAGAGGAAACTCTCGAGGCGGTCCCATAAAAAATTCTGACTCCAAATCCTCAACTCTGACACTAAAAAGTTAAAAACAAAAATTCTTTCCAAAAAACCGACTTCTAACGCCACTGTAAAGTAATACATAATTTTTCTTTCTATACCCACTATGTTGAAGTCGGGCGGGTATAACAAGGATAAGCAAAGTTGACGCATCAGGCTCGCCCGACTTCAACATACCTAGTGGTTAGAAATAAAAATTATTTATTACTTTACAGTGGCGTTAGAAGTCGGTTTTTTGGAAAGAATTTTTATTTATTCTAACTTATGAGTACGGCGGCCTATCTCTCAAGTTTCTATACTTATTCGTAATAATTTCATTATTGAATCGATTTAGTAGCTGGTTTATTTGAGTGAACTTTTGATCACTTTGGGCAGTTCCCCAACATAGATTGTATCACCGCTTACAATTACGTGCAATCGCGGTTAATGGTATAAGCAAATTATGACGTAGATACTGGTTTATACCCACTAATCACGCATTAATACAATAATTACATTAATATTATTGTGACGACTATAAAATATGATTTGTTGGTAATAGCGTCATTACTGTGTCAATATTGTGGTTATTGGACGATTTGGGAAGTCCATTTGAATGGTCAATTGTAATTGGATTGCTTTTATACTTACGTATTGTATACTAGCGAATGCCCGCGACTTCGTCTGCGTGGTTTGAGGTTTTTTGATAAAATGTAGCTTACTTAATGTAGCTTATTCAGAGCAGCAGACTGTAATCTCTCTCTGTGTAATTTCGTACAGATCCGTCCAACAAACATCCATCCAAACTTTCGCATCCAAATCCATACTTCCATACTTAAATATTTCCATACTAATATTATAAATCCGAATGTGTGTCTGTCTGCTACGCTTTCACGGTTCATCTGAACCCATCTCAACCGATTTTGATAAAATTTTATAAAGGGATAGTTTGATACCCTGGGAAGGACATAGGCCCAGTTTTACTACAGTTTTAATACAGATGATCCACCACAAAACGCTTCTCATACCTAAGGACAACACTAAGCAACTTCGCAACTCCACAACCCAACCAGTCTGTCAACTAACGTGTCTCCTATTAGCATAGAGTCCTATTGCCGCGTTATCTATGCTTTTAAGTTAATAAACGGAGTGGTCCCGCCCAGCTCTAACATTGCTAATTTACGATGTGGCTGTAAGTGTGGCGAACTGTACAGCACCGGTTTAAGCAACCGATAGGTACTCTGTCGACATATGAATCGTAATGTCTCATAAGAATTTTCCATTACAACCATGAAGACCTTCATATTCTATCTAGACCTCCGTGGCGCAGTGTGTAGCGCTGTTGCCTTAACGTGCGGAGGTCCTGGGTTCGAGCCCCGGCAGGGTCAATTTCTGAATTTTCCCTGGTCCGGCCTGGTGGGAAGCTTCGGCCGTGGCTATTTACCACCCTACCGGCAAAGACGTGCAGCCAAGCGATTTAGCGTTCCGGTACGATGCCGTGTAGAAACCGAAGGGGTATGGGTTTAATATAACTGCCATGCCCTTAACAGGTTAGCCCGCTACCATCTTAGACTGCATCATCACATACCATCAGGTGAGATCGCAGTCAAGGGCTAGCTTGTAGTGGATAAAAAAAAAAGACCACCTATTTCTGATTAAGATTTTCTTGGCTTGTATTAGGTAAGTAGGTCTACCTAGATTTAGAATTTATAAACTTCTACAGTATTCAGTGGTTAAGAATTTGAAATTCAATCTCGCACCTGAAAGTAAATGATACTTATATTTGAAGCTTACCTAACCCGAATTTCGCAGGGAAAGTGAAAGGAAAAGCTATTGTTATATTTGATCAGGGTAGGCGAATCTTTATGTATCAACGTGCCATTTTTTCTAAAGAAATGTTTAATGAGGTCATAGACGTGCCATCAAAGAATTTTGACTTTGTGACAAAACTCTTTATTTACTACAAGAAAAATACATCTCAATTATACGCGTAATTTAAGTTAAAGTAAAATTAGTGTGACTTCTGTGTTACGGATTAGATGATAAATAACTAACATTAGGGTTTTTTTCTTAGTAAGTACATAATGAATTTTGTGATCAGTGACGTGCCCAAAATATTGTGTCGCGTGCCATTGGTTCGCCATCCCTGTACGAGATGATGCGACTTCATCCGCGTGGATTTTATGTTAATTAACTCCTCGATTTTATGGGATAAAATGTAGCCTTGACTCCTAAAGCTTGAACTTTCTCACGTCTAATTGTTACTAAGTAATTATGGAAGTGTCCATAAATAATAGTCTGCTATATTTCAATCAATTTATTTATTTGATATTTATATTCTGTGGTTTCTTTAAGATCGGTTAACAGACGTAAGGTCATAATATTAATATTAGTATGGCTGGCCTGAAATCTGAATATTCTGGGACATGGAATACCGTAAGTATAACCAAAAACGTTGGATCTGGTTTATAATTCCGATTGCATTTCACCACTTTTTCAAAACCAACACGGGCGCGTCGACCTCGGTTATTTTTTGTCGTTTCGTCGAAAAACGCGACAAATAATTAGTAAGAACACACACGGTGAGCGGGTAAATGGGTTTTTTGGTCGCTACCTGCCAAATTGTCCGACCTATCCGGTATTAAAACAACATTAGGTGCATTCGGGTAACCGCCACCGATTAGCATCTATACGCTTCTGTGTTCGAAACTCCAATTTCTAATTCAAATTTTCTTTTACTAGATCTACCCGCGATTTCGTCTGCGTAGATTAAGAGTAGGAAATCTTTTGTCACCCATTCGAGAATCCAATGAATAGTACCAGAATTATAGTAGTCAGACCGCAGGTAGCCCAAATTACTATAAAACCTTCGCATTTGCAAAGAAGTGCCTATAAAAGAGAATAAACTAGATTTAGGCAATTCCACTGGTTTGGACACCTAGGACAGTTGATGGAGGTGTAAGTTGATTGTTAGTAAGCCTAATAAATAAAAATAAAACCTGTAGTTCAATAAAACTCCCGAGAGAATAGGTATCCCTAGATTGTTGAAAATAAAGAATGAAACGAGCACCTAAAGATGGTTTGAGCTGCTGATATTATTATTTTTATCATCGTTTTTCTTTCCAAATAAAAAGTTTGCTGTTACTGACAAGAAATAAAAAGCGGTAACTATATATAAAAAGGGGTGAAAAATAGAGGACATTACCAAGTGTGATGCGTTTAAAAGATGATTACAAATTGATTTTTATTATACGTTCGCTCGACTGCCACCTAAATTAGAAAGGGTTGGAGTGTATTATCATGGAAAAGTAAATTATATGTGGCAAGAGCTTAACTGCGTTAAAATTATATTGCGTAGTTATAACGTGTATGATGGCCATCAGTAAATAGCTACTTACACATACGGCCACTTAGCTGTTCACCGCGACTTCGTTGGGATTATATTTCTAGGAGCTTTCTGCATTATTTATCAGAGCAACACCCTAAATGATGATTAATGGAAAAAGTATACGCTTTCATCAATGAAGAGTAGGTCTCTACGTTTCTGATTGGAATTCCCTTCCAGCGCATGTGTTCCCTGCCACGTATAACATAAGTATATACCTTCAAGGCAAGAGTGAATAGGTATCTACTAGGCGGGCGCGCTTCAAGCTTGAGGTCTAGCCTCATCATTGCTTTGTATTAAGCGTGATTGTCGTCAAGCACAAGCCTAACTTTCAATTTAAATTAAAAACATGCCGCCAAGCGATTTTGCGTTCCGGTACGATGACGAAACCGATTAGGGGTCTGGGTTTAGTATAACTGCCTAACAGGTTAGCTCGCCACCATCTTAGACCGCATCATCACTTACCACTAGGTGAGATCGCAGTCAAGGGCTAGCTTGTAGTTGATAAAAAAAATATGGTTGATAATAATATTGCAATAAGTGTCAACACGAATCCATCTTTTATGGGTTTTTTTAATTAAATATCATCAGCGTTACTTCAATTACAGCACATAATTCTTCCTATACTTGACTGTAATTGCAACGTAAAAAACAGTTTCCTAGAAACATATATGAACAATCAACTGATATGAATCGAGGCGAAGTGACAATAATAAGAGTTATGTTCGTGCCAAATCGTATTTTAATTAGTCAGATAAGGCGAGTCGTTAGCTAGCAAATTACCCGGAGCTGGTTGTTTTAATTTTTTTCTCTTTATCTGCTAATGTTGCATCTTGTACGGGGAATTACGGGTTGGGTATGACTGCAAGCGAAGATTATGAGATACAGAAAAATAGAGGGCTACCGTATTACATTATGTAATCGCTTAAAAGCTTTTATTTCATTTCAAATTTCATGATTCTAGGTCAACGGGAAGTACCCTATAAGTTTGGATTTATTGGCAAGTGTCAAAATATGCGACCTAAACGGCTGTATCTTTTGATTGCGTTGACTTAGAAGCTTCATTTTTTTACAGCTACAATACAAGGGACCGAAGACCTACGTATTTCATATTAATTTGAACTTGATACCTCCACGCGTTTTTATATAAAAATATAAATATAAAGAATACAGTAGGTTCCTTTGGTGACATAAGCGCTCACTAAGGAATGATTTTTTAAAATTCCACACCTAATGAGGTGAAATAGGGGGTGAAAGTTTGTATGCAGAAAGTCCGTCATTTCTCAAGTTATATCTAATCCATATCCATACTAATATTCATACTTATACTATATAATATAATATTATATATAATTATATTTATATTTTTATATTTTTTATATATATATATATATATATATCTGTCTGCTACGCTTTCACGGCCCATCTGTTCAATCGATTTTGATGAAATTTGGTACAGGGATAGGTTGTATCATGGGGAAGGACATAAGATATTTATTTTGTTCCCGGGGAATCAAACAAAATCTTAATCCACGTGGACGAAGTCGCGGAAATCATCTAGTTTAATATACTTGTCACGATAAATACGACCATTGTATACCTAATTATTGATATTTCGATCGAGTTAGAACAAAAACTTTGCCTTTTTACCTATTAATTTTAAGAATTAATAGGTAATTATTTTAAGAATTAATAGGTAATTAATTTTAAGAAATAATAGGTACATATAGTTGCTAATTTGATTACTTAGTAGGAGTAAACTTATTTGTTTATAATAAAATTTCCTCTTATTTGTATATGGGTACCCCCGTACCAATACCACAGAATAGGTAATAGTAGTAACCTATACCTACTTGGGTTTTTTGAGCAGCACATTTAACACGGAAAATGTAGCATATTTTTGTCGCTTATTTACAACGTAACTACTGTAGGTAATAACATAATTTGGCAAATTATATTAAATGACTTGAATGATCTTGCAATGAGAATAAATTAAATATTATTATTTTATTTAATAACTAGATGATTCCCGCGACTTCGTCCGCGTGGATTAAGATTTTTGATTCCCGCGGGAACTCTTTAATTTTCCGGGATAAAAAGTAGCCTATGTCCTTCCCCGGGAAACCATCTACCCCTGTACCAAATTTTATCAAAATCGGGTGAAGAGACAGTTTTTTTTTATTCCCGCGGGAACTCTTTATTTTTCCGGGATGAAAAGTAGCCTATGTCCTTCCCCGGGATACCATCTACCCCTGTACCAAATTTCATCAAAATCGGTTCAACAGGTGGGCCGTGAAAGCGTAGCAGACAGACAGACAGACAGACAGACAGACAGACAGACACACTTTCGCATTTATAATATTAGTATGGATTATGCATGCTTGAAATCATTTAATGTTCATACAGTGTAGATGTACCTATGGAGAGTTCATATTGTATTCACTAGCTCATACACGCGACTTCGTCCGCGTGTTGGTTCCCGCGAGAACTCTTTAATTTTCCGGAATAAAAATGTGTTATTATGTTATTCCAGTCTGTATTCTATCTCTGTGCCTTTCATCGAGATTTGTTCAGCCGTTCTGGCGTGATTGAGTAACAAACATCCATCCATCCATCCATCCATCCATCCGTCCATCCATTCATGCAACTTTCGCATTTATAATATTATTGTAGAAGGCACGTGAATGAAATTTAAAAAATAACGTGTCTGTATTAAATTTTCCAAATGAAGTCTCTACACGTTCTGCATTATGCTCACTATTCAAGTAAATCTACAGCATTTTTTTTTAATCCACTACAAGTTAGCCCTTGACTGCGATCTCACCTGATGGTAAGTGATGATGCAGTCTAAAATGGTAGCGGGCTTACCTGTTAGGGGCATGGCACTTATATTAAACTAATTGCCCTTAACGGTGTCTACACGGCATCGTACCGGAACGTTAAATCGCTTAGCGGCACGTCTTTGCCGGTAGGGTGGTAACTAGCCACGACCAGGCCAGATCAGGGAAAATTCTGAAATTATAAATTCCCAAAGCGATCCTGCCGGGGATCGAACCCGGGACCTTTGCACGTTAAGGCAACAGCGCTCAACACTGTGCCAGTGAGGTCGTCAAAGATGCGTATTCTTCGTCGTCGTCTAATGGCTAATGGAGCGATCCCAACGTTCGCAAGGTAAATTGTGTCGAGAGAATATCCAAAACCAAACAAGTTTACGTCGCCATCCCGGATAAAACTGTGACTCACGTGTCTCTTCTATGACCCTTAATGCCTAAATCACCACCTTATCTTCATTAAGCGTAACCAAATATGTGAGGAATCCCAAAAACTAAGTGATCCCAATTCCAACATTCCTCTTATCGACAACGGGGCAAGACAGGAGTCTCCATCAGACGTTACGTTACTTTTACGACGGCGCGTACAAAACATTTTTGGTTTTGGAGACCCTTGGATGATATAAAAAAACGTCAAAATTGTTGTTACAAAAAATATTGCTATGGTAGGTAAGTAAAACAAAATATGAATCCATTACTATCCAAAACCATATCCATACTAATATTATAAATGCGAAAGTGTGTCTGTCTGTCTGTCTGTCTGCTACGCTTTCACTTCCCATCTGTTCAACCGATTTTGATTAAATTTGGTACAGGGATAGTTTGTATCCCGGGTAAGGACACAGGCTTTACTACTTTTTATCACGGAAAATTAAGAAGTTCCCGCGGGAATAAAAAAAAAACTTGATCCACGCGGACGAAGTCACGGGCATCATCTAGTGTCTAATAAATATCAAATTTAACGAAACTATGAGCTAATTTTCCTTTTTTCTATGGTAAAATAGACTATGATATAGTATTTTTTGAAATTCAGACTTCATAGACGAATTCATCAGATTTTCGAAGAGTGTACCTATCAAAATTTTGAAACATTTACTACTTACCTATGTAAATAAGTAAGTAAGTAGGTACTTATTTACAACTTTACTTTTGAAGGGCAAAATAAAAAGATGAGTGCATGTAAGTGCACTTTTTAAACCCGTTAAAAGAAAACATTTAATATCTATAACAAATATGCACTTATCCATATCGCAATTTTATCAATACAAGTGTCTTTACACGGAAATTTTATAGCTTTATGAATAATAACAAGATATTTACAGAACCCTTTATCGTAACAAAGGCTCGGTACTGTTTATTTTACCTTTTTTCCGTCTGTGGGGCCGCGCGTGCGCCCTAATGGCTCCCCGTGATAACTCTCACTTTTAAATCCTTTTATTTCTATGTCACCCTATAAGAATATGCAGAAAACAAAATACAACCCTATCTTTATACAATTTAGATTCAAAGTCGTAATTGATGCATTTTCACTTTAAATTCCAGGAACATCGCTCATTTGTAAAGTTATCTGCACTTTATTTGAGGCAAGATTTGTTTACATCGAAGCTTGTTTTTAATTTTCTCTTACATGTAACGTGCGTGTTTCGAATGTTTGAGATATATTTTTATTCCGAGTTGATGACGTTAATTATTATGAGGTTATAAAGGGCTGAGGGAAAACGCTCGTTCTATTATTACTTCTTTATGATTGCATGTTAAGTGAAGCGTGCCAAGTTATTCGTTTTACGAACTGAGGAAGTAAGTATTGACTGTAATTTATAAAGGTTGGTAATACAATTTGTTCAATTGAAAAAATAAGTTTTTGGAATGAAAATATTACCTACTTAAGAAAGCTCCATTAAAATGCACAACGACAAAAATTACTTTTTGTGGGTTGGCCACAAAAAGTATTTATTTTTTTATTTATTTTACACTTTATTTGTCCACCACAACACAAAAAGGAAAAATAATAATTAAGGAACACAAATACACAGAAGGAAGTAGAATACAAAAAGGCGGCCTTATCGCTTAGGAGCGATCTCTGCCAGGCAACCTTAGGATTAGGAGAAGTTATGGAGATTAAATTGCGGGTGGTGTATTAATATAAATAAACATACAAACAAATACCTACGTACTATTACATAAACCATAATTATTATCATAAATAATTTTGGAGTTATCGAAATTTAAAGTTTAGATGATAATAATTCCTCCAATGATGTTGTATTTGGAATGTTTTGAAATATTGTCACATATGGGTAAATATACTAATATTTTTATGAATCAAGTTGTATTAAATTGACTGAAGTATTTTTCGAGTTTTTTGGAAAAATGTGGGTTTGAGTCTATTATGCAAAAGTAGGTATTTGGGAGCCCATCTTATTATTATTCCAAGAAAATCTCCACCTATCAACAATTTTACCAGAAACTTGCGATAAAAGTGTTTAAATATAAAAATTACAGTATCCATGATCTGTGTAAGTATATCGCTTATAAAATAGCCTACAATAATAATAGGTTGTTGCGATTAATCGTTAATTATAAGGAATAACCATAAAACTCTAGAGATTCGCGTGTTAGCGCGGGTAGTGCTAAAAATAATAAGCTCACATTAATTGAGTAACGCGGCCGGCGCATGCAAGTCGTATTTATTGCTCACGCCCTCCAAACATCTGCATATTACACGATTATTAAATGAAATTAAGGTTTTTCTTATTAGTTCCTGGCTAATAACTATAAATTGCTATTTTTGTTCTCTCCCTGTGGTATTAAGAGTTGTACCTATCCCTTTTATAAAATAATGGTTACAAAATTATTTCTGTAAAAGGGTTTAAATTCGTTTTTAAATGAGTCTGTCTGTAATGATCTGACTGTAAGGGCCCAAAACTATACGAAGAGCGTGAAAAGGAATGGTTTATTCCCCGAAGTTTACTGATAAGGCAATAAAGCAATATTTACCGCAACAGGAGACATAAATCAAAGAAGAACGTTCCACATTTTACCCCCTACCAAAAAGTGCTCAACGCGCCTTAAGAAGTTTTCACTTCAAAACTTAGGTTTCTTATCGGTTAGTATGCCATTTGTGAGAAAAATATACATTTAAGTTGTACGCAGATGCATTGCACAGTGCACTAGAGTTATAAATTAACATTTTTGAAACAACGTAGTGACCTACCTATTAAAGAGTTAGGTATCTTCGATTTAAGTAAGTACATGAGTAATTAAATTTATAATTCGCCCAAGTTTAACTGGGTATAAAATATTGGCATTGACCTTCCCATAAAAAAATAAGCATTCGCATTAAAAACTTACAAGCATTAAATACCTAATTGAAATAAACATTACACCTGACAATTGACATAGGTATACGACCTGTGCTGTGGAGGACATACTTTTACTTTGAAAATTATAGACATGTTAGTTTACGATAATTGCACAAAAACTGTTTCCATGAAACCATGTAAAACGATAACAATGTAAACAAACTTGGCTTTCAAGCCAATAATAAGCCCTTCAATTCGAGACCGTTTCTCTAACTAAGTAGACCCCCTACTGTAACTGTAAATAGACCTGTAACACCATACAGGTGTAATGGCGACCTCACACCGATGCGGTGGCAGCTACTATCTTACTCTGCATTATAACTTACCAAGTGAGATCACAGTCAAGTAACTTGTAGTAGAGTAGAAAAAACATCCACTGCGGGTCATGGGTTGACGTTCGATCAGTGTTCACTGAAACGGGATCCACGTGCATTGATCGAGTCAGGAGCCTTCAACCTACTAATTAAAAGTAACCCCTAACTGGAAAGTAAACTATATTTCATAGTACGAGTAAATATAGGTGTGCACCTACCTACGTGGGATCAATTTTTTTTAACATAGCTGATAATGTTTTCTCGTACATATAAATGCAGCTTTAATGACTTAATAGAAAGGGAGAATGTGTCGGCGAATTAATGAAACGACATAAAACCCGCGCGGAATATTAACTACACCACATGTAAGGTATTTGTGAAAAAATTACAAATTTTCGAAACGTACGACCGAGTCTTGGAATTACATATTCCCGTTTGTATTTTTTTGTTGACTTGCTTGGTTTCATATAGGGCGAGTTGATGAGCTGTCAGTATACAGCCAGCTGTGTGTAGTACGACTAGGGCCCACACGAAGCTTGGTTGACTCTTAGAAGTTAGAGCTTTGCTTTTCTTGATAGAAAGGGCGGTTTGGAGTACGAGATTGACAACGACAACACTGAAGCTATGTATAGCTATATCCAGGGCTTAGTGGAGACCTACCTTAAACAATATGTCACGATGTATCGGAATGTATTGACGAAAGGTAGTGGCGAATGAAACAGAAATGTACGCATTAGGAACAAGCAAATAGTTATGCCTTCCGATCGAATTTCTGCCACTGCTACCAATTTTTACAGACATTTATAGTCTACGCGGGAAATAAAGATGCACAAATGTAATAAAGATTTCCTTACTGTCACAGTCCGAAAGTACGGCGATCTAACACGGCAGAAGAGACAGCAAAACAACAGCATTACGTGCTTTCCGAGGTACAGAGATGCAAGACTACCAGCTTCCCACCACAGGGATGTTGCCTGGTAGTGAGAATTTCATTATAGAATAATACAATAATTTATTTTGGCCCCACTGGAACTGGGACCTGGAAACCAGGACCTCATGATCTGAAGCCAAACAAGTACTTGTGACTCAAACTTGCGCACAAGTTAGTAACTCTTATAATGTGCAATAGTAACTGCCATAGCCAACTCGCACTGTATAAAGAAACCATATCCGTATTATATTTTTTGCCTCTACCTGCACGCATTAATAGTTGGGAATAATGGAAATGCGTTATTTATGGCGGAGACGTTAACTGTAATTAAATCGACGTTCAAACAGTTCTCTTCATATACTTTTTTTTACTTTAATAAGCACTCTACTAATTAGGTATAGTGGTGAATGACCACAAGAAGCGCATTATTATCAGGGTGTACTAATAAAATGCAATGATATTCACTGATAAATACGCGAACACGACCTACACACATAATAATTTTACCCGTCAATGATAACAGCCTTAGGGGAAAAGTTTTTACTGCATTACAATTTTTACACTATCCCCATTTAAGCTAAAAACAAATTTTCTACGCTGATAAACGCTGATTTTCTTTACTGATAATTTTATTACATTAATTTTTAAGAGACGTTTTGCTTACCGTGTCTAAGAATATATAATTATTATTATTTTAACAGACGGTGTTGCAACTTGAAATTTTCTTTTGCAGAATCGCTTTACATTTTATTTTGGTTTGCACTTATAATTAGGTATAATGATTTGGGCCCTCGAATATCTATTGATTTTTAAAAGTCGATTTCTAATCATAGATTTATTATTGGGTTCGCGCGCCGCGAACTCAATAATAAATCTATGTAATTACTTTATAAACCTTTTATTTATGTTTTTTATGATAGGTAGAGTAAACAGTTGCATAATAGTAGAACTGTTAAAATGTTAACAAACACAAAAACTGGAATAATAATTTACGGTTACATTTTGAAATACAGTTATCTACTGTCATAACAGTAATTTTAACCTTTGCTGTGACATGAAGATTAATACCGTGCGTGTAGATTTGGCGAATGATAGCTAGTGACGTAACTGCGAATGTCGATTTTTTATTGACATGCCGCACCTGCTGAAATCATAATCTATAATCATTTATGATGCAGTAAACAATATTTATTTAATTTATATCGAACATACTTCTTTATTCACATGAAACATCAATAATATGGGTTTAATATAACTATACACGTCACGACGCGCGGTCGGGAGACAAGTCATCGATCGACCTAAACATTCATAGCTGAAAAGTGCCTAGTGTGAAAAAAGTTTTTTGTTTAATATATTTTCAGTAAGTGTGGAAAAGTTGCCATTAAGAAATACATATTTTTTTATATTTATTTGAAATAATGTACCTATCTAATTAGGATTTTAATAAGGTGGCTTGTTTAATTTTAAATATAAAAAAAGAGTCCTATTTAAGTATAATGGCACCTTTGTAAAACCTGTACTTACTTATAATACAATTAAAAATTTAATTTAAAAGCAAATGAGACGATTAGATTACAAGTTAAATTGACTTCCTTAAAGTACAACCTAATTATTTTTATCTGAACCTGCAAGTAAATTGGGTGTTTATCGATAGCAATAATTGCTTTTAGTTATATCGTGTAACATCATTAGTTCGCAAGTTTGTCTTTCCCGCTTGAGAAACTTTTGAAAACTTTTTTCTCTACAATAACAATGAAATTTAAAATGAAAATGAAATGAATTATTTCACGTAGGACAACTTGTGCCACTTATGATAAGTCGTAGAAATCTACCACCAGTTCGGAAAGCTGATTCTACTGAGAAGAACGAAACTCTTTTTTTTATCATAAACAGAAATATGAATTATAAATCTATATACCTACTAATATTAATTATTAATCTGTCTATGTGCAGTGTCTGTCCGTTCGTCTGTTATTTTTTCACGCCCAATCTGCTTAACCGATTACTTACTACCATCGCTTATAGCAGTATTATTATGATATGGTCTAAGCACTTGTTTAGAATTATAATCCTTATTTTAAGGACGTCAAGGTACGTTATACAAAAACTGCAATATAAAAACAATACTGCTTTAAGCGATGAAAGTTAGCCCCCAGTACAGGGATAGTTTGCATCCCGGAGAAGAGCATAGGCTTCTATTTGTCCCGGAAAATCATTGAGTTTTCAAAATCTAATTACACGCAGACGAAGTCGTGGGTGGCATCTAGTATTGTTACATTTTAAGAAGTTTTTTAAATTTCGACATTAATCAAGTTCAAGCTTAATGTTCAAAATAAGTTGTTGAATTAGTTTTGGATGATTGACTTAATTTTTAACCTTCATAATTTCTAAATTATGAATAGGTAATTAGCTGTTTACTAATAATTAAGTAGATATGTATTTCTTAATTAAAAACTCGATATCAATCAATAATACAAGGTCCTGTATGCCACATGGCACACGATTGAGCGTTTGTTGCATCTGTGAAATACTTATTATAGAATCTTATTCTTAGGCGTCAAACACGTAACTAGCGACGGCCGAGCGACGGCGACAGCGGGGCGATGCGGTACGAGAGCTAGATGTATTTCGGGATGGCCCTTTAGGCAAACTGAAATTGTGAAAAAATATAATTGCGTCAACTGGCGAATCCAGTCCAGCCAGTCTGGTAGAGAGTTTGTGGTTATTTATCTTCAAAAATATTTATTAAAATTCCCTAAAAATATACTTTTGGCAATCTGAAATATTAATCACGTAGATATGTATTGAGTAATTTCAATAATACCTGCAAATCGCCAGACAAATTTTGCGGTTTTAAACGTGAATAACGTTTTCAAATGAGTAGGTACTACAAAATTGCGGTGAAATTCGTCACCAGCTCTCCGACTAAACGCATCGCCGTCGCCCCGCCGCCGCTCATTTCGTGCCCGTACACTAAATGTTAATTCTTGTACCTCCTGTACAAATCAAGATTGAATAGGCATCTTCTAGGCAAGCGCGTTCCATCTTAGGTTGAATCACTACTTCCAGCATGTTTGGTTGCAGCAAAAAGCTAGGCTATAAATAAATAAATAAAGTATGTCAATATTAGTGGTGCTAATTAATTAAATGAGAAGAACCTCCAACACATTTATCGGGCATTTTTATTACCTACTAGATGATGTCCGCGACTTCGTCCGCGCGGATTAAGGTTTTTTGGTATGGATAGTATGGAAGTATGGATTTACTACTCATTACATACAATTCGCTATCTACTCATTGTGTTGTGCAAGCCCGCCAACCCCGAACCCGCATTGGAGCAGCGTGGTGGGTCTAAGCTCTAATTCCCTCTCTCCTATGAGAGTGGAGGCCTGTACCCAGCAGTGGGACGTTAATAGGCTCTAGTGGTGGTGGTTGTGCAAGCATTATTATGTATCATAAGTTAGTCCCTTTGTCCTCCATCGTGGTGGATAGATGAAAGAGGATAGTGGGAAGTAGCTATATGAGGTAAGATATAGAGGGTGTGAAAGTAATAGAGGAAGGCCTATAATCCATATCCAAGAGAAGATGTTCACACGCCGACAATAATGATTACCTTTTATTTTGTACAACACATCCTCGATATAAAATAAAATCTCTACATGGTTTGACTTGGAGCACACACCATCCCCCGGTGCCGGCTCGTGACGTCACCCGCTTAACCAGCCGCTTCCGGCGCTAAATTGGACTGCTAATCGATTACAGCACGGCAAATTCAATAGCTGTACACTGCACCGACAGGTGAAGGTAATTCCTACCCCCGTACTATTGGGAATAATAAGAGGTGTAAATACTATTAAGCCTGGAGGCTACGAATTAAACAAGCTGTAATGAGAATTATTTTTGTCGAGCTACGGACAACATGACCATCATCTGGGGGTCATCTCGGCCTCAAGAAACTCTTTCGGTCGAGATGACCCCCAAGTCGTCCGTAGCTGGACATATTTTGGCCTTATTTTAGTATTAAGACATAAATGTAAGTAATATTTGTATGTATGTATTGCGCTAAGTACTTATTTATTGTATGTTGCTTGTTAGCTATATAGTTACCTATTATTAGTTGTATACCTAGTTAGTAGAATTTAACTCTTATAATATCCGCATGATATATTATGTAAGAGGAATGTGCAGCACCCACACAAGTCGACGAGGCTTAAGGGTGTTAAGAACCCAAGTAAATGTAAAAAGTGTTTGTCAATAAATAAATAAAATAATAAATAAATAAAGTAAATTATATTTTTGAAACGCTTTTGATTACAAATAAATAAACAATATCATGTGGACGCCGCGTTGGTTCAATGGAAAATTAAAGAGTTCCCGCGGGAACAAAAAAAAACCTCAATCCGCGCGAACGAAGTCGCGGGCATCAGCTAGTATATAAATCGAAAGTGTGTTGGTTTATCCTTCAATTATGCTGCAAAAGAGCAATGGATTTTGCACGGATATAGTAATGGACCTGGAGTGTGACATACCTAGGCTACTTTTTATCCCGGAAAATCCAATACCTGAGCATGCTTATTATAATTATCTGAGCTAAAATACTAGCCGCATACACTAGCGCGACAGGACAAAATGACATTGACGAATTACGCGGACGCTTTGCGTTGATTATTGTTCTATCCGGTCCGGTGAATTTGATCCGTATGTCAAAGTAAGTAAGCTGGATTTAAGTTAATAAAAACATTCAAGCCGTGTCTGGTCGCAATTCCATACAATCCGTGGGCATCGCGCCTATGAATGGGTTTTCATAAAATCTTACTTGAGTGGTACTTCACTATTAGGTATTTCGGCATGGTAATTATTAATTTTGTAATTAGGTTTTTAATTTCAACCGTGCCCATATAATAAATTACCCAAAAAGGTACATGTATAAAATGCCCATTTAAATATTTTATCTATACGTTATGTTTAATTAAAAACGGCATTATCAATTTTCAATTAAATAAATAACTATATAGATAATTCTCGTTAATTATCTTATTGTAATTTTAGCTAATTACGACTGTAATTGTATATAATTCCGATGGAAATGGAATATAGCAATTTTATCGGCACTTAATGAGGCGCGTATGCAATAAAGCAAATTATTTTCAATGCAGCTGACTTTGGCACCAAGAGCCCATGGGAAGAGAATGATACACACTAATCAATAAGAAATTGTGTGCGTCTGATTGTTTGTTACCTTTTCACTGCTAAAATTTTGCACTGAAAAAGCATAGCAACCTGGAGCTAGGCGACTATAAATTTTACAGTTCTCAACAATGTACAATAAAATTCCTTAGAGATTGTTTTAGTACTTACAACAAGCAACGAAAGTTCTTACATTTTTCCTTTTTTGTGTTTTCTAAATTGTAGGTCATCTGCAAGTGTGCAATAGAGTTTATGTTTTGTTAATAACTTAACCCCCTTATATCTCTAGCCATAATATATGTGATCAATACTTATTATGAAGCGTCGTCGCTTTAGCAATTTTCTTAATATTCGCTTAAGCGACAGTGAGGTGTTGACACATAATAATTTTAATAATACAAATAGATACATTATTTTTACCGCCAACTCTCAGGCTATAGAAGGCGCATATTATTCCAATGCAGCTGACACTGTGGATACATCTATGAGTAATTATGTATTTTATGGCCGCGAAAACCCATTAAGGCCGTCAAAAACATTGTAATCCCGTACATGAAGTTGTAGTCGTAAATCGGCCATAATTTTTAAGGTTCTCTGCCATAAAATGAAATACGTGATAAACGTTTCAACGACCTCCTTGGCGCAGTGGTGAGCGCTGTTCTTTATGCGGGTTCAGTGCCCGGCAGGGTCAATTTGGTAATTTATGCTTTCTGAACTCTCTCAGGTCTGGTCTGGGAAGCTTCGGTGGTGGCTAGTTACCGGCCGAATCGTGCCGCCAAGCGATTTAGCGTTCATGCCGTGAAGAAACCGATTAGAGGTATGAGTTTAATATAACTGCCATACCCCTGTCAGGTTAGCCCGCTACCATCTAATACTGTATCATCACTTACCACCATGAGGTCGACGCTAATTACCTAGTCGTATTCGGCATCCATATACCTGACTTATACTTTTCATGAATGCGAGGATGTTTGTCTGTCTGCTACAATTTCACGGCCCATCTGTTCAACCAATTTTGATGAAATTTTGTATAAAGCGAGGCTTCACTTTGCAGGTTTGTACTAAAACGTTTTATATGGTTCATTAGGCCGAAAAACAGGATGAATTTAGATGAACATTAATCATCAGTAAAATGTATCAGTAAAATGAAGGTATTTAAAGGTATTTATGTATTATTATATATTTCGTAGCCTAATTTACCTACTAAGACCTGAGTATTTTCATTCTTTTTTCTTTTAAGACAAGTAGAGCTGGCAGTACGAATCATAGCGTTCAGAATCTGTTTCATACAACGACCTCAATTTACATTGACGGCCCTGTCGAGCAAATAATGTGGGCTTATTTAAAACGCCATCTAGGCTGAAAAGCGGGAACTTGCTTGCAACATATTAATGCCATAGTAAATAATTGTGAATTACAGCTTGAAAACGTATGACTCGGTCATAGTCATGGATAATATAGGTCATAGTCCTAGAAACCGTAAGGCCAGTTAGTAAAAAAATATTACAACAGGTGTGGAACGTGCTCAGCAAGTCTGACGCCCGCCTTTTTTCTATGAAAGGGCCCATCTATAGGCCTACCGTTTAGCTCGCATATCGCCTGCGCGGTAAGAAGGGAGCGGGGGGAGATGTTAGCTATGTTAAAAAAAGATACTTATTATTTTATTCTTTACCAACAATGTCTAGCTCGAGATAAATCTTTGGATTATAGACTCCGTGTGTAGCGTTACCCGCCACCGCTCCCTTCTTACCACGCAGGCGATACGCGAGTTAAACGGTCGGCCTATAGTACCTACATATATATCGATGGTTTCATAGAATTAGCTTTACGTTTTAGTGCTCTGAAATCAAGATAGAGAAATGCAAAAATATTATCATGAAAATTAAGTAGGATACTTAATTTATTTAGTTACTAGCTGGTGCCCGCGACTTCCTCCGCGTGGAATAAGGTTTTTAAATTCCCACGGGAACTCCTTAATTTTCCGGGATAAAAAGTAGCCTATGTCACTCTCCAGTGATTTTTTGCACGGGTATAGTTGAGGACAACTAGGTATACCCGTGCAAAAAATCACTTCAATCCGTTGCTCCGTTGCGGCGTGATTGAAGGACAAACCAATAAACCAATAAACCAACAAACAAACACACTTTCGCATTTATAATATTAGTATGAAAAATGATGAAGTATGATATGCTACCTTGATCGCAAATAAGTACATTCAGATAATAATAATTTTATTAACATATTTTTTAATTAAAAAAAGTAGCTAACACATTACTAAAAAACAAAAACACCATCCTCCATGTCCGAATTTTTAAAAAAAAATTTGTAACATTCCATTATCTTTATTCAAACTTACCCTCGCTCGGGTTTGCATTCCCGTCGGCAGGCCGATCGCAGTTCTCAGCGCCTACAAGGTTCCTAATACTGAACGAACTAGTCTTTCTCGATACTTCTACCACTCCCGTAACATCACTTCCGGTTCCATTCAGTTCACGGCACTGTTGCGTTCCGTTCACAATCTCCCCAGTCTCATCTTCCCCGCGTCTCGTCGTCAGGTCCATTTTTGAATTTTAAAACTTTTGTTTCCTCTGCCGCTATTTTCATTATCACGCACTAAAAAGTCTGTGTACAAGTTCCATTTTGAATCACAACTTTTTTTATTTATCACAGCTTTTTTTTTCAGTCAATTTGTATTTTTTTTTGTTTATTGTCGTTTCGTTGTTCCACTAACGTCGAATTTAAGCTTTTTAGTTTTTCATCATTGATTTCGGTAGTTTTTTTTTCAGTTTGTAACTTTGTTTTATGAATTAAGGCAAAGGAAGGCACGTATTCAGCCGGGTGTAATGCGACGCGAGCGCTTAGTTACGCGCGCCAACTCGGCCGTGGTGAACGCGACTGGTCCTCTTTCCCTCCTCTATAGTGCGTTCGCGCGTTCCTCCCTACGCCCTCCGAGGCGGAGTCACCGCCCACGCACTACATTTTTACTTGAACGCGTCCTACGTGACTTTTAGCTAGTTTGCACTACGATCCGTGTTATAATTTTATCTCAATTTTGTCCCTGTACATATATAAAGTATATTAACACGTACGTATTGGGTATTAATGGGTATGTTTCAGATTATCTAATATCAAATCGAATCCCGAATGAGAATCTGAGTATTTATAAGTCTGTGCAACTAATAGGTATAGTATTGAAAGACGACAAGTTTGTAGATATTCCCATCATTAATGGTCGAATTTGACGACCTCCATGGCGTAGTGCTGAGCGCTGTGGTCGTAACGTGCGGAGGTCCCGGGTTCGATCCTCGGCAGGGTCAATTTGGGAATTTATAATTTCTTAATTTTCCTTGGTCTGGCCTGGCCGGTTTCGGCCGTGGATAGTTACCACCATACCGGCAAAGACCAAGCGATTTAGCGTTCCGGTACGATGCCGTGTAGAAATCGATTAGAGGTATGGGTTTAATATTACTGTCATGCCCCTAACAGGTTATCCCGCTAATATCTTATCCTGCATCATCACTTACCATGGTGAGATCGCAGTCAAAGGATAACTTGTAGTGGATAAAAAAATGAGGCAGCAGATGAGATTACGTCGTGATCAGACGTTAGAGAAGTTGAAAGTTGAAACAATACAACATCCCTATGTTGAAATAGATATTATAGTGTCGATCCGTATTGTGTCGTCCTTTGCGGCGTGATGAAAAACAAACCAACAAATAGGTAGGTACACTTCCTTCCTTATAATATTGGCAGAATGATATAATTTGTAAACCACCGCAGGATATTAGTCTTTGCCTAATAACAGTGCTCTCTACGTTAATAGAGTGCCTAATTATTTACTTATTTACAAATACAATGTAAATCTATACTATCTAGGTATATCTATACTTCTATACTTATATTATAAATGCGAAAGTTTGGATGTATGGATAGATGTTTGTTACTCAATCACACCAGAACGGCGGAACGGATCTGCATGAAATTTGGCACAGAGATAGAGATAGAGATCCTAGTCTGGAATAACACATAGGCTACTTTTTATCCTGGAAAATTAAAAAGTTTCCGCGGGAACCAAAAACCTCAATCCACGCGGATGAAGTCGCGGGCATCAGGTAGTTAGGTATATGTGTCCACCGGTACCACTGGTACTTTAAGTAGGTAAGGCGGGGATTTCTAATCATTGCAGTGTTACACAATTAATATTATTAATAATTGTGGTCAAGCGTAAGCCTCTATTGAATTTTTTTTGTAAAAGTATTGTCAATCCGTGTATCACAATTATTGAAGCCTATAAAATATCATCCTATTTAAGACCTTTTTAGGTCCGTAAAGTTTAAGCAACCCTAAACTTCATGGATTAGTAATATCCAGATGTCCTAGGCTATTCGTTCTAGTTAACGTTAAAACGCAGCTCGCTCGCGGCGCGACGCCATCTTTTTATTTATTGTGTTGCCATTATTCATTATGGCTACCATTTGTTTAAGATTGACGACTGGGTACTTGATACTATGTACACATTTACTTTACAAATGAAGCCAATATTGATAGGTACCTTCTTATATCTCTTTTTTGTTTGATGACAACTTAGTTTTAGGACAAAACACACCCCGGACAAAAAAAACGGTCTGGCGGACCAAAAACGTATGCAATTTTATACGGAGCTGTACGGACACTGCGAGAGGATAAAACGTTCTGTCCTGTCATGTTCCTAGTGAATTTTTGCACTTAAATGCGATATCATACGGTAAATACTTAACGACCGCTGATGCAGTTTATTGTCTATTATGGAATATAATTTTGCAGCACGTCTTTACACTGGAAAAGACTAAAGACATGTTTACACTGGTAAATGTATAGTAGTAGTGGTTAGGTATAGTAGGTACAAGTTACCTATTCTGTGGTTTTAGGTTTTTACTTGGTTTTAGATTGTTAAGAAACCTTCCAGTATGTGGAAGCATCGGCTTAAAAAAGGTACCTGCATTATTAATTCCCAAGGACTTGGTTTAAAGGTCCTTGTTAATTCCATATTATGTGGAAGTCTGAGCTGATTTTAATTACTTAAGTAAAATAATTAGATACGCAATATTATATTCGAAACTAAAGCCACTTACAGGGAAAAGTGTAACATATAATCTTAATTACCTTGCATTGAAAGTATACCTACATTTTATCTAGAATTATTCTTTATTATAATAATAACAATTATTTGAATTAGTTACTTATAGATTATTTTCCCTTATTTGTTAGGTCTTAGGGCGAAAGCAGCGAAAGTGTAGGTATATGAAAATTCAGAAATTAAAAATTCTCAACTTGAGCCTGCCGATCGAACCCAAGACACTAAGACCAGAGCGTTCACCACTGCGCCAGAGCAGTCGTCGGAGGAACAGCAAGAAACCAATGCGATTACACCATTACGACAACTTCAGTTGTTGTAATATTACAGTCACACTGTAATATTACAACAACACAGTAGCTAAAGAACAGCGCTGGACCCTGATGATAATAATACCTATAAATCAGAAGAAATGCTAATTTCCCAGTGTGAAAGAGGACTTAATTCAAAAAATGCAATGCTGAACTAAACAAAAATAAAAACATTTATCGTCATTTTAACTGTTATGTTTCCATAAAAAGGTAGATATAATGGCAAGCTTATTAATCCAATTTTAATGACGAAAATATATATAAATAATTGATATAATTTACGACTCATTTAAAGGCGAACAGACAGCATGTAATATCGAGTCCTTGGTATTAATAGAAAATTTAATTGGAACGTTAATGTTATGGCCGTATGGAGTAAAATATCTAGTTTACGCAGACGCAGCGGGAGACTGCGCCGCTGCATGCGACATGTGGAGGTCTAGCCCCACTACAGAGGCGCGGTGCGGTGCTGCGCTTAACGGCAAGTATTCTTTGTATGAGGTTGTATGGAGCTAGGCCCATTTAAGCGACATGGTACGATGATGCACTGCGTATGGGGTATGGCAGTTATATTAAACCCATACCCCTAATCGGTTTCTACACGGCATCGTACCGGAACGCTAAATCCCTTGGCGGTACGTCTTTGCTGGTAGGATGGCAACTAGCCACGGCCGAAGCCTCCCACCAGGCCAGACCAGGGAAAATTCAGAAATTTTAAATTCCCAAATTGACCCTGCCAGGGATCGAACCCGGAACCTCCGCGCGTTAAGACAACAGCGCTCAACACTGCGCCACGGAGGTCGTTAAAAAATCTCTATAAGGAGACGGCCTATAGATACCTACCTAACCCGAGAACATCGGGCTGAGAACGCAACATTTCGGGCATTAAGTAAAAGCCTAACTACAGAGGTGTTTTATTGTTATGTCCCAGCGGCTCCTAGCGAGTGACTTGAGATTATCTCAGGTCAAAGTAAGATTCAATTATGACCCTTTTTTGAACGTCATGTCCTGATGGTTAACAAAGAAGTGGTGCGGGACTTGCCGCTCTGCTGAAGCCTGAAACACATTTAACATTACACCATGCATTTCACACTACTGATCGCTCTTGCTACGTGTACCTTCTGCCTGCAACTTCTGTAAAAACTGTGACATATAAAAGAAAATACAAAAAAGTTACTAACTTACTCACTTACTTCAGAGCTACAACCCTTTGTATATCTATTTTTTTTCCATCTGGCTCTATCCTTTGCATTCTTCTTCCATGAAGTGAGCTTTCCAAGTCAATACAAAAATATATATCGAAATGATTTTGTGTTTTCTTTAGTACCTACTAGTTTTTTACTGGATTACTTGGACAGATCTTTTAAATACATAAACTAGAGAAACAAATTTTCAAGATGTGTGAGTCTTATACGCATTGAGCCATTATATATCAATGCATTAAACTTACCTAATATGTTACTCTTCGATACGTGCGTTAATGAAAAGTGAGCATATACCTTAACGCGTATCCTGCAGTTTCCTATAAACTAGTAAAGCCTGGCACCTAATAAGGTATACAGGCGCCTTCTTCTCTACATGTACAGGGTATCTTACAAGTTTTACATACTAGTTTTTACAGCACGACGCAATTTCCTCTAATAAAATTAATACAAGGCTAAGAGGCTCCTCTCTTACATCGAACACCTCGAAGATGCATATTAATTTTAAGCTGGAATGGCTGAATGTTGTATTGAAAACTCTGCCAGCTTGGACTTGGAGATATTCTCTCCCATCACTGCCCTGACACACCACAGTATTGCTCTAAATGTGAGATCTATAGAGCATACTTTGATTTAGCTCTAACTTAAGACTGAGTTAAAATGAGACAGATTTATATCTCGTTTTAACTCTAATGATAGTAACCGCCCTGAACAAAGTCAAAGTACGCTCTATAGATTTCAGCATAAGTATCAGGGACATCTCCGTTGAAATCGAATAAGAATGTAGGTACCTACCTATCTCTTTAAATTGTACTAGTAGATATCAGAATCTCTTCACAAAAAAAAACTAAACAATTTTTGGCCCAATCGAAACTATAACCGCGGGTCCTGTGATCGAACAAGCTAACGACTAGACTTGGACAGACAAGCCTGAGGAATAACCCGTTGTCCTAGGTGAGCGACAGAAGCGACGCGACGTGATATGACGTCAAAGAAAATTACAGACGAATCTACGCGACAGCGTAGGCCACGTGAAGGGTCAGCTACTGTTTGATACTGTCGCGTCGCGTCGTAACGAGTCACAGTGGCGCGTTTGGGGGTCATCCATAAAGTACGTCACACTAATTTGCTGATTTTTTGACTCCTCCCCCGACCTTGTCACAGTTGGTCACATTTGTGAGACCCCCGATAGTGTGACGTCACATATCTTGCAATTTTACATTTAGAAATTATTAAATTAATGTAGCACATCCGAAATTAGTTTTATTTCCATTTAAATTATTTTTAAACTAGCTGTTGCCCGCGACTTAAAGTTTTTTCATTCCCGCGGGATCTCCTTAATTTTCCGAAATAAAAAGCAGCCTATATCACTCTCCAGGTTTTCAACTATATCCATGCCAAAAATCACGTCGATCCGTTGCTCTGTTGCGGCGTGATTGAAGGACAAACCAACAAACAAACACACTTTCGAATTTATAATATTAAGTATGAAATAATCAACATCAAATCAAACATTTGAAAAAATATCATCGTCATACAATGTCACACTTCGTTGACCACCTCCCCACCTAACGTGTGACGTTTTGATTATGTATAGGTATAGGAGGTGTGACGTACTTTATGGATGACCCCTTGTCGCTCACGTAGGACACCGGGTTAGACTAGTATGAAGCATGTCACATTTTCCGCGTTCGTACCACTTTTAGTCCTATTTTGGCCGTGGGAGGCTGTAAGTATCGTATTTATTTTGGTTTTCCCGCCTCGCACAACACTACAAGTCGGTAGGCGACTTGTAGTACATCCATAATATCCAGTTTGAGGCGAAGCAGCAGGGGTTGGTCGGCGGATGTCAACGTGGGGTGATTATACGGCCATTGCGATAAAAGGCTTTACACTCAATAAGGTATTAAAATGCTCATTATGTTGTATTGATAACTGCTTGCTTTAATATGATAGTCATTTTATAGAGTCGCTATGGGAATCACCCGAGGGTCTGTATTATTTCTGTGCATATAAGTTTTTTTTTTTTTTTATCCACTACAAGCTAGCCCTTGACTGCGATCTCGCCTGATGGTAAGTGATGATGCAGTCTAAGATGGTAGCGGGCTAACCTGTCACGGGCATGGCAGTTATATTAAACCCATACCTCTTCGGTTTCTACACGGCATCGCACCGGAACGCTAAATCGCTTGGTGGCACGTCTTTGCCGGTAGGGTGGTAACTAGCTACGGCCGAAGCCTCCCACCAGGCCAGACCAGGGAAAATTCAGAAATTATAAATTCCCAAATTGACCCTGCCGGGGATCGAACCCGGGACCTCCGCACGTTAAGGCAACAGCGCTACACACTGCGCCACGGAGGTCGTCAAAGTATCTGTCGTTTTGATAGGGATTTCTTAAAATGTTGTTTTAAAAAGCGGTGATATTCTAACGATCAAGCCTTCGTCCTCCTATTCAAGGCTCCAGGGTTCGAATCCGTGGCAGTCAACGCGTACTTCTAAAATTCTTTAGACTTGCCTATACCCCCATTTAAGAAATCCATTAAAAGTATGCTCCTGAAAAAAGCTTATTATGTTGTTGAAGATTATGTAAATGATAGAAGATTTGCTCGCACCAGCAATGCTAAGGACAGCGGTTACTTATGTACACATTGATATAATAAAAATGAATTATTTAAAAAGAGCAACCACCGAGTTTCTTGCTGGTTCTTCTCTGTAGGAATGTCATTCCGAACCAGTGTTAGATTCACTTGACGATTCAAAAGTTCTTGTAAAAGTTTATTTGAATAAAAAAAACATTTGATTTTATTTTATTTAAACAATTCACTTGCTTCGACGGTGAAATAACGGTAATCGTAAAACCTTACTCAATAGTTCTCCATATTTATTTGCACTTAGACAGCGTGGTGGAGAAAAGCTAAACCGTTATCTGTCAGTCAGAGGAGACCCGTGCTAAGCAAGGAGCCGATGATGGATTGCGATGATTGGCGTCCAGAGTAAAAAAATATTTCTGTCGTGATTTAGGGATCACCGCTAATAATACCGCAGTCATTGTTAATAATATTATAAAACTATACTACTTATTATTATAAATGCGAAAGTTTGGATGTATGTATGGATGGATGGATGGATGTTTGTTGCCCAATCACGCCAGAACGGCTATAGACAACAGCGATAGAGTATATTCTGGAATAACACACTTTTTATCCAGGAAAATTTAAGAGTTCCTATACTGGAACCATGAAAACCTCAATCCACGCGGACGAAGTCGCGGGTATCAGCTAATAAATAATAATTTAAACTTTTAATTCCCAATTAGTAATAAATACAATAACTTAAAATAAATATTAAGAGAGGAAAATTAAATATATAAATCCAAATGAATGACATTCCTATACCGAGAAGAACCAGCAAGAATCTCGGTGGTTGCTCTTTTTAAATAATTCATTTAACAATTATTATATCAATGTATACATAAGTAACCGCTGTCCTTAACATACACATTAGTATCATGGCATGCTTAAAAATGATGGGTTCAAACAAAAAATCGTATCCTTTTTAAGATTATTGATTGCCATCCATCCATCTGCTGAGCCATCTGCCACGATGACAGGAGACTTGTTCTTTGTAGCTTCTCGTAAGCCTTGAATATTAAGTCGGGTGGAAATTAATCATTTATTAGTTATGCCTACTCTTACATAATCACTCTATGATATGATATAACTATCATTCATTAGTTATGCGGTCTAAATGACGGCAGTTTAGTGGAAGTAAAGTGGATGGTAGCTAGTACCTGGTAGTAGTAGGTAAGAACATCCTGATTCGTTTTACCGATCTATTTATTTAATAAGGTGCAAGAAAAAAATCAAGCAAAGCGGTAATAGCCTCGGCCTTCTTGGGGATGTCCGAGGCTGACCTTGCGGTCTTGCACCTCTTAGTTAGATAATTCTATTATTATGATCCTTGCTTTAAACGTGAAGGCAAACGTGTCGTGAGGAAATCTGTACATCTGAGAGTTATGTATAATGTTCTCAAAGTAGTGTGAAGTCTGCTAAAACTCTGCACTTAACCTTAACTGCACTTAACTCTTCTCAATCTCTCATTCTGATAGGAACAGATACATGAATGCGTGTTAATTTTAACAGGAAACGCGTTTTCCATGTTGAGCGTACTATTTTAATCGAAAAACTCTCTCGAGATTGCTAAAAACATAGACACATATGTAGGTACCAGATGGCCCCTTTCGTAGAAAAAAATTGGGCGTCCGACCTGTAGAGCGCACTCCACACCTGTATAAGCCTGTCCTTGTCCCCGCCATAGCGCTGTCCCGCTTTTCAGGCTAGATGGCGTTAGTAAAATAGGTCCACTTTCTTTGTTTGACAGGGCCCGTCTATGTAAATTGAGGTCGTTGGCTAAATAACCTTAAGCAACGCGAACGAAGTAGCGGGCACCAATTTGCAATAAAAAAATGAAATGATTGCTTCGGTTTTAGTACAGGTTTATCATCCGCCAACTTCATTCGCACTTGACAAAGACATTGCGCGCTTAGTTACCAATTTCCTCCAGTTAATGAACAAATCAAGGCGAACATGCACGTAGCCAACGGTCGACCAATATTTGTAAAGCAAACGTCCGCATACATAATATTATACCGCGGTTGCTGTTCGGCCTGACCACAAAGAAAGCAAGCCAGCGGGGCGCCTGCTTCAATTATAACTGAGTCCAAAACTTAGGCAATATCACGGAACTCGATTGCGATTCAGTCGTTGAATATCGAAATTCGTCGCTATTCGTCGCTACCAGCAACTTTCAAAAACTATTAATAACTAGCTGATGGTAAATAAAAAGTAGCCTATGTCACTCTCCAGGTCCTCAACTATATACCTACCCATTTCTCCGTTGCGGCGACTGAAGGACAAACCAATAAACCAACAAACAGTGCACTCCTGACTGACTGGAGTACTGCAGCCATTTATGGGATGGCTCTGCCAAGTACCAGCTTGATGCATTGGATTCGGTGGATCGTCGCGACAGGAGACTTATTGGCAACAAAGCGCTGGTCAGTTCGAAGCTGCAAAGCTTAGAACATCGGCGCAAAGTTGCTTGTCTGTCGGTATTCTACATATATTTCGGAGAGTGTGCTCAAGAACTATTCAATCTGGTTCCTCCGTCACCTTTTTATTATCGAACCGCAAGGCATCGACAAGGTCTGCACCCTTACGCAGTCGAAATTCCGCGGGCTCGTACGAAGCGATTTGCTTCCTCGTTTCTAATTCGAACCGCTAGGATATGGAATGCCCTTTCGGCTTCCGTTTCCCCATCCTCTTTTAATATAGGTACCTTCAAATCAAGAGTGAATAGGCATCTTCTAGGCAAGCGCGCTCCACCTTAGGCTGCATCACCTCTTGCATGCAAGTCTGATTGCAGCCAAGCGCTAGCCTATATATTTAAAAAAAAAAAAAAACAAACGCACAATATTAGTATGATGGACCTATGTGTAACTATTATTATTAGACTCCGAATTGAATATTAAAGTACTTATGTTTCAAAATTTCATTGGAACGTAATAATTATTAAAAGTATTAAAGCTAAGATTTTCCTGTAAGTTGGTACTTAACAATATAAGTAATTTTATTTAAAAACTTCTACTAAGGTTCATACATACCTGTAATATATACGTTCCAGCAGTTTCCTTGGTAGGGCCGTGGATTCTATTTGTATGGTAATGCACTCATTATGAGAGACAAAAAGTGTGGAGGTTATAGAAAATGTTAGGATTTATGGCTCGGCCCTCTAAAAACTCGCTCTCTAAAGGGCTAATGAAATGTGTAGGAATTCGATTGGTAATATTGGGACTCATAATATTGTCGCATGTGTGGTAATGGTCACTTTTTCGGCCCCTTTGGAAAACTTTTGTAGTTTATATGTACACTATATTTAAAATTAAAATTTATGTTTCCGAGACACGTAAGAAAATTGTTAGAATTTTTCAAAGTTTTAGTTTTAGTACGTAGGTAACAGGTAATTCCAACGTAATAACCAACGGCCTAGCCTCTAGCCTCGTTGGTCTAGCGGTTAGCATAGTCGACTGCGGATCACGAGGTCCTGGGTTCGATTCCCGGTCGGGCAAAAAAAAATAGTATTGGGTTTTTCAATTCAGGAATTCTCAGTGTCAGCCCGGAGTTGGAAGTTGGCGGTGTTTCACCCTCGTGCCTAGGAGAGCACGTTAAGCCGTCGGTCCCGGTTATTATCACTAACATGATAATAGTCGTTAAAGCCCGCCAACCCTCATTGGAGCAGCGTGGTGGGTCTAAGTCATTTCATAGTCATAGTCATTTATTTATTAAATATAGGTACACTGTAGGTACACTTATTTTCGTCTAAAAATTACTTAAGTACTTAAAAAGCATGATGGTGATAATGGGTAACGGTATCTTAAAACTAAAGCTACGAGGGTTCCAAACGCGCCCTGGTCTGAGAAGAGCCCACAACAAACTCTAATTCCCTCTCTCCTATGAGAGTGGTGGCCTGTGCCCAGCAGTGGGACGTTAATAGGCTGTTGTGGTGGTAGTGGTGGAGGTAATTCCTAAGTATAATTATTCATTAAGGCATTGTTAAGGAATTCTTCTAAGGTTGAGACTTGAGTTTTCCTTTCAAGTTATTTTCCAATAAAACATCAAAAATTATTAATTTGGGTAGATCGTATGCTAATTTGAGCATGCAATTGAGCATGTTTTAGCAATCATTTATCATCTACGAGATAAAAATTCTATTCGTAAAATTCTATAAAAATTAAAACAGACGTGTATCGCGCAGTTTTTATTTAGAAAAGTCAATAAACGTACGTAATATATTAACTGTCTCTAAGTTTTTCTTCCAGTCAAATACAAAATAACTAGCTGATGCCCGCGACTTCGTCCGCGTGGAATAAGTTTTCTTGAATTCCCGCGGGAACTCCTCAATTTTCCGGGATAAAAAGCCTATGTCACTCTCCAGGTCCTCAACTATACCCATGCCAAAAATCACGTCGATCCGTTGCTCCGTTGCGGCGTGATTGAAGGACAAACTAATAAAAACCAACAAACAAACACCGTCGCATTTATAATATTATTAGGTATGATAAATTAAAATGTATATTGAAATTGCGAAATATAATATAATGTTGATGATACAATATCATCTTAAAATATTAAAACTTTTATTTCTTTGAAAACTGAAATGCTTTTAACACACTTTGTTAATTATCGTTATTTTTAAAGTGAGTGCTTTTATTATATTTAAAGCTAGATTAATTCGGTGGAACAAGTAATAAACCAGTCTCAATAAAAACGAGCACAATCAAGAATTTGTCGATTTCTGGAAATGCAAAAACTAATATTTGATTTTTTAATTTCTTACTTTTGTTGTGTCGATCGTCACGTCTAAAGCTATAAGCACACGCAACGCGCGGCGGGAATATTTTTCTCCTAGAGGTTGTGATCACAGATTGTCAACTCATCCTCTATGAATTGTCTAAAAAAAGCAACCACCGAGTTTCTTGCTGGTTCTTCTCGGTAGGAATGGCATTCCGAACCAGTGGTAGATTCACTTGACGATTCAAAAGTACTTGTAAAAGTTTATTTGAATAAAGAATATTTTGATTGATTGATTGATTGATTTTGATATGGGAGCCGCTGGATCAAGTCCGTTGTACTCTTACAAAGTTCGTTGAAGCTGTTATAAAAAAAATATTTCCAAAATTCTCTTGTTCTAGCGTCCAACTTATATATTTTAAATTAGATAGAACAATACTCCGAATTTCAAACTTCAGCAACAGTGGAAGTCTCGTTTCAAAATAATGAAGGCGTTCACACGACGAAGCGAATAATTTAGGGACCAAGAACCGCATACCGCCATCGCGTAATTCTTTTTGACGTTTTCATATTGTTTCTTGCACATGAGACTTTTTAACCTAGATGGAAGCTAGAGAGAGGAATGAAGAGAATTTGGAGGCTGAGCAAAGTATATCACCGATCCTGCAGCAAAACCGAATAGCTTCCACCTGCCTCGTAAGTTGTGGTAAGAACAGAGCATGGCAACTACGATTACCATTTGGCCCAAGTGCGTGTGGAAACCTTCCGCTTTCTGTGGCTGTGGCGAGGAGGATCAAACAATTGAACATATTATAATTCGTGCGTGTGTTGTTCCACAGTAACCTGAAATTTGCGTTCTACGCGTAACGCGGCGTAGCCACTAAGATTCCCCGATTACACGTCTAGCACACTGTACATCGCGTGTCAGTGACGACGCCGTTTGTTTGTTGAAGCCTTAAGGAGTTATATCAGTAAGTTTTTGCCCTATAAACTAGAAATTAACAGGCCTCTAGGAGTACGTGAGCCGTCGAAAACGCGGGGAAAAAAGTCGTTAAGGCGAGTCACCTCCAAGATTTTAGGAGGTGAGGTGTGGGGTGCCGCCCGCGCGTCTCGCGGTACATTTCTCGTAGAGACTGGCGGGGAAGCGGGCAGCGCGGTATATTCTGAAACCGCTTGGCAACGTTCAAATTCTGGGATTAATTTGAATTAAATAGATATAGGCCTTCAGTTTGAAATAAATTTTAGCAGGTTCTCATTAATACTTCAAGAGGAATTTATCCATATAAAAATGATGAGCAAAGTCGAAAATTTTATTAATAAAAAATTCGTTTTAAACTTTTAATTTAGCCTGTTTCAAGATTTTTTTTGATCGAGTAAAGTACATCCTATCGTGTAACAAATTAGCACATTCTTTAGACAATATCTTTAAGTGTATCGGATATTTTTTGTAAGACCGTTATTTAATAGTAAATACCGAAAAAATTTGATCTAGCAAACCAGTTTTCACCGCTGAGCTGAGGTGACTCGCCTTAAGCAAATTTGATACGGAGAGTTTAACTACAAGAATTAAAATTGGACAGTCTTTGGTATATTTGATTGGTGAGGGCTTAGATTTGACGAAAGAAATAGACAGCTTATATACGCAAGACAATAAAAGTCAGCTTTAAATATTGTACAGAAGCGTATCTATAATTATTTCTTTGCAAGAACTCGACACTGGAAATGTCAATTTCACATATCTGTGAGAGAAAATGAGCAGCGGCTGTATACCTACACCAACTTGTGTTTTATTGTGTAAACTAATGTTTTATTTTCTGAAATCTATACTTTCATATTATATAATATTATTATAAATGCGAAAGTAGTGTAAAGTAAAGTGTGTCTGTCTGTCTGTCCGTTTGCTACGCTTTCATGGCTTTCTTTTCTATCTTTTCAACCGATTTGATAAAATTTAGTATTGAGATAGTTTGCATCCCGGGGCAAGACATAGGCTACCTACGTTTTTTTCCCGGAAAATTAAAGAGTTCCCGCGGGAATCTAAAATCTTAATCCTCGCGGACGAAGTCGCGGGCATCATCTAGTATTAAATATTTACATTACTATAATTAAAATACAACGCATGGTATGGTAGTGAACGCAAAACTCCGAACTCTGAACTCTAGACTGTTATAGATTCACATTCCATTTTCCTCGTGTCTGAGGAACGAACTTCAAAGTATAAAAAAACTTTTAGCATTAATCAAAACCACGCAATTTTATTTATTTAGTGGAAAAGTCCATTAGGTAGCTATGAAGCGTGACTCCGTCTTATTTGTGTGTCATCGTGATTTCATTGACGAGAAACGTGACTGAAAACATAATAATTTGAACCTTTAACATAATCATAACCTACTAAAATTATACATGCGAAATTGTGTTTGTCTGCTATCCTTACAGGCCCAATATTAACCGATTTTAATCAAATTCGCTGCAGAGATAGGTAACAGAGGCGGCGTAAGGCGTGGGCGACGTGGGCCACCACCTACGGCCTCGCGATCTAAGGGGCCTCGCGCTTCAAAGGCCGCGAACGCAAATATATAGATATAAAAACACCGGCTAGCAAGTATCTGGCAATACTAACCGACCACATTACTTTTTTAAAAATCTACACTGAGAAAATTATAAAGTACTTTTTACTATGCAAACATAGGTAAAAAGTACCAATTAACCATACTTGGTAAAAATTACTAAGTTACTTGGTAAAAATTACTAAGTTGCTTGGTAAAAAGTGCCAAGTATACTTGGAAAAAAGTACCAAGTAAACGTGTTAAAAATACCAAGTAATCATCCATCAGGGGGCCTCGCAAAAAGTATCTTGCCCACATCAAATTTTGGTCTTGCCCCGCCACTGGATAGGTTGCGTCCTGAGGAAGGACATAGGCTACTTTTTATCTCTAACAATTTAGGAGTTCCCGAGGGAGTAAACAATGAATTTAATCCACGCGGACTAAGTCACGGGCGTCATCTAGTTACTTATATCTCTACTAATAAAGTAAGTGAGAGCGTTTGTTTGGATTTTCTTATATATTTAGCCTTAATCATTACATATGGAGCTGGAACAAAAATTTGATCGGTATATGGAGCCTATATACTAACGTCACAATGATAGAACCGTCTTCCTCTCCGACGGTGACGAATTGCGCATACGTTGTATCCTGTCCGGTAGTAGACAGCCAGTGTTTTCAAAGAACTCTGAAACGGTGTGAAGGCGGGGTTCCACCATAGCGGAAGGAAGAGGTGGAGACACACACTGCTCAAATCTGCGCTGGAATTACCCGTAGAAAATTAGGACATTTACTTGATTTCCACCAAAGGTATGCGCAGAGGAGATAACGATTGGCTCTCTGCTCCTCTCCTTTTTGGTGGAAACCCGCCCTAAGTATTTTGCATTTAAAGCATTTAGAGCTACCTACTGAATAGCATGGTATAGACCCAAAATCTTATCTGACCCGGTTACAATGTCCGTAGTAGATAATATGAAAAATTAAATTAAAAAACTGAACAGGCATAACAATTAGTTTCAATTTTGGCCATCCGGTCATATAAATTTTTCGGACTGTAATTGGTATATTTTAATAGGTACATACTTACTTGTCGAATTCGATTTTTTCTTGTAGCCGGTCAGCAAGTTAAAAAAGATTTATAAATTATTGCATTTGTTCGACTGTAAGTAAGTACCTACCTAAATGTATTAGTGTGCGGCGCCAGGGCGGTGTCCTTTGAAACAAAGAGGCTGATTGCGGCCGAGTGACTTGCGCGTTGCGGCCGAGATTCATCTCACTGTGAAATTAAGGACTTGGCTCTTTACAACTGCTTCTATGTATGACATACGATCGAAGTTTTTCAGTTTGACATACCTAATATAATTTTTCTCCTACTTGCTCGGAAATTGCTTCATTATGTTAAAAAACTACGTACCTACACTCGCTCTTTTTCGGCCGAAAATCAGGTAATTTCCATACAACACAAAGTTTTAGCGTGAGTCAAGGTAAGCCAGCACCTGATTCTATCCAATATTTAAGTCAACGCCATCTATCGGCATTTTAGAAAAGCTTTCTTAACAAATTCTGTTTCTTGTTTTGTCGCAAATTAGAGAAAAGTTCTTTACATACAATACAAGTACAACAACAACAAATAACATAGAAGTCCCGGCCGAAATAGCAATTCACGGCCTCGTTTACTTAAAAAATCACGGCGGGCGCTTCGTCCTTTTAAAATCACTTGGGAAGTCCTCGGCTCAGTCGTCAATTGCTTTATTTCCGACCTGGGCGGTAATGTACACTATCATGAAAATGTGTGTCAAACTATTATGAAAATATGTGTACCTACTGTGTACTCTCACGGGATAAAGACCGGACTTTAAGCTTACGCGGAGACACACTTTATGTAAGCCCTACGCGTCATTAGAAGTTTTACGAAATGATACAACAACCTCCTATCTTTCAGTACTTACAACAATAAGTTGAACTAAACGATAATTTCCTGTGGATGCAGAAATATTGCTAAAAATGACTAATCTAATTAATTATTGGGGCTATTGCTATTTGACATCTCAGCTAGGTATATGAGCTGAATTGTTTTTATATTAAACAATATTTAATTTATTTGAACACAAATTGTTCACGAATACGCACAATGATAATTATTAATCATTCTGTGTTTAAAGATAGGTACATTGTATCATGTATGTCTTATATTGTATACAATTTCTTGGATTATTTTCACAATTTTTCCAGTTTTATCAGTACATTTTCGCTCACTGAAACCCACCACAATATTATCATATTAAGCTATGATAATATGGTAGCACGTGGTACACAACAAGTGTAGAGTCAGCAGCCAATCAGTTTTCCTTTTTTAATATACCTAGGTACTCCATAGAGACACTCACACTAAGCCAGTCGTCGGCATATCGCTTACAAAGGTCTAATCTATTTACCAATACAATACTTGAGGGCCAATCTTTTTAACAAACAACGGAAGGCAGGGCCGGCGTCTTTGACTCGACACTAGTTCAATAAATGTAAGCGATGACATGCAGTTTTGTGGTTCAATATACATGCCTTTTGATACACGGCTGGTTATTTGAATTAGTTAGCTATCTTCAGTATTATGAAACCTGTAATAGATGTAAGTTGGACGTTAATAGACAGACGACTTTGGAGTCCCAAGGTACTGGAATGGCGCCCTTGGACTGGAAAGCGCAGCGTTGACAGAACGCCTTAAAGGGATGGCAGGTAGGTACGGTTCGCGCGCGAGTTGAATGCAGGGTAAATGTAGGTATGTGTCACCATACATTTGCTCTGCATTCGACTCGTGCGCGAACTATAGTAAGTAATATAAACTCATGTGTTCAGCTTTCATTAGTCGCAGACTTCAGGTCTGTGTTTGGACTAGCGACTATTGAAAATTTACGATTTCAATAAGATTGATAAGGTAATTCACTAAAAATGTGATTTTTGAAAATTAATAAGCACTTCCCTACCTTGTAAAATGTATGTCGCGTGCCCCATTTATGCTTTCATCATAATACCTACCTAGTTGCCTTAATAAATATTATCTCGGTATATTTTGTACCGCCCCTTAACTAACCTCCCCAGCTATTCGTAACAAATTTGATTTAGAAATGAAGGACAATTCAAACATCATAATATATGGGTAGCTTTACAGAAGATTAGAAAGGCATATTGTAGGTATAACGCCTTTCCTTAGATGACATTGCATTGGAACGAACAATTTTATTATTCCAGACAAAGTCACGAACTTCTGTTATACCCATTGAACACGAAGTCGCCGACTTGCCGCCACAAAAAACGATTCAAAAAAAGAAATCGAATTTATTGAGGTTCATTTGTCACAATTTAGAAGCCGGAACTAGATGAAAAATCACGTTTTCCGATATTTTTTACTGAAAATCCAAGTTAAATTTATGTAACGATAGGAAAAACGGAAATCATAACGTGGACAGAAAAGTAATTATGTTACTGTTACTTGTAGGAAATAATAATAACATAAGTACTTTTAGTTACCAACAACTTTTTAAAAGCATATAATTTAATATTCCGGACTTTTCTATCGCAACTTATTTACCGATGTGTCAAGTATTAGTCAAGGGTAACCTTTCGAGGTATCATTTTTTACAAATGTGCATTGTTGAGTCAATATCTCCTGAGGATGCTCCGGTGTCGGCGTGAAACGTACGTTGAAAATCCTTTAGAAGGTTTTTTGAAGTGAAAAGCTTCTTTAGTAGGGAGTAAACTTGTGGATTCGCGTCACCGACACCGTCACCGCGTTGTTACGAAGACAAAAGGTCTTAAATATAAATATATTGCATTCGTAATTAAACTTTAATGATTTAGTTTTAAGGTTTATATTTTAATTTTTTTGTTTTTTTTTTAATTTTTTATTAATTGTAATTTTAAATAAAAAAAATATTAAAATATTCTTTTTCACTTCTATCGGCATTTTTTAGTTTAAAAGAAAGCAACCAGCTTGCTTTTGCTACATGTTTAGAATCCGGAGGGCGGGCGGCACATATCGCATGCCACAGGTTGAACCACAAAGACATTTTGTCTTTTTTTATCTTATCTTTTTCTGTTTCTTATTTTGAAATAAGCTCCTTAGTATATAAACTCTTTCATATGTGATATGCAAGGCTGCATCTTAGGCTTATTTCAGTAAACTAATCTTATTCTATTTTCGTGTATTTCACATGAACGCCTAAAATATATGGTCGTGTTTATCTATAGGTACCTACTTACTTGCGACATTATCATTTAACGTGTGGCCATATAGATATATACATTATCTATCTAATATATTGTGACGGAAAAGTAATTTATACCTAAAATCACCAAAAAAAAAAACTTCAATACCTACCTAAATTAAAAACCATATATATTTCTTTTTGTGTTGCACATTAAGTGTTGGGAGGGGGGAGTGACTAATAAAATATTAGAAATGGCTTTTGGTTGTGACAGATCCACTCGCGGTGTTTAGTATGATATCTACTATCTACGAACATTTACATAAGCATTTAGATAAGACGACAGTTTAGCATAATTAATGTTTTAATTAATTTTCGCGTTGATTGGTTACGACGTGAACTTCCTTCAGTGCTTCGAAAAAACAAACTATAACGGATTATTTAAAAAAATCCTGAAGTACGAAATAACCTAAACATGTTATCTTGAACTTCCATAAACTTCCTAAAATCTGTCGGCTTGCTTCCACAGAATAGGTAGGGTATCGTACATACCTAAACGTATAAGAATGGATACACGAAATTAAGCTCTAATTCAATGCTGTTATGGTTTATTTTACTTTGAAGCCGAGCTTTAACGATTTGATCGGCGATCCTTACATAATTGCACCTCAGCTTTCGGAAATGTCTTATATGCTTCGATATCTGTACTTAGTTTATGCGGAAACTTCTTCAGCTTTCAATGTACGACCAGTGACTGAAACAGATATCGATAAAGAAATTCAGGCAATAAACGCTTTTCTAAATCTGATTTAAACAAGACCATACCATACCAAACCATAATATAAATTTCATACCGTCCATATTACCGTTAACCAAAATTGAGGCCGTTTAATAAACGCTAGTCCTAGTTTCCTCGTACCAGTTTAGCGGTTTAGGAAGTAGGTAGGGTACCTATTAGTATAAAAAACGGGTAGGTAGAGCCTTGGTTGCGTACACTGCAGTCGCCGAAACGCGCCGTGTACATGCATTCTATCATCACTTACCGCCAGGTAAAATCACAAACAAGACTTGTAGTGGTTTTTTGTTGAAGTGAAACTTCTTTAGAATGGAACGAAAAAGCGACAACAAAAAGAGACAATCATAGATACCTATATATAAGATATAGACTGCGAGAGAATGAGATAGAATACAAGTTATATTTATCTCATCCTCTCGTAGGCTACTTTTCTGAATTGCACACACACACTTTTTTTTAAATACCGTTAGCTTAAATTGAGGCCGTTTAATAAACGCTAATGAATCCTAGTTTCCTCGGACCCGTTTAGCGGTTTGGGAAGTAGGTAGGGTACCTATTAGTATAACACACGGGTAGGTAGAGACTTGGTTGCGTATA
Organism: Erebia aethiops; assembly: GCA_923060345.2. Classification (NCBI taxonomy): domain Eukaryota; kingdom Metazoa; phylum Arthropoda; class Insecta; order Lepidoptera; family Nymphalidae; genus Erebia; species Erebia aethiops. Next base: position 15,714,753 of record OV281090.1, on the reverse strand, counting down.
CTGTAGTCGCCGCAACGCGCCGTGTACACGCCCACTAATTCAATTTACATCGTTACGGGTACTTGGACAGTCGCATGCATAAATGATTCTTTTAAAAAACTGGATTGAACACTATGTAATTAGTATAGGGGAATAATGAAAAGGGGTTGCAATACATAAACTAAATAATAAAATAAAAATGCCTTTATTTATTATTACTTTATGTTATATTAGTTCATTACAATACATATTAAGATATTAGATAATTACCTATTAAGATTTACAGTAATGTCAATTGATAAATTACAATAAACAAATAGGTACTCATACAATAAAATTAGCTAAAAAATTGTCACGTTTACGTAAAAGTCGCCTCTACGGCGTAGGCCTCCTCTCCCAAACACTTTCCCTCGTAACACTTTCGCTTCCACCAGTACAATGTCGGAATTAATGAGCAACGATGATTTGCGAAACAAGGAGGTTGAGTAGGCATATTAAATTTTGTAATTACTCTAACAGGCCGGCGGCGACTCCAATCCCGATCCGCCGGTAGCCATGTTGCCGTGTAATGACGTACCAGCGTTAATTGCTTTTATAATGGTTATTTGTTTTAAACAATTAACGGAGATTCGAATCGGAAGGACATGTTTTGCCTAGATTGGGTTAATAACGTTTGGAAGTGGGCTGTGTTGAATTAACAACAGAGTTTCTCCTGAGTAAGTATATTTAAAAAGAATAACCGGCCCTCTTGGCACTATTTTTTATCTAAGCTGATGCCCGCGACTTCGTCCGCGTGGATTGGGGATTTTTGGTCCCCGCGGGAACTTTTTAATTTTCTGGGATCAAAGTAGCCTATGTCCGAGATGGAACCTACCTCTATACTAAATTTCATCAAAATCAGTTGAACAGATGGGCCGTGAAAGTGTAGCAGACAGGCCGACAGACAGACATACTTTCGCATTTATAATATTAGTATGGATTATTTGCATGGTCAAATCAGGTGGTATTTTGTAATTTTAAAACTGGTAAGTGTACTGAATGATGCGATTATGACCTTAACAAAATCGTAATCAGCCATGTTTACAAAACGGGACGTTCCTGGTGCAAAAGTACCGCGCTGGATGGCCACCGACAGTCTCAGCACCAAGAGCGCCCCAAATTTCCTTAAGAGGAAATGGCATCAACGGGAAACTTTGAGAATAGGTATTGAACAATTATATTGCCGTCGCGCTGCTCCTCGAATAGAACTCTATAACACCCGATAGGGACAACTGCAGCTTGGACCGATAATACCTATGAAAAACAGTCAAATTAATACTCTCGTATTTTTCTGTTTCCTCCTCCAAAACAGAACCGATTTAAATTTTTTTTCAAGAACAATTTGAGAAGGACTCAGGCTATGTTGGTATATTTTTCTTTTTAGATACCATAACTTTTTTTAAAAACATTTACTGAAAATAATACAATAGAACTTAATGCTAGCTAGCCTAATTACTATATAAATCATACCCGCAAGGAATGCTTTTTTTTTTTTTTTTTTTATCCACTACAAGCTAGCCCTTGACTGCGATCTCACCTGATGGTAAGTGATGATGCAGTCTAAGATGGTAGCGGGCTAACCTGTTAGGGGCATGGCAGTTATATTAAACCCATACCCCTTCGGTTTCTACACGGCATCGTACCGGAACGCTAAATCGCTTGACGGCACGTCTTTGCCGGTAGGGTGGTAACTAGCCACGGCCGAAGCCTCCCACCAGACAAAATATTATATTCGTCAAATTTATTTATAATACTCTTTTATTTATAGCAACTAGGGCTCAATTTGTTAGTTTACAACCTTAAAAACTAATGTTAGTATACACACAAAAAATATTAGAAAATTATATTAAACAGAAATTATTACACAATATTATTATTAACAGTTTATTTTGGCCGCACCAACGCTTGAATTATGTGTTCAAGTATTGGTGAGTCCACCTTACTCGCAAACATGTTCAGGATGCGGTTGGTACCTGAGCGCAGCCTTGTCAGCAGTGATGACGACTTCTTCCTCATTATAGCAAAGAAGTCGTCGTTATTTGCGGGATATCTGATGGTGACGCGAAAACTGGGCCATTTTTTGCAAATATTTTTTTTTTTAATTTATTGAACAAAACTAACTTTACAATATACAAATTTTAATATCGGAGCCATCCTCACCATAAACGTCAAGTTTATGAATTCTTAATTATTAATTTATCGAAAAAAGCAAAACACAGGGACATGGCACGGATACATAAAGATTTTATGGTGCAAAAATATTTTTTATGCACAGAGAAAACAGACTAATACGATTGTATGCCGAAACCGCCCTCCCGTATCGTCTTAAAATATTACGTTTTACAGCAAATTATTAGCATAAAATTTGACAGTCACAAAACTCGAACCCGCAACCTCGCCGCGAGGTCGGGTAATGACTGTGATTACAGGCAACCGCAGTCGGCTGCTAACGAGCGCTCAACCACAGAGTGTTTAGGCTTAGCTAATCCTTTGCTGTGCCAAGACTGAGGTTATTGTGCAAAGCTTGTAAAACGTTACATGGGCATAACATGTATACTCATTGCAAGGAACAAGGGTCTTACTTTCACTGTACCAAGATACGGGCTATCCTAGTTTGGGGGTTCATGGTAATTTAAGAAACTTTGTGCTATTGATTTTGGAACAAATAAACATTTATTTATTATGTCTGTCTTTTACATCTCGGGAGCATGGGGTCCCGGAAGGCATACGAGGGGCCGAAACCAACTCGCAGAGGCCCGTTAGACAATTTTACTCTAAAGGAAATGTGACACCAACCAGCGAATATCCCTATAGGTATGCACTATGCGACTGCACCCAAGGACAATCCCCGGTTAGTGCAGGACTATTGCAAAACAAGGACAGAAATGATAGCCATGGGTCTACAGGTTTGGGTTGCTATAATGGACTGGTGAAATAGGTCTATGGAAGTACTATGGCCCCTTCCTGACCAATGTTATTTTACACGGATAAAATGGCAGGGGGTGACTCGCAAAAACAGTAAATGGGCGCCCGGAAACGGCCGTTAGCACATAGTGACGTAGCGGCAAGGAGGCAACATAAACTGAGTAGGAGTGCAAGGTCCCTATAAGCATCTTACTGGAATACTTCCTTTATCCGAGCATCTTTGCAGATGCTCTTGCGAATTATTTATTTATTATTATTTATTTATTACTGTAATAGACTATAATTTACATAGATAAACTCTTTATTGCACACACTTAAAATAAAACAATAAACAAAAAGGTTGAAAGATAAAACAGAAGTTCAGCGATAGTGATAGATTTATCAGCGCGAAAGGATTTGGGAACCCACCGCATTATTAGTCCAAGAAAACCCCTGCCATTATATTATAACGATCCTTAGCAATGAGAAACACGACGCAGAGAGAGAGAGAGAAAGAGAGTACTTACTTAAACCTCGAGTTCGGTAACTATTATTTCGTCTTAATTACCTTAATTGTTGTAATTGTACAAATTTTAATTTTCATCTTACACCGAACAAATGGTTTTAATTTTTTGTTAGCCACTGAGTTAGAGAGTGGGGGGGTAAACCTCAAACTATGCACCGCCCGCCCCATAGAAAACTTTATCTATTCCGTGGCCCGCCCTATAATAAAATGCCAGGGCGGGCCGCCCGCCGCGGGCGACTCATGGTGAATTACATGTACCTACTTACCTAAGTACATAAAAGTCTAAGTCCTCATTGCAAGGCGCAAGGAGATTACTTTCGCTGTTCACTGGTCTACTTTCTAGTTTTTGGGCCAAGTGGAATTTAATTTAGTTTGCTCGCTATAATCTATACCTACTTAAATGCTTAATATTATAAATGCGAAAGTTTGGATGGATGGATAGATGTATGATGTGGATGGATGTTTGTTACTCAATCACGCCAGAACGGCTGAACGGATCTGGATGAAATTTGATGAGATATATTATAGACTGTGATGGACCAGTGGATAACAAACTTGTGAACTTTTTTTCTAAAAATTTGGAATGGACATCATTAGTTATTAAGGAAATAAAAAAAGGCTATAATAATAAATAATAATAATTATAGTCTAGAATAACACATAGGGCACTTTTTATCCTGGAAAATTAAATCATTCCCGCGGGAACCAAAAAACCTCAATCCGTGCGGATGAAGTCGCGTGCGTGTATTATACAAGAAATATGTAAGTATACTAGCAAATCAGAAGTTAACTCAAATAATTGCGTTGGAAATAAAAACTTACAGCAAATCATTATTCAAAATCAGTAACATTTCTTATACAGTTTGTATAAATCGTAACAGATTATATAAAGGTTCATTGCTAATCGCCTTCTTAGCACTTTCTTCATAATGATCAAGCCCGAGCCGTAATTGTCTCGGATGGTTAGGCAAACAGAATATCGGATTGCGGTTTTATGACTACCCTATTGATTTTCATGGGCCTGAGAATATCGATAGAAATGGCATGGAAGGCATAAATATTTTTCCAATTTCCAATTTCCAATAATTTCAAATTCCAATTTGAAGAATTTCTTAATGACAAAGTTGTATTTAAGCAATCGACTTTAGCTCCAGCGCCCCACAAGATAGTATAATAACTTACACTACTGTATTTAATTTATCTGCGTATTGTAACATCTTGTTTTTTAAAACGAGCAACTGCTTCTCAGCAGAACCTACTTTCCGAACCGGTGGGAGAGTCAAAACATGATGTATGTATTTGTAGTCAAAACTTTATTGTACACCACAAAAATACAAAGACACCTATATGTCCTACATGTTATAAATAAATTAAGTAAAATAAATAAAAATAAAAAAAATATTGAGTTCAATATTTTGTTGTGTAGGAGGTTTCACACGGACAATTAGGTAGTCGAAGTGGTCAGTGGTGCCAGCCGCTATATACGTCAGCGACGTCTAGTGCAGTCGTCTAGACGTCAGCTGGTCGCTGAACATACTGACACGCTGCGGCCTCGCACAGCACCTAAATACTTACAGCTCTTCTCAGACTAGGGCGCGTTTGGAACCCTCGTCGCTTTAGTTTTAAGATACCGTAACTGATTATCACCAACTTGTTCAATTTAGTGTACAGTGTACATAAATTTAATAAATAAACATTAATTGATTGATTGCACCATCGTTGATTGGTAATAAACTGGCACGAACTTCGAAGTACTGATAGCTAAGGTATCAGAATGACGAATTCACTCCGAAAAACTTAGTGTTAGCCACTAGTTACTACTTACTATAGATGACATCAGGGAGGCGACGGATATAATTATTATGTAGCACAAGACCGCGCTACGTGAAAGTCCCAGAATAAACTTATGTCAGCAGTGGATGTCTCTTCGATCATCGTCGGAAGCGTTACGCAGTTACGATCCTACGTAATTCCGTACGAATGTAGCTATGTGTGTCCTACAATCATTAGCTACACTATATTTGACTATCGAATTGTTTGCTATGACCTTACTGCGATTTTCTATAAATGGTAATTCTTTAGTTTCTCAACTCTATTCTAGACACCTCGTTACGATTATGATTGCACGTTCGGTTGCGATCGCACGCGACTTCCGTACGACCGCAGCCATTTACCAATCACTAGCTAAACCGCACTTGACTCTCGAATTGTTTGCTTTGTCTGCCTGCGATTTTCTCTAGACGGTAATTCTTTAATTTCTTAACTCTATGCTAGACATCTCGTTACGATTATGATTGCACGATCGGCTGCGATCGCACGCGACTTCCGTCCGACCGCAGCCATTTACCGATCACTCATCGATCACTAGCTAAACCGCATTGGACTATCGAATTGTTTGCTTTGTCTGGCAGTGATTTTCTGTAAATGGTAATTCTTTAGTTTCTTAACTCTATACTAGACATCTCGTTACGATTATGATTGCACGATCGTCTTGCGATCGCACGCGACTTCCGTCCGACCATGAGTGATGGGTAAATAGAAATACCGATCACTCATCGATCATTAGCTAAACCGCATTGGACTATCGAATTGTTTGCTTTATCAGCCAGTGATGTTCTGTAAATGGTAATTCTTTAGTTTCTCAACTCTATGCTAGACACCTCGTTACGATTATGATTGCACGATCGGTTGCAATCGCACGCGACTTCCGTCCGACCGCGGCCATTTACCGATCACTCATCGATCACTAGCTAAACCGCATTGGGCTATCGAATTGTTTGCTTTATCAGCCAGTGATTTTCTGTAAATGGTAATTCTTTAGTTTCTCAACTCTATGCCAGACATCTCGTTACGATTATGATTGCACGATCGTCTTGCGATCGCACGCGACTTCCGTCCGACCGCAGCCATTTACCGATCACTCATCGATCACTAGCTAAACCGCATTGGACTATCATCACTAGCTAAACTGCATTGGACTATCGAATTGTTTGCTTTATCAGCCAGTGATTTTCTGTAAATGGTAATTCTTTAGTTTCTCAACTCTATTCTAGACACCTCGTTACGATTATGATTGCACCTTCGGCTGCGATCGCACGCGACTTCCGTACGACCGCAGCTATTTACCAATCACTAGCTAAATCACATTTGACTATGGCATTGTTTGCTTTGGCCTGGCGTGTTCTGGCTATGATTGACTGCGGTGATGCAGCGATCCTTCTTTATTATAGAACACGAGTCATTCTAATATGGCTGGATTTGTTAAGACTGTTCTTAAATTGTATCACGGTGATGACAATGGTAAAAGGATTCTACTTGGGCAGCGTCCAAGTGCAAACTATCATGTTATAAACATGTTATTTAAACTATTTTATGGATTATTGTTGTATCTATATCATGCGACTCGGCGTGGCTTTGTTTTTTTAATTCGCATTTTTTTAAAATATATTATTTAGCTCCACCAGTATCAACAGTATCTACAGTTCTAGGTGAGGGGAGGGGTTGACGCTCTTGTTTTCGAATTATAATCATTATTTTAGGGACTATAAGGTACGTCCTATAAAAGTGCAATTTTAAAATAATACTGCTTTAAGAGATGGTAGTGAACCCGCTTACTCGAAATCAAGATGGAATAACATTTTATATAATATGATAGAGTAGGTATATGGTGATATGACTGTTATCCATCTTTAAAAAAGGCCTAAGGTTAATTAATATGTAAATTTTGTCAGTTTATAGCTAACATTAAACATAATAATATAACACATTTCATATTATTAAAATAATTAAAGAATAACAAGTCGGTGCCTTTGATGGACCATAAGATAAAATACGTAAAGGTTTTTTGCTGCAGCTATATTATTACGAATTCACTTTTATGTAAAATATTGTATATGTGGTATAAATAGTATTTAGGTACCTTATAATTTTCTCAATTTACTCTTATCACAGAAGCAATTGGTAAATAAATACTTATAGTTATTTTAGAATAAACAATAAAAGTGAAGCTACATAATTAAAATGCGGTTCGTACAAGTTATTTATACTAATAATAATATTATAAAAATGCGAAACTTTGGATGGACGGATGGATGGATGCATGGATGAATGAATGGATGTTTGTTACCCAATCACACCAGGACCGCTCAATGGATCTGGATAAAATTTGGCAAAGAGGTAGATTATAGTCTGGAATAACACATCGTCCACTTTTTGTGAGCGCGGGCATTAGCCAGTGAATAATAATCATTATGTTATATACAACTTATTTGCATTGTTGCCTAGGCAATTCTAATTTGTGCATAACCAATAAATAAAACAATAAATTTCGTCCAATATGAAAGTGGATATCGATTTTTAAATTAAATATAAACAAAAAAATATTAATCATAATCAACCGGGGACCATAATAAGAACGAATCATCGTTTTACGGTCAACGAAATCCCGACCGAGAATTCCGGCCAAATTAAAACTAATTTATGTTGATTGAATTCATAATAGAAAACTATCAACACACTATTGGACCGGTACTCATGAAATATTGATATTGAATCGATTGTCGTTAATCGATTGTTGAATTCGAACGCAAAGCGATTGTAATGTTTTAATTACTATGATATGAGTTTAGAGGATCGAGTAATAGATTATGTTTTATGCAAGTTTTAGGATTTGTGATAGTCCATTATTTAATCGTACGGCGTTTGGTACATAATAAGCGTTTTTATAAAAAGAACGCTTATTTCGCCTGCAAGTTCGTCGCTCGTGTAGCACCACCCAGGGGACACGTGCAGGGAGGTAGAAGGTAGCTCCTGCGGACGTGAGCGACGGGGCATCCCCCGTCCATGATAATGAAAGAAGCAGAACTTTAATTCGCTATAATCCGCCACAGTAAGTGAATTTATATGGTACAGTATGTACTTATCTTGCGATATTCACGCAAAGCTTCCAAATTATTTTCAATGTACGTTTCACTCCGGCTCCGGAGCATCTTCAGATGTTGACTCGACAATGCTCGACAATGCTCGATTGTAAAGTCACAATCGAGCATTGTGGTGTGGTGAATATCGCAAGATACATACTGTACCACATAAAGGAGACGGTTCAGATTTGTATGGGGCGTAGGCCAAGTCTTGTACAAGCAGAGAAATGAAGGTAAATAAAATACTAGACCAGTTTTTATTCGTCAAATCTACGAATTCGTAATAATTTCAGTGGTAAAATTATTTAATCTTTCCAAGTTATGGAACACTAAACATGAGTGGGTAACAATGACGGATTCATGTATTTGACGTTTTCGAAAGAAAAGCACGTTATTTTCATAGTGACTGTCAGAAATGACGTTTGATACATTTCGCGCCTACTGCCTTCTCTATGGCTGAAGGTTGCCATCTTGGAAACATCCAAAACTTGAAATACATCATTATTTTTTTGCTAGTTATTTACTTTACTGTTCTAAATTATTATATTTTTAATACAATCTATGTATTTTCCTCTATTCATAGTAGAGTGTACAAGAGTAGGCCTAAAATGAACCTTTCCTTTACTTACTGTGGCGAATTATAGCGAATTAAAGTTCTGCTTCTTTCAGGGGATTTGTTTTATTTACTGTGGTAACTAGCAAGTAGGTAGGTATATAGTCCCACAAAGTTACCTGACCCGGTGACAGCTTACTAAGAAAAAGAAATGGTTCCAATCAAGGGGCCAAAATAGAAACATATCTAATACTTTTAGGGGCAAATATAAAGCCAAAGGAAAATAAAAAGTTTAAAAAATATCCACAAACTTTATTAAAAAAATGAAATTGATCGATGTTTGACTCTTCAGAACTTCTAAGAATTATTATAAAACGAATTCTAATGTCTAAACAAAATGCTGACTGATAACGTTATTGCAAATATTTATCATAAAATCCCCAAAGACAATCGAAAATAGACTCTATATCACAGTTTTCAAAACTTTTATTATTGAACGTGTAGTAAATCGTTCCATTTTTAAATTTATAAGGGTAAAGGCTTTCCATTAGCGGGCACGCGCGCGAGTCGACACACGAATGACATTTAAAAAGAACACGATTTGAATCCGTTTGAAATTTGAACGTCTCGGCAGACAATATAAATGGCGTCTAGACTTTCTGACGATAACACAACTCCATATATCGTATAAGTTCAATTTGCGGTGAATAATATTAATATAAACAACTATGAATCATTCTGGTTGTGGTTTTAAATACTTACCAACTATACGTCTATGAAAGTTTAACTATAACTTAACTTAACTTAACTTAACTATATTATGTAAAGCATAATTATTATTTGATCAAAAATATTATAACCACCGAAAGTAATAATTCTGCTAAATTAACTCAATCTACGTAAACCGGAAATTATCTTCACTTTGCGATAACACTGCAGCAATGGCAAAGTACCTACTTACCTCCTCCTCTTTTATGTTCTCTTTTTTTTAAACCTACGTCAAGATTAAATCCTTTAAATAGAGAGTAGGTTCATTTTGGGTATAGTCTTGTACACCTTATCATGAATAAAGATAAATTAATAGATTTTGTAAATAAATACACTACTTGTAAGACCAGTCCCACGCCCCATACAAATCCGAACCATCTCCTTTATAACAACCTCGAAAATTTATCCTCATTTCTCTTTCCTACCACATCATCAGGCTTACCACCATAGGTATATTATCTAGGTATATATATGTCAACGTAAGATTGTAAAAACCGTTAGATTGTAATCTAACTAGCGAAATTGTATACTGTCGATTGTGAACCGTTTAATGTTCTGAGTGTCAATTTTTGAAATATTCATTGTATTTACGTTTTCTTGTCTCTTTCTTGTAGATTAGGTTAGGGTTTGCCTTAAATAATCAGGTAGTGTGTAGGCCTGCGGCCGGGCACTTAGGTTTTATCGGGTTAATATACCTAACAGATTACAATCTACCGAAAAATAATGCGCTTAATTTTAATCTGACGACAGTTTACAATTTCGCTAGTTAGATTACAATCTAACGGTTTTTGCAATCTTACGGTGACATATATATATCCTATTCATTGAGACCATTCTAATGAGTCCAAACATCCTCTTCAATAAGTTGGTAAGAAATTAATTTATGCTGCCGCATCAGGTCAAGGTTGCCAAGTTTGCTAAGGATAAAATCAGTTGAATTGATTAACCACGAAACTGTAGCACACTTTCTCATTTAAAATATATTAGAATGGATATCGAAAACTTTTCAAATGAAGTATTACGCTTACCAGCGGTTTTAAGCGACAGTTATACGCATACAATATAATACTGCTTGAGAGTCATGAAGTAAACTCCAGTAAATTGATTCAGCAAAAAGCTTATTAAGCTCCGGCATTAAACCAGCGCGTATTAAAATAATTTAAATGGAAACATCCCGTCGTTTCTCGCTAACAAAACGTCTTTATACGTACGTGTAATTTACGAGGCCATAAAACCTCGTACCTGAAGATCAGTGAATAAACCTTAGGCAGAATGCGAATATACCTTTGCCTCGCGCTAAGCTGTGCGCTAAGCACTAAAATCAATTTTTTATTTAATTTTAATTCATCATTGACATTTTTATTCAATAACATAGTGTCGGGCACATTTAATTAACGATTCGAATTTCGATACATTTTACGGATTCGAATTGCCATATTCTTATTAATTTATTATTAAAAATTAATTGCCATTATAAGTACTCAAGCAAATAAGTATTTCCTGTCGATGGAAATGAAATCTTTAGTAAGTATCGATAAAAAAAGATACACTTAACTGCAATCTCAAGTAAAATATTCAGAAACTTGTGGCAGAGGAAATGCCAACAGTGAGATTTGACTTTTTTACAGATTGTTTGACATAAATATTATCTATTGCACTGTATTTAAACTTAAATACACCTAGTTAAGTGTAAGTATCAGGTTTACGGCTTATGTTACAAATATCAACACATCTTTCATGTAATAATGTCTACTTAACATTGTATTAGACTTATCGATTTAAAGCACACAAGCATATTAACTTCACGAATGGAATACCGTAAAGTAATAACGATAAAATCGGTAATATTGAAAAGCAACATCGGATATCGTCTCAAATGAGCGAGGTAACGTTTTTTTTCTCATTAAGCCTTTATTACAAGTAAATATTATACTGTTTCTAATTATATCAGCTCGTAAAGCCGCCATGGCATAGGTCAGGCCCATCACTAAATGCCTCACAGTCCGTTGGGACTAGGGTTGTCAACAACAAAATCACATTATACATAATCTATACTAATAATATTACAAATGTATTAGTACCTATGTTATAAAGTGAATATGTGTCTGTCTTTTTGTCTGTTGCTTTTTCATGGCACTACTTGTCGGTAGACATAGGCTATTTTTATTCCGGAAAATCATAGAGTTTCTACGGGATTTTAAATCTGAATCCATGTGAACGATTCAAGTGCACTATCTAGTAAACATAATACAAATACAGAGCCAAAAATCGCCACATCCATTTGAATATTTTCAAAATCTTTACAAATAGGTACGCTTTACGCCGGAAGCTTTACAAACAGGAACAATCTTGGAAAATTAGGGACGCTACCAGGTGGCAACCCTAGCTTATGCCTCGTAAAATGTTCGATCACCGACATTATCATCACAAAGGGCCCGTGTAATTGTTTGTCAAATAAATATTAATAAAATTTCGATGTTTATTATTAAATATAATTTTTAAAATAACCCGCCATCGGATTATTTTTATTTTAAGGATTTTCAAATGGCGGTGTTGTTATGAGGCATTAAGACTGCTTCTTTAGTCTGGTATAAACTTACTTAAATACTCGTACATATCAAAAATTGCCGTCTAAATCTGTTAAATATTAAAGCAAATCATGTAGAAACCAATCCAGATGCTATCAGGATAATAAAAATAGATCTCTCTTTTCCTCTTATGATTTCAGCCACTTGAGAGAAAAGGATATAATGTTTTATGTCATCCTAAAAGCATCTCGATCGAGGAACATAATGCTGGAGCAAGGAAGGAAGATTTACTATAAATCAGGGATAATATACTTGCTACTTAGTAGTATGTGTGAGAAAAACATAAAAGTTCGTAACTTCGTAGGCAAACTTGGGTGCTTGTAGAACGAAATTCGATTTTTGAAAAACGTCGTAAATCATAAAATCACACTGTCGCTTCGAGCCTTAATACATATTTTGAGTGCTAAAAATAATTTACCATAGCGAGTCCCGTGGCCTGCACGGGACACCCCATAAATTTTAGAAAGTTATCAAATATTCAAATTCATATTCAATTCAAATGTTTTTTATTCAAATAAATTTTACAAGTGGTCAATTCGTGCATAAGACCGCTACTAAAGAACCTGAGGCCTGAGAATTTTATCATCTAACACGTTTCTTGCAAACAAATTGTAATTGTAATTTTAAAAATGCAGTTAAACTTATAATACCTACTGTCGAATTTCACGATACATATTCTGCAATAGAAAAAAAATAGGCGCCGAATTATTGAGAGCCTCCTTCTTTTTGGAAGTCACTTAAAAATCGATAAACACAGTTCCAAAAAAACAAAAAATACCAAACCTACCAATAACAGCCAGACTAGGCGTACAAGCGAGAAAAAAAAGCAAAACGTATGCACTCCTGTTGTAAACAGAGAGGAAAATAACTTTGGGAATGTACGATCCGCCGGCATAGTTCCGTACGGGAAAATGGTTTTAAGGAGTTCATACATGCTTTTTGACGTGATCTATGAACTCCTTAAACAGGTCGTATTATACGTTTGACAAACCATTACCATTACGATTTATTTACACAATCGGAGGGCTGACGGCTGTCCTTAGCTGATGTCGGTTTATTAATACGGGTCTATAACCAACCTATTCTGTGCTATAACTATGAAAAACTAATACAAAACATAAGCTACGAGGCCATAACTCTATGCCAATTAAATATGAAATAATTTACTCGGACGGCCATAAATGTTTATAATGCTATACATTGATTAGCTAAACGGGCGGCCGACTGTTTGACGACCAAATTAACATTTATAGGAATTAATCGATTCCCTATAGATACAGTTATTTGAAAAAAGGTGATTGGATATCATTCAGTGGACTTAGGTTGTTTTTGTACTGTTCGTAGGATAAGATAATTAGACGATAGGATAGACGTATATGAGTAACTTTTTTATTCGACATCATAAGGGCGGATAACAGTGAAGGAAAATATATTTTCTCACACTTGTTCGGAAATTGCTTCGTTATTAAAAGTAACAATAAGCCAATCGGCTCTCTTCGGTACACACGCCAGCAATTTCAACAGGGCAATAATAGAAATTGCAGGACAATTTTTAAGTCCTTCAAACTCTGCAAAAATATAAATAAATCTAACAAGGTTGCGCGGGTTATACTCTCAAGTCTCAACATAATATTATTATAGTTAAAAAAAACAGAGAAATATTGCTAGTTTCTTCATAACACTTCTCAGTAGAATTTTCTTTTCAAACCGGTGGTGGAGTCCCGAAATAAAACATTTATTTTCATTCAATTTAATTTACACATGAAAGTATTTAACACGTACCTTTACCTACATACGATTTTTAATATTACAATTAATACAACTTCAATCCCAAAAAAAGGGACACCATATAAAAGTCATCAAGTAAATAGTTAATACACTAATATTAGTATTTACCGATGGCGTTCATCAGCTCGGGCCATAAACGTCTCGTTATCACTAATGGTAACATATGGGCTGGCCATGGGAAATGGTAACGATTAACGAATCCAAATTTCCTGTTTACTTTTTCTGTGATCTCTATACACGCATACTAAAATGTCCTGACTAGTTTATGTGCTTAAAAGTCATACTTAAAATAATTATAAATGTGAAAGTGTGTCCGTCTCCTAATAAGTTTTCACGGCCCATCTGTTTAATCGGTTTTGATTAATTTTTGTTTTTTATCCACTACAAGCTAGCCGTTGAATTCGATCTCACCTGATGGTAAGTGATGATGCAGTCTAAGATGGTAGCGAGCTAACCTGTTAGAGGCATAGCAGTTATATTAAACCCATACCCCTATATTCGGTTTCTATACACGGCATCGTACCGGTACGCTAAATCGCTTGGTGACACGTCTTTGCCGGTAGACAGTTGCAGACCAGGGAAAATTCAGAAATTATAAATTCCCAAATTGACCCTGCGGGGATCGAACCCGGGACCTCCGCACGTTAAGACAACAGCGCTACACACTGCGCCACGGAGGTCGTAAATTTGGTATATGACGGGGAAGGACTTAGGCTAACTTGAGTCTCGGAAAACTAAAGAGTTCTCTCAGGAATCAAAAAAACTTTGTGACGCGGACGAAGTTGCGGGCACCATGTAGTACCTTATAATATATTTGGAAAAGTGTATCTGTCTGTCTGTCTGCTACGCTTTCACGGCCCATCATTTCAACTGATTTTGATTAAATTTGTTACAGATATAGGCTGCGTCTCGGGAAAGGCTTTTACTTTTTATCCCGGAAAATTAAAGAGTTCCCGCAGGAAGCAAAAAACTTAATATAATCAACGCGGATGAAGCGGGCATCATCTAGCATCGATATGTAGGTACTAGATGGGCCCTTTCATAGAAATAAATTGGGCGTCCAACCTGTAGAGCGCGCTCCACACCTGTATAAGCCTGTCCTTGTCCCCGCCATAGCACTGTCCCGCTTTTCAGACCAGAAGGTAGTAAAATAGATCCACATTCTTTGTTTGACAGGGCCCGTCTATGTAAATTGAGGTCGTTGTCATCTAGGAAATAATAATTTGATCTCTGTAAATAATAATTTTAAATTTGGAGCTCTATGAGAATCCATATAAATTATTGCTGTCTGTTACCTTTTCGTTGCTCATTAACTAAACCGATCTTGACGAAATTTGGCACAGAGATAGCATCCCGCAACGGGCACTTTATCTATCTATTTAAATAATTAGTTCCATTTGATTTTGAAAAATCCACATGGACCAATTCGCTTAGCTTAAAAAAAATAAAGAAATGTACCTAAATGCAGCGCGTCAACGATTTTTTCCCAGGCGCGGACAGATAGCTTTGATGCTATCTGGCGCAAGAAAACCGCAATCACTGCTATCCAGAGTCCGTGGAAGCAGCAACAGCATCCTGAATAGCATAGCAGGGAAAATGGATAGTCCTCTGGTGGGGAAACTCATACAGAGGACTAAATCCTTTTTAGTTTTTAGGTACCACAGTATAGATAAAGGGAGGCTTTATTTATTTTTTCTATGTTAGGTACTAACATAGATTAAGGTAAAATTGTTACTAACACCTTAGATTTAAGTACTAACATAGTTATTAGGATTCTATTGTTAGATACTAACAATAATGGACCATAAATGTTGTCTGTTTTAAATAATTAAAATTAAATTCTTTGAGGTGTCGATAAACATTAAACAGAGTAACTGAACCACTTTTCAAATAATTATGGGTAACAGTTTTTGGGCTGATCGCCTTTTCAGGGGTTCATTTTCATTATCCCTTCGAGTGGTGGCAGCCATTTTGCCCTTAATTGGGTTAAACTGCTTAATTAGTTTTTTTATATTATACTTGTCAGAAAAGTTTCAGCGCCAAAGTATACTAGTGCTCAGTAGTGAGCCTGCCCCCAGATTGTGTACGGAAATCGCTATCGTAATCATGTGTCAAACGTATAATTCGACCTGTTTAAGGAGTTTATAGATGCCTGTACGTCAAAAAGCTTACGTATGAACTCCTTAAACAGTTCAAGTTACGTTTTAGGCTGCCAAATGAATTGCCAATTAGCATAGAAAATTGGGTCTGGCAGTGGCGGACTTAAGAGGTAGCACGCTGGGCAAACGCCCGGGGCCTCGCTCTTGCAGGGGCCTCGCGCCCTCGCGCTGCAGCCCAAGTAGAAAAAGTCATTGTGTATTTGAATCTCGCGCCCGCCACATATTACAAAACCCACAAAGTGCGAGTGCAAGCATGTAATGGCCACCAGGTTATACATATTAATCTATGATGGTCAACTCGCGTACTCTTGCCGCTTGCGTAGTATACTATCGCGCCGATATCTGTGCCGTTCACTCCACTGAATATTTCTTTCAGTCTCTTTCACACTGGCGAAATTTTGTGTCAGTGCTCGGGCAAAGCGGGCCTCACACATAGATATGTGCGAGGCCCGCTTTGCCCGGCTCTGAACTGAGCTTTTGTGTGAGGCTTGCAATGGCTAAAGCCGCCCCTGGCCTGGAATGTATTCAGAAGATGGTGATGAAATCAACACATAATTTTCTCACTTCAGAGTTGCGAAGAGTAATTAAAAATTAATTGCTGTAACATGATACGGAAATCATAGCAACAAAAACACTTATAAAAGCTTATGTAAATTTGACATGATAAAAAATTATTATGCAATGGAAGATAAATGATATCGTTTGCGTGCGAAAAATTATATTAATATTAGTTGCGAAATATTTTTTATTAAAACTGCTAGTTAACTAGTGTTTTTGAAATTACATAGACCCTTGGTTCTCAAACTTTGCTTTCCGTTGCTCAGCTTATTTCCAAGCTTTTTCATTGTGAGAAACAAAAATAAGTGAGACAAAGGGAAAGGTGACATTATACCTACCTATATATTTTTGTATGAAAAAACACTGAATTTTTAACCGACGACTTCCAAAGGTTCTCAATTCGGCACGTATCTTTTTCTTGAAAGGTGTTCAGTAGATACGGAACGCTTAAGAGGTTATCATTATTTTTAATTTAAGCCATGTACTTACCTATGTACCTACTACAGCGATCACTCCACGATTTCGTCAGCATGGATTTATAGTTTTTTTTTTCTATAGAGGCCTATTTTACTCTCAAGGTACAAATGCAAATAAACGCTTGGACACGTTGACCCGTTGTGTCATGATTGAAGGACAAACCAACAAACAAACACAATTTCCAGTATTTACAATATTGATAAGATTGGCCGGATTCTGATGAGTTTGTAGCAATACCAAAATAATTCCAGAAAAAAACTCCCGATAATCTAGCTATATTATTTACATCTGCTAATTCAAATAAACAAAATTATAATGCAAAACCGACATTTCAACGTGAACTATTGTATAATTGAATAATGGGCTTATTACAACGCATCCTAGCCGACCGCAAGACGCAACAGGTCCAGGTTAGCTAGGCTAGGTCAGGCATTATAATTGTTAATTGCCGCACGTAGCGATCCCTTCACCCGGCCTTGAGCCCGTGCGGTGATGATTCCAATGACTCTGGGACCTTTGTGAATCATTGTTAAGCTGTATTCACGGTGGGCAGCGGTGAGCGGGAGCGGAGTAAAATACGCAGTGTACCGCAGGCCGCAGCTGTGTGTTCGGTGACCGGTAGCGGAAACGCTGACCCGCTCATATCGGTTAGGTACATACTACATGATGATCTGCCTATGACATCCGCTCCTCCCGCCGCGATTTCCGCTCGCCACTAAAACATCTTCTTAATATATAAAAGGAAAAGGAGACTGACTGACTGATCTATCAACGCACAGCTCAAACGACTGGACGGATCAAGCTGAAATTTGGCACACAGATCTGGTAATCTGGAGGTGGTAAAATAGGGGTTTGAAATTTGTATGAAAATCGAACTTTACGTCAGCGAAGCTGCGGGCGAAAGCTAGTTTCGTACAAAATGAATGCGCAACTGAAGTTTACCTCAAGAGTAATTTTTATCATGCCGCATTTGTATGCTACTACTGCATAGATAATAATTACCTACTATCGTACACGAACAGTTGTTGCCACGTCTTTGTGTACAGGCCAAATAATTACCGGTAACATTTTATAGCCCAAGTGTGGAATAAATCTAACTTATAGTTTCAATAGGCGTGAAGTAAAAGCAACTTTGGGACCATTATGTTTTGTAAAATCTTTTTTCGTGTCTTTTATACTTTTCCTAAAAATACCTACCACTACAGTTAAGTCACTTCATTATTTTAAGTCCACTAAAATTATGTAAGCCCTTGACTGCGATCTCCTGGTGGTAAATGATGATGCAGTCTGAAATGGAAGCGGGTTAACCTGCTAGGGTTAGGCAGTATACATTCTAATTGAACTCTAAGTACTTCTAATTAAACTTATTATTATTACTTATTATTACCTGGTTCAAAGGTTATCCATCGCCATTCAGCGCGGCAATGCTGCAAGTTTGATGGGTACCTTTGGCCCAGAGGCAACCAGGGGTGGTCTTTTTGATTAAGGTTTTATTTTTATTTTTGTTAGTAGGTATATAAGGATTTTAGATTAACGTTTAGTCTATAAGTTTTTATTATAGCTTGTAATTTTGTTTTAAATGAATAAATAAATTAAACTTATTGTTATAAATAAAAAGATTAAATTTATAATAATTATTATTTTATTCATACAACCCTTGATACATTTTACATTGGACGGAATTTCCATTTTCAAACAATAGAATTAACTAAGAACATAAATTAAACAAGAAATATTTTTATTAACATAATAATTTACATAGGAATCATTGACGGCATAATTATTATTAATATGAATAATAATATTATACAATAACTTACAATTAATGATGTTTATAAGTGTTTCAATTCTCCCTTCCCATCGCTTAACCCAATTAATTAAAAATATAAATTATACAAAAGTATCTAGGTAGGTATATACAGACTGTAACGTTATTTCTTATTAAAAAACATACGGATATTATTTAATAACTTATTTTTAGGTTGTTGTACCTAATTGAATTACAAAAAGTTATAGTTACGGGATAAGTGAAGGAAAATACCTTTTGTGTAGGCATTTATTTGCCAACCTAACCTAACTAAGAAAAGTTTTCGAAGAACGGAAAAAGAAAATACCTGCTTTTCGTTACTGATGAAAGTGTTGCTAAAACGCATAAATTTCTCAAAAGCACAACGAATAAAACTATCAAATAATATTATTATTTAAATGGAATAGCAAATACCTTAAAATTAAACTAAAATAATACATAATATTATATACGTATAACCAAATCATCAGCAAATTAAATCCGCTCTCTGTCGCAACAACTCTAATCTAAGTTCATGTTCTCTCGCTGCTAATCTCAATGCTGCTATACTAGAACTCCTTACATCCTCAGATGGTGGTATAGTCTCACTCCCTGGTGAAATTGGAGGGGAAATCGACGGTGATCGAGTGACTTCGGGCGATAATCGGGAATGTTCGGGTGAAAAACGAGGTAGTTCGGGTACGGTTAGGTTGGCGAACAGAGAGTGGAAGTGAGCGGGCGATGTAGCGTATAGTGGGGCCCCGAAAAGTGGAGGCCGAGAGAGCGGTGGAAGGTACTGTGCTCCGAATAATGGTGAGTTGGCGTACCTGTTAGACAAAAATTAATAAAATATAGAAACATACGTATCAAGTCAAAGTTAACAGAGAAAAAGTAATTTGCACACGGATATTTACAAGGCTTTTTAACATTGTATCGGTTTTTATCTTTCAATATAATTAAAGGAATATTTTAATTATGTATTGGTTTATAATGATGCGTTGAATATAATGTTATCTGCTTTAGTAAGTTGCATTAAATAACTAAATAAATGTACCTATGGGAAAATCCCATAATCAGTATTTTATTTGAATGATTATGACTTTTTATGATACGTGTGAATATTATCACAAAAATAATAACTACTCGAGAACTACAATACGAGTTCCATTGTAGTTTTAGAGTAATTGTTATAGCAATTATAATTTGCATTCGGGTAGAGACAGTTCTTGACTGCGATTTCATCTGATGGTAAGTGATGATAGAAGCCACTATCCAGCCAAGGGCATAGCAGTTTTATTAAACCTATCCTCTTAAGTCCAAATCGATTCCTAGGCGGTATCGTATTGGAACGCTAAATCTTACTAGTACCTGGCTACGGTCAAAGCTTTCTACAAAATTAGACTAGAGGTAAAATTGCGGGGAATCGCACCCGAATCTATCAGACACAATTTATGAATATACATTTAGCACTATAAAGTAGGTATTAATCATCGAACTTTTTTAAATACTAAGAATACATTATACCTGAAAGACGCCAAAGCGGTGTCAAATGGCTTCCTCAATCCGAAGCCAAGTTGACTCAACGAATGCGGTGGAACCGGCATATTGTTAGTCGGCAATGGCTGCCCGCTGCTCAAGTACCCGCTGTACGGGTGCGCGTGTGGCCCGACCTTCTCTTGCTTACGCCACTTCGCCCGCCGGTTTTGGAACCACACCTAATAGACAAAGAGATTGTCGCTTAGTTAAGTTTTTCTTTGAATCTTACAGAATATAACAGCGTAAAACGATGTACCGGGAAATAAATAGTAACTGTATAGCTACATTTGCCGCAATGGGAGTAAAATAAAACTGAAAAAATCGAAATATTGGAGCAATCTTTGGAAATATTTACCATCAGGTGACCCGCGCGCCTGCTCGTTTGCTCGCTATAGATATTAAAAAAAATGTATCGAATAAATTGTAAATAATCGTGTGTCTTTCACATAATAAAGTTAGATTAAAGACCCAAAAGTATATATTATTGAAATACTGGCGAATGCCCGCGACTTCGTCTGCGTGGTTTGAGGTTGTTTGGTTCCGCAGGAACTCTTTAAGTCGACGAAGTCGCGGGCATCATCTAGTTTTAAATAAAAAGCTTCCAAAAAAAGTAGGCTCAAATGCTTTGTTTGACGTTCAGAAAGCCCCAGCACAACCAGTGTACGAAAATATCCTTGCTGCTTTTGAAAGGCCTTTTCATTAACAAAAACAGTGAAAAAGTATTGTCACGCGATTTTTTCTTGCGCTGCGGGAGAAGTTGGTAGGTACTACTTATTTTCTAGTTGGTTCCAAATTCTAATATTTGTGGTACATTTTTTTACTAAATATAGAAAATGAAAATTAAATGATTTATTTCTACCTACCACCACTAGAAGTACCTACTGTAGTCTAGTTGGTTCCAATCTTTACGTACCTACTCGTATATTATGTAGATAGTTTCTTTACTAGATACATTAATAATTTGATCCTAATACGGTGGTATAAGTACAGATAACATTTTTTTATAGGACTTACGCATATTTAGCTCTAATGAGACCTCAATATAATTGACAGTGTGTGAGCTTGGATATGGACTGATTGATTGACGTGTTTCTGATAATGATTTTAATCGCTTAGGTACTTTACCTTGGAATTTTAACAGTATATTATTTTATTAATCTCACAAACCTATTGGCTTAATTAACAGAACACTGGAATAACATCTTATAAAAGTTGATTTAGTCTATAATAATATAAGCACAATGAAAGGTTATTCACCGAAATTAGAAGAAAGAACAGTTTATATTTATAATAATACAAGACGATGCCCGCGACACAGTCCGCGTGGATCGAGGATTTCTGGTTCCCGCGGGCACTCTTTAATTTTCCGGGATAAAAAGTACCAAGCCTATGTGTTAATCCAGGGTATAATCTTTCCAATCAGCCAAATCCATAAGATCCGATCCAAATTACACTTTTAAGTTGATCTTATATAAACGTCAAATACTTAGTATACCTAGGTAGCTACTAAAAAAATATCCGCTCAGTCACGATTGGGTGATACTTTGTCATTGTCAAGTTATTAAAATGCAATACTATTAGAGGTAAGTATTTCAGCACTATAAAGTATGAGACACTTTTATTTTTTAGTTCAATTAAAATTTGAAGTCAATACATACTTTCAATACATATCTATTATAATGTTAATGAATATTTTACACGCTTTTTATTAGCTTCAGACGTATGTATGTTAGTATGTAACGGAATCTTTGAACATGATTTTGACCCCCTTTAAAACGTCGGATTAACTCCAAATTTGGCATACTTATTAAGGACCGATGACAATTCAATATTTTAAACAGTTTTACCCGTTATCCTTACTAGGATAATCAGGATTAGCGATTTTTTGTTTTTCTGAGACCCGGAGTGTCTGCGTCAAAAGCGTGTTTTTTGGTTTTTTTAAACTATTATTATTTTCATAGCATGACTGTCGATTTCGTTTAAGTACGTAATAAAGATCGTTTTAAAATATTTATTTTGCCCCATTTAGTATATGCCATAGTGTAGAGTAGGTATAACTTATAGTGAGTCAGAAACCTCTTTCCTAATTAAAATAACATTAATTTCCAACGGCAAACCTAACGCATAATTATTCAAGTGATTGTAAAAACTATATGAATAATAATATTTTTTGATTCGATACGAATAATGATCAGTGACACTCGGACAGACATCCTGTCAATCGAATTAATTACACTATAATTTATACAGACAATAGTAGTAACATAAAATAACAAACAAATCAACAGAATAAACCTTAATTGTGTGAGTGGTGTAATCAATGCAATTTTAAAATTAAGTAGGTACCTAGGTACATTATGTACAAATGCATTTGTAAAATTAAACCTGACTCACGGACCGCAGGATTGCTCATCGTATACCTACTTATAAACTACACGTAATAAAAGGTTGGTCTGTCTACTTATAATTTTTTATAACTTTTAATTAAATAAAGAAAAATAGTGATTTTATTTCGACAAGTTTGACACCGTAAGCGTGGTCAACAACCGATTGAACTTCTAAAATCGTCAGGAGGCATATACAATTTTTGTAGCACAAACAACTTTATTTAAAACAATTTTGATATTTTAGTGTGCTTTTTGACCATCGACACTTCATACCGCAAGCCAATCTACCCTTTTAACTAACTATCTTTGCATTTTTTTCAGTCCTTACTCTGCGTTCAATATAAGATATAATATTATACCTACAAAATCTGAAGTTTCTAAACCCAGTGCTTTGAGCTATATGTTTTTATTATGTCAGCCACTCGGTTTCTCCTTTTAAAAACTATAAAGGTTCCGTGACACGACGTGAAGGAGGTATGACAAAAACTTCAGAACCAAAGGCTCGCTAATGTACGCTCATATTGGATAAAGGATCCTATTAAAATTTTCAGTTATAATAACTTTATCATTAAAACGGGTGCGTTCACCGGCACCTTTTGACATCCGCACACACATCCGCAACGCAATATTATTAATATCATTACGCCAGCTAATAAAGGAGTGGCCATTAAAAAACCCATGACATGGCCCTACGTGAGCATATGCGGCTGTGTTAAGACGGCTCAATTACCGTTCATTATGGGTGAGGCAAAAACTAATATAGCCCCTTTGATTCTTGGTTACCGACGTCGCAAATCCTTTATCCGTTTGGATTGAAACATCTTTTTTGTGGGAAAATCAAAATCATAATAAGTATGTTTTGTTGGAGCACCCAAAATCTTTCTTCTAAGCGACTTCATCCGCGTGGATTGAGGTTTTTGGTTCCCGCACAGACTCAGCTGTACCGTTCAGCTGTTCCGGCGTGATTCAGTTTATTTATTTGTTCATTAGGACACTAATCGCAGCTTTTATTTTCATAATAATATCATGATTATGTCTCACCTGGATTCTTGCTTCTGTGAGGCCGATTTTCAAAGCGAGCTCCTCTCTACAAAAAAAACAAAAGTTATTTTATTTAAATAAAATATATTTATCGTAACTATCTATTATTAACGTAAAATATATTGAAGTCTTGTGCGTGCAACCTTGGTATGTTAAAACATCTATTTTCACTTTAGCTAAATAGTTAGTACCTGTTCTATAGCGCAGTTTGCAGCTAAACTTAAACAAATAGTACTAAGAACTCGTCGTAAGGTATCATTAGAAACGAAATAAGCATACAATACCTATGTAAGCTCTCTTGATTCCGAAGCAACTTATAACTCAACTTGTTTAACTCAACTTGTTTTACCCCATTTATTTCCACACTCACGGCCTAAACCAGAACTCAAAACAACAATTCCCTTTGGGCTCTACAAAGACGCCATTTTCTTAATTTAAGAGAGACTCGAGATTTAACACAAAATCCTTCTCTACATACCTGGTAAAGACATCAGGGTAATGCGTCCTCCCAAAAGCCTTCTCCAGTTCATCTAACTGGTAACTAGTGAACGTGGTCCTGTACCGCCTTTGCTTCCTTCTGGGAATGTCCTCATCATCGACTCCGCTACCAGAGCCTGGTCGCTCAGGGTCGTGAGGAGGAAGGTCTGGAGTTGACGAGCAGTTGGGTTCTGATACTCCCATTATGGTTCAGGATGTGGATCAGGATGGGCTTTAGATTTATGTACCTGTAACAAAAGAATTTTTAGTTAGTCATGACTGATGGACGACAAAATTCTTCGCACAATTTGATCCTCGTAAAAATAACTTTTAGCATACTTTAACATAGCGGATTACTCCTAGTATAGATCCATGAAATAAACTTTTGTTTTTGAAACATTCGCTCAAGTAAAGCGTTTAGCTTGTGCTGATCACATACTGACCGTTGGGTCAATACGAAACAATGTGAATTATTGTCATACGACAGTTGAATTGCAATGTATGCAGGATCGGACCGTCGGGGTCGAACCTTTCAGATTTCAGTCCGGTAATCGACTATTGAGACATATGCAGGAACGTAATGGCGCATGGACGATACAAAAGCCACGAAAAACCAGAGGGCCGAAGAAAGAATCATCAAGCAAAGAGAACTTTGTTGGATAAGCTAAGTTACACCCAAAGTTCAAAAAAGTGGACCACCCAGAACGTCTTTAGCGCTATGATGATGATGAATTGACTATTTTGCCATTGAAGATTCCAGTATTCAAAGCACATTGCCGCCTACATAAGTAAAGCTGGTCTATAATAACATACAGTGAAATAATTTTAAAACTCAATTCAGTAAACTACAAAATATGATATATCAACTGTAAATATAATTGAACATTCATTGCAACGCGGAATGTTTTGAAAGATAGAGATCGATAATTATATCAGAATGTTATTGTGTGTTTGTCAGTTAATATTAATAAACACAATTACTCCTAAACCCGTCAGGCGCAATTAAACCCTGTATCGCATTGGCGCATCTAAATTGCAATATGCACGTCCGCTTTCTTTCACCCCACCCTGTTTTATAACCGTTCCATGCACGCATATCAATCTAACACTAAAGAGAAATCAAAATCGAATCATGCGAGTAGCATTAAGTAGATATAATAATTACGCCTAGCGCTTATAAATTTTATTCGCTTATTAGCGATCCGCCCCAACTTCGCATGATTAGCGCAAAGTATCCTATCCACACAGTAGAGGGACGAGTGGCCTAGTTGTGACCACGCATATAATCAGTCGATTGCGAAAGTTAAGCAACGTTGACCCAAGTCGGTAACTGGATGGGTGACCGAATTTGGTGGTTCAAATTTGGCCTTTTCGTTCCCTCCGTGCTTCGGAGAGCACGTTAAGCCGTCGATCCCGGTTATTATCACCAACATCTGATAATAATGGTGATAATGGGTAACGGTAAAGCTACGAGGGTTCCAAACGCGCCCTGGTCTGAGAAGAACAAACTCAGCCGGGTTTTTTTTATTTTTTTATTTTATTTTTTTATGAGTTTAAATACCATAATTCGAGTCGTATGGATGAACCTACCGCATTATTATACCAAGAAAACTCCTACTCAATGGAAAGGGGTCACGACCCTCAGTAATGATACGACGCAGAGAGAGGCCTATTCACAGACGAAAGGCTCTAGATTCAAGCAAAGGCTTCCCCAGGGTCCTTCCTTCCTTCTTTTAACTTTTGCGGTGAAAGAAAATATCACAAGGAATCCTGTATTTTGTGTAACCTGTATTTGATTTTTTTCATGGGTAAGTATTGTTAACCTGCAGAGTGACATAGGCTACTTTTTGTCTCGGAAAATGAAGGAGTTCCCCTGGGAATTAAAATACTTATTCCAAGCGGATAAAGTCGCGGGCATCAGCTAGTTTAATAATATTAGTATGAATTGGTTTATGCAGCGTTAGTTTTATCTGAAAGCGTTTCGTATGTAATGACTGCACGCGCCCTTTGCGAGAGTATTGCTACATAAATATTTTTAAAATGGTAATTATAGCATTCAAATACGCTCGAACGCCGTCAATCATTTCTTTAAAAAAGAACCGCACTAATAATGATCTCAAATTCTCCACGACTACTGGACTGCGACAGAGATCTAATTAACGAGTGTTAATTACATTTGAGCCAATTTAACGGCGCGTTTGTTGCATTAGACTTCATACCGGCTTACTCGGCTGGATTCGAAGAAATTCGGTTTAATCCTAAATGTTAATTAATCGACTGTTATGGGACAGTGTTTATCTCTATTAGTTCTGTCGTCGAATGATTCATTTTTAGAGTTCTGTAGGTGAATGAATTGACAAAGCCTTAACGCAGACGACCAGCGACCTTGCAACATCCATATTCCATCCTACCTACCATTTTTAATACCTATTAAAAATGCGATAGTGTGTCTGTCTGTCTGTTACGCTTTCACGGCCCATCTGTTCAGTCAATTTTGATGAAATTTTGTACTGAGGTAGCTTGTATCCCGAGGAAGGGCATATTGTATCACATAGGCTTTTTATTATTAATTATTAATTTGTTATATATTAATAATAATAATACCGGAATATTAAAAAGTTCCCGCAGGAATAAAAAAACTCAATCCACGCGGACGAAGTCGTGGTTATCATCATATCATACTTCATATCATATCATACTAATATTATAAATGCGAAAGTGTGTTTGTTTATTGGTTTGTCCTTCAATCACGCCGCAACGGAGCAACGGATCGACGTCGTTTTTGGCATAGGTATAGTTGAGGACCTGGAGAGTGACATAGGCTACTTTTTATCCAGGAAAATTAAGGAGTTCCCGCGGGAGTAACAAAAACTTAAACCATCACCTAGTCTAGAATAATTGTAGTAATTATTGTATATTGTGTTATTTGTATAGACGCAGATATGCGTAAATATACGTCTATATAAATAAATAGATTTCTAAAAAATTTAAAACCCCTATTTTACCCTCTTAAGGGTTGTACTTTCAAAAATCCTTTCTTAGCGTATGCCTACGTCATAAAAGCTATCTGCATGCCAAATTTCAGCCCGATCCCTCCAGCGTTGATAGATCAGTTAGTCACATTTTCCTTTTATACATTTAAATAAAAATATCTCCGAGTGGCGGCCAGCAGCATTTCTTAACAGCTTTTTTCCTGACAAATTACGAGTTCAGAGAGTGTAAGCCTATGAAGCGTGACGCGATGGTCACCTGCCGCGGCATCTGCCGCACGCGCCGGTACCGATATAACCGCAAACTGTACATAAACAAATCTATACAATACATATAAAAATAATTGTCCTGCCTGACTGATCTATCATCGCGCAGCCTGAACCGCTGGGATTGAAACTTGACATTTTGACTGTAGGTTCTTTTTATGACGAATTCTATTTTGAATTCTACCTCGGCATGAAAGTTTTATTCATCCATTTACAAGCTGTATCTATCCATCACAATTGTATTTAAATACTAGATGATGCTCACGACTTCGTCCTCGTGGGTTAAGTTTTTTCAATTCCCGCGGGAACTGCTTAATTTTCCGGGATAAAAAGTGGCCTATGTCCTTCCCCGGGATAAAAACTATCCCTGTAAAAAATTTCATCAAAGTCGGTTGAACAGGTGGACTGTGAAAACGTAGCAGACAAACAGACATACAGACAGACAGACAGACAGACGAACAGATAGACACACTTTCGCATTTATAATATTATAGCTGATGCCCGCGACTTCGTACGCGTGGATCGAGGTTTTGTGGTTCCCGCTGGAACTCTTTAATTTACCGGGATAAAAAGTAGCCTATGTGTTATTCCAGACTATAATCTATCTCTGTGCCAAATTTCATCCAGATCCGTTCAGCTGTTGGGGCGTGATTGAGTAACAAACATCCATCCATACATCCATACCGACATCGCATTTATAATATTAGTAAGAAGTATGGATTTCGGTTTCATAACGTGGAATGGAAAATGGAATTTTCCTCCCGAAACGTTTAAAAGAGGTGAAAGTTTGAATGAAAATCCATGACTTTGATTCATTAAAATTGGTAAATCTAGTGGTACCCGACCTATTTTTTTTTAATATCCCGCCATTTTTTAGTATCAGCTTTGCATAAAGTGAAAGAAACAGTAGTAGGTGAAATTCGGTCAGTAAAAGATACAAAAATGATGATTAATAAATTAAGCAGGTATATACTTTTACGCAAGTGGCTAAGCGAACACGATTTTTAATTTAAATTGGCAGTCTACAATCACTGTTATATAAATATTTCCTAATCGCAAAAAACTGTTCAATTCAAAAAAATGATTAAATTAAATAAAGCGATCAGGCATTGGAAAGAGATGGTCGAGTGGTTTCGCCTGGTACTGGAATATTTTGGCATTGATCGTTTTTAGCGTTCCACATTGTGTTGAATAAAAACGGAACGTTATTATACTCAATTAAAGATTTTTAAATTATAAATCATTAAAACAATAACTTACCTAAGATTTATATAATGACATGTGTACCCTATTTGTATTTTAATATTTTCTAAGAAGATTTGATAATATGTATTACATAGTTGTCCATTATTGAGTGTAAAAATAATTCTGAATTTAATTTACCAATTTAATTTTGTATATAATTTAATTAGTAAGATAATAATGTAAAATGTTAGTTATTAATAATTCTAAATGTTGTACGCCAGAAATGGCAGAATGCATTTAATATTGTATTCACAACGAATAAATCAATAAATCAATACATTACCAGATTTATCACCCTCAGATGGACCAGACAAACATATTTTGAAAAAAACCAAGAAAAAAACTTAAAAGTTTATTACTTAGATATCTACTTGGAATGGGAAACAGGTGACGGCCAGTCGCACTATCGTGCAGCTTCTTAATATAAAGTGCACGCGGACTTTTTGTCAGGCAGACAATTTTTTTTTACATTAGTGTGATGTCGCCCAAATATGACGTTTTCAATACAGGTTATTTGTCAGTTTTTTATGTCAGTGGCTTTCATTTTTTATGCACTGAGCTAGAGAATAAGGGGCCAGATTTGTAATTATTTAATGGCTAAATAAAAAAATTAAAAAAAAAGTTTTTCATGAAAGGTAGTGTTTTTATTTATTAATTTTACGGAACCTTCGGTGTTACAACTCGCACTTGACCGGTCTAATTTTTTATTGCCAGTTAATCGCATTGACAGAAACTAGCGGTACGCAGTGGGTTCGTTTGTCCCGGTGTTGCTAGTAGGTCCCTAGTGCCAGTATACACACCTGTATAACTTTTATGGTTTTCGTAAAAATCATTTTTATAATGTTAGTATAAAATGCATCGAAAGCTCCTTTTTTTAATCGTACATTCTGTATTTTAATTTCATCAGCTTTTGCAAGTGGAGGTGACTTTACCTAAATGGCGTCGTTAAATCCCATAGACATCCCACGCCCATGATATTATAGTTCTTAAAAATTGTAGGGACTTCCATCGATACGCCTCGCGACTCGCTTGATGTCGGATGTCTCACTCAGAGGGAGGTCTGTCAACGCTGGGCTTTCCTTTGCGCATTTCATTTCAGTACTTTGAGATCCTGAATCGGTTCCTCGGACTATGTGTCCCGCCCATTGTCACTTCGCAACCCGTCGATTTAAGTCGATCACTTTAGTACAGATGATGCCTATGTCAAAAATAAATTATTTTTTACTGATTATTAAATAGAGGGTCTTCTAAACGACCTAAAATCATTTTAAACATACGAATAAAGAAAAATTTTGTTGAAATATGATGACGTCACAAGCACAACTATGTATTCCATAAAAGCTTCCATACTGTTCTTCCATATTGCTGTTTTGTCATCTCATACTAGAGACATTAAAATGAATTTGAGTACATTAGAAAACTTTCATTTCGCGAAATCAATTAGATTGGCTGGACACAAAAAGTGACTTGAGTTGAGCACAAAAACTAAACAGTAGTAACGAATTTATTTATGCTGTGCATAAATAAATTTGAACGGTTAATGTACATTTCATGGCTGTCTTTTAAAATTTACATTTTACAAAAATATCCTCTTTCTAATACTAAATTCTTTTAAATTAAAAAATAATTAACCGTTTTAGAAAGTGAGATAGCAGTTATTGCTTTCAGATAATAGCTTTTCAAATAAAGATAAAACCTACCTTTCCTACACAGTCTTGGACCAACGATTTTAAAATAGGTTTGTGTTATGTATTTGGGTAAAGTGCGGGTAGGTAAATAATATATCTATAATAATAATAAATCTATAGGTGCCTACTGCTTATGCTAACCTCCATGACTTGATTAGCATAAGGCTTTTCATGTCCTCAAATAACATAAGACTTGAATCAAATCTGGCAAACAGAATCGGTCAGAATAATTCTGGCAGTTGCGTTTAATTTTAAACGCAACTGCTAGAATTATTCTGACCGATTCTAATTTTAAACGCAACTGCGAGAATTAATCAGTCCCCCGATTGTGTAAGGAAATCGTAATCGTAATCGTTTGTCAAAGGTATAATTCGACCTGTTTAAGGAGTTCATAGATGCCAGCACTTCAAATAGCATGTATGAACTCCAGTTCGAGTAATATGTTATAAGCTATGAAATGATTACATTTGCTTAGACAATTGGGCCTTGATCTGCTTCATAATCATCATTATTATTTTTAGTTTAATATTCATTTTATATTATCGATCAACATAAACATAAAGCATATCAAATGTCTCTGACTTCACCTATTCCTATTTCCTACAAAATTTTATACCAGCATACTATGCGTACTGTCACGTTTGATAAAGTGAGTTACTGATTTTATTAGTTGGCAATATCTCAATCGGATTTTCTGGGTCTGATTCCCTTTCTAGCTTTCCATTTATCATCCAGGTATTTCTCTTTACCACACTACATTTATCTACATATTTTATCTACACTAATATTATATAAATGCGAGAGTTTGGATGGATGTTTGTTACTCAATCACGCCAGAACGGCTGAACGGTTCTGGATGAAATTTGGCACAGAGATAGAATATAGACGGGAATAACATATACTTAAGCTACTTTTTATCCCGGATAATTAAAGAGTTCCCGCGGGAACCAAAACCTCAATTCACGCGGACGAAGTCGCGGGCATCCGCAAGTATTCTAATACATATAGAAATTACTTACTGACTGACTGAAATTATTGACTGGATTCATTTTAATT
Source organism: Erebia aethiops (assembly GCA_923060345.2). NCBI lineage: Eukaryota > Metazoa > Arthropoda > Insecta > Lepidoptera > Nymphalidae > Erebia > Erebia aethiops. Next base: position 15,683,022 of record OV281090.1, on the reverse strand, counting down.
GACGCTTCTATTACCTATTCTCTTGAACGGTGTTAATATGTTCTTTCCTAAGATAGTAGGTATGGTATTAACGCGTAGGTTAATATTTTCTCATTAATTTATTATTCAATTAATAGGCTAACGTTGGTTACGGCGGCTGTTTCAATTAATTCGCCCGCAATAAATATTGGTGAACATCGGCTTAATTTTATGCGTCAATGCGTATAAGGCTGAGCGTACACGGGCTCGTTTACAACCTAGGTATCGGTAGTAGATATCGTCACCTCCATGGCAACGAATCTACAGTTTTAGTGATCAATATTTCAATGAAAAAGCGGTACCAAATGTAGTACTGCCACACCGTGGTAAAGTTACGTATTTATGGTGGTGGAAGTGACGAATTATAGTACCTACTGCAATACAGCGCCAAATAATTATTCTAATAACTGTCTTTTGTTTGGCATATTCTTTTGATTCATAATCCCAGCTGACTAAAACTTTTCAGGTTTCTAAGCATACGGCCAGAGAAGTTCCTGTACCTACTTGCAGTCGCGAATGACGATACCAGTATGGTCTTGGAATGGGAATCATATTTCTAAAACTGCATACAATCTGTAACTTAACACTTGGCTTATTGCACCTTGCAATCAAGATGCGGTCAGTGATTTACTTACTTTTTAAAATTATTTATTTTTATTTTATTTATTAAGTACACTAACAATTTACATATATGACAAACGCAAGAACATTAACATTATTACTATTTCTTATACGTAAATCCATACTAATATTATAAATGCGAAAGTGTTTCTGTCTGTCTGTCTGTCTGTCTGTCTGTCTGTCTGCTACGTTTTCCCGGCCCATCTTTTCAACCGATTTTGCTGAAATTTGGTACAGGGGTAGATGGTATCCCGGGGAAGGACATAGGCTACTTTTTATCCCGGAAAATTAAGGAGTTCCTGCGGGAACCAAAAACATTAATCCACGCGGACGGAGTCGCGGGAATCATCTAGTCGATTATAAGTGCACAATAGCATTTAAGGTTATAATATGTCATGTAAACAAAATTTTAACAATACAATTATAAATAAATTACACTTATTTTCAATCTGCTCTCTACTGCGAAACGATGATCTTATCATACTGTACTAGTCCTAAAACAGTAAAATTGAAAAAAAAAATTATTCAACCAAGAACTAAGCTCGAGTCCACTCATGTGACTTCATGTGAATATAATATGTATATTATTTTGACGTGCTGTGCCTAGTTCCGTACAGAAGGTATTATTTTTCTTTAGTTGACGCTCAGCTTTATTCGACGTCAAGCGCTATCTAGTTAAGATCAATGTATTGCTAACTAACTTGGACAAGAAAGGGCTACCAGTTTTTGTAGGTCTGTAGATACTAGATAACCATCTAATATCTGCAACTATAGACTAGACACTAGTAACGCCTATAGAAAGTACTAAAGCCTTAAAGGTTTAGCCCCACTACGGAGGCGCGGTGCGGTGCGGCACGTTGCGGCAAGTATTCTTTGTATGTTTGTATGGAACTGGACCCGACGCGACGCGGAACAGAAATGCACTGCGCGACGCGGTCCCGTACAAAATATAATTTACCACTAAGTGCCGCGCCGCTCCGTGCATCTCAAGTGGGGTTAGACTTTAAAAACAGCACATACGTGATGGAAGCACGGCACGCATGCAATGCGACTTCAAAAAGTGGAAATTGTAATTATCACATGTCCATCCTATATTTATTTGAACTTTTGAAGGCGTTTAAACTATGAAATGTCGAGAACGCGTACCTATAGATACTATAATATAACACGCACGTTCATTGACATTCTGCCGTGAAGTTGCCGCGACCGTCGTGCGTCATTTTCCATTGTGTGTGGCCATGCCTTTATTTGTTTTTGCACATAGTTGATACTTGATAGTAGATCAAAACATGCCTTGCAGTTAGCTATTAGAAAACCAAAGAACTTAATGAAATTTTAAGTAAATAATAATTAAACTCTACAAAAATCCTAAAGAGCGGTTTAATAGTTATCACCTATAATATATGTACAACATTTTATCAGTATTATTATGACTTTTTATTACTTAGATATTATTTTAAGTTTTTAGATAGTTTGATCCAAAATATTGTGCTTTTGGGAAATCTTAGAAAGGGGATTACAAATAAGTATTTTAGTTTAGTCACAACCTTTCTTGCGCATTTCCAAGTAGCACCTATCTTCATTTTAATACATCCTGTATTAAACGTAGAGATCTTTGAAATACAAAAGGAATAATCTCGTAAATAAGTTGCTAATAATTACTTTTTGATTGTCACCAAGCGTGCCAAGCCAAATCCTTACGTTACACAAATCTTTTTTCTCAGCAGAGAATGTATGGGATTACAAGATAATAGGATGAGTGTAGATAGGGTAGGCGCCTCTGGGTTTGTTGGGTTTTGTAAAAATAAATGGGACAAACAAAAGTTTGCCCCATTACACTAATCCGTGAACCTGTCCTTCGACACTTTACTAATTACTGGTTTTACTTGGGTGTTAGAATACAAAATATTATATCATTTTGTACTAAGTAGTCTAGTTTAGGTGACAAAACAGTTTTTATTTTTATTTTAATCCACTACAAGTAAGCCCCTGACTGCGATCTCACCTGATGGTAAGTGATGATGCAGTCTAAGATGGTAGCGGGTTAACTTGTTAGGGGTATGGCAGTTATATTAAACCCATACCCCTCGTCGGTTTCTCCACGGCATCGTACCGGAACGCTAAATTTTTTGGCGGTACGTCTTTGCCGGTAGGGTAGTAACAAGCCACGGCTGAAGCGTCCCAGCAGACCAGACCTGAGAAAATTCTGAAATAATAAATTCCCAATTTGACCCTGCCGGGAATCGAACCCGGGACCTCCCACGTTAAGGCAACAACGCTCTACACTGCGCCAGGGACGTCGTCAAAGATAAGTGATAGCCTAGCTTATCCTATTCAGGCAGTCCGGGGTTCGAACCTCTGTCTTCTTCCTTCCTCTCAAAAAGCTCAACTTTCGGTTGAGGTGTGTGTTTTAAGCGATTCAATATCATCACTTGCTTTAACTGTGACGGAAAACATCGTGGAAAAGCCTGCATAGCTGACAGTTCCCCATAATGCTCTCATTATGTTTTGGCTAGCGTGGACTATTATACAGTTACTTTATAATAAATATTAATAAAGTAAAATAATAAGTTTGGATTTCCTTCCTATTCAAGGAATCATCCTAAATCTAAATCATAATAACTTTATGGAAAGGCCAAAACCTAACCATTTTGCAATCCATATCATCCTCCAGACAGTGGATTAGAGTTTTTGTCCATTAGGCTTAAGTATTAATGTGTCCCGGATTATAACCTCTAAACCCGATAACAGTCGAAAGTGTCTGACTCACCCTTGACTGATGTCTGTCTGCTACCTGATAACCCACACCTCCTAAACTCGCCCACATAAAGTTTCTATTTCCCCGGCAGAATTATAGGAATGTTTAATTTATTACCAGGGATAAAATACTGGTGATGGAGCATAGAGAATGTAGTCAACATTGAAACTGTTTTTAGGGTGTTGGTTTGTAATGACTGGCTTTTTAGACAGAGGACTAAAATAATGCGCAATTCATAAAAACAAAATTGAAAACCAAAGCTTATGAAGATACCAAGAAGCAAACAACATTGAATGTATAGTTGGATCTTCTCTGAACGTGAAGTAGTTTCAGCTACTCACTCCAAGGATTCTGCAATACGAGTTAAAATTTAAAAGCAATTTAATAACTTATTCATAAATATGTACCTATCTATAATAGTAATAGTACCGAGTATTAGAATAATAATTACAAGATAAGACTAAAACACCGTTACGGAAACTATCTATTCTACATTTGCATAATTAGATCAAACCCCCAAACAATAATTATATCAGATAATTCGATCAAAATGAAATATACCTCGAGCTCTACATTACCACTAGGTAATCGTTACAATCAATCTCTGTTTTAGTCTAATTTCATCATCGTACCTACAATAATGAAACAAAAAATATCTGATTACAAAAAAACTTAAGATATGATCTTCGGGAATCGACTTTCCTATTACACACGCCGCTGGTAGCTTCGAGTAGCGTGTAATGAGAAAAATCAGAATGTTAATTAAGATCTAATTAAGTCTATTACAATCAATGCTGCTCGCGTTTCGGAGGCATCCGCAAGTCATCGTGAGGGTTTTATCTAGACTGGCGAACAGAGATCTCTGACCTTCGGACAAAAACCTCCCGTGGAACGAACTTCATTAACAACCAAGGGCAGACCGAGGGGCTATTAAAACTGGCAATGTTAATCGAATTGAGATCGGCCAACCCTTTAGTAAAAAATTTGGAAGCACTCATTCGAGAAGGCATTGTGATGTGAGAACTCAATTTAGTGAACACTGGGGCAGTACGTGAGGCAACTTAATTGACCAATGAAGATATCTAGCTGAACGATACATAAGGTTTTGATGATGCTGATACAGGTATCGAATACAATTATGTACTTTGCAGCACACCTAAAAGAAATTTGTAAACAGATACTAATAATATTTTTTAGGTCCTAAGTAGGTTACTAATTCAAACCCGAAGATATAGATTTATAAAATACGAAACGGATATTTATTGCAAGAATTACATCAAAAACTAGGTAGATACGTTTTACAACATAAATGCACAAAACATTATATTTTTCAATTAATGCTACCTCTATAAGTTCATAATTCAATATTTAACTATATTATACGACAGCTACGAAAGATATAAAAGTTATGTAAAAGCAATAAAAAGATGAGGTGTGATTTAAATGAAAATAAGAGCCATTCTAATAGAAAATCAAATTAATAAAAGTGAAATATAACTCGAAAAAATGTCACATCAAATCTTCTAACCACGACAGTGAGAAGTTTTACCGGTTTATAAATAGAAATAATGGTGTCCTCAGTGTCTCGCCGCGCCCTATAAAAGCTGTATAAAAGTGATATAAAAACAAGATCAATAACACAAATACAGCATTGTTGTCCTCCCATACAGTATCTAATGACGTTTATAGAGTTTGAGATATGGGAATAAAATTCAAAGATGACCATAATACAACCTATAAACAAAATTAACAACACAAGGACCCCCGCTGGTTTCAATTTTGAGCCTGACATCGGCCCTAATTCAATAAAGCAATAAAATTCACCTAATTATGCAAATGCTTTTAAAAATATCAAACGTTATGCCTTTTTGAATCGAAAAATATGACGGGTGCCGTCAGAATACCTTGTTGTGAACTCTGATTAATGACTTTGGCTATTGTTCAGTTGCTCTATGCTCTAGAAATAATTAATTGTTAAATGTATTGAGTAATTAGCGACGCCATGGGGAGTATAATTTTACATTTGATAGTAATTATTTCTATTAATAACCGGTAAATACCTACTGAGAGTACCTACCTATACCTACTTATATTTTTTATTTTCTTCCTTCATTCATTACGAAATATTCTTATGATATTTTATAGATAATATGGACTGAATAATTTCTTTTTGATTGCCTTATTTATTATTGAACAGTAAACGCTTAAAAATATATATTATATATCCAAAAAAAAATTATTATTGCTATAAAATAAATTGATAGGTATCCTTTCTATAGGTACCTACGGTCATTGATGTATAATTTTGGTACGTGCCATCAATGGATATAATGTTACAAAGATACAAAAGGTAAAAGATTAAATATTTTTAAATTCTAAATATTTGCAATTGAAAAATTACTAGGTACCTCATTTAAAAACTTGAGTGTCCAATTTATAAAAAAAAACCAAAATGACAACTCACCTAAAATTCGCCTTGATGCACAGCAATGAACTCCTAAATGCGACAGGGCGAAGTCCTTAAAGTCACACTTGAGTTAAGAGGAAACGATTTACTACCAAACGTCACAATCGACACGCTATGCTACGAACACAACAGTAATAAACTACAACACACCGACGCCTTCAATCGACTGGTAAAGAATAACGGACGGGCTGTGATCACCTACGCACCGCTCAAAAAAGCACAATAAAAAATATAGCGGTCCCAAGCTCCGCCCCAGCGGAACGCCAAGCCAATGGCGTCGCTTCGATATGGCGACAGGCGCGAAGGTGGGCCCGGATCAGATGATACGGGTCCCTACTTCGATACCGCTAATTGACTTTATCAACAAACTGACTTTACTGGCCCGAGTCACGATATACGCGTACGTGAACGTTCATCCACAGCGTCAAAAGCCTAACTGGTGCCAACTAGCGTCGTAATTAAGTATGCCGCGAAGTAATGGGTGATTTGATCTCTTAAAAGTTGTTCACATATTTTTGAATGTAAAATACGTATCTAGATATTAGCGCTTTCGATGGCGATTATATTACTCATGGGCTGATTAATGAATGGTAATAATTTACATGTCTTGAACTTTCTTGATAAATATAAATACAACTTTAAATGTTTGCTATTAAATTTTTTAATTTATTATTTAATGATATGGAATGATCTACTTCTACACCCAAGAGGTTCTTTTCGCGACGGATTAATAGTATCACACTTTGTGACTTATTTATCTGCTCATTAAAAAGTTTTAAGATTACATGTTGCGATCATCGAACTGAAGACTAATGAGCTTAGAATATTTTATTTTGTTTATGGAACTTTAGTTTGAAGTATTTGTGTAGGATTATGTCGAATAATACCTATGTACCTAATTTTAAGACATTTGATTATGATTTCGATTAAGAAAATCAAAAAAGAAGAATTCCATTCGGGCAAAATAGTAATTTAGATCTACATTTTATTTCTAAACTCTTTTTATTCTTCCGCTTTGTAAATTTGACATTTGCAAGAGCATATTATTTTTTATTTCTTATTTTGTTAAGTATGTCTCGAAATTATAAGAATAGAATTTATTTAAAATCGTTTATGTTTATTTTTAATTTTGTACAACAATCACAATAAACTCGCTTTATTTGATTTCATCATCAACTGTTTTCTGTTCAATTTCAAATGTAGATACCAATGTAATTATGTACCTATCATAGTTAATATTAATCATAGTATAATAATTGTAATAGTTAATATAAATGGGTAGCTACCTACTTATCTCAAAAATCAAATACAAAGTAATAAAGCCCACTTTGTTGCAGTGAATGTAATGACTGCTATCTGAATTGTAATTATTAGACTACGCCATGTAATTAAAACGACATTTGCTTTAAAACCGAGCCCGTATTCCGTTGTTACCTGCAACTGTTTTAATCACTTGAATAATACAAACTACATCTGCAAGCTAAATTGATCTTGGTTTAATTTTCAGACAATGATTTGTTAGTTCATCTAACCTTGTTACTGACTTAATTTTTTTAGAAATTTGGAAATTATTGAAGAAGTTATTCCGAAGTATCTTGGCTTTTACTTCTGCAGTTATTCATTTCTCTAGCTTAGAGTAAAACTTAAATTCCTAGACGGATAATTATTAATTAACTGTAGGCTAAAACAATACTGATTATGTCAATGCTTAACTTTACACAACTTAATTATGATGAAATCGAAAATGAAACTTAGTTATGCGGCGTCTACTTCAAACTGTCAACGCTTGTTTTCTTTGTGATTGTCACTATCATATTTAACATAGGTACACCGGCAGGGCCATCGGCTAAAACTGACAGGCTGTCAGTTTTAGCCGATGGCCCTGCCGGTGTCAGTGACAGCTACAGTGTAATGATTTGTGCTGGTGTGGCACTAATAAAGGCCATAGAACAAAATAAGAAGAAGAAGAAGTGTAATGATCGCAAATCGCAATCACCTCTGATTGGTTAACACTCTTCCACTATTGGCCAAATCCATTGACGCAGCAAGAATACCATAAATTCAGCCAATCACATTAATTGATACTGTAACAATGATTGATGTAGGTTTTACATAATCGCCCTACAGGAAAATGACATATCACATAACAATAAGGAAAAACATATTCACTTAAATAAAACAGAAATACTAAGCACATGTGAGTATATTATGTAAAATCTCGAAATTTATGAACACTTTAGAGCCATTAGCAAATATAACTCAATTCTAGATTGCGCAGTAAATAGTAATGAGAATACGCAATTTGCAGGGAATTACATTTCGTTAAAACACTGTCCTCGCCCGTAATGTAAATAATGAACACAATGATAAACACAATCCGCGCGACGCATTAGAACACAAATTACAAAATAACAAGGATTTCCTCCCGCTCGTAATTACACAAACGACACAAATTGCTCAAGTAATAACACATGAATAATAAACCGGCGATAACAAACTTACTTTGACCGTTTGAGCTTAGTGCACACGAAGAAACTGAGTGACAAACAATTCATTAAATTCTTATTAATTATAGTGCGTAGGTAGTTTTCTTCCAGCGTACGTACATTTTTAATTATTGGCGAATCGTAATTAGTTACATAACAATGCATGAATTAATAGTAGGTACAAAACCAATGCCATATTTTACCATTACCATTAGATATCATCTATACTTCTATACTAATACATACATATTATAAATGCGAAAGTTTGGATGGATGGATGTATGGATGGATGGATGGATGTTTGTTACTCAATCACGCCAGATCGGCAAATTGGATCTGCATGAAATTTGGCACAGAGATAGATTATAGTCTGGGATAGCACATAGGCTACTTTTTATCCCGGAAAATTAAAGAGTTCCCGCGGGAAACAAAAACCTCGATCCACGCGGACGAAGTCGCCGGCATCAGCTATTATTACCATAATAGTTTCAGTGTTTTGGTATCTAAATACTAAAACACTGATCTAAATCAAAGAGGCATTTTAATAGAATTGTGTTCAATTTCAAATGTAGATAGATGAATTCCTTATGGAACTTAATCTATAGATGCGGAAATTTAGTATCAATATCTTATTATTTTTTGACAATTTGCCGTCGAAGTTGTGATGTATCTAATTAGGTCAAAATTTCTTTACAGAAAATCATGTTCTCAATTTCTTGATTATTCTCTATTCTAAGTGCAATGTGTACACTCAACTTTAAACGGACAAATTACGCGATCGCGTAATTCCCGCGGCCGGTGAATTAGCCCATATTTAATTTTGGGAAAATGTAAAAATAAACGTTTTTATTTGTGTAAATAATACAATAAAACCGTCGCCATTACGCCGCGGTGAAGTTTGTGCACCAAATTACACAGATACGATCTGTGTCGCCGTAATTGTTATTTGTGTCGTTAGTGCGGCGCGCCCTGCGACAAATTCAGTTAGGGAGTACAGATGCAATCTTGTTGCAGGTAAAAATAACGCACAAAGAGTGTTACTCAATAATATATTTAGCTTTTCAGCCAATGAGCAGAGCTAATACTCGTATCTACGTTGTAAAAAGATGATTCAAATGTCGTCCCCAAAATGATTCAGTCCCCAATTTCACGCTGCAAAAATTGTAGACACATTACAATTTTTGTTTTGGTTTGTTAAACCTCCATACAAACCATGGACGGTTTGTATGGAGGTTTGCGCTTGATAAGCCAGTGGCTTGATGACTGTCCATAATCGCCTATTAGGTACGTGACTGATCCTTAATTTCCTCATTTCTGCTAATAATGATTTCTACGACCGTAGCCGTTATACGCGACTTTTGACATCTATTGTCTCATTGCAATCATTTAGTCCGAATTTTGTCTTATTAACTATAACTACGTATTCCTTTTTTAATCGTGTAAAAATACTGTCCTTTTTTTTATTTTGTCTTACTTATCCAACAAAAGCGCATGGAAATTATTATATACAATAAAAAAAAATATGTGTGTGCAATTCACAAATGGCAGAAATGAAACTTTAGAAGTAGCCTTCGAGAGAATGAGATAAATTGTATTCTATCTCATTCTCTCGCAGGCTAAACCCTTCTGCCACAGGAGTAATTATACTCGTAAAAGAAGACTCCAAAGTTTTATCTTCTTCTTCTTCTTGCCCTTTTCCCACGCTATGTGGGGTCGGCACAACATGTTTTCTTCTTCCACTCACTTCTGTTATCCGTCAACCTCTCATTCACCCCTTTTATACTCATATCCTCTTTCACACAATCCATCCATCTTTTCTTTGGTCTCCCTCTACTCTTTTTTCCTTCCACATGCATATCTATCATTCTTCTCGTAATATGCCTTTCTTCCCTACGCATTACATGCCCATACCATGCTAACGTATTACTCCTCATCTTTTCTGTCACTGGCGCTACTTTCAGACTTCCCCTTATATATTCATTCCTAATCTTATCCATTCTAGTCACACCACACATCCATCTCAACATTCGCATTTCGGTCGCATGTACTTTTCTTTCATCCGTCCCTTTCACCGCCCTTTCTGAACCATATAATGCTACAGGTCTAACGACTGTCTTATATATTTTCCCTTTTTAAGACTCCAAACTTTTATGTGTAACAATAATGTTGCTTTGAAAATAAACTATTGTTAATTTTTATTTGTTTATGAATATGTTTGTCTCTTGTTGGTGTCTTGCTTTTCGTTTCATCGAATTTTCAAATCACAACGGTGCTAAAGAAGTTTCACTTCAATTAAATAAAACATTTTCTGTGTTCATGTTAAAAATTAATTATTAAAATAGAGGCTCACAATTCATAAAATGACAAATGACATCACGGAAACCCGCATTCCGACCAGGCTTAATACACTTACCGGCCATTTTGATCATACAGGAAGCAGACGCGTTAAAAAAATTACCTACATCCGCCCTTTTACAGCTTTCGCGATAACTGCAATTACTATAATAATTAGTTTAGAGGTGTCAATACATGTAATTATTTGTAGGTTAGATAATTCTGTCATGAATATTATAACTGGCTATTATTTAGTTCTCCTATTTCTATCTACATACACAGTCACTGGCTAATTCTGATGTAGGTACACAATCTTTTGACGATACTAAATTGGCGGGTACTAAATCTAGTGCTCTCCTTATCTGCAGGAAGTATTATGAAAGGGATAGCACTATAATTATTCCGATCTGAATATTAGTTTAATCAACAAATTGTGTACAGCCGAAATAAGCCAGAATAATTGTCTTCCTAAGATTAAATTTAAATGGAATTAATGTAGGTATAGGTACAGATCAAAAAGCTTCATGGTTTTTCGGCACTAACTACCTATTATTCTATCGGAACCAAACTTTGTTTTATTTTAGAGGCTTTTAGAATGAAAATTGCTTTTGGATAAGTAAAATGATAATTCAATTTTATTAACCGACTTCCAAAAAAAGAGGAGTTTCTCAATTCGGCGAGTTTTTTTTTTAAAATGTATGTCGGTGCATATCTCCGTGGTTCCTGAACCGATTTGATTTTTTTTTCTATCTTAGAGGAAGCTCTCGAGGTGGTCCCATAAAAAATTCTGACTGGAAATCCTTAACCCTGACACTAAAAAGCGTCCTTACCTGAAAAAAAATCTTTCCAAAAAACGGAATTCCAACGCCACTGTAAAGTAAAAAATAATTTTGATTTCTACCCACTATGTTGAACTCGGGCGGGTAAACAAGGATAAGCAAAGTTGACGCATCAGGCTCGCCCGACTTCAATATAGTGGGTAGAAATCAAAATTATTTTTTTTAACTTTACAGTGGCGTTGGAAGTCGGTTTTTGGGAAGATTTTTTATTCAGGTAAGGACGCTTTTGGAAGGTTGCAATTAAGTACATTTTAGTACCAAATTTTCCTGGTTGTTAGCGGTTTTTCAGTTCAGTTCTTCTGACATCGCTTCGGATTCATGGCATATCCATAGGTAGGTACTTATATGAAATACGCACTGCTACGCCAATTTTACTTCTATCTATTTCTAGGTAAGTACTTATTACCTACTCTACCAATACCAACCAACCAACTTCAATAAAAGATGACGCTTACAACATACATACATTGCAAGGTTCTGGACATAATTTATATTCTTCAAATCAAACAAAAAATATAACTACAGAGTTGTGAATCAAAGTCCGGTTGTAACATCCGGTGGCGAGTGACAATAAAGAAAACATAACAATCTCACTAATGATTGATTCTGCGACCGCTAGCACACTTTTGATGTCACCGGTAGACTTTAACTACTTAACTTTTTTAACTAGTTTTGTGAAAAACAAAAACGAAATTTTTTTGAGACTTAGACTTCATTAACTTTCCAAATCATATCATACTAATATTATAAATGAGAAAGTGTGTTTGTTTGTTGGTTTCAATCACGCCGCAACAGAGCAACGGATTGACGTGATTTCTGCATGGGTATAGTTGAGGACCTAGAGAGTGAGGTAGGTATATCCTACTTTTATTCTGGAAAATTTAGGAGTTCCCGTGAGAATAAAAAAACTTTTTTATTACACGAAGATCTGAAATCCGGCCTTGAAGTACGGAACTTAGCAAATAAACAGTGTAACATACTAATTAATTTACCACTCGTACTTCTTTGAGTCCGAGGTCTTCGTGGACCAACAAATACACAAGGAAAATACCATACTGTCACTGCCCCGAATCGACAAGACTTCTACCATGCTATTACCTATTCCGTGCTTCTAGCTCAAAATTCATCTGACAAAAACTTCTAAGTGGATATAACTTAGGTTAATAAACTTTCAAGAATACCACCAACAGTGTTTCGAGAAGCGTCAACCACGACCGCGGCATATTCGACTCATCCGAAACTAAACTGTAACTCAATATTTGTTTTAATCACGCCAGACAATCGATCGTCCACGCTCAAATCGTGGAGCCGAGCTCCGAAAACGCCCGAAAGTCATGGGGTTCTCAAGAAGCAGTGAACACCGTAGCACTAACAACATTTATTTACCTACCTTTGTGGTGAGAGTACAAAAAGCAAATCGAGTTACGGGCCAAAACGGACAAATCGACAAACAAACACCATTATCACGGCCATTTTCGAGTGGTATCCGCTCGTGATGACGACGTTTTTCATGACCATCCGCTTGTATTACATAATCACTGAATCAACCACTTTGACATACTATTTCAAGTCCATTGCTGGTCCTCTTAAAACATATGTTTATTTAGTCAGTTAAAGTGAAGCATTGGATGCTGAAAATATAAGGTGTCGATGTTAAGTTTGTTGTTTGGTATAAGTTAGCGCGGGTTTCAATTCAGTACTCATCTTTTTGGTCAGATTCGATCGAGCTAAACAAACTGCGTCGTTGGCCGCCGAATCGATTGGTCTCGGACCACGGTTGCTCTCAAAGAGTGCAGACATGACACTATTCGATACGTTATAAGAGATTTATTTGTAATGGTAGAGCGGCTAATGGGAAAATTTCGTACCAACTTTTTTGAACTCATGCTTCAGGAAGGCTAATTATTGTAGGCGGTCTCCAAGCAGTAGACATAAATGCATTAAATTTTCCGATAAAAAATTAACGATTCAGTACTCCACATGCAATCTGCCAGTTAGATACACTACGCACACGGACTGCGCGGTCAATTGGAAATTTCTATGAAATACAAATAATTATATTCTGTTGTTTGTCCAATTTATCTTTAAAATGCACTAAGATATTGTAAAAAATCTGGGCATTTTCATTCATCATCATTTTTTCATTCATTAAATCATTCATTTGTATAAAAATTCGTTCTATTCTACTTGTCCCTTGCTGCGTTATAGATATTATCTCTCGTTATACGGTAGTAAATATTTAGCATAAGATATGCAATTATTTCATTTTCGATAATGACACTAGAATTAAGTATAGGTACCTACTAAAAACATCATTGCACGAAAGTGACGACTGCAGGCCTAAGAATCCTTTTAACTTTGTCCTTTCTGTCATTCAATAGAATTCAATATCCTTTTGAATTTTCTTACGAGTATCTACATTCGATTTTCAACGGCGCACGAGAGGTGGGAAAGAGTAACTAATCGCCCTCTTTGAAATTGGATCTTTTGAAATTAAATTTTCAATCAAATCTTCAGTACCAAAAATATGAAAAAGTAATATTATTATGATTTTAAGCAACATGATGATCTGACATTTGATTTCTTGGAATCGTGACTTATGCCAACTTAGATGACGACTGCGGGCGGACTGCCGATCTGCCCCCCGATTGTGTAAGGGAATCTTAATCGCAATCGTTTGTCAAACGGATAATTCGACCTGTTTAAGGAGTTTATAGTAAGGCCCCAGAGGCCCAATTGTCTAGTAATCATTTGACAGATTAAAACGTATTATGTGCAAGCATCTATGAACTCCTTAAACAGATCGAATGTAGGTATAATTCAATCTGTGTATTCAATTCAATTCAATTCTTGGTTTTATGGCTTGCGTTTGTACCAAATGGATACAATATACCTACTATACCTCGCCAATGACGCGTGGAATGGAGGAGACATGCTTTTTAAGTGATAGCTGCCTGAATCGGGCTGATCCTAGTTCATTATGGACACTCTAGACCTAGAGGAACTAATGACTTCGACTGAGGACTTCGCCAAATTCAAAGCTGATGAAAGAAAGAAAGAATACATTAAAATTCGAAAGTGGTGTCACTAACAACATTTAACATAAAGTTGTACAGAATGGATGTACAGCACATCAGCATACTCAAATGCGTACAGGGATTTTCAGACCCAACCTTACCTAGTGTGGTGACTCAGGTACCTACTACCTAGCCAACAACAGCATAGGTACTTTGACTATGACTATGACAAGTTTAAGTACCTAATAATACTACCTAGTTAGGTTAGGTTACTTTGGCTTGAACTTTCAAATGTTTCAAACATATCAGGCATACCTAACTACTACAGTAATTTAGTAACGACCTAATACCTACCCGTCTCAATAGTCATTCCGTCTGCTTCTGAGACTCTACCGTAGTGACGTACAACAAAACTAACCGCATACGAAAAATCCCGCGGTTTGGGGAAATAGGACCAATCCGCGTAAAATGACGACACAGGATGTTATTGTGAGCTTTACCTACTTATTACCTGGTTCATGTAACCCGGACATATCCATGTGGGGTTCTCGATAAAATGTCCTCGCAAAGTCCCAACCGAATTTTGGCCATGCCAGCCAATCTCCTCAGAGATTAACCATCTGCGCTGGAGATAATTATTTTTATATAGTTTACAAATGATAAGCGCTAACACAGATGCACTATCTATCTGATTAGCCGCAATCATACACGACCGGAGAGAGAAATCAGTCGCATGATTTATGGCTTTACGTGCTCTCCCAGGTACGGAGGTGAAACACATGCATCAACTTTGGAAATCCTATAACTTTTGGGCCAAGAGATTGGAGAAACCCAATACTATTTTTGAACCCGAAAATCGTCCCCTGAACCTCAAAGTTAGGCTTTAATAAAGATAAAGGCCCAAACAACTATCTACGATGCTATATTCACGCGGCTGAATGTGGAGTAGATAAGTGGTTCATGAAAATAATATTTTCGAAGGAGATTCCGGATCTTCAAAGCAACGGACGCTGGAGAAAAGGCACCATCGAATGAATTTTCAGTTTTAACGTAACTTTTTCAACCCTACATACCCAGCTTCCGCCAGCGACGCGGTCAAGCGGAAAGATTTACTCTGAAATTATACCAAGACGTGGCAGGATGAAATCAATTTTAATGGGTCCGAATCAACATTTGATTAACTCAATTTGGTTGTCCTATAATGTTTTTTTTACGTTGCAGTATTTTCGAATCCCTATGACTCAACCTTCGCATGTTTCTTCAGTTATGTATCATGATAAAAGGTACTCCGTACTACACAGACCATAAGGTATGCTTTAAGGCTAACTATTCTCTATTAATTCTGTACTAGCATAGAGATAGGAATGTCATACTAATATTATAATTGCGAAAGTGTGTTTTTTGTTGCTTTATCCTTCAATCACACCGCAATAGAGCAACGGATCGACGTGATTTTTGCTTGGGTATAGTTGAGAACCTAGAGAGTAGGTACGCGTAAGAGCATAGGCTACTTTTTATCCCGGAAAATTAAGGAGATCCCGTGCGAATTATAAAATTTTAATCCTCGCCGACAAAGTTGCGGGCATCAGCTAGTCTTTCTATATTTATGGTCCTACTCCTAACCATAACCACCCTAGTGTAATTACTATCGACGCATCAGTTTCTTAAGGTGAATTAAGAGAAGGTTCTTCTAACATAATATCAAATACCAAACTCTACACTGTATCGTTCACCCATAATTCTTAATGAAGCTATAAAATATATCCTCCTTTACACAATATTTTACCGCCATTCCGTGATCATGATTTTACGGCCCAGTAAAACGTAGACGTTGTAAACTATAACTTCATTTAGCACTCGTTTCAATACAATGTATTGGGGAGCAGTTGTAAAAGTCTGTAATGTAATTTTACTATAAACTTTAAGGTCCAGTTGTATGGCTGGTGGATTAAGATAAGTAATGGTTACGGTTAGTTTTTGATCACCAATAACAAGGAAACTGGGTTGCAAAAGATAGTATTCGTACCTCTATAATGGTTCGGAACATGCGCAAACGATTCTGCTTGTTTTGACTTTCAAAGTTTAACGTTAACCGAAACGTAACTTTGATCGCCAGTCATGCAATTGGACCTTAAATTAATATACGGATTTAGGAGGCTTTAGTTTATAAAGGTTTTAAGATATACAACCATTCGAAATCGTAAGTTTTGTAACTCTTGTTTGCTGTGTTTTAATTATGTAGGTTATAACCGAACATTAGATTATCTAGATCCGTCCTAGGTTCGACTCATACAAAGGTTTTTTTTTATCCACTACAAGCTAGCCCTTGACTGCGATCTCACCTGATGGTAAGTGATGATGCAGTCTAAGATGGCAGCGGGCTAACCTGTTAGGGGCATGGCAGTTATATTAAACCCATACCCCTTCGGTTTCTACACGGCATCGTACCGGAGCACTAAATCGCTGGCGGCACGTCTTTGCCGGTAGGGTGGTAACTAGCCACGGCCGAAGCCTCCCACCAGACCAGACCAGGGAAAATTCAGAAATTATAAATTCCCAAATTGACCCTGCCGGGGATCGAACCCAGGACCTCCGCACGTTAAGGCAACTGCGCTACACACTGCGCCACGGAGGTCGTCAAAAAGGTTGTGAAGGTTAAGTTTAAATCACTTTCAATCTATAGGAAAATCATTTAACCGTAAATGAATATTATGTAGGTAATATTACGCTGTGTCAGGTAGCATCCTGGATGCCACAGAACCTTTTCATGCACATAGGCTGAAAATACTTTTACAATTTATATTTTGCTCGTAAAATTTCATTCACACTTCACCGCTTTTTTGATTCTCATTAGTAGACTTTTCCCACTCCACCACACTATTCACAATTGGTCTTCGGCTCAGGGATTATTTTGCGGGTATTATCAGAAATATTTTGCGTCTCGTTATTTTCAAAATTCTGCACTTATATCATAAATAACTAAAATATTACTGTAAAATAGATAATTCTTATCCGGAATATTCAAAATCTAATTCAACGTGGATAAAGTCGCGGGTAAAATCAAGTTAACAATAAATAACAATGTTATTACCTTTTAATCGGATAGCTTAAATGAGGAATTTAAAAAATTTAAGCATTACTAAGTAGTTACTTAGACCGAGACGTGAAGTTAGCTATTAATCACACATTGTTGTAAATTCCTCTAACATGAGATTATACTCCGTAGTCCGTGCCAGTGTCGGATAAAGCCAGCGCGGGGCCCGTAGCAAATGTGAACGGGGGCCCTTAAATTGGGATGTTGTCTATGTCAAAAATACATTCTTTTTTTTAGTGAATATTAAATAGAGAACCTGAATAAGACGTAGGTAATATCCACGTCTCCTGTTAACATGTTTAATTACCATTTTAAACTATTGATTAAAAGAACTCGTCACACCAATTATAATTTTTATCATTTGAAAATAATTCTTCACTGAGACAAATAGCTCGATACAACTGCACGAACAGGGGATTGCCATTGTAGGTATTGTGTTTTACCAAGTTGCACTAAGTATAAAAAATATGTAGGTACAGGTCTATACAATTGCAGTGATTGACCAGCTGTCACTTAGTGAAAAGCTACTAGGTGTACTTTTTTTAGGCATAAGGCCCTCCAAGACGCGTCGCGAAGAAGGGCCGTAGCATTTACTGCCTCTTGCTATATGGCTAATCCGGCCCTGCTCCGTGCTAGTGTTCAGTGGATAAGTACCTGTAATCGTTGCTTAAGTGCCGTCAATCCTTTCTAGATAGTGGTAAGAGGTTTATATGTGTGTAGGCTCATAGGCTGGCCGATCAAGGAAGTCATTCTCATTAGTAGGTACTTACTTACTAGTTAAATTTTTACGTTTTACTTTACAATTGAGTACTTGATGATTCAGTGCCTGAAGACTAAGAAGTCTTCGAACAGTGTGTGTTGCCAATGACGACATAGTACGGATCTGTGACATGGTCGCTAACTAGAGGTCTTATAAGAAATCTCAAAGTCACTCAGAGCTCTCTCCATCTTTTCTCTTTTATGATCATCTTGTTTCTTTACATGATCAAATCAAAAATGAGGAAATCCGCAGATGAACAAAAGTGAACAAGACAAGACTTTGATGTAACTAATTGTGAACTAAAATAGGGAATCACCACTAATTCTTAAGGCGCTGTGAGCTCACGAGATGAAAAACACAGGCGCGCGGGGGTGAAATCGAGCAAGCGCATGTCGCAAAAAATGCATGAAATAATTTGTAAAAAAATTAATATTTACTTTTCAATACAAATGAATCCGACAATGTGTTTCATTTAGAAATATGAATTTTATCCTATATTTCTAGAGCTAATTATTGGTTTCGATAAGGGGAAAAATTGCTTTAAAAGGTAAAATAAGAGGTATGTTTAAAAAATAAATTTCAATGCAGAGATTTTTTTAAAATTGTGTTTTGAGTTGCGTCAATGGCTGCTCAAAGGTCTTGAAAACAGCACATTATTTTTACAAGCATACATAATCTCACCATTTGATGGATACACTGCTTTTAAAAACCCCCTTTTACGCTACACAGGGCCTTAACATAAAAACAATTTTTTTTTGGCTAGCCCAATTAATGACTATTTCACATGACGTATGACAGGTGTCGTAATGTCATTACCACTGTCATTAATCACTGCCTAAATAAGGATTCGCCCAGTTAGCCATGTCACCGTGGTGTGGCGGTAGATGTACCCACAAAGATATAGTCGTGAAGCCAGAAAGCGCACCAAATCGACTTTTAATTATTTAGATAAGAACTCATTACACTTACATTAGTTGTGCCAACTACGGCTTTTTTTTCATAAATTGTTTGGAGTTCCGTACGGCTATTAAAGAAACCAGAAGAATTTTTGGGTTAATGAGGCTGGTGTAAGTACAAGCTTCATGTTCCATTCTCGCTTGGTTAGAGCGTTCTTTTTTAATAATTATGTATTTTCTAAGGTCTGCTGACCGAGTATCACAGCTACTTGTTTTTAAGTTTAAATATCTTCAATGACATAAATACCATCAGTTATTTAAAATGGTGATGTTTTACTACAGTGTAAGCATTATTAGAAACCCCTCGATTATTTTTCAAAATAGACTGTATAAATTGTTTCTTCTAAGATTTTTCTCACTAGTTAATTGTAACGTTACAGTCTAGACTATTGAATATTATCCGAAATATGTTGAAGCGACCTATTGATCGAAAAAATGTTGAAACTACTAACTAATAAGTTAGTATTCTGTGCTACTTTTCTGTTATGAATTATATTAAAGATTCTTTTCTGTTGTACTTTATAGGGTTTTCTATACGAGTATTGTAAATTCGAAAGTTTGTATCGATGGATGTTAAATACTCAGTCACGCCAGAACGGCAGAACGGATCTAGATGAAATTTGGCATAAAGATAGATTATTGTCTGGAATAACACAAAGAATATTTTTTATCCCGCAAAATTAAAGAGGTTGGAACCATAAAACCACAATCCACGCGAACGAAGTCGCGGGCATCAGCTAGTTGCTAAATACATGTGAAGAACCCTCGCTTCCAAAAGATATCTCTAGGTTTTCCACGATAAATTTAATGATGGAAACTTCATAACATTAAGGCTGCGAGCGAGGCAGCGAGCGTGCGGCCGTAATGTGGTTTTAACAGATGCTAATGCCCGGCCCGACCGTCTCCGTGGAAAATGGATTAGATGAGCTTGCATTAACAAAATTATGTAGATAAAACAAATTACGGTGACACTGGCATGCAACTGTGACATAGTCTGTTGAAAATACCCCCGTTATATTTTGATATAGAGCTTATTAAAAGAGATGTAGACCCACATACTTATCTGGCTCGGTGGCCAAAATTGGAACTAATTTTTATGCCTGTTTAATTTTTGTTTTTATTTTATTTTTCAAAGATACCTACTACTACCCTGATAACTGCAAAGACGATTGATGCCGATAGGTTTAATATAACTGCCGTACCCGCAGGTTAGCCCGCTAACATCATTGACTGCATCATCACTTACCATCACGTGAAATTGCAGTCAAGGGCTAACTTGTAGTGGAATAGAATAAAATAAAAAACTTGGCACTTTGGCTCATGTAGAGCATATTTCCAGTTATGTATTATCTTGTAGATCTCTAAGGAAAATAGTTTGGATTTAGACTTATTCTACAAATACAAAGGTGATTGATTTCAAGAAGGCATAAAAAAGTAACACTAATTCAAGGATTACGGCCCATTATCGGCTCTCTGCATGCGCCCGCGTCGAGGAAATCGAGGCAAATTATACCTTCGCGCAATCCCACGCAGCTCGCTTGCGGGGTTAGAATAAGATTTCAGTGAGAATTCGAACATCGAATCACTTTATTTTAAAGAGCACTGGAACACATTGCCTTGATTTAAGACTGAAAATCGTTCTTGTAATTTTCTTGTATTTTTAACCGACTTCCAAAAAACGGAGGAGGTTCTCAATTCGGCGCGTATGTTTTTTTAATATAGGTATGTTACCTCATATCTCCGTGGTTTCTAAACCGATTTGAACAAATTTTTTTCAGTGATTAGAGGAAGCTCGCGAGGTTGTCCCATAAAATTCTGACTCCAAATCCTCAATCCTGATGCTGTATCAATTCAATACCTCACGAAATTATATGTATATATGGAATGTATGGGATGTGTGTGTGGTATCACCTCGGACAGCCTTACCTACGAATACTAAAGTAAGGTCAGCCAGAAGAGAAAACACATAGGTACAGCATAGTGCCAAGAATACTCGTTTTCTTCGGTTTACGGAGAAGAACCTTCTTCTAGGTTCTTAGGCTAGTCCAGGGCTTAGTTGGGCAAAATTAAAATAAGATGATGATAAGGGAGATGTTATTGTGTTTCGACACTCCAATTCTATCAACGTTGGTCAGATGTCCAACCTCATACTAAGCATTTTGGGCTCTGGCAACACATTACCGGACGATTTTCACTCCTAGCTATAATTTAATATAATCCAAAGAAATAGGTGCACTCGACAACTCCTTACACTGAGCAACAAAGTTTGTTACCAATGATTGATGCCACTGAGATGCAGGCCATAGAGAAGCATACGTCATACAGTGGTGTGCAGGTTATAGAGGCATAAAAGCACTGCTTTATCATCACCATCATCTCAATTCTCAAATCATAGCCGGCCCATACGAATTTCCTTACAGAATGTACCTACTGGGTTAAGGCCATAGTTTAGTACACTGGCTGATTGCGATAGCTAGACGGCACACACGTTTGAGAACATTAAAGACACGGACCAACCAGATATAAAACTCTCAGAGGTTGGTTTCATTGTGACGCTAGTTAAAATAGGCCTTAACTACCTAATGCCTAGGTACCCTTGCGTTGAACCATTTGCACACAACAGCTCTTATCTACAGCTGGCTCCAATAAATAGTTGCCCCCGTATTTATCACATGGACTTATAAACTCAAATACTCAAATAATATATTAATTATTCATTGCAATATTATTACAATACAATAAGATTTGTGTGTAAATTCAGTACAATACTTTACTTCGATGAAATGCAGGACTTTGCCCTTTGTCTACCAGTCAGTTTTATGCCATTTTATGGCACATCACCACCTCTAGTGTATGACACCTTTCTGATTGCAAGATATAACAAAATAATGCTCTATTACGCACAGCGTACGGTTCATTTTACTAAGTGGCTGAAATTTTGAAGCTATCTAGGGCTGCCAGTAAAAGTATCGATGTGGCTCACTGTACGCAAATAATCGTGATTTCGATACTCAGATGGTATGTTATCGATCAGGACGTTAAAGATTCGATTAGTCTTGATCGTGGATGGTTGTTTTGATTTCCAATTTGCGCTTGCGCCGTTTGGGTGCTAAATAGCCGCACGTAGGCTTTACTCTCATTCCACGTTGCGATTTTCGATTTCAATTTCAAATCGTATCGTGTTGCCTTACGATGCGTACGTGTTTCTTCCAATAACTCTAATATTTGATTGAAAATGATGATAATGTAGGGAAAATTAGCAAAACAAGGCGATAACAGAGGACAATTTTAAATATAGGTAGGTACCTAGGTACTCACGATTTTTTTAAATTTTAAAATTTCAATTGAAATAGATCTAGAGTGATGTCAAGGTAAATAGGCACCAGTTATTTTTGCCAGGCTTGTTTGTGGTTTAACTTAAGCCTATATTTAAATAAAAACAAAAGTAAGATTCCCGTTGTAATTATATAAAGACAATTTTTGAGACTTTGTCTATTAAGAAAAAAGTAATTGCACGAAAATAATTCTCTAATATAGCATTTAGGTACTCAATTATTTATATTCTACAGCTACATTGTTACTAACAGCGGCGCAGCCTTTATAACGACTACCAAAGCAATTTGAGCTAAGCTCACGTCCGATCAATGGGTATCTACACATTAGGAAATTGAGTAAACGAATCGGGCCTGTTTATTATTAGTTATTACGTTATCATTTTGTGCGATGCCACAATGCTATAATTTGAATTCACCTTTTTTATCTATAATCGATATTGTACCTTGTGGCGCATCACTAAAGTTCAAAACATGATGAAGTTTGTTTCTGATTTTAATTTTTGGATACTTTCGTAAACGTTTTTAGTAATGTGAACCCAGCGGTCTTGAGTCGATAACAGAGTAAATGACACAAAATGCTGCAAAGGTAATAAAAATAATTCGTGGCAGACAACATTTATCTAATAAGTACTCTCTAAAAGTATTTTTTTTCACGTTAGAGATTAATTTTGATTATTTTATAGCATAGGGAAGTGAAAGGGGCTTTTATGTAGAACAATTTAGCGCTCGTCTGTGGTATTGTCACTTTACGATGATAGTGATCGAGCCATTCGACTATGGAGTGTAGAAGATAAGGAGTAACATCTCTGTATATAAAAATTGTCCGTCGAAATGCCCCACATTGGGGGCGCCACATTAGCATCAAGGTAAATGTAAAAGGAAGCGCCAAATATTATTAGAGTAGGTTTGAGAAATAAACAAGGAAAGAAAACATTCATAATTATTTTGTACAACGTAAGTTGTTGAAATTTTCAATAATTAACCATTTTAGTCGACAATAATACTCATACCCTTTGGTACACCAGCGCCACTGTGGAAAGTTTTTGAACTGTTATTTTCAGCAACCACTGGACACTTTTTCAACTTTTCTCCCAGAAGAGATGTTACTCCTTATCTTCTACACTCCATATACATTCGATGCATTGTCTTCAGGGGCCATTCTGACAAAACTTAAACCCATATATCTTATTGTTTCATTATTGTTGACTTTCGTGTTTTAGAATTTTAATCCTTATTTTAGGAACCTCAAGGTACGTGACATCAAACTGTCATTTTGAGTAATATTGCTTTAAGCGTACTTAGTTAAAAATCTTAAGTACACTGATCTGATATAACTTATATTATGGAATTATTTAATACTTATTTAAGTTATAATGCTCTTAAGATTTATTGATACAGTCCCTGGTACGGGCACAGCCAGTCGCAGCAGATCGCGGTGATGTTCAAGTAGGTGCGATTCGTATAAACTTAACTCGTGACGATAGATGGCGCTGTAGTACTTTTCATCGCGCTAGCGGATATGTCCCTCGGATAGTCTAAATGGTATTGTAGACATCGTATTCTTTGTCAAGCGCTAACTAAAGCGCGCTCCATCTTAGACTGCAATTTTTGATACACATTTGTACTCTGTACAACGGTGTCGTAATCATAATTAACACTATTGATAATTGATATAGCATTGCGTAACCTCTTATTACCAAACTTGCCTCTTTAATAACTTGCCAATGCCTACTTTAGTTTGCTTGTAGTGGATAAAAAATAAAACAAACAATGAGCATTGAGCATGATTGAGCATTGAGCATTGAAAATGAAGAAAATTCAGTTTTAAATTTTGCTATCTGAAAAGTTCCTTCTTTTCTAAACCGGAAAAATAAAATAAGTAGATTTGTTGATTGCACTAATTAAAATTATTATTAATTCGTAACCAGCTGATAAGTTTGGTGATTTCCCCGGGAACTCTACAATTATTCAGGATAAAGTGTCGCTACGTGTAATAAATAGGGGTTTGAAATTTGTATGAAAATCGAACTAAACGTGAAGCTGCGGGCAAAAGCTAGTTATAAATCAAATTTAATTGTATTATTTTATATGTATACTTAATAATATCCATACTAATATTATTAATGCGAGGAAGAAGAAGAATTAATAAATGCGTGTGTCTGTCTGTCTGTGTGTCTGCAACGTTTTAACTTTTAACAGCCCATCTTTTCAACCGGTTTTGATGGGTATGGAGATTGGTTACATTCCGGGGAAGGACTTTTTATCATGGAAATTGAGATTCCCCCGGGAATTAAAAAAAACATAATCCACGCGGACGAAGTCGCGGGCATACCTAATCTAATGTAAATAAATTTCAAATACTTACTTATTACATTTAGCTGCTTAGTAAGTAGATTTATACTTTTAATCTGTTTATTGTTTTAAGAAACAGAAAATAATTAAAATAATATGCCAAGAAAATTATTATAACTAAACAGCATAGCAGTCATTAGTCAACAACGATTAATAAGAAGTTGATAATAAAATTTTTTTTTAATCCACTACAAGTTAGCCCTTGACTGCGATTACACCTGATGGTTAGTGATGATGCAGTCTAAGGTGGTAGCGGGCTAACATGTTAGGGGCATGGCAGTTATATTAAACCCCATACCCCTATGCGGATTCTACACGGCATCGTACCGGAACGCTAAATCTCTTGGAGGAACGACTTTGCCGGTAGGGTGGTAACTAGCCACGGCCGAAGCCTCCCACCAGGCCAAACTAGGGAAAATTCAGAAATTATAAATTCCCAAATTATTGACCCTGCTGGGGATCGAACCCGGGACCTCCGCACATGAAGACAACAGCGCTCAACACTGCGCCACGGAGGTCGTCAGATCAGATTTAATTGTGATCATTCCAATAGCCTCATTGGTCTAGTGGTTAGCGTGTTCGACTGCGACCGACGAAGTCTCGGGTTCGAGTCCCGGGCCGGGCCATAATATTGAAAATGTAAATTGGCGATGTTTCACCCCCGTGCCTCGGAGAGCACGTTAAGCCGTCGGTCCCGGTTATTATAATAAAATAATAAATAATAATAATAAATAAATAAATCCTTTATTGCGTTACATTGTTGCAGAATTAAAAAGGATATAAAGAAATAAATTTAAAAAATCTACGACTAGCAACAACACAATAGGTCGCAAACTCAGCCTAATGCTGGGCATTGGCTACCAATACCCAGCGCTGATTTTCAGTTTGCTGCTGACGAAAATATTTAAAAATTAAGTGCGCCGCTCGACACGCTATATATATCTTATATCTAACACTGTCAATAGATTATAAAAATTACAAAGAAAAAAAAAATAATTGAAAATGATACAAAAAAAACACAACAATAAAAAAATAAAAAGCCAGAGACACTACAATATGTTCCCTCCTGAATAGTGAATTTTTTTTTTTTTTTTTTAATCCACTACAAGCTAGCCCTTGACTGCGATCACACCTGATGGTAAGTGATGATGCAGTCTAAGATGGTAGCGGGCTAACCTGTTAGGGGCATGGCAGTTATATTAAACCCACACCCCTTCGGTTTCTACACGGCATCGTACCGGAACGCTAATTGCTTGGCGGCACGTCTTTGTCGGTAGGGTGGTAACTAGCCACGGCCGAAGCCTCCCACCAGCCAGACCAGGGAAAATTCAGAAATTATAAATTCCTAAATTGACCCTGCCGGGGATCGAACCCGGGACCTCCGCACGTTAAGGCAACAGCGCTACACACTGCGCCACGGAGGTCGTCAAAATATGCAATTATTTAATTACAAGGCAACCCTGATAAAGATATTGGACATAAGTATTTGTTTTAACTAATTATTAAATTTAACAGAATATTATAATATATATTATAATCATAAAAAAAATTTTAAAAAATATATTATATAAGTATATACATATATTATATAAAAAAATATATAAAGGAAAATCTTTTGGGTAGAAACATCGAAAACATAAATAAATTATATTAGTTTTTAATTACCATAAGTATGTTTTGCTGCCTCATTTTGTATGTTAAGGCAAAGAGCATAAAGATGCTCTTTGGTTAAGGTAATAGGTAAATTATCACTAACATGATAATAGCCGTTATAGCCCGCTAACTCGCTTAAGCAGCGCGTGGTGGGTCTAAGGTCTAATTCCCTCCCTTCTATGAGAGTAGAGGCCTGTGCCCCGCAGTGGGACGGGTGGTGTGATCAATGATCATCCCATGACTTTCGTCAGAATTAAACTGTCATTACGGAATGTATAATCAGTTAATGAGGCGGCAATATCGTATCTTATCTTACTAATATTATAACCGCTGAGTACCTAGGTAAATAATAATAGTTAGGTATTACCTCTTTATTGACGCCGTGATGTGCCGTGATGCGCTATTTTGAATACATTTAGCTACTGTAGCTTAGGGTATGTAGTATGTACCATTACATGTAGTCTATAATAATATTATAAATGAAAAAAAAAATTAAATTATTTAAATGATGCGAAAGACGTGTCTGTCTGTCTGCTCAGACCATCTTTTCAACCGATAGTATTGCAATATGTTACAGAGATAGGATGTATCCCGGGGATAGAAGAAGAAGAAGAAGAAGTATCCCGGGGAAGGACATAGGCAATTTTTTATCCCGGAAAATTGCAGAATTCCCGCGGTAATAAAAAAAAACTTAATCCACGCGGACGACATCGCGGGCATCATCGTGTACCTAGATGAAATATTAACAAACTTACGAAGCATTTTGAAGTAACAACAGTCTACAGATTTGCTTAGCTCCGATGTTCTACTCCGTGGATCGTGACGTAATGGTGGCTAAATACAAAGAAGTCGGTAAAACGGTCCACATCCGCGGGAGAGGTGTGAATTGTTAGCGGCGGCAGGAAGCACGCTCGCTTGGCGCCAAATTACCCGACAGCAAACGACCTTATAACAAATTGATTTTTTTTTACTAATATTAAATGACGGGAGAACGATGCCGTGATGGCCCAGTGAGTTTGTAACGCATAGATCTTAGGAATACATCGCAGATTCGAAATCATGTGTGGCTATGCAGAAATGAGAAATCAAAATACCTACATGGGAAGTGAGGCCTGGTGAGAGGCTTCGGCCGTGGCTAGTTACCATCCTACCGTCTTAACCTACCGTCAAAGACGTACCGCCAAGCTTGAAGCGATTAAGCGTTCCGGTACGATGCTGTGTAGAAACCGATTGTATGGGTTTAATACAATAAGGTCATTGGTTTAATATAACTGCCGTACCCCTAATAGGTTAGCCTTGCTGCCCTGTAGCTGCATCAACACTTACCATTAGATGAGATTGCAGTCAAAGGCTAACTTGTAGTGGCGTAAAAAAAATACATAGGTACCTATTATAATAATAATAATATAGTCTTCTAACTACATACCTTGCAATCCAACAAAGTTTAAAGTTAAATTTAAAGTTTAAATTTAAAGATTTTTATACAGGCGCAAGAAATAATTCTTGAGTCATATGTACCATATCTAAGTAGAAAGGCAGAGCCTAATCCTGAAAGTAAATTTTTAAGCCATCCGAAGTATGTTAGATTTATGTACCTTCAAAGAGACCGTCAAGAACCTTAAAACTCGGAGTCCATTTGGACATTTTTTTATATAAATTAGAGCACAGAATACTAACTAAGTAGTAGCCTGTACTCTTATCATTATAACTAGCTATAGCTTACGTTAGGTTCGATTTTTATACAAATTTCAAAGCCCTATTTTACCCTCTGAGGGGTTGAATTTTCAAAAATTCCTTCTTAATAGATGCCTTACGTCCTATCGGATGTCAAATTTCAGCCCGATCTGTCCAGTAGTTTGAGCTGTGCGTTGAAATTGTAGAACAGTCACTCAGTCATCCACCCCGCCCGCAGCTGTTGCCCGCGACTTCGACCGCGTGGATTGAGGATTTTGGTTCCCTAGGGAACTCCTTTCCGGGATAAAAGTAGCCTATGTGTTATTCCAGACTAATCTATCTCTGTGCCAAATTTCATCTAGATGCGTTCATTCGTTCTGGCGTGATTGAGTAACAAACATCCATCCATCCATCCATACATCCATCCATCCATCCAAACTAGATTTATATTATTATTATTATCATTGGGGGAAGATTAGCCAAACAGAAAATCTATCATTCTGGTCTATGGTTTTTGCTCAAGAGTATTTTTGTACTAATTATAATAGGTAGTTAGGTACCTAATAAGAAAGCGGAGAGACAAAATCTTCTTAGCGGCAGTTTTTGTATAGCACCGTAATATCAGATGTGACAGAAAAATCCCTAATCATAACATGATTACACACGCACTATCACACAAAGTGAGACATCACGTAGGTAACGCGTTCAAAGATGATAAGATAACATCCTGGGGGCGCCTGCTACGGCGGGCAGGTACCTACCGCTAATGGTAGGAGGCACGCAACTTTATTGTGTTAGGGAAAACCTGCGACGTAAACGACTCTACTTATCGTGTTTGTTTTATTGCTAATTCATTGGTTTACTGGATGATACCCGCGACTTTGTCCGCGTGAATTTAGATTTTTTATCCCGTTGAAACTTTTTGATTTTTCGGGATAAAAAGTTACCCAGGTAGGTACTCAACTATATCCGCGCAAAAATGATTTTTTATCCTGTTGAAACTTTTTGATTTTTCGGGATAAAAAGTAGCCTATCCAGGTACTCAACTAGGTCATGCGAAAAATTAAGTCGATCCGTAGCTCTGTTGTGGCGTGATTGTAGGACGAATCAACAAACAAACACACTTTCGCATTTAAGTGTAAATTAGTAGTATTGTTCGGCGGTTTCTCGAAACTTTCAAATTTTGGTTTAGCAATATTCGAACTTATTAACAAAAGTTCGATTTGACGTCAAAGCTTGTAGGAAAGGAATTTGAACCAAAAAAGAAGTTTCTGCAGGTACGTAATTACATGGTAGGTACCTACCCTTCAATTAAATTTTACGTTTGAAAAACTGCAGATTCTAAGAATAAATACCTAAATTGGAGTGCATGAACATAATAATTAATAATATATGTATTTTTCCATCATGTCTTCATGTTGCAAACTCAAAAGCACAGAAAGCAAATTTAATTTATTCGGTTAAGACAAAGAACTATTAATTTCTATTTTATTGTTGGTTTGCGTGTAAAAGGGCAATTTCAGAAATTAGTTAATAAGTAATTTCTGTACTTCGGAACAAAACACTTTAAGATAAATTATGTCGTAGCAATCAGGTAACCATAATTATCTTTTTAAACTTTATACAAAGTTACCTGTACCTATTTATGAGTTTTAATTAGTAGCCGCTTCGGTATTTCGTGATTTTTAACCGACTTCCAAAAAAGGAGGAGGTTCTCAATTCGGCGCGTATGTTTTTTTTTACTAACTTATTGCAATAAATAACCAAGGTAAGTATGTTTTTTTTTAACTTGAATTGAACAATTCAAATAAAGTAGGAGCCCAGTGTGCTTAGCATGTGCACAACGAGATTATCTCGCGACGAGAAAGAGAGAAATTTTTCATTTACCCTAACATGGACAAAATGCGGTATATTACAAGAAAAAATAGTCGAACTTTTTTTTTATCCACTACAAGCTAGCCCTTGACTGCGATCACACCTGATGGTAAGTACTAAGTGATGATGCAGTCTTCTTAGACTATACTTCTTATTAGATGGTAGCGGGCTAACCTGTTAGGGGCATGACAGTTATATTAAACCCACACCCCTTCGGTTTCTACACGGCATCGTACCGGAACGCTAAATCGCTTGGCGGCACGTCTTTGCCGGTAGGGTGGTAGCTACCCACGGCCGAAGCCTCCCACCAGGGAAAAACATGTAAAGGTTCGTAGAGAAAAATACCACAGATCATAAGAATTATTACTTTTATCTCTACTTTTGACGTAACGAGACAAGTAACCATGTTAGCTTCGGTAGACAGAGAGAGATAGTGGGTAGAGATAATTTTACTCGTAGTGCGCATGCTAGCCATAATGGTCCCCATTCGACATGTTTGATTCATGGTAGCGTAAATTTTGTTTATATGACCTACATGAGTTAAGTATATATAATTTATGCTAGTAAATAGATAGGTAATTTTCTTATCTTGGGCAAGTTAAAGTGGGCTAATGACTCAAGGAAAAGCGTTATCTTTCTGAAAAACTATTAAAATAATCGTCTAGTATATGTTAGAACAAATTAATGATGTGATTTAAAAAACTACATTTTTAAAAAATTAATTTAACTTACGTAAGTACTATAAAAAGTGGGGCAGTTCCTTGAGGAGAGAAAATCCTCTCGTGGCCTATACCTACTAAGTAAAGGTAAGAAGAGGTGGAGGTCTTGTTACATACATGTATATCAAAAATATTTTAAGACTAGCTGATAGCTGACTTCGTCCGCGTGGAATAAGATTTTTTCTATTCCCACGGGAACTCCTCAATTCCTCCGGGATCCAAAAAATCTCCGGGATAAAAAGTAGTCTATGTTACTCTCCAGGTCCTCAACTATACCCATGCCAAAAACCAGGTCGATCCGTTGCTCCGTTGTGGCGTGAAGGACATACCAAAACAAACCAATAATCCAACTAACAAACACACTTTCACAAGCTTTTTTTTATTCCGCAACAAGTTAGCCCTTGACTGCGATCTCACCTGATGGTAAGTGACGATGGAGTCTAAGGTGGTAGCGGGCTAACCTGTTAGGGGTATGACAGTTATATTAAAAGAGAAAATTCAGAAATTATTAAATCCCAAATTGACCCGGCCGGGAATCGAACCTGGGACCTCCCACGTTAAGACAACAGCGCTCAATACTGCTCCAGGGAGGTCGTCACGTCACGTATGATATTATGAATTATGATACTTCTGGAAAAGCTTGATGTGACCGTAAAATTGTAAAAACCAAAAAAAAATTACATTGTAATCTAACGCTTTTTATCTCCATAGATTTTAAACTGTCGAAAGATTGTGAACCTCTGTTCAATGTTTGCAATACAAATTTTTGAAATATTCATTGTATTCCTTTATGTTTTCTTGTCTCTTTCTTGTAGGTTAGGTTAGGATTTGCATAAATAGGCACACGTTGGTGTTCCTGGTGTGCCTCAGACGGTGAGAAGGGAATATTGAAGTCCCGCGGAGAAGGGTCGATCAGACGACGACGCTGGTGGCTGGGTTGCGCGAATTCCCCGGCCCCTATCCAGCCAAGGTGTTGGGAGGAACACCGTGGGGTTTTAGTCGGTAAGAGTCCGACATAACCTTTGCATTTCCCCAGATGCAAAGGTATCCAAGAGGATTTCCCCACGAAAAAATAAAAAAAAGGTTTGCATAAATAATCAGGACACTTAGGTTTTATCGGGTTAATATACCTAACAGATTACAATCTACCGAAAAATAATGCGTTAAATTGTAATCTTTCGACAGTTTACAATCTCGCTAGTTAGATTATAATCCAACGGTTTTTACAATTTTACGATGACATATACATAACCACCTCTTTGACGACCTCCGTGCCGCAGCGTGTAGCGCTGTGGCCTTAACGTGCGGAGGTCCTGGGTTCGATCCCCGGCAGGGTCAATTTGGGAATTTATAATTTCTGAATTTTCACTGGTCTGGCCTGGTGGGAGGCTTCGGCCGTGGCTAATTACCACCCTACCGGCAAAGACGTGCCGCCAAGCGATTTAGCGTTCCGGTACGATCCCGTGTAGAAACCGAAGGGGTATGGGTTTAATATAACTGCCATACCCCTAACAGGTTAGCCCGCTACCATCTTAGACTGCATCATCACTTACCATCAGGTGAGATCGCAGTCAAGGGCTAGCTTGTAGTGGATAAAAAAAAAAACAATAACTTAACAAATTTCACCATCCTGATCATCGGCGCCGTGGCTTAGTTGGTTAAAGCGCCTGTCTAGTAAACAGGAGATCGCGAGTTCGAATCTCGCCGGGGCCTGCAGTTGTCCGATTGGAAAAATACTTTTTTTAAATCCACTAAAAGTTAGCCCTTGACTGCAATCTCACCAGATGGTAAATGAAGATGCAGTCTAAGATGGTAGCGGGCTAACCTGTTAGGGGCATGGCAGTTATATTGAAACCCATACTCCTAATCGGTTTCTATACGCCATCGTACCGGAACGCTAAATCGCTTGACGGCATATCTTTGCCGGTAGGGTGTTAACTAGTCGCGGCCGAAGCCTCCCACCAGGCCAGATCGTGGAATATTCTGAAATTATATTCAATATTCAATATCAATATTCAATATAATTTATTCAATATAGCTGTACACTATAGGTGTAGGTACACTTATTGACGTTAAAAAATACTTAGACCGTACTTATAAAACATGAAACATGATGGTGATAATCGGTTACGGTATCTTAAAACTAAAGCTAAGAGGGTTCCAAACGCGCCCTGGTCTGAGAAGAGCCCACAACAAACTAAGCCGGGTTTTTTTTTAAATTAATTCCCAAATTGACCCTGCCGGACATCGAACCCGGGACCTCCACACGTTAAGACAACAGCGTTCAAAAATGCGCCTGGAAGGTCGCCTTTTTGGAATTTGATAGCATGATTAATGTTGTGTTGCCGTAAGTATACCTACTTTGTACGAATTATCTTGGGGTAAACAATATCTTTTTTAGTCTATGGAATCCACCACAGGTCGCATAATACCCAAGAGTATTGAATATTTATTTTTAAAAATGTGGTAATGTGTGCTCAGGGAATTGTAACTGGAGAAAATCTTTTTTTTAATTCCACCTAGGTAAGTACCTGTTAGGTACCTATAAAATTTACTATAGATACTAAAAATATTATATAATATGTCTGTCTGTTAACCTTTCACTACCCATCCTTGGAATCCCGGACAATCACAGATATTTTTTTAAAGTAGCCACAGTATCAACATAATTATTATAATATAAATGAAGATTTCCCGCTTATTAATTTCTTAAGCTGTTAATTTTAAAATACATAATAATACTTTAGTATTATTATAGCACCGTCATAAAGTAAAATCGTATAAGGACCTGAATCCAGACGGTTATGGGCCCTGTTAATAAAATATAAACAATCATCATATTATATAGCGTAATAAAAGTGAACATCACTTTTTACTACAAAGGTCTTGGAACGACGCGTCACCCAAAGGGCGAAAACGCCGGTAACCAAATAGCTATAATATGAAGAAGATCACACATCGCACATAGCCGCAAGAACCGCAAAATAGTAAATACCCACCCAAGAGCTCTCTACGACTTTGTCGAAGTACCTTGTGGCTGAAAATGTAATTGACAATTTCCTCCAAGACAGCAATATCTAGATGTTAAAATGTCTGGAATGACTCTAGTGCGGAGCAGTACTGCACGCGTGGATACGGTATAATGGGTGAGATAAGGTTGAAAACCTGGCTAGAAGAAGACGAACTGACGCCAGTGCCGTTTTCTGCATTTAAATTCGTTTTTCTTTTACTTTACACGTATTTTCAGCATTTAAATTCGTTTTTTCTTTTACTTTACAAGTATTTTCAGTATTTAAATTCGTTGCATGCACCTCTGGCGGCTTTTGCGTCTCCTATTTGTATATTTCATGGATACGTGGTATGCGATCACGTTTAAGGACGAAAACGTTGGTATCCAAACGACTTCATAAAATGATAACAATAACCCGTTTTCCAGCTACACGAACACGATAAACGTTTCATATGAAAAGTGGTACAACAATCAAGGGGGATCAAACACAGTGCGACACAGTGCTGCACCGAGTCGTGGTCGGAGCCGCTGCCATATAACCATAACAATAACAAGGGCAATCAAAATAATAAATGGCGGCGAGAGCGGATCGCTTTTTGTTCCCAATTATTTTTATTGGTGTTCTGTTAATTACATTCTTTGGCGAAAGCCGTGCGCGGGCGCGAGTATCGGTGAACTTTTTGTTTATTTTGTAAACGCTCGATATGAATATCAGTTTATCAGTAGATGATGCGCGTAGATTAAGGTTTTTATTCCCGCAGGAACTCCTTAATTTTCCACAATAAAAAGTAGCCATGTCCTTCCCCGGGCTGTAACCTACCTCTATACCAAATTTCATTAAAATCGATTGAACAGATGGGCCGTGAAAGCGAAGCAGACAGACAGACACACTTTCACATTTGTAATATTAAGTATGGATTTTCTACACTAAATACATATGTACTCTTAAACTGATTAATAAATATTAGATTTGAAAAATCTACCATTTTTATTATTTACTGTATAATTGCATTCATCACTTTTTTAAACCCATATGCAAGTTCCTAATTAATATAATAAATGCAAGTGTCTCTGTCTGTCTGCTACGCTTTCACATCATTTTTTACGGGGATAATCCCACGGGATTTTTTCAATAACCATAACCATCTAGTTATCAGAATAATTATTGAGTCTGTAATTCTGTACCTTAGTGAAGATTGATTTGGCTTCAGGTTCTGAAATGCTTTATATAATTCCAGAAGGTATAATATTATATAGGAAGGTATCACACTCGTAAACCGAATCGAATAGCATCATCGACACAATTAACTGTCAGAAAATTGACAAAATGAAAATGCTGATATGCGATATTTTATCGATTAAATATAAACTGTACAAAAGAGGCATGAAATAGTCGTATTCGATAATAATAGCACGAA
Source organism: Erebia aethiops (assembly GCA_923060345.2). Lineage (NCBI taxonomy): Eukaryota > Metazoa > Arthropoda > Insecta > Lepidoptera > Nymphalidae > Erebia > Erebia aethiops. The sequence goes on along the minus strand of OV281090.1, from coordinate 15,647,636 downwards.
CGCCCGAGGGCGAGAATGCACTGAAAGCACAAGCGCCCTTGCGTCAAGTAATGATGTTGTTTGAAACTTTGCCACGCAACGTTGCTTTAGCCTAGTGTTTCAACTCTTGAGCTAGGCTATATTATGCCATAAGTTTTTGCAGACCCTTTTTTTGGTGGAAGATGCATTTTTAAAGGGAAAAATGCAATATTAAATAAAATAAATAATTTAAAATGTTTTATTTCAAATTTTTTGATGATAATTTTAAAATGAGATAACCATATTGCAACTTTTAAAAAAACTTTTTTTCTTGAACTTTTAACTCTTCTGCTAAGCTATTTAACATCACATAGCGCGTAAAATACCTAATAATTATTTATCTTTAAGTAGCAAGTATAATAAGTATAGAAGAGTACCTAATGACACTCACAATGAGCTCCTCCTTTAACGACCTCCCTGGCGCAGTGGTGAGCGCTGTGTTCTTATTAGTGAAGTCCCGGGTTCAATCCCCGGCAGGGTCAATTCGGGAATTTATAATTTCTCAATTTTCTCTGGTCTTGCTTGGTGGGAGGCTACGGCCGTGGCTATCACCCTAGCGGCAAAGACGTACCGCCAAGCGATTTGGCGTTCCGTGTCGATGCCGTGTAGAAAGTTAGAAACCGATAGAAATCTGGGTTTAATATAACAGCCGTACCCCTAACAAGTTAGCCCGCTACAATCTTAGACTTCATCATCATTTACCATCAGGTGAGATCGCAGTCAAGGGCTGACGTGTAGTGAAATAAAAAAAACGAGTTAAAAATAACGCCTTAAAACTACTACTTACTACTACTACTACGTTTACTACTACTATTACTACATTTATTTCATTTTATTTACAGAATTACAGAATTACCTAATTACAGAACAATTTGAAAAAAATCATCAACTTTCGCACATAGAGACAATTTGCTTCGCTCTATCATTACGACATAGCCCTTAATGATTGGGCTACACGCTTGCGAATTCATAAGCGCTTCGCGGCGTAAATAAACAGGTAACAGCGTTTATAATTATACATTATATTGCCGCCTCATTAACTGATTAATACATTCTGTAATGACCGTTTAATTCTGACGAAAGTCATGGGATTAAATGATGTAATTGGATGCATTCTGTCAAGTTTGACAACCTTGTCAATGGTGTTTTAGTGAGTCGAATTTTTCTTTCTTATAACTTCTCTTTCACTATCTAAAAAAACTCCCATTAAACATTTAAAATAAAATCGATGCCATTGTAAGTATAATTTTTATTAAACACTGTAAATTATTATTGAAGTGAAAACTTCTTTAGGCGCGTTGATCACTTTTTGGTAGTGGGTAAACATGTGGAAACGCGTGACCGACACCTCGCGTTGTTACGAAGACTAAAGGTCTTAAATATAAATATAATACATTCGTAATTCAACTTTAATGCTTTAGTTTTAAGGTTTATATTTTAAGTATTTTAAATATTTTTATTATTAATATATATACATTTTCTTTTAAAAATTAAGTAAGTATTCGTTTTCACTTCTATCGGCAGTCCCTACGTCTGCTAATTTTTTTAATGTAATAAGCCGCTTGTAGGAAGTACGAAGTTACGATCCAAAATTTTACGATTACCAATGATTCAGACACTGGTTAACGTAATCGTAACTTTTTGACAATCGTTAGCGCTGATGAATGATGGTGAATCAACGCATTCTTTGAGCTCCATATTTAAAGGTTACGTGTCCGTCAAATTTTGTTGATACAACCCACCCTAATAATCACTTCAGGATTTAATCACACTGTTGTACAATGTACAAATGTGCATTGGTTTAGAGCTCATTTCACCATTTCGTGTATTTATTCACAGCCAGCTCTCCAAACGCTGAATTTGTGACTTTAAAGCAAGCTTTTGGGTCCATTTTAGCAATATTATTAGTTAGCAAAAATATTATTATCAGTGTACGATTTTTAACCAAGTAGGTATACCTATAGTTCACTAGCCAATGTCCGCGACTTTGTCCGCGTGGGTAGAGGTTTATTAGTTCCCGCGGGAACTCTTTAATTTTCCGGGATGTGTTATTTCAGACTATAGTCTATCTCTGTACCAAATTTCATCAAGATCCGTTCAGCCGTTCTGGCTTGATTGAGTAACAAACATCTATCCATCCATCCAAACGTTCGCATTTATAATATTTGCATAGATAAATAGGCACATTTATGGTAAATGCAAAAGGCATATATTTTATCTATGGTTGCCTATTTGTATACTTACCTAATATTTTAAATGGTAGGAATCAAAAACTAATGGTAGGTACCACTCTCATTTGGACTCCATTAATTGCCTGGCGCCTACCTTCACAGAATCACAGATTGATATAATTACAAGCTAATGCACCATGAAAATCCATGATATCCCATAATTCATGCCCAACGTCCATTCGATGGCCTAACGAAGGAAATAGCTTAATTATTTATGAAGGAACAAATTTTATTAAGTGGCCATGGTAATTTAATGGAATAAAATCATTATGGAACCTGATATTTGTAATACGGGAATAATTATTGCTCAATTAAGACTATAATACTTAGCTAAGGCCGCAATTAAGTACAGATAATAAGTTTTAGTCATCTGTGGGGTAGATAACTTAATTTGTAAAAGCTAGTAGCTAGCAAAGCTGTCGCTTTGACGACCTCCCTGGTGCGTAAATTTTCCCTGGTCTGGCCTGATAGCAGTCTTTGGCTGTGACTAGTTACCAGCAAAGACGTGCCACCATATACGTGTACGTAATACGTGCCGAATAGGGGTATGGGTCTAATATAACTGTCATGCCCCTAACAGGTTAGCCCGCTACCATCTTAGACTGCACCATCACTTACGATCAGGTGAGATTGCAGTCAAGGGCTATAACTTGTAGTGCAAGGGCTAATTTTATACTAAATTACTCAGGTAAGCTACTTAGTGAGTAAAACTTACATAGGTAGGTACGTAATTTCGTACAACCCAACATACGTAAAAACCTTCTGGGGGGAGAAGTCGGGTTATGTAGGATTTGTACCTACTAAAATCCCCTCGGTGGCCACCATCCGCATATCGGGAGGCTCCGAGATCTCATAAAGAACACATCGGTGCCTCCCTAGCGCAGTGCCCGTTGGGCTCATCCCGGTGCTCTCATACCTTTTCGTCGTACCTACCAGGAGCTTCATCTTAGCAATAAAAAGTTACCCCCAATACGCAGAACATCAAAATATCATGGAATTAAATTAAGAAAGCTCCGCACCCATAAACAAATTTGTAACAATCAAATCTGTAATAAAACTCAATCTAGGAAATTATATCACAATGGGAACAGGGCCGGCTTTTATTGCCTAATTATTTTGATTTGTTTTCTCTAATGAGAACTATGTTTCGTCTCTCTATTACATACTACAACTCTTTATTTATCGCCCAAAAACATTCATAAAAACAAATTTGAACTTTATTTCATTCTCAGTAAGGGCTGTAGGTGGTAGTTGAACAGAAAAACGAATAGAGTCGTAGTTTATCATTAGTTTTATGGTCTCCTAATTGGATGAAACGGTTGCTTTGTTGATGTCAATCGTTTTGATGTTATGATATTTTTGTATATTAGTTCTATATTGTTACCCTTAATTTGAGCCCTGCACAATAAAAATATCATTATATTTGGTTTTAAATATCGATAGTAGTTAGTAGATAAACTTTCTGGAGACGATGCTAAAGTTAGGGCAATTTTTGCCTATTTTTTTAAACCTTATAAATTTCTAGATGCTGCCCGCGATAGATAAATTTAGGTTTTTTAATCCCGTGGCAACCCTATGTTTTGTCCGGAATAAAAAGAAGCGTATACTCGGAATCTGACCTACCTCTAATTTCTACACCAAATTTCGGCAAACTTGGTTCAACTGTCAACGGATAGGCCGTGAAGAGATAATAATTAGCTAAATCTATTAGCATGGATAAACTGTAAGTAGGTAAGAATCTTTAAAGTTTAAGCCATTGTGTTAATATAATTAATATTTGGTTATACGAATTAATTGACCAAAAGAGAGGCGTTCCGCCCAACACGCCGCCCATCCCATTCGCCCACCGCCTTAAGCGGTTCATTTTATTAATTTACAGAAGTACTGCTATGCATGAAAGTGCTTAGGTAACATAAATGATTCCTTATTACAACGCAGGTGCAATTCAAACGAGCCTTATACATTTATAAAAATACAAGTGTGTTACCTACTAGAACTAGTGTGTACCTGGCTCTACCTACCATAGTAGGTAACTACTTATAATAAGTTTATGGTACCTAAATGGTAAAAATCACTTTGTACATCAATGTCAAATACTCCGTGTTTGTCTGTTTACGGTGTAAGATTTTTATGCTGAGTACCTACTCCCTAGGATAGAGCCTCCACGAGGCGGAGCTGATAATGAAGCTTTTTTTTAGCTCTATGCCAGCCTAATGGAATCATAATACAATATTACTATACCAAATACCAATGCATCTAATGAAAATTTGATTTTCATAAGATGCAAACTGAATCAATCAAACGGTGTAAAAGTTTAGATGATAGATTCTTATGTATACAGTAGAATCTCACTAATCCGGCACTTCAATAGACCGATACGTCCAATAATCCGGCAACCTCTGCCCACGCCTCCCTCGTCCATCCCTAAGCCACGTACATCGCGCTCTGACATCGTCGAGCAGTCTAACCTTAAAACTTATCACGTGCACGTGCGTACATATTTACCTGCTGTTTTCAAGTGAGAATAATCTAGTCAAAAATGGCAAGTAAACGGTTATTTATTATGATTTTTTCTTACTTTCTTATATTTTTCGCCTCAACTGTACCAAGGTGCCGTGGCCATAACTCCGCTTGTCTGATTGTGATTGCGGCCGGTTAATGAGGTGCTTATTAAACAATTATTAATCGCCGGCGACCCGCTGCGCGCACCAATTGCATCCCTGATATACACACTTCTATGCGCGTGACTCACTTTTGCTGGATGTGTAATGTAAACAACTAAACAATTGCAAAATATATTGCAAACTTTTCTCCCGACCGAGATGTTATATCTTAAGTTAGACTTTAAAGTGTATTGCAGTTTAATAGACCAAGATGTTTGTAACTATCTATCGTTTTTTATTATCTTAGTATCTATCACCTCATATTGTTTTAATTTAAATTTAATTTTTGTTTAACATTTTAATAATCTAGATTAGCTTAATTCGTTTACATTGTGTCGCCTTTATTCTTAACTAGATGATGCCCGCGACTTCGTCGGCGTGGATTAAGTTTTTTAAATCCCGCGGGAATTTCAAGAATAAAAAGTACCCTATGTCCTTCCCCGGAATACAAACTATCCCTGTACCAAATTTCATCAAAATCGGTTGAACGGATGGGCCGTGAAAGCGTAGCAGACAGACAGACACACAGACACACTTTCGCATTTTTAATATTAATTATAAATGCGAAATATTAATTATTATTTCGCATTTATTATATGGATTATTCGACCCCACAAAGGATTTGTTACACCTTGCGCACACTATTTGTTACTAGCTTATGGCGGTTTCGACTTTCGAGTACCTACCTACATCGATTTCACATATTTGCTTACTTATAAATAAAGATTAATCTTGTTCTGCATATAAAAAGCCTGCCTGCCTATAAAGTAAAAACCCTCTTACTTTTAGAAAAAGGCAGGAAATGCTATTGACTTCGTCATCTCAACCTATAGACGTCCACTGCTGGACGAAGGTCTCCTGCATGGATCGCCATTCGCCACAGAGCACAGTGTTGTGCCGCTTGTTTCCAGCGGCTCCCAGCTGCACGCTTGAGATCATCCGTTCACCTAGTGGGGGATCCCCCAACGCTGCGCTTCCCGGTGCAAGGCCGCCATACCAGCACTTTGAGACCCCAACGCTTATCGGTTTTACGAACTATATGCCCCGCCCGTTGCCTCTTGAGCTTAGCGACTCTCCGAGCTATGTCGGTGACACTGGTTCGCCTACGGATCTACGGATCGGCTATTGACTTGCTCAGAACTAACCGTGTAAAATTAATTTCATTATTTTCTAAATAACGGTCCAACTAATCGGGCAAGGAATGAGGATCTTCTTTACTTGGTAATACAACCTGTCAATTACAATTCTAATTAATGACGTGGTAATACCAAACAAATAATATTTAAACGGGCAAACTCAATAACTCTTTAAAATGACATGTGTTCGCGGTATGGTTACCATGCTCGGTTCAAATAAACTGGGATATTTCCCTCTTCGAGAAGACAACCATTCTGCTGGTCCAACGCCATCTATAAGATCGTGAGGCAGTCTTGAGTGAGACTGGGCAGTGGGCACAAAGAATCGCATGCCCATGTCCAACGTTGGACGAAAATTAAGGGCTGAGAAGTATTGAAACTTTACGTTTTTCCCTTCCACTTTTAATGTAGGTTACCTTCAAATCAAGAGTGCGAATAGTTACTAGGAAAGAGCGCACCATCTTAGGCTGCATCATCACTTGCAACTGCAAGCATGTCATGATTGCAGCCAAGCGCTAGCCTATGTCAATTAAAAAAGATATCTATAAGGATTTTTTATCCACTAAAAGTTAACCCTTGACTGCGATCTCACGTGATGGTAAGTGATGATGCAGCCTAAAATGGTAGTGGGCTAACCTGTTAGGGGCATGGTAGTTATATTTAACCCATATTAACAAATAAGATGTTGCCTCACAGTTACCATAATATGCTGAGCAATGAGCACCGCGGTCTTAGTGCACGAAAATAGTGGGATTATTTGGAATAGAAAATCTGGACCAATCCGGCATTGATTCCGCGGATGGAAACCCTAGTTTAAGGCGAAGTCCGTAAACGGAATAAGTTATTAGCCGTCCAGGCAGACGCCATACTTGTATTGAAATTGAACCACAATATATTACGTTTGTTTGTTAAGTTAATTGCTAAATGGGGTTCGTTGTATTCACGGACATGTTTTATTGTATCGGCGCCCGCGAGTCGAATAAATTCTCTGATTGTGAAAGATGCGCCTGCTTTCGATGGGCCTTCAGGCCCGCGGCGTGTTATACGAATTTAGTTAATTATTTTTCATTGTGAGACACAAACTCACACATGGCTCATCGCTACGATATCTTCTCACATTAGGATCCTATACTTTTCTGATTAAAACAAAGGTGGACGGAGTCTCCGTGAGTCGTTGGACACAAGCGACTGGCTAAGGACCGTATTTTGAGGAAACCCTTAATTTTTTTAAATAATGTTTGGCAAAAACCAGTCCTAAACCTACATAACATTAATGCATTGATATAATATTTTTACCCTCGACGATACGGAGACGGTATATGTGTTTGCCCTAAGAGGTTGTGTGTTTGTATGTTTGTTTGTGCACTTTTTTGTTACCATTTTTCTCAAAAAGTACTGGGTCGATTGAGATGCGGTTTTTTGCATTATATGTGTATAGCTTGTGAGAAGGTTGTTCGATATATTTTAGGACCATAGACAACCGAGCTGAGCTGTAGTCTATGATTTTAATTTTTCAATATGTTACCATTTTTCACAAAAATTACTGGCTCGATTGAGATGCGGTTTTTTGCATTAGAAACGTATAGCTTGTGAGAAGGTTCTTAGTTATATTTTAGGACCATAGACAACTAAGCTGAGCTGTAGTCTATGATTTTAATTATTCAATATGTTAACATTTTTCTCAAAAAGTACTGGGCCGATTGAGATGCGGTTTTTTGCATTAGATGTGTATAGCTTGTGAGAAGGTTCTTAGATATATTTTAGGACCATAGACAACCGAGCTGAGCTGTAGTCTATGATTTAAATTTTTCAATATGTTACCATTTTTCACAAAAATTACTGGGTCGATTGAGATGCGGTTTTTTGCATTAGAAACGTATAGCTTGTGAGAAGGTTCTTAGATATATTTTAGGACCATAGACAACCAAGCTGAGCTTTAGTCTATGAATTTAAATCTTCAATATGTTACCATTTTTCACAAAAAGTACTGGGCTGATTGAAATGCGGTTTTTTGCATTATATATATTTCGTTAGTACCTAGATGCTGCCCAGGGTCTCATGATGGAGCCAGGAGGTGTTCACAGGAACTCCTTAAGTTCTCATCGTAAACCCGTCGTATTTGATTTCTATTGATTTGTTTTGACAAGCACTTTGTACCTAGATGGAGCTCTGCAGTTCGTCGTGGGTTAGACAAACAGCCAAATAATTCTCTACAAAGGTATGATCAAGTTGGAGTTTATGCTACGGGTGACTACGAGTAGGTATTACAGCGCTTCCCATAATATTATTTACTAACAAAAAAAATAAGATCCACAGGATCAGGAAAGTGTGATACATAGATTATTTTTTATACTACCCACATAAAATAATATATATGCGAAAATGCAGGACATGACAAGGGCCATACATACTGCCAACGCTCGAAGCCATATTGTTTCATTATTGTTGACTTTCGTGTTTTTGAATTACTAGTGGTTCGCCCCGAACTAAGACCTCGCGGCGCCATCTATTGACATAAATGTGAAGTTCTGTTAAAAATACTGAAGCTCATTAAAAATTAAATAATTCCGTTTCCTCACAATATTTATCTAATTTTAGTATTTGTTGTTCAAGTACAGGATATAATTGAAATAATTGATCAAGTTTCAGGCTCATCATTTCAGAAAATTTAGAGTTCTGAGGTCATCTTTGGACGTTAGAAAATCACCACTTTGAAAGCCCCCCATTTCGTCAATTTTGGGGGAAAAATTAAAAAAAAATATTTTTGGACTCTATTCCTAATTATCTTTAAAATGATATACCGCAACCCTATGTAACTTTATAAAAAATATTTTACTTCGCATTCGCTTCTATGAGAGCCCCCCTTGAAATAAAGATTTTTACTATTTTTTAAGCCATATTCGGCGGGAAGCCATTGGTTTACATATTATATTTAAAGCTGAAGTAATTGCGTTCAGTAATTCAGAAGTTATAATGCTCTGACAGACGGACGGACGGACGGACGGACGGACAAGTGCCAATTCACCCAAGTAGACTCAGAGACCTTCGCTTCGCTCGGTCAATAATCCTTATTTTGGGAATGTCAAATTACGTGATATCGAACTGTCATAATGAGTAATAATAATTGCTCAAGGCCCTGTGTAGCGTAAAAGGGGTGTTTTTGTAGCAGTGTATCCATCAAACGGTGAAATAATGTATGCTTGTTAAAATAATTTGCTGTTTTCAAGATGTAACGTAACGATCACAAGTTACGTTACTCTGGGTCGACTAATTTCATATTATTTATCAGTCGCCGGTTATAACGTTTGTGTGATACCAAGATCTCTTCGAAAAACAGTATAATGCGTACGTACCTGGCTGACTGGACCGCCTTCGCCTGGATTCCTTGGTCTCACAAGCATTCACAAAATATATCCATAATTATTTTAACATACACAGACACCGGCCGGTGGACACTTTGTTAGGTTAGATATGTCCGATTGATTGCGTAGTTTTAATATGCACACGAATCACTTATAGTTTGGTTTTCTATGGTGAATGTTAATATGGACACTTCACGATAAGAGTTAAATCCGAGAATAGATTTAATAGCGATAAATCGATGACTTGGCGATATAGAAAAATGGATCTCTTTTCACTTGATGTTGTCGAGTCACCTTCTTTCGTTGCGTAGTCGCGGGTAGGCCGGGGAAACAGTTGGCGTGGCGGTATGACTGGCCGTACGCATCGGACAGTGCAGTGTTGCCCGTGTTTTACGAATTATTCTTAGTATCAGCACTTTGCTAAAGGGTTTGATTGTACCAAGTACGAGTACAAAACATCCCGCCCACCAAAATACAGCTGGTATTTTCTGGTCGATAACATTATTCAATGCTTAACACAAAATTACATTATTACGTTAAAGTATGATATGCTATGATAGTGTGATATGACATTGGACATTAAAAGAGAAAAAATAGAAATGTACTTTTTACTCACTAATCCTAATTCCTAACCTAGTCATATATACGGGGACGATTAAACTATTCATTCGGTAGTGGGCATAACTTAACTAATGGAAGCTTGATTAAGTTATCTTTGGCAGTTTTTACAGTAGCTACACGGACCTGTCCATCAGCTCCAGGGTGTAATTGAACAAGCCTTGCCAGAGGCCAATGCAGTGGTGTTCGAATGTTATCTTTGATCAGAACCATGTCATTTACTTGTAAGGGTTTACAGGTTTTAGTCCACTTAGCTCTTCCGTTGAGTGTGTCGAGGTATTCGTTTTTCCAACGGAGCCAAAAGTGTTGTTGGAATGACTGTATCAACTGCCACCGAGTGAGGCGATATAATTTGACTTCAGTGTGGTGATAAGTGCGATGTGTTGACTCGATGAGCTTGGTTGTAAGGAGGGAGTCAGATGGTAAATGAACCGGATGCGTTTGCTCAAACTCAAGACCAGAATGGCAGATGCGACCGCCCACCCTAATGATTCCTGTGTCATCGACAAACGGATTCAGTTTACAGAATGACTTAGGTAAAACCTGACCATGCCGTAGCTTCAAGAGTAGATCATTGAACGCTTCTGATTGTACATATTTGACGATACACGTCAGTGCACGGTGACGTTCTTTGAGTGTTATGAATGTGTTGAACGGATTGTCGTTAGAGTTTCGCGCCCTGTCGATGAACCGAAGACAACAAGCAACGATACGGATGATTTTGTCAATGGAAGAGATTTTTTTTTGCAGTTGGGTAAACTCTGTCAGAGGTAGCTGTGGAACCGATTCTTGACCTACCAAAACGACTGGATCTGACCTTTCGACTTCTTCAAGTGCTAACGGATGTTTGTCGATGATCACAGAGTTATTAGGTTGCATACTAATAGGTTGCGATAACCATGAAGGCCCCGCCCACCATAAAGAGCTGTGCAATAACTCTTGAGGCAGCTGGCCACGTGAACATATATCTGCGGGGTTATCTGATGAACTGACGTGAAACCACCGTTCCGTAGGGGTAAGGTCATGTACATAACTGACACGATTAGCGACAAATATGGCCCATCGAGACGAATAAGAATGTAGCCAGGATAGTGTGACAGTGGAGTCTGACCACAGATGAACGGTAAATGGCCGATTTTCCGATTTTCTGAAGGTCAATATGTAAAATTCATATAAGTTTGCAAGGAGAACCGCTGCGCACATTTCCAACCGCGGCAATGAGACCCTTTTCAAAGGCGCAACACGAGCTTTCGAGCAAAATGGTAAAATGTGAATAGTATTTGATTTATCCACTATTTTCATATAAATGATCGCACCGTCTGCCGTTTCAGAACTGTCACAAAATACATGAACTTCATAGGACTGAACATCGTCTAAAGGGAGTCGCCTCGGAGTTCGTAATGTTTTTATCACATGGATTTGACTTTGATAATCATCCCACGATTTTACTATATGTGGAGGTGGTGTGTCGTCCCATCCTACTCCAGCCACCCATAACTGTTGTACCAAAGATTTTGCGCGAATAGTTAACGGTGACAAAAATCCCAAAGGGTCAAAGATTTTAGCAATCTCGCTGGGAATCGTGCGTTTAGTGCATGGACGGTTACTGGCAGTGACTTCGAACAGAAAATTATCGGAGCTTGGGTCCCATTTTAGCCCAAGTACCTTAAGAGGCAAATTTTACAGTTCGTCGAAGGAAATAGCATCCAGCAAACAGTCTTCTGGTGGTAAATCGCTTAAAACTCTAATGTCATTACTTGCCCATTTTCTTAAATGAAATTTACCTAATTTAAATAAATTGATAAGCTCCGATTTCGTAGCAACTGCTTCGGTGAGTGAATTTGTTCCCGTGATTATATCATCCACATAGATTCCAGTCCCAGACGACAAAATTGCTTGGGCTAAGGGAAACGCGTCTCCTTCGTCCTGAACTAGTTGTTGGTTAACTCTACAGGCAAGAAACGGTGCGGCGGCTACTCCATAAATGACGGTATTAAGTCTGTATTCTTGGATAGGGTCATCAGCGTTAAATTGCCAGAAAATGCGTTGGTAGTCTCTACGACATGGATCGACCAGAACCTGTCGATACATTTGTTGAATATCGGCCATAAATACGATTGAAGATTTACGAAACCTCAAAACGATGTCACTTATATTCGACTGAAGTTTGGCGCCTGTTAGTAACGTATCGTTAAGCGATAAATTGTTGGCATCTCGCGCAGAGGCATCAAATACCACGCGTAACTTAGTCGTGTGACTTCCTGGGTTTGTTACGCAATGATGAGGGATATAATATCGACCTGCGCTGAGCTCTTTAGTGGGCAATAGTGACATATGCCCGGACTTAAGGTAGTCAGCCATAAATTCTGCATACTGACGATGAAGCTCAGAATCACATAGACGACGCTCGATTGCATGGAACCTTCTCATGGCGATCTCACGGGATCCGCTAAATAAAGGCTCCGCCTCATCCTTAAAGGGGAGTTTGACAGTGTACCGGCCTGACGCATCCCGAGAATATTCTTCTTGAAACTTTTGCTCGCACAAAAGTTCAGCTGGTGTCAATTTAGCAGCTGTTGGAAGCGTGTCAAGTTCCCAGAATCGCTGGACAAGATCTGTAAGTTCGAGATTTCCTCTGGATTGTGTTGTTACTGAAGAATGGCTAACGATAGGTGATTTTCCGAGAAGAAGCCATCCAAAGATTGAGTTAAAGGCCGGTGGATGCGTCGAATTACCTTTAATCCGTTCATTAAGCAGGCATTCAGCAAAGACCTCTGCTCCCAACAGTACATCAATCGGACCAGGAATGTCGAAACCAGGATCTGCCAATTTTAAGTCCTGTATTTGTGTCCAGCTAGATGTATTTAATTGAGCAATAGGCTGCTCCTCACAAATTTTGCTAATAACCTGAAAGTTTCGTTCAAATAAAAATGTATCGCTAGCGCCAACTGAACAGCGAACCTGGCCCCTGACCATAGCAGGAGCACCTCCCAATCCGCTAATATGAACAGAAGTTTCAGAAGGCACGAGGTTAAGACGTCGGGCAGCTTCATCAGTGATGAGGTTATTCTGACTACCTGTATCGAACAGCGCACGAAATTGCATGTAACAACCATCTACATTTAACAACTGAATAAGGGCAGTCGCTAATAAAACAGTTGTGTCGGGAAGCAAGTTAGAACAGGACTTCATATTATTCGTTACGAGGGTAGAATTAGGTGTGGGTTTAGAGTCCTCGTTATGTAGCAGTGTGTGATGTTTGCGCCTACACTTTTGGCAAGAAAAGATTGAGTTACATTCCTTTAACTGATGTGATGATTTCAAGCAGTTAAAACACCACCTTTTTGAAGCCGCTACATCCATACGTTCTGGCACTGATTTGTCAAGAAACTCTTTACACTGTGATATGTTATGAGCTTCTCCACAAAATGAGCACTTATAAACGAATTTCATTGTATTCGGAAATGACACGGTTTTCGTTGTATCCGGTTCTTCGGAGGACTCTGAGGCAAGAAGAGTATGATTCACGTTTGTATAAAATCGCTTTGGTGTAGTTTGGGTTTGGTTACTCTTCACCATAGAATCACGACTAGTAGTTGTCGACTTTGATGATTCTACAAAATGAGCATCTCGCAAAAGAGCATCACATCTAACTTGTAAAAATGAGTTGAGTTCTGCGAATTTAAATAGCTTTTTACTGTTTAACTGTTGTTCAAATTCGCGACGCAACTTTGAATCCAACTTGGATAAAATATGGTAATTCAATATGAAATCCCACTGGTCGACAGGTAAGTTTAACCGTTTTAATATGCATAAATTTTCAACGATAGAATCCAGTGAACGACGCAACTCAAGACCATTTGTGAATTTCAGATTGACGTTTAGAATGTCCCGCCAACATGCGAAAGCTAGTTCACGTTCGTCCTGATAGCGCGCAACAAGAAAATCGTAGGCATCTAAATAGTGCTCGGCAGTCGCAGGGAAGGTCCGAATTACGCTGGCCGCATCGTCGCGCAGTGTGGAGATTAAATAGTGAAAGCGTTCAGTATCGCTTAGCGTCGGACAATTGTGGATGAGATTATTGTACTTATCGATAAACTCTGGCCATTGTTTTATATCTCCGGAAAATGTGGGTAGACTGATTTTTGGTAATTTAACATGAGATGTCCCCTCTTTAGATTCAGATACTAGTGACGAATGTAATGCAGGCTTCGGTAATTTACGATAGATAGATTTTATTTCAAAATACATTTCGTCACATTTTTCTTGTAAAGTTTGATCCTCTTCTGGCCGCTCGGAAAGGTCAATGATTATGAAATGTAATTCTTCAAACTTATTTATATTTACTTTAATATCTTCATAATAAGAAAGAAATAAATTATGTTTGGTGACATCTAAGCCTAGCTCCAAAGTTTTCGCAATACGATTATAAATTATGGTACGCTTTCGACGCAAAGATGGTAAGTCATTCACAGTATACGATTCCTCCAGCACTTTCGAAAAGGATTTAGATTTGCTCAATTTACGTTTACTTTTCGGACAGAACGACATTTTGCTTATAGATAACACTGACACAAACAGAACAAATTGATTCGTATAAACACACAAAATAGAACAAAATACAATATAAAAATATATTATACCATGCTATACTTATGTATCAATCTTCGAGTGTACGTTGAACGTTTGTAGGAAAAGAATAATATCCTATTACTTATGTCAAGCCGAAAATGTTATAAACACCGATGTGAGTTGATTGTTTATAACTTGTATTCTTGCAATAAGTAACCGAATCAAACGATTAGATTTAATTCAACACAGAAGTATTCATCTTGTTAATATATGTGTGTGTACTTCGAACAGACTGAAAAGATATCGAAATGGAGTTGCCCCCTATACACGCCCGCTCGTTACGTTCCGCGAGGCATAGCGTGTCTGGCCAGTCTAAGAGAAGCTTAAATTAGCCAAGCGTACCTACATAGAAAATTATTATGATACACTTATGCACGTTATGTTATGCCATTAACCGATTGATTACTATGATTTACGTAGAATAAGGGACACGAATTACACTTATTTAATTTGGTTGAACTTGACGTTATAGTATCTACAGCAGTTCAATATGGCGAGATTTTAAAATGTATAAAACTACTTCAGAATATTCAGAAAATACCAGGCTGTTAAATATCAAACACAAATATGGAAGTTAAATTAAAAGTTCCCGGGTTTCGGCACCAAAAAGATGTAACGTAACGATCACAAGTTACGTTACTCTGGGTCGACTAATTTCATATTATTTATCAGTCGCCGGTTATAACGTTTGTGTGATACCAAGATCTCTTCGAAAAACAGTATAATGCGTACGTACCTGGCTGACTGGACCGCCTTCGCCTGGATTCCTTGGTCTCACAAGCATTCACAAAATATATCCATAATTATTTTAACATACACAGACACCGGCCGGTGGACACTTTGTTAGGTTAGATATGTCCGATTGATTGCGTAGTTTTAATATGCACACGAATCACTTATAGTTTGGTTTTCTATGGTGAATGTTAATATGGACACTTCACGATAAGAGTTAAATCCGAGAATAGATTTAATAGCGATAAATCGATGACTTGGCGATATAGAAAAATGGATCTCTTTTCACTTGATGTTGTCGAGTCACCTTCTTTCGTTGCGTAGTCGCGGGTAGGCCGGGGAAACAGTTGGCGTGGCGGTATGACTGGCCGTACGCATCGGACAGTGCAGTGTTGCCCGTGTTTTACGAATTATTCTTAGTATCAACACTTTGCTAAAGGGTTTGATTGTACCAAGTACGAGTACAAAACACAAGATCTTTAAGCAGCCATTGACGCATCTCAAAACACAATTTAAAAAAAATCTCTGCATTGAAATTTATTTTAAACATACCTCTTAATTTACCTTATAAAGCAATTTTTCTCCTTATTGAAACTAATAATTTTCCTCTAGAAGTATAAGATAAAATTTACATTTCTAAATCAAACACATTGTCGGTTTAATTTGTATTGAACAGTAAATATTTATTTTTTTACAAATGATTTCTTGCATTTTTTGCGACATACGCTTGCTCGATTTCACCCCCGCGCGCCTGTATTTTGATCTCGTGAGCTCACAGCGCCTTAAGTATTGCTTTAAGCGTTGGCAGAATGGCCCCAGGACCTACGAACTTTTCCCTTACGTTCTGTTTATTACATAAGCTCTAAGTACCTTCCTAAACAGAGCCATAAAAATAACTGAACACTCAAGCATAGAAATTACCAAACGTAAATTATTTACGGACTATAAGAAAGATTAAAAAGACTAACTTCCTAATCACATAAAACATTTACAAATAGTATTCGACCAATCCGCCCAAGGCGCTTGTTTAATTATTTTCGAAGGCCCGCTCTTGCTCATTTGCATAAAAGAACTATAACTTATCCATACAAAAAATTAACCTCTTACCTTCAACTCAATTAGGACTAACCGAAACCGCATGCTAAGAGCTAGTTTATTTTTGAGTCTAAATCATTAGTCAAGCCATTAATTAGTGAAAAAGGATCAGTCATGCTGATTAAATACTAAACAAACTTTAAACCAAGATAAAAAATAGTGTCTAAAGAAACAGTGCTGAAGTCTAGTTTACACACATAAACACAAATTAAAATAGTCCTGAGTCCAGGGGCATACGACCTATCATCGATTAAAGCAGTATTGTTTTAATATTTATCTACTCCAGGATCGAAAAGTTCCAATTTCGAATTTGACAACTATATCGAATTGAACCCTCTTTCGTGTTTGCTTCTCATAACGATACAGTTCGTTGTATGGGAGCTGTATCGTTATGAGTCGTAGCTGTATCGATATGGTTATCTTCATAAATAGGATACCTATAGCTTAGCGGCTCTGTGTTCTGGCACTTTCCCAACCAGTCAATTGATTTGACTTTTTTTTTATTAATTTACAAAGTAAAAAATTATAAAGACGTCCTTGTCGTAGATAAAATCTTGTATGCAACTGTACGTAATTAGTCATTTTAATTCTCGTACTATCCTATTTTGATACTCGGCAAGCCTCGTATCAAAAAACAGCACTCGAATTAAAATGACCCTCATTACGATACAGTTGCATAAATAGCTATTTTGACCTTCGTGTTTTAGAATTACATATTATAATCCTTTTTTTAGGAAAGTCAAGGTAAGTGTTATTTTGAAATAATACCTACTGCTCTAAGCGATGGTAGATATAATAGGACCTGCAGGCCTATTCGCTAAATATTTGACAACAAGTTACCAACCACATACCAACACTCTATTGTTGGAAACTCGTTTAATGGTTGACTATGCTTACCACATGAGTAAAGAAATGATGCTTACGTCACATGTTTCGTATTCAGTAAAATATTTTAATGTCAACTGCATAAAATGACTATCAGATTGCTTGATAGTCACTGCTAATTTTATCGACTTTATGTGGTCAAATTAAACATACCCCGTCTGAGAAATGTTGTAGGAGCAAATGTCAGACTTTTTAATTTGTACGACTAATACTAGAGTTCAATAATCTGTGGAAGGTAGACATTACGTTAGACGATTTGCGATGTTTATGTTTTTCTCTGTGGTTTTTGTTTTGAAGTTTGACCGTTAAAATATAATAAGTTTTTACTTTGTAGAAAAAAAATCTAAATTTTGTCGACTGTCGTACTAAAAGAAAGAAAAAAGTTTACTGCATACAAAAGTAAGTATGAAAATGTGGCATGTCCTAGTAAGGAACCGGTATCTTTGTTCTCTCAAAGACAATGGGACGACGCACTGTGTTCGGATGTTTTGCAGGAACTTATAAATACATCAACTACTGCAAGCGACCGTGCTCGCCTTCTTGCGGTGTCTACGAGGGAATCAAGTTACTGGCTTCAAGCTCTCCCCTCTAAGCATTTAGGCACTCTGTTGGACCACCTCACTCTGACGATTGCGGTTGGTCTTAGACTTGGCGCCAAGTTACAACAGCCACATCTATGCCACTGTGGTGGGTCAGTGGACGCGTATGGTCATCACGGGCTTTCTTGCATTAAAAGTGCCGGTCGTCTATCGCGTCATGCTTCCCTGAACGACATCATTCGTAGGTCTCTTGCCACCGCTAAAGTGCCTGCAGTATTAGAGCCAAATGGCTTGGCACGCAGTGATGGTAAGAGACCAGACGGGATGACTCTGGTTCCGTGGAAGCTAGGAAGGTCGCTTGTTTGGGATGCCACATGCGTGGATACGCTGGCGTTGTCCCACTTGCAGGCGACCTCCATGACGGCGGGGGCGGCGGCCACTAATGCAGAAAGAGCCAAAAGGCGCAAATATGAAACTATAGAAAATAATTTCATATTTGTGCCTTTTGGTGTTGAAACCATGGGGTCGTGGGGCGAAGATGCTAGATCCTTTTTTAAGGATCTATCTTCTCGTCTCACAGAGTCCACAGGTGACCGGAGGGCTGGCAGTTACCTCGGCCAACATATATTAAGTTTGGCTATTCAGCGGGGTAACGCAGCCAGCGTTCTGGGCACATTGCCTCATTGCAGCGGCATAGATTATATTTTTAATTTTTAGTTTTTAGTTTTTAATTTAGATTTTAAAGATTTTTTAAGAAATTGTATGTATAATATACCTAATATAATATAATATAATATTATTGTAAGGAATAAAAGTATGAAAACAAATTAATAACTAGGTATGTGCACCTATAAGTAAAGAATAGTGCGATTTGTGAGTGTTCATATCAAGTGTTTTGGCATAATTCCATGCTGAAGAAAGCCTTCTTCAACATGGAATTATGATGTACGGAATTATGATGTGAAATTCGGATGTAGGCAGGTAAGTCATGAACGCCTTTTTTCTTTTTAGATGGCTCCCTTACGTAGGGTATCCGACAGGCAGTTGGAGATATTAATAGATTTTGCCGAGACCCATCGAGATGTGGCGATGAATAGATTTGCTGGAGGGCCTCTCGGAAACCAGGCGGCTAGACAGGCGTGGGAAACCATTGCCTTAACATTAAATTCCGTAGGCAGTGGAACGACGAAGAGTTGGGAGCAGTGGCGTAGAGTAAGTTATATATATCTAAGCATACTGCATGATAATTATTATGTTACCTATTTAACCTAGCTACTTACCTATTAGGTATTTTATTTCTTACATTTGACCCTAAAATTTACTTTGTCATCTCCATTTACTATAATTATTATTAACCACTAACCATAAAATAAAAACTAACCAAATTTTCTAGTACTGGATTGAGCTTAAGGCTAAAGTTAAAAACAAGGCTGCCAATTCGCGCCGCATGGCCAGGGGCACAGGTGGAGGCCCCAACCGCTTACTACCATTGACTCCACTGGAAGAAAAATTATAGGAATAATAGGCCCCGTAGCAGTCGAGGGGTTGCCTGGCGTGCAAATACCATTAAACGTTAGTTATTCTTTTAATATTTTCTATTTGTTTGCAGTCTCAAATGCTTAATTTATAGTTCTTATCATGTATTTTCTATATATTAATTTATTTTCATATGTACCTACTGTTAATACAAACAGTTTGTACTAGGTACAAACCTATTGTAACATGCCTTTTACTTGATTAAAAGTAATCCAAACACACTTTATTTTATAATGAAGACTAGCTTCTGCCTGCGATGTCGGGGTGTGAAACTTTATCCGTTTACGCAATCAAATGCACCCAGTGGAAGCTCTCAAAATCGACCAGTAGTTCATGAGATTCAACAAACAAACAAACTCTTCAGCTTTGTATATTAGTATAGATAAGCATACAAATCTTTGAACCCTTCAATTTGAAAGTATGTGCATATGTACCTACTTTCTATATGTCTGGTATATGTATGGTATATGTCTGGCAAATTAATCCTTTTTGTTTTAAAAGATGTATCATTGTTAATTTATTTGAGAAATAGTAAATAGATTTCAATTATTATTTTGCAGGCTACTGCTTCCACGTCTACAGATTTGGAACCAACAGCTGAACTATCTGAAACTCAAAATATTGGCGGACCTAGCCACCCCAATTTGGCCTAACAGTTAGGCCGGTGCCCATTAAATTTTAAAAGCTACTGAGATACAGAATAGGCCTGCTGGTCCAAAGCTGAGTCACAAAATAAGACGTGTGCTACGTAGCTGCTCTAATACCGTAGCTAAATTATTACTAGCTAGCCCGCTAGCTAATGCCCGCAACTTCGTTCGCGTGAAGTAATTTTCGATTCCCGCGGGAACTCTAAGGATTTTCTGGGATAAAAATTATTGGTTTGTCCTTCAATCACGTCGTAATTTGCAACAGAGCAACGGATCGACGTTATATTTTTGCATGATTATAGTCGAGTAGCATAGGCTATTTTTCTCCCGGAAATTTAAGGAGTTAAAAAAAACTTATTCCACGCGTACGAAGTCGCGGTCTTCAGCTAGTAATTTATAAACAATGAACTCTATAATAAGGCTCCGGATATTATTTGTTATAATTAAATATGTAAATCCTCCGCGTTCGATGGGTGTACATATTCGATTTTATTTGCCGACGGTGCGTTTCAAGTGGTAAAGGTAATAATGGAAAAGGCCCGAGGCCCGTTATTTATGGCGCCATACATCAGGCCCGGGCACGAGAACAAACAAACGAACAATCAGCAAATGCAAATGGGACTAATGCGGTTAGGTGGGTTGGTGTCTTTATATACTGTGATGATATTACTATTTACTACGTGCTTAGTGTAGTGTACGCACTCATAGTTTCCTGCTTTTCTTTAATACGACGACAAAAACCCGCCTAAGTTATTTAGTTACTTATATATTATATTTCATCATCTCTTAATAATCTGTGGCGGAACTCCTTTTTTCTTTTCCACCGCGGGGAAATCCTCTTGAATATTACCACCTCCGGGCCCCGTGGACCCGGAGGTTATTACTTAATTTTCTCACCACTAGATGGTAGCACTAATATAGCTGGCGTCAATCAAATAGTCGCGTCTGAAGTTGACCGCGAGCGAGACGCGTTGCAATAGCACATTTTCGCGCGTAGCATGTATAATGTACGTTGACAAATGACATCGACAGTTTGTATGAGAGCTGCGCAAACTCGCACCTGAGACGACTAAATGAATGGCGCGAACTATAACCTGGTACTAACGTTACGTACTGACCTAGGCCGTCCTAGCCGTAATCGGTATCTACACGGCATCATATCGGTATTTGCCGGTGGAGTGTGCTAGACATGGACGAAACCAGACCTCTCTCACCAGACCAGACTCTGAATAAAATTAAAATGTAATTTGTAAATACAACAAATTGTTATGTTCATATTCGCAGTAGGCGTAAAGCACGGGAGGTGCTCAACATGTGTCAGGTAGAAACTAGAATTACATGTGGATTCACGCAGAGATACGGGGATATAGCCGCGTGGTACCATTTATTTATTTATTATTTATTTATTTATTTGTATGTCGGTTTACACTATTATTTTATCAATAAGTAGAGGTAAGTATTAGGAAGGACATAAAAAAAAATATTTTTAGCTACATACTATATTCTGTTACCCTATTAAAACACCTAGTAGGTATCATAATAATAATAATGTCCTCTCGACGGAATTTCGGCCACGGCGGCCTATCTCCAGAGAGATTAGACATCTGCGCGGGAGATATTAAAGTGCACAAGTGCGGGCGCATACACAGGTGCACGCTCTGTTCCTTTACTCTCATAGCCCGATGGGACGGAAAATCTGACACGCTGGAGAGAGATCAGGCACAGAACAGGCGGCTTTATGAGCTCTCCGAGGCACGGGGGTGAAACGCACACACAATACCTACACTTCCTTACTCAAAGAAAATTTCGGAGACTTTTTACAATTACTTGTCTGTCATAGAAAATGTCTTAAAAGGTACCTATATTCTCTAACCGGCCTGTATAATCGTGGAACTACCTTACTACCCAGGGTTTAAAATAATCAGCTCAGCTTTAAATACCATTAATATTGAGTCATGTATTTATTAGCATTAACACATTGAGTATAATGGCCGGACAAGTTGAATGAAAATAGAATTTAACTTAAATGTCGCGTCCCACGCATGTTAATGCGACAATAGAGACGCACCGAGGACGCCATGCTGCGCGCGTGCCGAACCGGGAAGTTATGTCCTTTATGTAGGTGCACCATAAATAATGCAATTTAATTATTATCCATATCTACTAATATTAAAAATAATAAAGTGTGTCTGTCTGTCTGCAATACTTTCACAGTCATAATTTCAACCGATATTCATGAAATTTGGTTGGTGTAGCGATAGGTTGCATCCAAGGGAAGGCTACTTTCTATCCCGGTAACATAAATAATGCAATATGAACAACTATAATATTAAATGCGAAATTGTGTCAGTCTGTTTGTCTGTCTACTATGCTTTCACGACGGCACCGCCTAGCGATAAATTACTCTACATAAGTACTAGTAACATAAGTAGTTCCGGAACTATGTCATGCAGAGAACGATTAGGGGTAGGTACATAGGTTTGCTGTTACTGCCAGACCCCTACCAGGTTATCCCGCTACCAACTACCAACATCATTAAAAAAAAATATCCAATAAACACCGGCTGTGTTATGGTAACCCTATCCCAGTATACTATGATGTGACAACTAGCGAGACTTGTGCCATGCTTGCGCCTTTATCTCGCTACAGATCAATTGTATAAGCGGCCTTGTTCACGGCAACGAATTTATTCCCGCGCCTCAATATTATAATTTTACAAATTTATTACTCGTATAATTTCCGCGCTCTGCATCTATGGAAGAGTAATAAAATTATAGAGTCGACAGTATACGATATCAACCATAAAATTGTACAAGGCATTATTTTGCAAGTGGAATTATTTCACTACCTAGGTACCTACCTACTATTACTGTCGTCTATTATAAGTAATGTACCTTTATTTACGAAAAATGTATCAATTGGGTAGGTTAGTATAGGTAGAGTCTTTAGGGAAAACTCACGTTTGATTTTAATAAGTTCAATATTTTAATATACCTACTAAGTAAGTACATATTACACAAAAAAATGTGGTTTTGGATTCGTAACTATTAGGTACGGTGTCGAATTTCCCCGTACCTACGGCTACTGCTCCTGTTAAAAAAGACAATGTAATTATTATACTTAGTCCGCCACACTGCCATGGTCATAATTTTGTCTGATAGCTATCATTTTTTTTTTCAATTTACCTGTAGCTTGAACTAAAGCCAAAAAGTAACTAAGCATCTAATTACGACCAACACATCGTTAAAACAAGCTCATTAGACAAAAATAATTAACTACCGCCGTCCATAAAATTGGCTTCGCCCTAACTTCGACTGCATTCAAAAAATAGGCAATTTTCCGCTCGATTTACCAAAAAACTTGCGTACCCCATCGAGAAGCACATCGTCACGGTCGAAAAACCCCGGTCGATTCCTACCCGCGCCTCATTGTGTTTAATTAATTACTTGTAAACAAGGGCGATGATTTTCGAAAAGTAAATAATAATCGTAGAAAGCTAGCCGGTGTCGGAGTAACAATGGGAGTTGATGCTACGCCTTTTTGGCTCCGATTGTACACGGGCGTTGCTGATTGTTCCATTTTGGGAACGCGACGCTTCCTTTGGAGTCGGAAGAGGTACTTACTAAAATGAATCAATTTTTACAATTTGGGAGTGTGTTGTGTACGGTGCTCATGGAAATACCATTAAAAAATAAATTTATGGTTGTCTGTGAAGTCAATTTACGGACGATAGTTTTACGTGATAACTAGAAGTTCTCGAAGAAGCTCGCGTGGCGGTGCAGGAGCAGAACTATTCGAACTGCTAGTTCTGACGTCACGCGATCGTGCATCTCTATCGCTTGTTCCGCGCTCTCACTTGCACGCTCAAGCTCAGGCGTAACGTGACACTTTTTCGTGCGTGAAGCCGGTGAACCTACTATTTTCATTTAATTTTTGATGTATACCTAAATTAGATAGAGGTAAGGTAAGAATTTTTTTCTGTTGGCGGATTATAGCAAAATAATTGTAATCTTTTCTTGCTAAATGGAGAATTTGTATTCAGTTCGTTTTGTGTGAATACAATTTTTTCAAACACCAACAAGTTTTCAGACAATCCTAAAGACGTATCATGTTCCTCTGCCGAGCGCTTTCACAATCAAAAGCACCTGGCGCCACTCGTAATTGCCTCATGTTCGGGGCGGGGCGGCGACTCGCTAGTCAGCTTCCAGCGATTAGGCGCGCTCCGCCCGTGCATCCCGATCATAGCCCGCAATGCACGATTACATGCACTTTTCTAATAGATATTTAGTCCCTCGGTGAATAAGTAGGTACCTCTCTAATAGGTATCCGATTTCACCATCAGATTTTTGAAGTGAAACTTATTCAGAATCGTTGATTTGAAAATTCAACGAAACGAAAAAGCGACACCAAAAAGAGATAAACCTATATAGGATTTAGCCTGCGAGAGAATGAGATAGAATACAAGCCATATTTATCTCATTCTCTCGTAGGCTAGTTTTCTGAAATT
This sequence comes from Erebia aethiops, assembly GCA_923060345.2. NCBI lineage: Eukaryota > Metazoa > Arthropoda > Insecta > Lepidoptera > Nymphalidae > Erebia > Erebia aethiops. Next base: position 15,623,035 of record OV281090.1, on the reverse strand, counting down.
TGACTGCTGCCGGGTGTGAATTTTTTTATTCCACCTAGCTGATGCCCGCGACTTCATCCGCGTGAATTGAGGTTTTCGGTTCTCACGGGAATTTTATTTTCCGGGATAAATAGTAGCCTATGTGTTATACCAGACTATAATATAATATCTCTGTGCCAAATTTCACCCAGATCCGTTCAGCTGTGATTAAGTAAGAAACATCCATCCATTCATCCAAACTTTCACATTTATAATATTAGTAATTATTAGTAGGTAGATACTTAGACGTAATGATAGAAGAATCAAGTTTCAATCATATCATATTAATTAAATTCTGGAATTTATTTTCTTGTGTCTGATGTGGAGACAGAAAACATCCCAAGTTAGGCCTTGACAGCGATCTCACCTGATGGTAAGTGATGGTTCAGTCTAAGATGGTTGCGGGTTAACTTGTAAGAGTACGACAGTTACCTTAAACCACTATCGGTTTCTACACGGCATCGTACCGGAACGCTAAATCGCTTGGCGGTACGTCTTTGCCGGTTGGATGGTAACTAGCTACGGCCGAAGCCCCCAACCAGACCAGACCAGAGAAAATTCAGAAATTATAAGATATTTTGAAACATAAGATGGTACCTAAAGTTTTATGGAGAGGTTAGGTTAGTTAGTTAAAAACACATTTCGAAAATGTATAAGTATACTTTTATTTGTATCTACATATAAACACGTGGGTACGATAAGATATTGCTACATCATTCTTACGATCTAGGAGACCAGTGCATTACACAGAAAATTTGCTATTTTACACAAAAAAAAAACCATCTTCCACCATAGTCTTTGGCACAATATCTTTGAACAGGACAAAGAATCTTTTCTACATTCAGTTCTTTTTTTTACCTCTAACTAATTTATACACACCGATAAATTCCATACATTTATGTATTTTCCCATTATCTATTCCGACAGGTACCAGCACTTACTATTCTGTGCCTATTTACTTGGTTCAATAAATAATAGTCACAAACATTTTGAGTCTCAAGCGAAGTGAATTGTATAGACTACAGAGTTGTACTCTAGAACCCATGCTTAGCTTGCCATGTGGGGTTTTTAGGGTCTTAAGGGCAAAACACACAGGAAGCGGGCGCGGGTCGGGTCGTTTGTCAGGAGGGTTGAATTCCTTGTATTTATATGGAAGACATCACACGGCACGCGGGTGCGGGTCGGGCGCGCGGCGGTTGTCGCTGTGTGAATGCATCCATATAAATACAAGGAATTCAACCCGCCTGACACCCGACCCGACCCGCGCCCGCTTCCTGTGTGTTTCGCACTTTAGTATACGTTTTCTTATATGGGGAGTTGGAACACCCCATCCCCAATGTACCTACTCCGCTGTAGGAAAATCGGTTCCTCAAAATACACTAGGATTCTAGGGTCAAACTTGGTATGATTACTTCACTTGTTGATTTGTTCAAAATATTCAAGCTCAGGGTGCAATTATATGATTCTCTGGGGGCTTATCGTCGTCACTTAAGGCAGTATTATTTTAATCTTGTTGAAGCTGTTGTTGCAGAATTATAATCCTTATTTTAGGGACGTCAAAGTACGTCATATAAAACGTCAATTTAAAAACTACTGCTTTAAGCGATGATACCCCTTCTCGTGAATGAAACCTACGCTGAACGTATAGTAGGCTTAACTTTACTTGCATGATATAATAAGGGGTGGCGCACATCTGGCGAAGCGCAGCGCAGATCATTCCGCACTGCCAAACCATTAACGACTTTGCTGGCGTTTAAATAAAATCAAAATTCAATTGCCACACCTACTAGTCCCCGAGAGCATTGAAGCTACTTTAGGCCAAAAGTAGCGCCCAGTAATTTCTCTATTATTTTTACGTCTGCAAAGTCGATAATGGTATGGCAGACAAAAATGCTGCTGGTCCTTATTATCGGAACAAAACACGGATGCTGATACCATTACAAGACTAGCTGATAATTTTCATAAATTTTCTCTTTAATCAAATGGAAAATATAATTCTTTCAATACATGTACCAATTAAATAAAACTTTTATTGTGACCATATACGTCTACATTCTTTTGTTCTGCGATTGATGAGCAAGTACATTTTGATAAAAAAAAGGCTATAACACATGTCAACACACATTATTTTTCTATAATTTTCAGAAATTTCTTACTTTGTGTGTATATATCATAGTATATAATATATTTTAGATTAGAAAGTGATAAAGTGCAAAAACAAAATACATTATTAATTACAAATATTTCTTGACTTTCGTGGTAACCTAATTCATTCTTAAATTACCTATGGTTTTTGTGATATATAAGAAAATCCTTGTGATGATAAATCATTCATTAAAAAAAAACTAAAAACACTCTATGTAACTCAACTTAAAATAATATAATCACTTATTAACACATAAAAATCAATTAGATAATTTTATATACGATATTTTTTAATTATGATTTCAGACAAATTGACTATAATTACATGACGAGAATATTTATCCTAATTTTTTTAATATAATATGAAATAGAAATTACCTACGAGTATTATATTTTTTCCATATTCGGTGGTAAATAATAAGGACATTACAATGTTATAAAAAAATCATAAGGAAATATTATGATACTGCTAAAGACAAACGAAAACTATAACATAATTATAATAATTAAGAAATATTATATAATAAAATTATATTTTTATAATATACATAATATTGAAACTTATACAAATCTATTTGATAGCTCATTCAATTAAGTACGAAAGTAAAGTTGATTTCTTGAACTTGGAACTACAATCGAAGTTAACACTCGATTAAACATCTTTTCTAAAATATATGTCGATAGCTCATAACTTGTTATAGTCAAAGTTAAAATCGTTTCGGTCAACGGTTGTTGAACAGTAATTATAACGCGTGCCAATAAAAAAATCAATAATCATCCGTTCTCACTCGAACAATATAACTGTGTACAGTATGAGTGAGACGGAATGACTAGTCTAGTACGCTTTTCGTCCGCTTCGATTCGTTTTGTTATTGGCACGAGTTATACCTTCAAAAATAAAAGCCTATATCAAGCACAGCCTTCAAATATTTAAAAGAAAAAATGACCACAATATTTAGGGAAGATTCTCGCCAGGCCGTAAACGGATCGTGCAGAAGACAGACTCTGAAGTGTCCCGGGTCATTTAGGCCCGATCCAAGCCACGGTCTAACACAAATCCACCCCTAAAGTTATTGCTTAAAACTCAGTTTTGAAAGTGTGTTATTTCAGGAAGCCAAAATATGATTCTCAGTCTCAAGGTCAAGGTTTAGGACTCTTACCTACATTATCATTAACTTTTGGTCAACTCTTTTCCTTCCAGTTACATCCTACGAATACAATGACAGGTGTACAGCTAGCATCAGATAAATGACCAGCTCAATTTAAATATTCTTGTAAGGACTGATAATACTAGTACTGGTAATCTGGTAACCTAGTATTTCATATCTGAAGCTAACTGTACGCGTCAAATATGGCACAAGAGTTCTATTATATGCAGAAACTACTATTTAAACTTCAAGATCATCGTTAGTATCACATTATTCTCTAGAAACATCCACATTATACCGGCTTGTAAGCATTATAAGCATATCCTTAGGAAATAATATCCAACATACAGTACCCGGCAATAAATATTGCACATCGACCTTTGGAAAGAGACAATCGGTTATTTCGGCTTCGTATAGCGTTATCTCTGTCGCACACTACCGATCGGGTACTGTACTTTATTCTTTGTGTGTTGTAAGGTTAGAAATATCAATATTTTGACACGCACTCGTAAATACGTTCCCAAATTGAATTAAACGGACACACGGTTGCAAACGTATACGTAACGTCTCATAAACAAATCATTGAGAACATTGGGCCAAATAGAGTATATATCTTCTTTAGAAATCGATAAAAATAGATGCGTTTGAAGCAATTTTGTGCGTAATTTATCAAGCTTTTTGAAGTGAAAAGGCGCGTTGAGCACTTTTTGGTAGGGGGTAAAAATGTAGATTCGCGTGACCGACATGCTCGCGAACATATAAATATACTACATTCGAAATTAAACATTAATGCCTCAGTGTTAAGGTTCATATTTTAATAATTTTAATTAAAAAAAAATCGTTTTCCCTTCTATCGGCAGTCCCTCTGACTGCCAATTTTTTTTTCTTTTATTAATAGCACACGATCCATACATTTAATTGATCGAGATTCATTTATGAATACAAGGCAACGCGACATGGTCCATAGACGGGCTATAACATTGCCGTTAATATTGCTGAAATCCAGAGCTCAGCAATAATTTAATTTTAGTATTCATATGACGCGCATTACCAACGCTGCATGGTGGCTACAGCGTTGCGTCTAGAAATTTCCCGCTTGTACCAAATGCTTGAATAATAAATTTATCACAACAAGAACATTGTCTACGTGCCTAATAAGTAACGTGTGTAAATTTACCGAAAATCACTATAGTAAATTCGTGATTAGTGTAAAGCACTTGATGGTGAGTTTTATTAATTCATTAACCCTTTTTAAGATTACTTTTAGATGTGTCCTATAAGGCTTTGTTACGATCATTCTTCGATCTTTTGACTACCCGCTACTTGGCAGGGGTATGGCAGTTCATTTATACCTCTAATCGGTTTCTTTGCAGCATCACACCAGCCCCCTAGCCAAGTTACATACGTTTCGTGTCTATTCTCTTTCCACAATCGTTAACGCTATACCATTTACCATAGACTATTCACTTATTTATTTCTCTCCGCTAAAGCGTTAAAGATTATTGAAAAGGGAACAGAGACAACGTATGGAACTTGGCTAGGGGGGGTAGAACTTTAAATCGTTCGACAGTACGTACAACTTTGCCGGTGCAGTGGTAGCCACGGCCGACCCACCAAACCAGAGACAGTTTGAAAGCAATAAACTTGTATATATTTCTTCGGAATGAAACCCGAGATCTTCTACATAAAAAGACTACAACGCTCACCACTGCACCATGAACGTCGTCTTAAAATGCCTCGATAGCATTCAATAGGAACATTTCCCCCGATTGTGTAAGGAAATAATCGTTCGTCAAACGGATAATCCGACCTGTTTAAGGTGTTCATAGATGCCTGCACGTCAAAATGCATGTATGAACTCCATAAACAGTTCGAGCAATACGTTTTAAGCTGTATGATTACGATTTGCTTTGACAATTGGGCCTCAGGTTATTGTTAGATGACATGATAAAATTATTATCACGCGTTTTATTCCTCTCGTATCCTCTTCAGTCAACAAGCAGCCTTCTGGACTATGTCGGGAGTTTACATTGTTTAGTGTAGCAAGTTAAATATTTTCACTTGGTAGTTTTATACAACAGTTTTTCGTAAAACAGTGATTTATAAAAACACACAATACTCCCTAATTATTAAAGTGCTAAAAGTGACAATTATTTTGAATTTAATATTACAGCTTACAAGTAGGTAATAATTAATTAGGTATGTGCGTTAAAATTTTTGAGGCACAAAAACCTTAGCTAATTTGGACGTGCGTGGAACCAATTAAGATTTATCTAATTAAAAAAACTCATCTAATTTACAACACCTATAATAATTTATCAAAATGTTTACTACGCTCTAAATATATAAAACACGAAAGACCAAAAATACGCTAACGATACAAAACTGTCGGTATTACGAAACTTCGATGTAACTCGATTGATACTTTTGCAATAGTTCAATAATCAAAACCGGTATTCATTCGGTTCGCAAGTATATGGCGTCAAACACGAAACTAGCGACGGTCGAGCGACGGCGACAGAGGGGCGATGTGGTACGAGAGCTGGCGACGAATTTCGGGAAGGAATTTCGTCAACTGGCGAATCCAGTCCTGCCAGTCTGGTAGAGCGTTTGCGGTTAAGTCTCTTCAAAAATATTTTATTAAAATTCCCAAAAAATATACTTAGGTACATTTGGCAATCTGAAATTTTAATCACGTATTTATTGAGTAATTTCAATAATACCTGCAAATCGCCAGATTTTGCGGTTTTAAGCGTGAATAAAAATTTTCAAATGGGTACGACAAAACTGCGGCGAAATTCGTCGCCAGCTCTCCGACTAATCGCATCGCCCCGCTACCGCCGTAGCCCCGCCGCCGCTCATTTCGTGCCCATACACTATCTGCCATCCTTACTAAGTACCTACAGTCTCACAAACTGATCTGATGACAACAGCAGACATGAAAAATAAAGTAAAAACAAAAACTAAACATTTTCAAAAATTTGTTCCAATTTTGGCCACCTGGCCAGAAAAGTTTGTGGGACTATGCAATTTTACTTGCCATAAAAACTTCATATCGACACTAGCAAAGAATAATACTCTATCTCAGATTTTCGATCATTGAGTTTGTTTTCATTATTGTGAAATTCAAAATCCCCAAACACTGAGCTACAATGATCTTCCTTGCCGGTGTTGATAATCTATGGATATAACTTTAAGCATGACAATTTTATTTAAGGTACCTATTCGGATGCACACATGAATTAACGGATTTAAAATTAGTCCTCTAATTTATAGAGAACAATGCACAAAGGATATTTTTATACTATTTCATACAAAAATATCCTTGTATGTGTCACCGTAAGATTGCAAAACCGTTAGATTGTAATCTAAATAGCGAAATTGTAAACTGTTGACAGGTTGTGAACCGTTCAAAGTTCTGAGTGTCAATTTTTGAAATATTCATTGTATTTACGTTTTCTTGTCTCTTTCTTGTAGGTTAGGTTAGAGTTCGACATAAATAATTAGGTATGGTTTTATCGGGTTAATATACCTAACAGATTACAATCTACCGAAAAATAATGCGTTAAATTGTAATCCGTCGACAGTTTACAATTTCACTAGTTAGATTACAATCTAACGGCTTTTGCAATCTTACGGTGACATATACGAGTTTATACTAAGATAGATAAGAGAGTTTTCTGTAACCGAACAGGCACTCATTTTGTAGCCAACCGTTAACAATAAGGCGCGATATTGTGACTATCACAATAAATCAAGTTTCGTAATACAGGAGCAGTAGCAATAAGAAATCACACTTTATAGCAATAGCAATTCTAACTAATCGCAATAAGTACACAAAACAGGAACTATTTATGACGGCAGTTATGTCATTATGTCATGGATCGTAAGTCATACTTAGAGCCTTTGTACACGGCGACACTAATTTCACGCAATGTCACCGCATCAGACGCAACTAAAACGACCTGCGTAAAGTCGCTGTTGACACGCGTGGACTGCGTGCAGAAATGTCGTCATGTATAAAAAAGCTTAAAGGAAACAAAAATTATAAAATGATCTAGAATTTTAGCACTTTTTACGCATAAAATTTAAGATCGGAATATTGTTTCATAACAACAGGGATTGGTAAGAACGTTTTTTTTTAAATGAAAATACTATGCTATCGAAATCTGGCTGACACAGTTTTTTTTTAAAGGAATATATTATAATATTATAGGCTAGCGCTTGGCTGCAATCAGACTTGCTTGCAAGAGGTGATGCAGCCTAAGGTGGAGCGCGCTTGCCTAGAAGATGCCTATTCACTCTTGATTTTAAGGTATCATTGACACAGTATGACACACTATTTACATCGAAAGTCTATAGAGCTCTTAGGGATTAAAAAATTACATCAAAGTAAAAAGCGCCTGTGGCTTCGGCCGTTTCGGACAGACCATAGAAACATCTTGAGAATAGCAATGTTTTTAGACAAGTCAATTTAGTTTAGAGATGCGTGATAACTGAATTTCTTTTTTTTTTCTTTTTAAGTACATAAAAATATCACTGGGAAGAACAAATGATATGACATAAGTTGTATAAATGATTATAGTAAAGCATGGTAATTATAGTTCATTGGACTAAATCATTTGTTAGAGTTCGATGATCACCGCTTCTATTATATTATAAGCCTAATGGCTTACAAAACACATTATTAGTTGGTAATCATTTTGTTCCGTAAATGCATTTTAGTACAAAATACATTAAAAGTACTACTACTGACTAGCAATAGCTAAGGGTCAATTGCACCACGGGTGGTTATAGGTAACGTTAAAATTGACCACCTAAAACACCACTTTAGAGTGTAAAGGCCAGCTTCTACTAATTTTAGCATGACTCAAAACTTAAAATTATGGATGTAAAATGACAGTGGCAAAGTGAGTGGCATAAGAATGGAAGTAGGAGGTGCTTCATACTTCCATGGGCATAAGCTTATTTTAGTGTTCTGTGGCATAAGTCAATACTGATTACTGAGTTATGCTACTCACTTTGCTAGTTTCTTGTTGGGCAAGTTTTACTATAACGATAACTTTCTGAGGTGCAACTGGCCCTTTTTGTATAAATATACTATAGTAACGCCCAGCGTACACCTGTACGAATATTGAAACGTGCTTCAGAAGTTTTTATAATATGTTTGCTTACTTAATTACTCTGCAAGTAATTTATATAAAAAGTTTGTATTCATGAGTGTAAAATTGATTTGATAAATCGCACCTATCAAGACAAATCCATGAGATAAACTTAAACGGTTCATTATATGTAGTCACAAACGTGGCCCTTTCAATAAGCCTATTCCCTAGACTGAACGGTCTTCTAACCAGTTAGTACCTTAAAAATGGTCAGTCGAAATAACAATTGACTTTCGACTTTGATACATAATATTGTTTTCGTTCGACCACTTCGTTCTTTTACATATAAGTCTTTCTACACACATAACGCTTGATAACTGTGTAACATACTTCTAAAACTGTTACCATCACTTTCATCAACCCTTCGTGACGTCCTAAGTACCTAATATTTTAAAAATCCTATCACATAGTGCGTATTTACATAAAACTCGTGGACGTTTTGGTGGGCGTGAATTTTTTAAACAATACTTGAGGTTGTTTCGTCACAATCGTCGCTCAGGCCTGACGTAGGTATCTACTCGATAATTCCGCTAATAAACGCCCGCGAGTCAAAGTAAACTTTACGCTTTCTCTATCTTCTATCTCAATATCTTCGTTCCTTTTACGAACACAAATCATTCCCTCGTTAAAACCTCGAATACAAAGTCTTTGTTCACCTCATCTCCTTGCTCCTTTCAGAGAGATAGCGTAGATTGAGGCGCCAAGGCTAGCTTTGGACGCTAGGTGGCTTGAGCGGCGGTTTGAACTGGTACCGGCGTGGGAGACAACGCCCGCGCTGGTGAATCCCGTAACGCTGTATGTCTTCGTAGAAGCTCCGTTACAGTGATAGCGACTTGTACTGTGCCTTTTCCTTCTAGGACGTCCGCCGCGCAGCACATCAGCTTCTGAAACGAACAATGGTTTATGATTTAGCTCGTATTTTAAAGTATTATATTTTTATTTGCATGAAGGCAACGTAGCTAACGGACAGTCCGTTAATGTTGTCTTAAAAAGTTTTCTTTTCTTAGGAAGTACCTATGACAAATGACCATGACGCTTCGTCGAAGTTTTACGGGAGCGAGCGTTAGCTTGAGGTGCTTATGGTTGTAAAAGCACCTACAAGTATTCAGTATAATATTGTACACAGACTAGGTAATATTAATAATTTCGCCTTTTGAATTAATACAGAACGATATTACGGTATAGTACAGCTATAGCGGCCGTTAAATCGCTGACATGTCTTATTAGGTTTCAGAAGGGGATTCGGTTACAATGTTGCATATTATTAAACTACGTTAGGTTTCTGAACTCTTGGATTTACACAAATTTAAAAAAATCGTCAAAGAACACTTGTTGAGTCGAGGCTATGAATTTCTTAGTGACAAAGATATATGGAAGCAATCTACTTTGGGTCCAGCGCCCCAGAGGATATTATAATAACTTATACTACTGTACATTATATATACCTACTTAATGTAATGTTTTATTTTTTCAAAAGAGCAACTGCTGAGTTTCTTACCGGCTTTTCTCAGGCAGAACTTCTTTCCGAACCGGTGGTACCTACAGTCAAAACATGACGTAACCTAAGACATAACGTAAGAGACACCTGTATGTCTTGTCACGTAATGAATAAATTGAGTGTAAGCTTCTTGACAACAATTGGTAGTTATCCGTTGATAACAGCCAAACAGAATCCTGTGAAAAGAACTGGAGAAAGTTCAATAAAACAGATGGATTGCCAATAAGAAATTTATTTTTAAGTAGAGAAAAAAACATCGTAGTAAGTACATACAAAAAAGTACATTTCGTTAACCTGTTAGCCGAAAAACAATCCAAACAAACGCATTCATACAAAATATAAAATCATCGGAAAAAAAACTTAGCAAACTCTTCAAAACTTATCGTAATGAAACGTAGTTAGCACATTAAAAATCAAACTTATTCTAATGAAACCAATCAAGTAACAGAAAATAATCTCTAATTTATAAAAAAAAATACATTCTTAGTCGAAATGGAATAAATTGGCAGACTGGTTTTAATGCCTATCTCCAATCGGCAAGAAGCACGAATTATAATATTATAAAGCCAATGAAACAATTAATTTGCCGACCCGCGGCATTTTTTTTAATTTGTCTTTTAACAATTCAGTCACAAAACATTAGTGTCTTTGCACACGACGGCGTTTTCACGTGCGGTTGAAGCGCTTTAGACGCAACTAAAACACGCTGTGAAAGCAATACAGACGAGCCTGTTTTTAAATTGCTTACAAGTAAACCCTTGACTGCGATTTCGCCTGGCTTCATTGCCTACGTGACTGCGTACCAAAATGCGAAAAGTGAGACCGTTTTACCACAGCTGAAGCCTTCCAGACACAACAGACTAGACCAGATACAATTTAGGTATTAGGTACAATAAATTCTCACCGGGAATCGAAGTTCGATTCCCGGGACCTGTCTAACAGGTGAGAGCACAAAGCGCTCTCCACTGGCGCACCAGGTAGATTGTAATTCATAAGCGTTAAAAAATACGTGAATATTAGAGATGAAACGGATATCCGGTAACTATCCGCTATCCGGCCTATCCGGCGTAAATTTATTATCCGGCCGGATACCGGATGTTCAAAAACTACGACAATTTTCTAAAATCAACTTTAAAATATATGTCTTTGTGAGATAAATTATAAGAAAACGGGTTATAGTATAATAATTATGATGTCTTTTATTTAAAACTGAAAAGTTACAAAATCTCACAAGAAAGTTCGTTCTCTTCCAATAAAAACTTAGTTTTTTTTTGTTTTGTCAAAACTCAAATCACGCAGTTTTCTCAGCAAGTAAACAACTTTTCGCTATGCAATTAATCAGTCATGCCGCCGGCCACGATCACTCACGATGACACCCGAAACCACCGGAATTGATCCGATCGCTTACGCTGTACCTGTGCGGCGCTAAACTTGTCACAACCTGCTACGAGACCACAAACCGGATATCCGGCCGCCGGATATTCGGCCATCCGGCTTCGTAACTAGCTGGATATCCGGCCAAACAACTATCCGTTTCATCTCTAGTGAATATGTGCAAAGATCCAAACAGAAGGAAAGGAAATATAAAAATTAGATCAAGTTTTTCGAGAAGGCAGGAATATATTAGAGCTAAAAGCTCTACATACAAAGGCAGATTAAAGTTCACCGGCAATTGTATGTTTTATTTGCTTCGGACGCGTTATATTTCCGCGTGTACCGTCGTGTACAAAGATACGTTTTTAAGGCGATACTAAGATTCATACAATCGTCTTTCTGATGCCGTCCCTAAAATAACCCATTCTCTGTTTGAGCATAAACAATAATACAACGAAAATGACGAAATCATTAAAACCAGCCACAAAACTCATATATACTACATATACCCAAGCACCACAAGCCAATACTAATATATTATATTTATGAATAAATTATATATTAATCTATATCTTAACGTGTACTTAAGTGTATAAAATTGTTGTACTTGCAAATTTAAAGCTCAAAAATAATGCGAAGTCGAAAATACAACGATATAGAAAAATACAAGGCGAAACGTGATGGTTCCATATTATGTAATTTAAAAAACTAAACTACTAAACAGCTATATAAATTGTACGTTTTATCGTGCTTTAGTAAGGAATAGAACAGATCGAAGATACAGGCAGTGAGACATGGTCTTAGACCTAGAAAAATAAACAACTTGCGAATCTTATATTATGAAACAATTGGTTGCGAATAATCCTTTCAGATTACTAACTTGGCGTTTGAATATTTATGAAAACTTTGGGTATGTTCCGATATACACTGCGAGCACTGTTCAGTGCTCTTTCTGGGGAGAAATTCGTTCCGTTATGGACTGACAGTATACTCCGCAGTATCCTAGGGAAGAGGCCACTTCAATGCGGACACGACCTTCAGCAATGAAGAAGGCGAAGAAGAAGAGAAGAAGATCCTAGGGAAATATATGAATGTCATAAATCGTCGCCATTTTTCTACTGTGAGCACTGGCGTTTTCGAGATAAGGTGATCTCAGTGCTGACCCTGTTCTGTTTTAAACAGTAATCAGTATAGCTAACTATGAAGGAACGGCTTCGCAGTACACTTAATTGACGTCACACCGTACAGGCGTACAGCGCTCGCAGTGTATATCGGAACATACTCTTTATGTTGATTGAGGTCGAGATTAAACTTCAAACCTCTTCTTACATTTAAAAAATATTGTTGCAAACGACACACTTTTGCAACAGAAATACTGTAAGTTTTAAGTAGAGATAATAATGTAAGTAAACACACCAAAACCATAAAAAAACAAACTTGATCAAAATGTTTTAAGCTAGTAATACTCAATAATCTATTAAATGAATTAGTATGAAGCAAAAACTAGAAATAAAATCACATATTTGAAAAAAAACATAAAACGTACATCCATAAACTATTCAAGAAACACTTATAAAATAAAATATTCGAAAAGTGTACATAGTAATATTGAACATTTAACGTCCTACAGTCTTTAATATAAATACATCTTTGGAATGCTTATAAAATTACGTTGGCGATTGTAATGAAAATTTAGACAATCGAAAATAATACATAATAATACGAAAATACATCATCAATACAAAATAATGATACATCAATAATCATAATATTACGAAAACATTACAGCTGAATTCACAATGCTATATGACATTATTAAATAATTAGAAGAAAGTGATTCTATAAAATAACGTAATTTATACCTTTATTTAAAAAATCATAATTTATATAAAAGGTTTATTTTTAGCGACCCTCGAATTGTTTATTATAAACATTGCTATATATGTAGGCACTAGATGGGCCCTTTCATTGAAAAACGCCGGGCATCCGAGCTGCTGAACACGTTCCGCACCTGTCTTTGTTCCCGTCGTAGCGCTGTCACGATCGCTCGTCGTGCAGATAATTTGTTATTATAAAGTTAACATCTAAAGTTTAATTAGTTTGGCACTGTATAATTTTAATTTTAAGGTAATTGTTTCAATTCACAATTATACATTTCCAAAAAACGTTATTTAATCTTCCTATTTAATATTTTTATCCATTACGCAATCATTTAATTTCCGCGGCAAACTGTATGATTTTTTTTTTACTAACTGGCCTTACGGCTATGACCTATATTATCTATGACCGAGTCATACGTTTTCAAGCTTTCATTCAAGATGTTGCAAGCAAGTTCCCGCTTTTCAGACTAGATGGCGTTGATTGCGTTGCTAAAAATACGCCCACATTCTTTGTTTGACAGGGCCCGTCTATGTAAATTGAGGTCGTTGATTATAAACAATATAAATCCAAACTTCACTGAATTAGTTGGCAACACACTTAATTGGCTTTGTTAGGAATACATGTTATCATTACGAATTATTAGTATTAATATTATTTTATATAAATTGTCTTACAATAAATCTGTAATACAATAGCTATAATTAATATAATATATACGAATAAGCCTCGAAATATAAACCTAGAAATCTAAATATCACTAACTTCTATGTACTCAGTATATATGTTTGCTGCCAAAAAAGACGTTTTATGACAAAACTAAATATTATAAACGAAGTATACTTCATTTCATAGATTAATTTCTATTTTTTGCATACTTTACTCATAATGAGAAAAATATGCAAAATATAAAAAACCAAACTACATATTTTGACCCAAAGATGGGTAGGTACATATTTCAAAATATTACTTATACTATTTTGAAATATGTACCCATATCCGAACATATCAATAGTTAACCATAGAATGTTAACAAAACTAGGTTACATTCGTAAAACGTATAAAATACTAATTGTAGGCGTGCAAAACTGGTTTCAAATAAACACTATAACATTACGCGTTTGCATTAAAAATACAATAACGATATGAAGTTTCGATTAAGGCATACAGTTCTTATTATATAAGAAATATTCGACCGAGTGAAATCTCAATTAAATTAATTCGTATGATACTATTATAGCTAAACGCTCAAACTACCAATCATCATACATGTAGATAAAAACTATGCACCAACATTTCGTCAGATATTGTACTTTCGATCTTTATTATCACATCCACAAAAGAATACTTAGAGTAAAACAAACGAGCCATAACAACATCTATGCTAGGCGCTGATCGTGTTTTAAAAAGAATCCAATCATATTGTTTTTAAAATATAACTGCAAGTATTTTAAAATATTAGTAAGATAAGTACCTATTTGTAAAAATGTAATTAAATTATTTACGCCCCATAATTTTCATAAATATATCAATAGCCATGGTACTTTAAATTACAATTGACTACGCTTTTACAGCTATCATTTCATTTTTACGGGCGTTTTTGCAGTCTACAAAATTAAGTCGAGTAAGGCTTTTTTTTTTGCAAAAAAAAAAGCTACCAATTTTACAAAGGAAAAATCTCTTCTAAACTATACTTTCCTACGCCTTATCCGACTTGTGCCAAATATTTAAAACATTGTGATGCTAAGTGTCTACCTTACATGTACATAATATATTTTAAACAACAGTCAGTGGCGTGCACAGGGTTCGAAGCCAGGGTAAGCATTAATTATGTATGAGGGTGAAACAGCCAGTTTCCAACTCCAGGCTAGTGCTGAAAATTTCTTAAAACAAAAACCTAATATCGAACTTCCTTATCTAAGATTTTTGGTCCGATCCGGGAAAGAACCCAGCACCTCTCAACTGCAGTCGAACATGCTAACCATGCTAACAAACCATGCTCAACTACTAGGTACTTAATATATTTTATAATGTGAATTGTAATGCAAAAAAGTACACCAAGAACTCTCTCGTTTCACACCCAAAAAGGTAGGTAGGTACTTAAAATAATAATAATACTATGTAAGTAGATTGTTACGTTACCGATTGCAATACCGATTTCTGAACAATTCCAATAATTTTGTAATCACTAATCACTAAAAAAGTTGTCACATGCTGTTCTCACAATAATTCACGTGTTTTTTTACAAAGAAATGTCCTTGAACGTGTTAAAACAATTTTTTAACGGGACGAAATTCGCAATCAAAACAATAACAACACAATAACTAATATGGCGCGCGCGTTCGTCTGGTAGCCGGCGGAAGTCTCGCTAATTATAACTCTTTTATCAAAATATTTAATTTCAATACTTTAATTACGCTATTATTTGCGTGATAAAATATGTTTACCCCTTTTGGATGTTTAATCGGTGGCCGTATTATGTTTTTTTTAATTTAGACTGCTTTTGAGTTAATACTTAATTAATAATTTAGAATCTTTATAATTTCTTAGAATACAAAATCAGTGGAAAGAAATACAGTAGAAAATTTTAATTTATTTAATAATTTCAACAATTCTTTTTGGTATCTAGGTAAATACAGTTACTTAATTTTCATTATTAAAATAAGTCTTGAGTTGATCACGCAGTTTCCGGAAGCTGAGCTTTTTATTGACGTAACGTCGTGCGTTATGACTAGGAGTGATGACTCACACATGTAAATGTATTTCGTGTTGTATTACTGAATGTGAAACACACATACCTAAAATTTTTGCCATTTTTAACTCCTGCTTGTTCCGTGGCGCCAGCGTCGCGTCGGTTCAATGTTATTATGAGCGTATTGACTTTGGATAGAATTCGTGACAGCGCCATCTTCATGATAATTACAGAATTAATATAGATGCGGGTGGTTATTTACTATAGATGGCGTTTTTATGAATTTATATTACAGTTGTTTTTTTATTATTTTATTATGTAATTTACTTGAGTATAACTTTCATTCAGTTGGGGTAAGCTGTGCTTATTTGCCTCTATGAACTGCACGCCACTGACAACAGTATGCCCACAACTTACATTTTCTTAGCACGGAATATTTTTCTTGGCACCATTGAGTAAACATATAATATGAATCTTTATTTAAAGTGACCAAGGAAGACTAGTACGTTCATATGGAAAGACTTTTTTTTGTAAAATCGTAAATCATATTACAAAATAATCACCCGAGCTTCTTTATGAAAAAGTAGTTGTAGGAATACTGCATAACAGCGAAAAATATACTATATTTGTATATAATTCGCATTTTTAATAAATTCAAGTAACAAAAACAAAGCACAAAAATAAACCTAATTAAGTTCAAAATAAAGCTGAGATCTCGTGGAATAGAATATAAAATCGCCCATATAAAATCGTTTTCCACAACCAAGGGAATAGTTGCGCGCATCGCCCTGCAATCAGTTTAGCCTTCGCTTTCTGAATAACTTCAAAATGACTATTCAAGTTGCACTAATACAAGGCAGTCGCGACTGTCACAATAATATTATTATTTAATTCTCAATACGACTGTCACTTTTAGCGCACTACGCAATTATCCCCAAAAAATATCATAGCCCATATTTTCACGTTCTGCAAACCAAAATAAAAATTATTAAAACTTATTTTTATAGGTAATACACCAATATAAATTTTTACACTTAATGATACAGTAAGAACCGTATGATTAATTTTAAATTCAGATAAAATATTGATGTTAAAAAGTCAAAAGACAAGTATGAATAATTAAGATATTATTATCTATAATATTCGAAATGGAAAGACTAAAGTTCAAAATTTATTTAAAATTTAACCTCTCTCTTTTAAACTAAAGTACAAGGATTAAATGGAATTCATAAAAAATTGGATTTTTATGGATTAAAACTGTATGGAACTATCAAACTTTTCACAAGTACCACATAATATATAAATTATTCAGGTAAATGAACTTGAATGACTGGGCAAGGTATAAAATACATCAAATTCCATTTGTAACTATTTTGGTCCTTAGGAGCCATGCATAACTAATACAAGTGAACTTTAACTAAGTTAAATAGTAATCAGGCCACTAAATCATAGAACAAAGAAGTTTAATAATATTAATAACCCTCGGTTATCATGGACAGCCGGGAAATAACGCCTGCTTTAATGCATAAGCTGTACGGAGTATATTTTGTTTTAATAATCACATCTCTCTCTAAAAGTTCCAATAGTTTTAAAGTACATAAATCAAATATTATTTATGAACTGGGTATATTTTAAAATTCTTTCAATTTTGATTACTTCATGTGTTTACATTACAAACTTGTATTAGTTATATAATGACTTCGCAACTATTCTGCGCATTTCATTGTACATTTACATACATACCTACTTCATCAACATAGCAACAAAATAGTGGAATATTTTCCTCGGTAAAGATACAATTCCTCCTTTCAATACTATCAATTTCCTTTTGTCAGTCTCAACAATCGAAAAGAAAAACGGCACTTTATGAATCTATTTTAATACACTTGAAGGATAGATAAAGATAAAAATGCATTTTATACAAAAATAGATTAGATCGGATGGGATTTTGGAGTGAATCCAAAACTGAAACAATTTGAGATTACTTTTCTTTTTTTCTGTGTTATCATAAGTTTTAATTAGATATTTATCATATTAATTTTTGTTTATTCGTAAGTGTTGGTACATGTTTAAAGTATATCTTGTTCAGAAGTTGCCTCAAATAAAGAAAAAGATTATTCTTGCTATCTACACAAAAACGACATGTCTCTTTACTTATTAGAATTTTACTGGTAGTGAATGACTTATAATTTATTTTGTGCGTTAGAAAGGAATACTGTAGTCCGTATCTAGTGCTAACAGAAAAACGCACCACAGTTTTGCTCAATAACTGATTGCTTTCAACATCAACAAACTTTGTAAGAAGTTGTTGTAAATTTGATTAACTAAAACTTTTGTATTTTACCATAGAAAATGGTTATCAGATGCAAATCGCCTGAGACGTATTTTTGGCCATAGCTCCAAGGATTTTGGGAGGATCAAGATGTAAATATTTTGGAAAAAAACAGACTTAACAAAAAATTAAAAAAGGGTCCTAGTTTAGCTACAAAATGGCGAAAAAATTTTTAAAATCGGTTTATAATTGTGACCATTATTGTGTAGGTGGTCCCTTTAGATTTGGAATTGTAGAAAAAGGGGTATTTACGGGTAAAAATGATGTAGCTTCTATTATTATTGACCGATCGTCATGGTAATGGTGTTAAAAGATGCGGATGCAGGCTTGATGCGGAGAAGTGCTTTTTCGTAAATTTTTGTTTTCATTTTCAATGCTCCGATTCCTGCGGGGACTGCGAAATCTCTGATTTTTTAACCGTGGAATCCATATTTTATAATTAAATCAGTCCACGAATGAAATGCCTAAGAAACGGACTACAGTTTAGAATATTTAAAATTTAACACGGATTTTAATATTTTATTATTAAATTTGAAAGTGCCGGTTTCCTTCTATTTTAAAACAGCAGCCTCAATTAGGTATCAATCACAGTTTAACTGTTACATTATAAGGCAATGTGTGCACTACATTGAAAACAGTGTATTCCAATTTCATAATAACTATACCTACCGAATAACCGCTATGACTATTTGATACATGAATCTATGAACTATATGGTTTATCATATCAATTTATTGGATTCAAATCGCGTATATTATGGGATAAAATTTAGGAAATGGCCATTTTTTTCTATTTCCGTCTTTTTTTTGGTTTTCCACGAAGACCGTTCCGAAATGTTAACACTGAAAACCTTTTATCCTTTTTCCAAATTTATTGTGAAGTAACTAGCAAATTTCAGTCCATTAAAAATATTACCAAATACTACGTAAATTCTTAATTATAAATTCTTGGAAGTACCATAACCAATTTACAGAGGATATAAAATAAGTAAGATGGCCGACATAATAAAACTCCCGAGGCAAAGACACGTGTAGAAAATCCTGTTTTCTCTCTCTGTCGCAGTCTCAACTCGCATCGGCAAATCATTATTATAATTCGCTTGTATATCCAGATTCATCTTTCCTCTATCGTACCTCTCTGAAACTACGTTTTCATTCAACACCGAATCTATTTCATTAATTGTATTTACAGGAAAATCTACTTCATCAGTGTCGTAGATTTCGAAATTATCGCTTTTAAAAACCCCATCACCTTTGCAAAATGGCGTGACAAATTGAATCCTATTGTTCTGGTAATAAGGGCCTCGGATCCTCAGCTCGTTGTTGTACACAGGGGAGTATTGTAAGTTTTGTAGTTCGGTGTTATTGTTTTCGTAATTCAACTGGTACTCTTCGGATTCGTCGAATGTGTAGTTCTGGTTGTCGAAATTGAAATTGCTTATGTACCTGTCTTCGTTGTATCTCGTTTTCACTTGGTAGGGTTGTTGATTGTAGTTGAGTTCGATGGAATCCGGTTCAGCCGAGTCGTTCAGTTGGAAGTTTTCATGGATATCGTTGGTTTCGTGGTAGGGGTCTGGTTGGATATCCTTTGGCGAGCGGCGCGTATGTTCCAGTAGCGCGAATATGGTGGTAGCGACCGCAGCTAGGCTCTGGCCCGCGGCTTCGCCCAGAATGTCGTCGGGCGAGCAGATTTCTTCCTGGAACACACGCCATCCGTCTCTTAGTTTCACATTACAGTTTCGCTCGCAAAAGGATATCTAACAAGCCCTGCAAAACTCGAAATTCATGCCGGTTCGGTTAAGACATAGTGTGCAATAATAACACTCGAATGCTTATTTAGTAAAAAACGCGGAGAAATCGATACAATCACACAGTAAAACGATTTCACGATTGCGGAACAAAGCGCGAGAAAAGTAGCGATAAATAAAAAAAAGTGTGTGTGTGCAATTCACACACTGCGGAAGTGAAACTTCAGAAAAGTAGCCTACGAGAGAATTAGATAAAAATAACTTGTATGTTTGTAACTTTTTGGTGTCGCTTTTTCGTTTCATCGAATTTTCAAATCACAACAATTCTGAAGAAGTTTCACTTCAACAATGAAAAGAATTACTGAATAGTAAAATCATCGCGTAAATGAAGAAATTGTTTAAAAAGTGTAGGTAGAAATAATTAACTCACCTCTTCAACGCCAATTTTCCGACACGCCTCTAAGAAGTTGTCCACGTTTCGTCTGCATCTCGCCATTGTTAATTTGGGCTGCAAATAATGAAAAATAGAGTTTTTAATCTATACTAGATTGAATAATGCCGCAAACAAACTTGAAACACGCCACTCTACCCCATTTTTTATCATAAGCATTCAAAAACCCGGGACAATGTTTACACGGCATCCATATTAGGCTTGGCACGTATTTTGTAACGTTTTGATTGGGGTTAAAATTTACTAAAGAATATAGTTTCCGCGGGAAAATCAAAAAACTTCTTAGTCTGCTTGGATTAAGGCTTTTTTATTTCCGCGGGAACTCTTTAATGCTCTGGATAAAGTAGCCTATGTCCTGCCATGGGATGCAATTTATCTCTGTACCAAATTTCATCAAAATAGCTTGATTACATGGGCCGAGATAGCGTAGCAGACAAATAGACACACTTTCGCATTTTTAATTAGTATGGATTTTTAGCAGGTCTACTTATGAAAGCGTATGTTTTTGAAATGCGAACTGTTCCCAGAAAACGCCAATAAATACACCCAGAAGATAGAACACACAGAATCACACTAATATTATAAAGGACAGATTTGGCTGAAATTTGGAATGGAGATAGATTATACCCTGAATTACCACACATGCGCTACTTTTTATCCTGAAAAATTACAAAGTAATTAAGAATAAAAAACCCCAATCCACGCGTTCGAAGACTAGGGCATCAGCAATAAATTAATAGGCCTATTACACTGCAATTTTCACAGGGCCCTATGCAAAGAGTGGGCGGGGCCGCTAGTTTTGGCGTCGTATTACAAAGCAATAAGGACTAAATTAGGGACCCTGTCTCCCTAAATCTTATTACACTACACCGATTCAAAGTAAGGGTCCCTGTGAAAAGTGCAGTGTAATAGGCCTATAATAGCTGCTCTGGAACCGACATCTTCAGCCGGGACTCTATTGTCTGCACTCTGCAGCAACAACGACGACCTCCGTGGCGCAGTGTGTAGCGGTGTTGCCTTAACGTGCGGAGGTCCCGGGTTCGATCCCCGGCAGGGTCAATTTGGGAATTTATAATTTCTGCAATTTCCCTGGTCTGGCCTGGTGGGAGGCTTCGGCCGTGGCTAGTTACCACCCTACCGGCAAAGACGTGCCGCCAAGCGATTTAGCGTTCCGGTACGATGCCGTGTAGAAACCGAAGGGGTATGGGTTTTAATATAACTGCCATGCCCCTAACAGGTTAGCCCGCTACCATCTTAGACTGCATCATCACTTACCATCAGGTGAGATCGCAGTCAAGGGCTAGCTTGTAGTGGATAAAAAAAAAAAAAAAAAAAAAAAAAAAAAAAAAAAAAAAAAAAAAAAAAAAAACAACACTATACCTGCGCAGGCGACGGCACGTGCACGGAGGCGACGGAGCGCGGCCGCACGTGGTTCGCGAGGTGGCACAACACCACGCCGTCAGCCAGCACGGGCGCCAGCTGCTCCGGCAGCGACATCTTCAGCCGGGACTCTATTGTCTACACTCTGCAGCAACATCACTATACCTGCGCAGGCGACGGCACGTGCACGGAGGCGACGGAGCGCGGCCGCACGTGGTTCGCGAGGTGGCACAACACCACGCCGTCAGCCAGCACGGGCGCCAGCTGCTCCGGCAGCGACATCTTCAGCCGGGACTCTATTGTCTACACTCTGCAGCAACATCACTATACCTGCGCAGGCGACGGCACGTGCACGGAGGCGACGGAGCGCGGCCGCACGTGG
The DNA here is from genome assembly GCA_923060345.2 of Erebia aethiops. Taxonomy (NCBI): domain Eukaryota; kingdom Metazoa; phylum Arthropoda; class Insecta; order Lepidoptera; family Nymphalidae; genus Erebia; species Erebia aethiops. The sequence continues at coordinate 15,600,828 of OV281090.1, read as the reverse complement.
TTCGCGAGGTGGCACAACACCACGCCGTCAGCCAGCACGGGCGCCAGCTGCTCCGGCAGCGACATCTTCAGCCGGGACTCTATTGTCTACACTCTGCAGCAACATCACTATACCTGCGCAGGCGACGGCACGTGCACGGAGGCGACGGAGCGCGGCCGCACGTGGTTCGCGAGGTGGCACAACACCACGCCGTCAGCCAGCACGGGCGCCAGCTGCTCCGGCAGCGACATCTTCAGCCGGGACTCTATTATCTGCAATATCACAAATAGAGGAGCATGTCGTTAAACATTTAGTAGTTAACGGCTGTAAGCGGTAGTAAAAAAAAGAAGGTTTTTTTTTTCACAGGAGTAAAGATAGTTTACTACCGTTAACCGCTTACCGTTTAACAAACGATAGTAAAAAAACAATGCTTTTTTCACTCGCTAGTGCACACGAGTAGAAATTGTTTACTAATATACGTTAACCGTTTAACGGTTTAACGACATGCTAACACCTCTAATCACAAGATAAAAAGATTTAAAATCTTTAACCAGACTACAACACAAACAAAATATAAAATTTTACGTTAGTGTGCAACCCGACTACAATACCGATTCACAAACAATACAATTTTACGTTAGTGTGCATGTTTTACTTGATTTTTACCATAATTGCAGTGCTATGATCACTACACTACCGTCCACTAACGTCCCACTGCTGGGCACAGGCCTCAACTCTCATAGGAGGGAGGGAATATGAAGGGTTCATTTTTTAAAATTTTGTCAGTTATTGCATGGGTCAATAAAGATTCATTTATTTATTTATATGACGCAAAAATATTGAGAGCTTCCAGACAGCTATATATACCAGCCCACTGGGGTAACAGATATACAACATTCTATCTAATTCTTAACCAAAATTCACTACATAGTTTTCACAACAATTCTCACCGATCTCAACTGCTGCAACAACTCCGATTCCTCCTTCTGCTTATCGAACTCCCTCTTCATAGTGAAGCTGAGTTTATCGACCGGGCCCTCCTTATTCCACGCGAGCTTCCCCGTAGGCTTAGTGGCGCCGGTACCTTTTAAGTACGAAACCGTCGTCGTTAACAACTTAGCATCATTCACTGTTCTAGGTATACTCGACTTTAGACTATTGTATCCGAGAGTGTTTGTGGGTGATTTTGTCGGTGATGTAGGTTTCATATACGTATCTGAACCGTTAACTCTAGTATAGTCGACGTTCCCGTTGACAGATGAGTGCATTTTATTGACGTTTCTCGATGGGACGACTTTTTGGACGGGCCGCTTTGTTTCCTCCGGCTTTTCGGTGTTGCCGTTTTGTGATTGAAATCTTCTTGGGGTGGAATGGAGGATGGGTGAGCTCGGTACGTTTGGGGAGTTAGTATTGGATACGGGGTTGGATAAGGAACGGTTGTAAGGTGATACGTTACTGTAGCCGTTGATTGGTGAATGTGGGGATTTGAAATGGACCGGGCTTTGGGAGTGGGGTGAGGAGTCCAGCTCTGGCGAGGGTTGGTCTGTTCGGGGTCTATATACGTCTTGTTGACGCTGCTGTCTTAAGGCTTCTTTGTATTGTCTGTAATGCCAAACACCTTGAATTAGTCATTTAATCATATAAAATTAATTGAGTTTATTTTGCGGTTTATATGTTATTGTAGGTGTGATAAGTTTGTTGTTATTATTGTATAAGTATGGAATTGTTTAGTTTGTTATCATTTGGAGTACAATAAATAGTTTCTTAAGCAATAGTTAAATGTGATTTAGTATTGTTTTCCTCATATTTTACAGTAAAATCCAAAAATAAACGAATTATGCATTAATTATATTATTATAAGCTGTAATAAAAGGTCAAGGTTTTAGTAAAGTTGCAAATAAAAACAATACTTAATTATGTAAGAATTTTTTAGTAAAAAGTTTCTTGACCAGTAGACACAAAATTAAGCTTCGGTTCACTCTTTAAATGTTCCAAAGTGGAAGCTAGCTATAAATATTATTCAATGTAACCATATTAAGGATTATATTTTTTTAATGTTAAAATAAAATATAAACATGCAAAATCCACAAAACTATTACAATACAAATAAGTGCTATTATTATGCCCGTGATTGTGTATATGAGGCTAAGTTCAGGTAATTGCGCGTTCGATCGCTTCTAAATTATACAGGCTATGTGTCTATACAAAGACTGTTAGTCCCATAGTCCAATGTTTTTATGTTACTCATTCTAATATATTTCATACCAGCAGAGTAAGGCAGTATTATTTAGACTAAGTTAACCCATCCCTTATGTTTCTTATACTTCACCATTGTCAAGTAAACCTTAACCGACAATTAGATTTGAAATGTTGACAGAATCCCTATACAATATCTGTAAAATAAAATATGAAATCTAATAGTCTGTTCAACGTAACTCCGTTATGGAGAAATGGGCCCTATAATGTAACAAAATTTTGACGTAAATTCTTTAGGATCCCAGGGTAAAAATATACTCAAATAAACTTTCACCCCACTAAATCTAGTTGACCCGAAAACATTTTGCACATCAACAAACAATAAATATCAATCGATCAGTGTTTAGACATTGCAGCCATTTTTTTACACACATCCACTCACATACACGCCTGTCCGCACAAAAGTAACCACAAGCACGCACGTACGCACGCGTGCCCGCACACAAGCACGCACGAACGCACGCATACACGTATATAATAGATTGCATGTTATTTTATACTTGTAGTCTAATAAAGCCTTTTTGTTTCTAAGCCGTTATAACGCGCAACCAACTGAGCCTTGACATATCTGAATATACCTGTAGGTTTGTTGATGAGCTAATTTACTCTTATCGTCGCCATTCGAAATGGTCCCTTCAGGTGATATACGGAGGCTGAAAGGGACAACACCAAGGGGTTAATAAAATAGGGGGGCGGGTGATGAAAGGGCGATGATGGTGATGAGCGAGCCACACTGAAGGTATTACCTCTGCATCGGCCATCGTAAGAAATAAATGTTAAGGAAAATAAAAGCATCTATTAGATAATACTACAAGATATCAGCTATAAAGTATTCAATAGTAATAGAATCTATCAAACTGGCAAGTGTTACAAAATATCTGCGTTATTAGTGAAAAGTATAAAATTAAGTTTAGATTTTCTTTTATATGACATTAATTCTTTAATTGATATTTTGTAACACTTTGATACTAAATATATAGACCGTAAACATTGCCTAAAAATAAAAAATAAATAAACTAAATTATAGAAATCTTGTGCAAAGACATTTTGCATTTAAATATTTCAAACATAAAAGATGTGTAGAAATCCTAGACAGCTAAGAATTTTGTTTAACAGGCCCATGTATTGATCGTAGGTATGAAAATTTTATCAAATTAAATTTTTCAATAATTGTTAATGTTGTAAATGTTTAATATTATGTTACACTTATTCAAAAGTCTTACGCAATACTGGATTATAATAGACTTTACGATCATGACACGGTCCATACAGGCCGAGGACTGACAACTACACACGTCTAAACCAAACTTAAATTAGAAATAGATCATCATCAACTGCTCCAGTGAATCTACTCAGATTTCAAAACGTGTGTTTTCTAGAACATCCTGTTAAGTGAACACCAAGTGACGTATGAGATAAGCAATCTATATTTTACGATCATTTTACAATTATAAATAAATAAAATATGATAAAATTAAGTAGTATTTATAAATAATGTTACCTATAAACAGTCAGAAATATAATCATTTCAAAGCTTTAATGCTTTTTATTTAGAATGACGGCCACAAATAATGTTTTCTTCTTCTTCTTCTTATTTTGTTCTATGGCCTTTATTATAATGTTTTCTATTTGACGGCAATCTTCGATTGACGTGACGTTTGGACGTCAGCTGTCAAGTGTCAAAAATATAATCATATTCATAGATAATGCTTTTTTTTTTAGAATGACGGATACAAATAATCTTTTCTATTTGGCGGCAATCTTCGATTGAAATGACGTTTGAACGTCAGCTGTCAAGTGGCAGAGACCCAGGAAAGGGCCTATGCATTAACTGACTATGTGGTACAACCTCGGTTAAAAATCCTGACCTCAAAACAACAGTTCTGTTTGTCAGCCATTTTCAGCGGAAGTGATGTTTGAGCGTTACTTTTATCCGAAAAGAGATCTGAGTTATTTGGAAGTCACGCCAAAAGGAGTTTTAAATTAAAAATCAAATATTAATTTAATGTTATTGATGTCTGCTGATCTCATACGTCACTAACTATAATACTCGAAATTATCCTAGTTAAAACTATGGTGATTCTAGAAAGTTCTACATACCCAGTGAGTATAGGCGTGAGGGGTGCTAAAGGGGTTTCACTGGAGAGAGACTGCGTGCGCGAGAGAGCGGCGCCGGGAGATAGAGTCGACGGTGTGCTTGGAGTGGACCTGCCCGACCCTCCGCCTGCTTCGCCGCCCGCTGTGGAAAGGAAAACTGATCTCTTAGAACAATCGAGAAGATTTTGGAATTGAACGATATTAGCGTTACCATAATGTGCTGATTCTGTAGTGCACAATCTCTAAACTAAACTAAAATTAGAGCATTACAAATATTGCTAACCCTTTCATAATACTTCCTAAGGAAAGGGACAGAACTAGATTTAAAGCTGCCATTTTAGTTTAGTTTAGAGAGTGTGTTATACAGAATCAGCCTAACTAATTTAACTAGCATCAGGTGCAAATTCAAATTTCCGATGCACGAAACATGCAAAAACTATTGTTGCGGACAAGTGATAAACAGAAACATTTCGATTTTATCAGCAGTAGGCAAGGAGGTATAATGGTGTAAAAAAAAATCCGGTAGTGGTGTGGTGTAGTAAGATTCATGTGGAACACAAATTTGAGCAAGCGTCTTTGTAAAGCCTTTAAAGGTTTGCGATTTATTCTTATTTTTTTATTACAAGTAATAATTGCGCTTGTTCTTAGGAGAGCTCATGATTAAATTACTTTCTAGTGTTAGGAGTTTCAGACTAAGTAAGTATGGAGCAACTTATCATGGCTTACGCCCTAAGCAGTCAACCGTCGCATTTCCAGATATGGACGCTGTTTGGTGAGCTCATGTATGAACCGGGTTTTGTGGACCGCCTGGTCTTATTGACTCGTCCATATAGACTGAATTTAAAGAACAGCAAGAGATATACTCACCACCATTCGACCACCTCTTCTAAACGCCATCCGTGCAGTACCCACTATCGACCACGTGTCTGGGCTTATGCCTCAAGCAGTCAATGGTCGTGTTCCCTGACGTGATATAGACGCTGTTTGGTGAGCTGATGTATGAAGTGTGTTTGGTTGACCGCCTGGTCTTATCGACTCGTCTATGAACACTGAACTGTTCTTTTAAAGAATAGCAAAAGATACTCACCATCATTCGACCACCTCTTCTCAACGCCATCCGTGCAGTACCCACTATCGACCACATGTCTGGGCTTATGCCTTAAGCAGTCGATGGTCGCGTTTCCTGACGTGATATGGGCGCTGTTTGGTGAGCTGATGTATGAGGTGTGTTTGGTGGACCGCCTGGTCTCGTCGACTCGTCTGTGCGCAGGTAGGGAGTCCTTGTTGGCCATGTTTTCGAGGTACTTGAATATGTGCACGCGCCCGCGCATGCATATCTGGTGGAGAGGTTTAGATACGAAATTAAGACATACATTTTTTATTAATTTGTAGACTAACGCTAGTAGCTATTTAATGCCGGTTTTGGAGCACTTTTTGAAGTGGTGCCCCGCCCCGTACCACCTATCGGCGTTGACAATTGTCTACAACAACTGTACAAAGTTAGATGAAATTCAATATAAATTCTATCCTATCCTATCGTTTGGCTAGGTAACGCCGCGGGGCGATGATAGGTAGCGTTACTAAGAAAATTACCGGGAAAGCGTTCTTTCCCGCGCCCATACCCGGGTAAGGAGGCATTGCCTCGAGGCCCGCAGCCCCCGATTGGCCTACGGCCAATTGGAGAAGACCACGCTCTCCACTCAATAAACGTTACATTCGCTATCCCAAATTTTCGTCTATTCATAAGAAATAACCCACACGTCATGCAAGTAGGTACTTCCTACGAAAATTTAAATGACACTGTTTCAGCGCAGGTTTAGTCTGCGCAAGGTTTTTTTCAGTTCCTTCGTAGTACATTCATCATGATATAACTCTATTGTACGGTGTATCCTATTCTTCTTCTTCTGTCTATCATTTACATGTAGGTACCCTAAACTTAAAAGACGTGACGTCTTTTATATTTTCAAGACTAGTGGGATTTCATCTGAACGTTGTCTAAATGAATTATATGCCGTATATAAACAATAGCTATATCAAATAAGTTCCGAGCGTAACTACTATTTTATGTATCTAAAGTAACCAAGTATACTTAATACCTGAATAAGTAGTAGGTAATAATCATTCAATAGAAGTGGATGACGCGTGCGGGTGTTTACGATGCTATGTTACACACAAACGCATAAGTAACAGGAGTGGTTATAACGGGTTAATTGAATGAGTCAATATTTGGGCCAACCTTTCACTAAATGATAACGCTAGTAGATACGTAGGATAGTTAGAGTTACCTACATGTGTTTCGTATCGGTAGTCGATAAAACGCGATAAAGTAAAAGGTGTCAGCATTTTAAATGATAAGTAGGTATTAAGTATTAATCATATTTTTTAATTTATCTATATATATAAAAATGAAACCCGTTTTCCTTGGTCACGGCATCACGCGTGAATGGCTGGACCGATTTCACTAATTCTTTTTTTGTTGTATTTGTTATTATTAGGAGAAGGTTCTTACAGAAAAAAATATTAAGAAAATCTCTCAGAAATATTGAAAAATATACATTTAATTTTGCATACTAAGGCGGTACGAAGTTCGCCGGGTCAGCTAGTGACCAATAAATTAAAAAAAAATTATTAGTACGTCATACTCATTTAAATAAGGGCACTAGAACACACCAACTAACGCATATTAATTAGAATTCAAATTAATTAAGCATGTTAATTGCCTATAACATGTTTCAAGAGATAACCATTAATATAATTAATACTGTTAAACTATAAATGGACAATTTTGTATGATAAATTACTATTTTCTTTATGCTTTTGCTAGCTGATGCCCGCGAGTTCGTCTGCGTGGATTAAGTTTTTTTAACTCCCGCGGGAACTGCTTAATTTTAGCCTATGTCACTCTCCAGGTCTTCAACTATACCCATGCTATCATCACGTCGACCCGGTGCTCCGTTTCGGCGTGGCAAACCAACAAACAAACACTTTCGCATTTATAATATAACTATGGGGTATGATTCTATTCCTTTTCATCACTGTTTTGAAATCATTTTCTATTTTAAACTCGATGACTGGTCGTTATCTTGTCGTCTGTCAATAATTGAAAGGCGTCAACGGCTGGATAGGCCTTTTATAGAGGCCTTTTATAGAGGAAAAACCTGAATGCACGCGGACGAAATCGCGGGCATTATCTAGCTAACTAACTATGTCATAGTCCAAAGCCGTAATGCCGTCGCGTCGCGATTGGCCTAGGCAATTTTCAAAAATGCTCAGACCGCTTCCTACGAAGCATAAACTGCAGAAGCAAAACCTTGCATGAATTTCAGGCCAATCTCGAAGTGCCTTAATTCCGGCATTTCGGCTTTGGACTATCAACGTCTAGATACTTACTGTAGTAGGTGGGGATACAAGTGGGTTGTTATCCAGGTTTAATGTGATGATGGTGCTCATGTTGCGAAGCTCCAGGGGCAGGGAGGATATGCAGTTACAGCTCACGTCCAAGTGTTCCAGACGAAGGTATGTGATCTCTGGAATACAAGAAAGCCGTAGGTCTATAAATAAAAATTCTTTCCAAAAAACCGACTTCCAACGCCACTGTAGAGTAATAATTTTTATTGTTAGTTGTTGAGGATTTGGAGTCAGAATTTATTATGGTACCACCTCGAGAGTTTCCTCTAAAGACTGATAGAAAAAGAAATCTAATCGGTTCAGAAACCACGGAGATATGCGCCGAAATACATTTTAAAAAAAAATACGCGCCGAATTGAGAACCTCCTCCTTCTTAGAAGTCGCTAAAAAAAAATCACGAGGATTTTTTTCGCCTAGTCTTAAAGGAAATTGTAATTTCAGAAAACCGATTTTTTTTTTGTGAAAGTTGAAATAGCTCGCGCGCCCTGAAGAGTAGAAACGAAAACCAAAAAGTAGATACTACTTTACTACCAGGATTTTTAACGGGATTTTTACGGACGAAGGCACGAGCATTAGCTAGTAATTAAATAATAAATTGTATCATACCTATGCAATAATATCAAGGAAAATAATTTTTTTTTTTTTTTTTTTTTTTTTATCCACTACAAGTTAGCCCTTGACTGCGATCTCACCTGATGGTTAGTGATGATGCAGTCTAAGATGGTAGCGGGCTAACCTGTTATAGGGGCATGGCAGTTATATTAAACCCATACCCCTTCGGTTTCTACACGGCATCGTACCGGAACGCTAAATCGCTTGGCGGCACGTCTTTGCCGGTAGGGTGGTAACTAGCCACGGCCGAAGCCTCCCACCAGACCAGACCAGGGAAAATTCAGAAATTATAAATTCCCAAATTGACCCTGCCGGGGATCGAACCCAGGACCTCCGCACGTTAAGGCAACAGCGCTACACACTGCGCCACGGAGGTCGTCAAATTCAGGAAGTTTGTATGCAACAAACAGTTTATAATAAAAAGGGAAGACCCGTGGGTTTCAAGGAATTGGACGAAACGATACGAAAAATATAACATGAGTCGTGACTAACTACCGAGAATTTACAGTCTAGGACTAAATGAATAAGAACCGATTAAATGTAAGCCAGCCTACTTTGATAGGCAACAAAAAATCCAATTTGGTCTCAATTGAAATCATCTGACAGAAGCTCCTCCGACCTCCGTGGCGCAATGTGTAGCGCTGTTGCCTTAACGTGCGGAGGTCCCGGGTTCGATCCCCGGCAGGGTCAATTTGGGAATTAATAATTTCTGAATTTTCCCTGGTCTGGCCTGGTGGGAGGCTTCGGCCGTGGCTACCACCCTACTGGCAAAGACGTGCCGCCAAGCGATTTAGCGTTCCGGTACGATGCCGTGTAGAAACCGAAGGGGTTTAATATAACTGCTATGCCCCTAACAGGATAGCCCGCTACCATCCTAGACTGCATCATAACTTACCATCAAGTGAGATCGTAGTCAAGGGCTAACTTGAAGCTGATAAAAAAAAACTGAAGGTTACTATTAAAAGCTTGGATTGACTAAAAATAATACTCACGTAATGGCAACAGTCCTAATTGGTTATTACTAAGGTCCAAACACCGTAGCCCCGCACAGTCCCCGAGCGTCATAGGGACTTGTGTTAGCCTATTGTTGGAAGCGTCTAGTTCTGCTAATGTGGTCATCTTTCCTATTTCCTTTGGTAGACTTGTGAGGACGTTATCTGGCACTAGGAGGACTTGAAGTGGCATGAGGCATACCTCTCGGGGAAGCTCCGTGAGCTGGTTTGAACTGTGAACAAAAAATAATAGAATAAAGAACTAAATATTTATACACTTACACAAGAAATTGAGAACCCTAATTAATTTTCACATGGACAGTTTCACTTCACTGAGGGTTGATAGTTGATACCGAAGAAATATTAATGTGCCCTTATAAAGTGGAAGAGAAGTGTGGCGCGGACCGCAACATCATTTGATGGGCCTAACATTGGATATGTTAGCCCTATCCAAAAAAGATTAAATCCTTTAAAAAATGATTTAGCGTTCCGGTACGATGCCGCGTAGAAACCGAAGGGGTATGGGTATTAAAACTGCCATGCCCCTAACAGGTTAGCCCGCTACCATCTTAGACTGCATCATCACTTATCATCAGGTGAGATCGTAGTCAAGGGCTAGCTTGTAGTGGATAAAAAAATAAATGTTTAAAAGCTTTATAAAGTATTGACTGGCTTCCAAATTCTCCTATTTAATCTTTGGACTATTTTCGTCTTATAAACCTACACTAGCATGAGATTGCATACTATATTATGATGTTGGAGCGTAAATCGTTCCTCGCCTAACCTAATAGTGCGGGCGCCTCTGATGCCAAGAGTTAGCGTAAATATTGATATTATGAACTCGCATGAATTAGAACGAAATTAAAATTGTACTTCTAAAGCTTTACAACTTTGGCAACGCATTCGGTACTATCCACACCCCATGATGCGAGTGCATAAAGCAATCAAACTATGACTGCTGTTTGACTTTGACTTAAGGCCCTGTGTAGCGTAAAAGGGGGTTTTTAAAAGCAGTGTATCCATCAAACGGTGACATAATGTATGCTTGTAAAAATAATGTGCTGTTTTCAAGACCTTTGAGCGGCCATTGACGCATCTCAAAACACAATTTTAAAACTGCATTGAAATTTATTTTAAACATAACATACCGGCATTTTTCTCCTTATTGAAACCAATAATTAGCTCTAGAAATAAAAGGTAAAATTCATATTTCTAATTCAAACACATTGTCGGATTCATTTGTATTGAAAAGTAAATATTATTATTTTTTAAAAATTATTTCATGCATTTTTTGCAACATGCGCTTGCTCGATTTCACCCCCGCGCGCCTGTGTCAGAGTTCAAAGCGCCTTAACTGAAAAAACTTCTACTTGGTTTTGGAATTCTAGACAAGCCACCACTCAACCTAGATTTCATCATTGCTTTTCACCAGGCATGATAGACATGATATCGGATACCGAACAGCAAGGACCACGCAGCATAAAATATACCCATTGTTAGCACGCGTTATTTTTGAGCAAAAAATATTCGGGAAAATTAATTTCCAACACCAAGCGAAACTCGGTCAAGCTCTTGCTCGGCCTTTGTTAAAACTTTACTCTTTATAAAAATGTTCCCTGTGGAAAAATTGCCTTGCTTTCATGTCCTGTCTCTTGAGTTTTAGCTCTATGTAGAAAACCGTTGATGTGCGATGTTAATGAGGGATTTTCCGACGTAACTCAGAAATGTTCAGTTCCTCAGTTTTTACTTTAAAGACAGACATCAAAGTGCTTTCACATTTTATGTATCGCCGTGATGTTTATGTAAGAATCATTAACTAGAGCGGATAAAATAATGTTCGCTGTGTGGTTATTGGCGTAAATATGTGTAATGAATTAAAATTATAACGAATCTGAGTTACAGTGTCAGTTATAATTCCGATATTTATAGTGCCAACTATACGTCACTATAATCACTTTTAACAGAACCATTCAATCGATATATTTTTTCGAAATGGCTGTGAGACTTGGAAAATCCGAGAACTAAGACATGACAAAAAATGGAGGCTTCTAAAATGTAGCACATTGACTAATGTAACTATCCCTGAAAAATTTTAAACGATAAAGTCCGACACATGTATAGTCCGTGAAACTTTTCTGAGATGCAATCATGTAAGGATTGTCGATGAAATCGTTAAAGTTCGGGTTCAAAGTAAAATAAACCATAACAGCATTGAATTAGAGCTCAATTTCATGTATCCATTATCATACGTTTAGGTATGTACGCAGTACGATACCCTAAACGTATGAGAATTGAGAATGGATACATGGAGAACCCGAAATTTAACTATTTCATCGGCAATCCTTACATGATTGCACCTCTGGCCCGGTGGCCAAAATTGGAACATAATATTATGACTTTTTAAATTTAATTTTTCATATCTACGAGCGACGGGTCTGCACTGGGTCAAATAAGTTGGTGGGACTATACGCTTTGGTAAAAAATTAAAATAGAGATTCATTTTAAGAGTACCTACGGACGACAATGATGTGGACATTATTGGCAAAATTACTGTCAAAACACACGTTGGGCGAAAAAGAAAATATAGTGACTCCGCATAGAAACATTAGTAAATGGGCAGGAAAGCTATAACTATCTTAGTGAAAGTGGCCAACGATAAGAAGATAGTGTAAAACCTTCATGGCAATAAACAAAATCAGTAGATTCAATTAGGGGAAGAGATACAATACCATTTCCAAATGGATGAACACAAAACCACTGGAGAATAGATTAGGTAACAAGCCTGCCGAACGAACCCATTCTATTGCATCTAATACGACCTACAACGTAATGTAATTGAGACCTAGAAAGTCTAGAAACCTATCACGGGTTACCTACCTACACTGCTCACATTCCAATATCCAGCAATTTGCCTAGCTGAACCCTCTATTTAACCGACTTCCAAAAAAGGAGGAGGTTCTCAATTCGGCGCGTTTTTTTTATTAATGTATGTTACCGCAAATCTCCGAGGCCGATTTGAAAAATGTTTATTTCAGTCGTTAGAGGAAGCTCTCGAGGTGGTCCCATAAAAAATTCTGACTCCAAATCCTCGACCCAGACACTAAAAGGTTTTAAAAAAAAATTCTTTCCAAAAAACTGACTTCCAACGCCACTGTAAAGTAAAAAATATTTTTTATTCCTACCCACTATGTTGAAGTCGGGCGGGTATAACAAGGATAAGCAAAGTTGACGCATCAGGCTCGCCCGACTTCAACATCACCATGTTGAATGTTTCTACGCACTGGTAGAAATAAAATAGTAGTTTTTACTTTAGTGGCGTTGGAAGTCGGTTTTTTGGAAAGATTTTTTTTAAATATTAAAAATCATTAAAAGCGAGTCGATAGTGTATTTACTAGCTGCTGTCACCTTATACAAACTATATCTGAATTATAATGTAATGGTAAAGGTCCACCCCAGAATTGTTTAGGTTATCAGTTGTTAATTTTATTAACTACATAATATAAATAGAGTCACAGACCACAGTAGTTTAGTTTATTTATTTAAACATGTAGGACATACAGGTGTCTCTTATGCTGCGTCGTGTTTTGACTCTACCACCGGTTCGGAAAGCAGCTTCTGCCGAGAAGAGCCGGCAAGAAACTCAGCAGTTGCTCTTTTTTTTTACAATATACCTATTACAATACTTAGATAAGTATATTAATTAAATACAATAGTGTAAGTTATTATACTATCCTGTGGGGAGTAAGTGTTGATAAAAGTAAGCTGACTTCAATATTAGGTTCGTAGTTGATAATAATACCTACCCCAGCAAAACTCCGCTCTCTTATCTCTATTCGATTTTAATCACTATCGAACGTAGACTTTATTGATTTCATCAAACAAGTTTGCTCACCAAATTAATGACACCATACTCCTGAAATATTTCCTCCTTGGTTTTGAGAATTCTTCAGCTAAAACTTAAAAGCAATCGCAATGACAACAAGTCTCATTACACACATACACGGCCAGCTATTTTGATGGCTTTTTTGCAGGGACTCGTCTAGACGCATAGACGTTCTTTGAAACTGGATTCAATACTACTGTAGATACCACGTTTAATAATAGACCGGGGTCGATGGACTGTACAAAAGGAAACCTAATTAAATAACTTATTACTTACTTATAATCTAGTTATAAAGTCGTTTTTTTTTGTGAGGCATTAAAAATTATTTGGCTTGATAAACAGCATGATTCGTTCGTAAATCTCAAGCAATAAAGTTAAAAGGTTTTCGTGCTTTTAAGAGCTAAAGATTCATTCTAGAGTTGATAGCGACCCAGTTTTTTTTAAATGGGTAAAGATTTGAAACGGAAATTTATGTTTTTACCTTTTCTTAAATGTAGCTTTTTCCGATGCAAGATGCAACGCACAGCCAAAGACCACAAAAACAGAGCAATATTTTCAAGTATCGTCTTGCTTATGCTTAAACCTCTCCACCCGCTGAGCTACCGCAACGAGAAATCAGTTAATAATTTAGTAATATAATAGAGTTCTCTAAGTATAATTTCAGTTAAAACTATATTGTATCAGGGAAAGAACCACAAAAGAAAGAAAGGAAAAAACTGTGTATACCTTCTTGTACAGTACCAACTGCCAACAAACTCAAAAGTGAAAGGGTGCAATTAATCAGGGAGGATAGCACGAAAAGGTGTGACATGAGTCTACACTCTACGCCCTGTTTCTTTGGGACTCTCTCTGATAAGCTCCTGTTACGGGTTTGTCTGCTTTAAACTCTGAAGACTCAGTCATGATAGTAGTATGATGAGTGTGACGACCTCCGTGGCGCAGTGTGTAGCGTTGTTGCCTTAACGTGCGGAGGTCCCGGGTTCGATCCCCGGTACGATGCCGTGTAGAAACCGAGAGGTATGGGTTTAATATAACTGCCATGCCCCTAACAGGTTAGACCGCTACCATCTTAGACTGCATCATCCCTTACCATCAGGTGAGATCGCAGTCAAGGCCTAACTTGTAGTAGATAAAAAATAAATAAAAAAACGATGATAATTCCTGACAATTTGCACACCATTGTATGGTGAAATATGCAAGGAAAATAATAATATGTTAAGACCAATATCTGTACCCATATTCCGGCAAATAAAATATTATTTATTTTATTTATTTATTTACGGGTTTGTCTACTTTAAACTCTGAAGACTCAGTCATGATAGTAGTATGATGAGTGTTGATGTGGTGATACTCATCACGCACAGGGTTGTCATCATTATTAGTTCGACTCACAAGTACAACGCTTCGAGACGTTGTTGTATCATCACTTCTCCAGCTGAGAAATTACTTAACTTATTTAAAAGTTTCAATTTAGACAACATTTTTATTGAACCAACAAGGATAACTGCAAGTACAGCTACCTGTATTGACAATATTTTCAGTGACTGTAAAATTGTCAACAAATCCGTCATTACTCATCTAAGATCTGATCACTGCGGGCAAATGATATCTATACCTAGCTCTAAACAAAATACAACTAAAATAATAAAGTATAGGCCAATTACCACTAAAAAAGTACAGAAATTTAAACATGAAATTTCAAATAATTTACCTACGCTCGATTTTACACAGGGTGGTCCGGATGAACTCTATAACACCTTCTTTGATCTGCTAAATTCTCAATTTAATTCCATCTTTAAAATAGTAGAAAAAAAATTGTTTAAGAACCTAAAATTTAGTGACTGGGCTACTGTTGGCATTTATAAAAGTAGAAACAAGTTGTTTAGCTTGTATGCCGAGAAGCAATATAATTACACCCCCACATTTGTTAAATACGTCAGAAATTATTCAAAATTATTTAGAAAATGTCTGCATACAAGCAAAGTCACTTCATATAAAACAAAAAATTATAAATTCAGATAACAAAATTAAAGCAGTTTGGGAAATAATCGCCGATGAAATTGGGAAACATAAAGTGGACGATAATAAACTGGAGCTAAAAATTAACAACCGTATTATTGACTGCAAAACAGAAATCGCAAACACATTTGAGAATTTTTTTCGAAATATTCCAGTCACGACTACTAGTTTCCTTAACTCCTCGCCAACAGAAGCCCATAAACTTCTCAAGGATAGTGTCACCGAGTGCAGTGTGCTGTTTAAGTTTAGACATGTGACCCCATATGATATTATTAAAGTATTTAAATCTTTGCAACTTAAAAAAACCGGAGACCTATGGGGTATATCCGTAAAAATAATCGGCAATATTATTGATGTTATTGCACCATATCTTGCTCTAGTTTTTAATGAGTCTGTAAATTCAGGATCCTTTCCAAACCTTATGAAATGTGGTAAATTGATTCAACTTTTTAAATCGGGTAGCAAAAGCGATCCAAATAATTACAGACCAATTTCAATTTTGCCAACACTCAGCAAGATATTTGAAAAAATTATGCTCAACCAACTGCTTCAGCACTTTAATTCAAATAAACTTCTTCACTCCGAGCAGTATGGTTTTACTAAAGGTCGATCGACAATATTGATGCGGGCGCCGTGCTGTTAAAACATATATTCGACGCGTGGGAGAAATCACAGAATGCTATTGGTATTTTCTGTGATTTGTCTAAGGCATTTGATTGCGTTGAGCACGAGACGCTTTTAGTTAAGTTGAGCTACTATGGAGTCAAAGACACTGCGCTTGGCCTCATTGCATCCTACCTCAGTAATCGCATTCAAACAGTATGTGTCAACGATGTGAAGTCATCCGGATCAGCCTCACTAATGGGTGTCCCTCAAGGCTCCATTTTGGGTCCCTTCATGTTCCTAGTGTACATCAATGATTTGCCATATTTTGTCCGTAACACTTGCGATATTGTACTATTTGCTGATGATACGTCCTTGATTTTTAAAGTCGATAGACATAAGGACAACTTTGACGACGTAAATACTGCAATTTCTCAAGTCACGAACTGGTTTACGGTTAACAATCTACTTTTAAACACAAAAAAAACTAAATGTGTCGAGTTCGCATTGCCGAATGCCAGATCCACAAGTGATATAAAACTAATGGTAAATAATGACATGTTGAAAATAGAAGATACTACTGTGTTCCTGGGGGTGACCTTGGACGCAAAGCTTCAATGGGGCACCCATATATCAACACTTGCTGGCAAGCTTAGTTCTGCTGCTTACGCTGTCAGAAAGATTCGACAGTTAACTGACATCGAAACTGCCAGGATCGTATATTTTGCTTATTTCCATAGCATTATGTCTTACGGAATCTTACTGTGGGGTAAAGCGGCAGATATTCAAAAAATTTTTGTACTACAAAAAAGGGCAATACGAGCAATTTATAATTTAAAACCGCGTGATTCACTTAGAGAGAAATTTAAAGAAATTGGTATTCTAACAGTAGCCTCGCAATATATTTACAGTAATATAATTTTTGTAAAACAGCACATCCATAATTATAAAAAAAAATGCGATCTGCACGATAGGCCAACTAGAGGCCGTAATAAGCTCGTGACTCCATCGCTCCGCCTCAAAAAAGTCAGAAGGTCATTCGTGGGAATGGGCATTATTTTCTATAACAAAGTTCCACAACCTATTTTGGACTTGCCAATAAATAAATTTAAGAAATCCATTAAAAGTATGCTCCTGAAAAAAGCTTATTATACTGTTGAAGATTATGTAAATGATAGAGGAGCATGGATTTGATCGCTCCAGCAATGCTGGGGACAGCGGTTACTTATTAAAAATTAGTGTTTGAATATTAGTATTCAATTCGATGCTTTGATACGGGTAGACTGAGTATGTCACGCTCTCTTTAAACATTTCTGTGGTGGTGTCGTGTGGTGCGGGTTGTTACGTTCCCTCAAATATGGTCGAGCGAAGCAATGGCTGGATCATGCGTCATGCTCGTGAACGGGTGCCACCGGCGGGAATGGGGCTACTTTCTGTCTGCCCGTCTTTGACATGAATTGAATAAACAAATTTAAGAAATCCATTAAAAGTATGCTCCTGAAAAAAACTTATTATACTGTTGAAGATTATGGAAATGATAGAGGAGCATGGATTTGATCGCTCCAGCAATGCTAGGGACAGCGGTTACTTATGTACACATTGATATAGTAATTGTAAATGAATTATTTAAAAAAGAGCAACCACCGAGTTTCTTGCTGGTTCTTCTCGGTAGGAATGGCATTCCGAACCAGTGGTAGATTCACTTGACGATTCAAAAGTACTTGTAAAAGTTTATTTGAATAAAAAAGATTTGATTTGATTTGATTTGATTTGATATAACAGTACAAAGTCTCAATTAAACTAGTATGACGCAACTAATAAAAGAATTGCGACCGAACCGTTAGCGTGTTGTCCATATTAGGCGCAGACAATGAAGTTCCACCAGAATCTCAAGATGAACGTTATTTGATTGCTTTGTCAGCTTTGTGTATTTTGACATATTATAGGTAGCTGTATGTTACGACACAAGACATAGCTGTGAAAAGTCGACATTGCCCAGGCAAACTAACCTTGCGCTTGTCTCAACAGGCAACAGACAACATGTATAGCCTGCAGAGACCTGCAAGGCGACAGCGTATCTTTTGCATCGATCATTGATACATCGCAATCACCTCTGATTGCCTGAATTTATGGTATTCTTGCTGTGTCAATGGATTTCGTCCAATAGTGGAAGAGTATTAACCTGCAATCAGAGGTGATTGCGATGTATCAATGATTGATGCAAAAGATACGCGGTCGCCCTGCTGTACCTATTTAGACCGTGTGTGAGTATGTACTAGGCTTAGAGCACGAAAGTTGTGATCACATTGCTCGAATTGTGCAGTTCAGATTTTAGGCAATTGTAAGATGGCTAACCAATCAGTCATTGCGATTGTCTAACTGTAGCCGTCAAACTATAGTACCAGCAGGGCGACCGCGTATCTTCTGCATCAATCACTGTTACAGTATCAATTGTTGTGATTGGCTGAATTTATGGTATTCTTGCTGCGTCAATGGATTTTGTCCAATAGTGGAAGAGTGTTATCCAATCAGAGGTGATTGCGATGTATCAATGATTGATGCAAAAGATACGCGGTCGTACTGCAGACCGTCAGAGCCATTTTTAATCAGCAAGGTAAAGCAGGCTTGCTCGGATATTTTTAACACTGCTAAGGCTGCAATGACGTAATTTTTTTTAAATATGGAGTTGCGTGCCCTTGTATCCAGCCATTATATTGTTATGATTCAAACAGAAATCTAATGACACTGCTGGGTTAGGACATCAGAAGTATCTGTAGTCTCTAAACACTAGTAGCTGGGAAGCTCCATTCAGTAAATCCTGCTCGGGCAGTGTCAACTTCGTACACACTTGGGAGTTCGTCTGTAACACATACTCTTTCTATACAACGCGAAACCCGACTGGTTCTGACCATATTATTTTTGGATTGATCGTATTGGTCAATACTTCAGCGTCTGGCATCGCAATGTTGCATTGTTGCATCACATCTTTTGCTGTCTGGGTTTATGACCACAAACCTGCTTGAATGTATTGGTTTTTAGACAAAGCGAAATTCGAATTTCAAATCTGCAATATTAAAATAATCCCTTAAAATTACAACTATTAATCAAAGCACCCTAAGTTAACAAACATTGGCTTTTTCTTTTACTAATTTCTAAAAAAAGCTTTATACTTATGTCACTAATAAAGTGGTTTATTTAATCGTAATGTGTTTATAATAAATATATGCGTAAGCGTAACTTAATTAAATGTAAGAAGACTGATGACCAAATAATAAATTATAACATAACATTATTACATATTATAAGTACGCAAATATTTCACACATAATATGAAATAATATAATTATGTAGAGAACTCGATATACTCGTAACATACATAACAATATAAAAGAAGGTAATAGTATAACTATAATAACAACATAAAGGCATCTAACGGTAATCGCTCAGCAGACCGGAACTCTTTGGATCGCAAGAAACACAATTAAGTCATTAAAATATACCGCACACATTAGTTAGTGCATAACTCTGCAAATGGAAATTGAATAACGCGGCCTCTGCACCTGCACATTCCATTAAACCTTTTTTTATACTGAGGTTTTATGCTCTGACCCTCGAGTCATTCAGACGTTTGCCCTTGCGTCGTCTCACCCGTATATATAGTTCTAATTGCATGGGTATTATACAGGAGTTAAAAAAAAGTTAAAATAAAATAATAATTGGTTTTTACATTGAACTCTATGGATTCAACCCACAACCTCCTATAACCCCAAAATATTCAAACGACCTCTCGGTTATTATTATGGGCTGAATATGGGCTGGTCTTATAGTAATGGGCCTAATTGCACTACCCCCTTACATGCTCTTGGCGACTTATTGTCTCCCTAGAAATTCTTTTCTCTGATCCATGTCCCTTTGGTCTTGAGTCTAGACACTCAGGAGTCACTCACTTGTTATTAATGTAAGCAAATATATTTTTAACAGTTTGTATTGTTGGTATTCTCATATTTCGAAAAATGTACCAGAGCTTTTTGATCTGATTCCTCTCTCAACTTTCTAAGATCATAATGCAAAGCATCGTCAAAATCTGGATATGTACCTAATCAAAAAGGCTTCTAGGATAAGAAACGCCTTTCCGGCATCCGTTTTCCCTCCCGGCTAGGCAAGCGTCACCCACCTTAGGCTGCATCATCATTCCTCTAGAAGCTATAAACAGAATAAAGTCCAAGCAGAGGAATAGCATGCGAATTGTAGAGTCATCACTAAGGATACGGGGACCCACGTCACGTCATTTATTTGACACCGTTATTCGTTCATAGTATTCGTTGTGAATTGTGATAAGAAGAATCATGATATCAAATCAAACATTGATCTTCTCTCAAATAAGTAGTGAAGTGAAGCAACCAGCAGAAAACAAAGCAAATTTTATTGACATTTAACATAAGTCACTCGAGACTTTATTCACAAGATGACTTTATGAAGGGTCGCGCCCTGAAGCGAAAAGGGTCCATTGTAAATTATTTGATGTTTTAATTGGGGGACCCTTTGTTTTTGGTCTCCTTGTTCGTAATAACAACTTCAATTTATTTAAAATAAGTGCTTACGCTAACATATTGTTTCGGTAGCTTACCTGCTCGACTGTTTTCAGGGTTCATGTTTTTTTTTTTAGTCCACTACAAGCTAGCCCTTGACTACGATCTCACCTGATGGTAAGTGATGATGCAGTCTAAGATGGTAGCGTAGCGGGCTAACCTGTTAGGGGCATGGCAGTTATATTAAACCCATACCCCTTCGGTTTCTACACGGCATCGTACCGGAACGCTAAATCGCTTGGCGGCACGTCTTTGCCGGTATGTATATATATATATATGTATACATATGGCTAATCTCTCTGGAGATAGACCGCCGTGTCCGAAATTCGGTCAGGAGGAAATTATGTATGTATGAATAACAGATTTGTATGTACAGTAGTTAGAATCCTTACATCGTCCCGTGTGACACAAGCTATTTTCTTTTGAAAGAAAAGATTGTTTATTAGATATTTAGATATTTTCTGTTTAGTCTGTGATGTTTGTATACTTAGATTATAGCACAAGATTGACATTAGTTCGCGCCCTTCTCGCAAATTGTTCCGTCGTTCCAGGCGGGTGGATCAAGGTCGATTCTAATGTGGATTATTTCCACTTTAGGGTCGGGGATCCATGTTGACGTGGGGGAGTTTATGTTTAGTTCCATCTATATGATCTCAATGAAAATGTGCCTCAAAGCAGTAAAACATATATAAACTTTTTACTTTTTTTTTTATTCTGTAAAAAGTTATTAGATAGAAGACTGGAAAATGGCATAGCATAGAAAAAGCAGCAAAGTCACGTATAATTCAGTTTATTGGCACGGAATGAATATCAATATGATGTCAAATGAAACAGATACTCTCATAACTATTAAATTAATAACTGAGGTGTAGATGGTTACTACTAACTAGTAGTCTTTACCTTTGTGCTAACCACTTGTAACTTTTGTGCTAACTTTAAAGAAAACAGATCTTTGGCAGCTTCCTCTTAGCGGACTCAACATTCATGTTTTCGATCCGTGTAGCTGATGTGTAGGTTGCTGGTATTTAAAAAAATGATATGAACATAACTACGGGCTACGATATAACACAACGTATAGAAATGAAAGTACATCGTAGTTAAAGTTTACAGAGCGCGACGAAAAAAGCCATGTAGCGTTGTACCCTTCAATAAAAACACGATTAGCGCACACAAAATGGGCATATAACACAAAAAGCCTGCCAAGTGCCAACCCACGCGTCGCGCGCGCTTTGTCGCAGGCGCATACAACCGTGGGCCGTGGCATACAATGGCGCTATTAGTGGTGAAAATACAATTTGAAAACGGATCGCGTGCCGGAACAGTATCATAATGGGAAGTGTGTAATTGAAAAATTGAACGGATTTTCTTCTTTACAATGGATAATGGATATTATGAAAACAGAAATACGTAAGTTCTGTTATTTTCAGAACAGTAGAACTTGCGTCTTCGTATGAATTAGCGACTCCAAACAAGATTTTGGTGACACGAGTTGTCAATTTCAACCTTTGTTCGTACCTATAAATATAACTTGATGACCCGTGTCATGTACCTATGACAATAATTGACAGCTTTGTGCATTGATGTAGAATTTTTTTAGTAGTACTCATTCTATTTCAATGGCTTTGTGGGTAACGATTTTTGGAATAGCCGTTCTATACATTTCATTAATTATAGCCTTCGGCATTAAGCGTTGATATGATTTTTCTGACAAAGAAATAAAAAAAAAAATTTTGAATGAATCCATTGGAAATCGATACACTTTACTTTTGTGATAGTTTTCGATGCGGGCAGTTTCTCTGAAAATGTAACTATTTCAATGTTGTGGATATATTAAGTAATTGTAACGGAAATAGCAGATACTCAAGGATTTCGTATATATGTATGTACTTTATTTGTTTACAATTTATAGGTATCTCTCCTCACATTGTTCAGCTTCATGGAATAGCGTCCATTAGTCTAACTTAGGTGCTGCATAGTAAACTGTTATCATATAATGTATCAAGAATTATGTCTCGGTGCTGTTTATATCTCGGTGACATTCACATTGATAAGCAAGAACAAGAAAAGGCAAACGCTATTAATTTAAGTAAGCATTGCAAAGCTTGAATTCCTTCTAAATCGATATCAGTCAACAATGACAGCATTGCAGTCTGATTATACGTGTGACCAACGTACGCGACCGTCATCAGCGAAGACGGAATTCGCTGAACGAATTGATATATAAGTTAGAACGTGCTAAGTGAGATGAAAAAACCTAAGGATTAAGTTCTCTAGTTATGCAAAACATCACTGACCAATGAACATCTTGTAATAAAAGTCTGCATGTTGATATAAGTAATACCGTGCACGTTTCCATTGCATAGTAATTAGTAACCTGTACTCATTTACAGAATCTCCGACTCTA
This sequence comes from Erebia aethiops, assembly GCA_923060345.2. NCBI lineage: Eukaryota > Metazoa > Arthropoda > Insecta > Lepidoptera > Nymphalidae > Erebia > Erebia aethiops. Next base: position 15,577,986 of record OV281090.1, on the reverse strand, counting down.
CGCAGTTCTAAGATGTAACGGTTCCCGGAACTGTTGTAAGGCGACAAGCCACTTGTACCCGCAACATAATCAACATATTATTCTAATCGCAAATAACTAAGTACTAATGTAGTCAAAGTTTTCAAAGTTGGACTACTTAGGTACAAGTACAACTAAGTTAAGATGCTTCTATCAACCCTTTATTTTCCAATCGAATTGGTGTTCCATAAAAATTCTTTCCAAAAAACCGACTTCCAACGCCACTGTAAAGTAATAAATAATTTTTATTTCTACCCACTATGTTGAAGTCGGGCGAGCCTTTGCGTTGCGATGCGTCAACTTTGCTTATCCTTGTGATACCCGCCCGACTTCAACATAGTGGGTAGAAATAAAAATTATTTATTACTTTACAGTGGCGTTGGAAGTCGGTTTTTTTGGAAATAATTTTTATTTTTAACTTTTTTGTGTCATCGTTGAGGATTTGGAGTCAGAATTTTTTAAGAGACCACCTCGAGAGCTTCTTCTAAAAACTGATAGAAAAAAATTCAAATCGGTTCAGAAACCACGGAGATATGCACAATGTATGTCACATTAAAAAAAAATACGCGCCGAATTTAGAACCTCCTCCTTTTTTGGAAGTCGGTTTGTAAAGTTATATCGCTTATTTTGGGTCGGTACGCTTACTCTGAGTTTTAACATTGCAAATACGATTGATCGACGTGAGAGCTCACCACCGCAAGTGTGAGCGAACGTCAAAGTATAAATAAAAAAAAAATGTTAAAACTCAGAGTAAGCGAACGGTTCGCTTCGATATTGAAACCGATTATGTTATGATGCTGTTACCAGTATACTGCGACATATTTTGTGTAGAAAAAATAGTGCCTGAATTAGTGCCTAAATTATTATTCTCTGGATCTACTGAACCGATTTTGAAAATTCTGGTACCAAGAGAAAGCCACATTATTCGTGAGTGTCATAGGCTATATACCCGAAAAATTAGGGAGTTCCCGTGGAAATTTAAAAACCTTTTTCACGGCCGCGGATGAAGTCGCGGGCATCTGCTAGTGCAAAATAAAATTGGTCACCTATCAGGTATGCATCTATAACAATGCCTCAATCAATTTATAAACATACCGTTACATATACGCTGTCGCAACTAGACCACACCACCTAGGAACGTAATGCACATACCATTCATTCTTCTATTCTACATAAATAACATGGGACCGTGACATCCCCGGTCGTTCACCCCACCCACTGATCTTTATACCGACCTACAAAACCGCTTCACTGTTAGCGTTATCACAACGCGTTCTTTTTGTTACAGGAACTACGGTGTGAGACGACGTTTACGATGAACGCAAACAAGATTATTAGCGGGTTACGACATTTTAGGTTTTACGACTACGTTTTAGGGGAAGTTCTACCTGCGTACATACAGCTATATTATATAATATAGTACAGCTTTTATTTACTTGACACATTTAGCTTAGGACTCGCAGTCAAAACCAGTGGCGTGCAGTTCATAAAGGCATAAAAGCACTGCTTACCTCTGTAAATAGGTCAATACTCATTTTTCATTATAACAGTCAGTAAATGGGTATTCTGACTAACTAATGCCTACCCTAGCTTCCAGCCCTGTGCACGCCACTGGTCAAAACGACTAATTCATTGTACACCTAACAACTACACTTTATTGGCGAAAGGTTCTGTAATCATTTTAAGGTTAATTTATCAACTTGAGTAGTATCAGAAAATAATATACTAATGAGTAACACTAACTCGGGATACTAATTACTATTACGCTATTAATCTGAACTTTGAAATAATTAATCAATTGAATAAACGTCTAGTTATCAATAGAACGCTTAATGTAGAACAAAAATGTTTTGCCTGCTAGTATTCAGTACTACTAGTACCTACTTGCTGCTTAGGTAGTAAGTACCTGTACAACTTAGTAGTCTAAGCTGTGAAATTAGTGAAACATTTCGCGTAACTACATAACAAAACACTGTAGCATTAAAACAGTGTTTCGTTCAATCATAAGTGCCATCGTTTGAAATTTGCCAGTCTCATAGTTATTTCTGTCGAAAAGGGCAACGGCTTCCAGTCGACAATCGTTTAGTCACCTATTTTTATAACACCATCGAATTCATTCTCTAGTTAATTTTATGTCTGTGAAACACGCGAGGATAGGAATAACAAGGAACTGGGAACATGACTTTACAAAATATTAAAAGTAACTAATTAATTAGTGAAAGAAAACTTGTCATTGCCATGACTTTTGAATACATCACAGTATTGCTTAATCTAAATATATATAAATCACGTGTCACGTCGTTGTTTGTCCGCGATGGACTCCTAAACTACTTAACCGATTTAAAATTAAATTTGCACACTTATATCTTAATAATTTATAGCCGCAATATTATTTTACGTCGGATTTGCAATGCAAGACGGAGAAAAAACGGTCGAACGAAAACGTTTCTTACGAAAAGCTCATTCCACGCGGACGAAGTCGCGGGAATCAGCTAGTATGTATATAAATCGTAAACAAAATTATCCTAAAATAAATAATTACCACTTACCAAAAGTTTATTAGTGTTCTAATTCATCACATATCTTTCCGAGTTATTAATGCGAAAGTGTGTGTGACGGTTACTTTTCCACATCTCAACAGCTGAAACAATCTACTTGGTATTTCCTTTATCCCCGATAAACAGATAAAAGTTCTCACGGGACTGTAAAAATATATTTAGATCGAGGCATTTAAAAATCTGTTTAGGATTTTTGACAATACGATGAAATGGAAATCCACGCTAGCACCATTAGTCTAGCACCATTTACATGATAGGTACTTAATTATTTTATTTTATTCACAATTCTTGATTTTGAACATGCATATTTGGCATCCTTTTCAACTGGCATGAAGGAGATTGCTCGGTCGCTTAGATATTGCATTCTTTGGAACGGATGATGGATTTAGACACTCGTGTTATCTATGCAATACCTATACGAATTGAAACAAATGTTACAACAAAGTGACGAAACGCGGACACCAGTGACATACCGCCACCGATTAGGCTGTGGCACAACATTCGTTTGTACCGGTTACATATTATTACTGAACGCACGATTGGTTCCAGACTCCAGTGAAAGTGATCGATTTATCTGGTGATCATTCAAAAATCATGAAGTACGAACCGGTGAAATAATGTTGCGAATGAATGCAATGAGATAGCTGGTATCAGTTGTTATCAGCGAAGATCATAGCTGTTTGATAACAAGGTTTTTTTAAATATTAGCTGATGCCCGCGACTTCCTCCGCGTGGTTTAAGTTTTTTGATTCCCGCGGGAACTCCTTAATTTTCCGGTATAATAAGTAGCGTATGTCACTCTCCAGGTCCTCGATTATACCTACCCATGCCAAAAATTACGTCGATCCGTAGCGGCGTGATTGAAGGACTTGAAACCAATAAACCAACACACAACCAACTCTTTCAATTTGTGTAAATATCAGCTGTCAATCCTGATAGTCCAGTGAGGAGTTAAACTCCACTGAAGCCTCAGACATCCATGGCGTTCTTATATCATCAACGTCGCAAGTAGTAGCTTGTACAAATGTCAAAGCCCGTTTGAGGATAACGAGTCCTGTCAGGTTTTTCCGCTTCATAATTTGTATAACATTAAAATATCAATAAGAGATGGTTGCGAAACCGGCCTAACGCCTAGGCCCTAGCCCCTAGCCACAGAGTACGTACCCTAGCCCAGCTAGATGACGTCCACTTTTCCAATATGATTATAATTTACATAATTAACTAAACCACTATCGTGAAGCTATTTGCCGAAGATATCTGACGACCGGCAGGGTCAATTTGGGAATTTGTAAGTTCTGAATCTTCTCTGGTCTGGCCTGGTGGGAGGCTTCGACCGTGGCTTGTTACCACTTACCACCCTACCGGCAAAGACGTCACGCTAAGCGATTTAGGGTTCCGGTACGATGCCGTAGAAACCGAATAGGGGTATGGTTTTTAATATAACTGCCTTGCCCCTAACAGGTTAGCCCGCTACCATCTTAGACTGCATCATCACTTACCATCAGGTGAGATCGCAGTCAAGGGCTAACTTGTAGTAAGTAGATAAAAAAAGTCTTTCTTTTGGCTCTTATAAGATCATTTTAGAAAAAAAAATGCCAATCAAAAAATGCCGATAGAAGTGAAAACGTTTTTTTTTAATTTTACTTAAAATTATTAAAAAATAAACCTTAACACTAGGGCATTAAAGTTATATTTCGAATGTAGTATATTTACATGTTCGCGAGCATGTCGGTCACGGTCACGCGAATCTACATTTTTACCCCTTACCAAAAAGTGCTCAACGCGCCTAAAGAAGTTTTCACTTCAAAAAACTTGATAACGTAACATTAGTCGTGGTTGCTTGGCAATCTGTGACGAAAGAAACGCGAGCGTCCAGCGTGCGAGGCAAACTGTCAGACTGCAGAGTACAGCGTGGTACAGCTACAGACTAGCGTTTGGTTCGTTCGTGGCGTGGCAACTGCCGAGTGCCGGTGGTCTCTGCCCGGACGTGTCACGTGTGGCGTGATACAGCGGCGCGGAGCGGCGGGCGCGACCGCCGCGTGCCCGCGCGTCCCCCACTCCGGGCAGGGTCACCTCGCTCGATAGATATACGCAGTTGTTAGTAGGGGGGCCATTATCAGCGGAGGTCCTGACTCCTGAGTCTTAACGGTGCACCCAAATCAATTTTTAGGTATCCGTACCTCAAAAAATCCGAAAATCGCTAAATAGAGAATACTTTGTGGCACGAACGGGAGCCTGTGTTAACTTTTACAAACAAGAGTTTTGTGAAAAGCAATCAGTATGTAATTACTTAAAAAAATACCTTTGAATTTTTCCTTCTGTCGGGCCAGGGCCGCATTTATAAATTTATTAAAGAAGATATTGGGGCTGATTCTGTATAACACAATCTTTAAACTAAACTAAAATGGCAGCTTTAAATGTAGTTCTGTCCCTTTCCTTAGGGAGTATTATGAAAGGGTTAGCAATATTTGTAATGCTCTAATTTTAGTTTAGTTTAGAGATTCTGCACTACAGAATCAGCCCCATTATAGAATAAACAATAACAGAAGCAATAACTTGGAATTTGGAGCAGGTTACAAGTTGGGTACTTACTATAAAAATATTTTAAAGTAAGTAATAAGAATAATATGTTTTTAAATTTGAAGTAGGTAGTAAGGAGAAAAATATAAAATTATGAAAATCATCATTCGCCTGTGGACGTCCGCTGTTGAACATGTTTTGGCTTCCCTAGTAAGCGCTAGTCGCCACCACAATATAAAATGCTAATAACAAATAATCAAGAAATATTTTTATTGCCATAATAACACAAGGAACAATACGGATACAAAACCTACGCTAAGAACGAAGAGTAAAAACTTTGGTATTTTCATTAGTACTGGCCGTTTTGCACGACCTATCAACAAGACAAAAAGACACGTGACATGACGTGATGTTGATTCAATATTGAAACACGGCAAAAACAATAAATAGTTATAATTTCAACTATGTACCAAATTAACCAAATAAGTAAATGGTAATCAAAACGATATCCGGATTCCGGAAATATCCTGTTGCATAGACTATCACGGTGGCCAGCCTAGTCGGACCGCGCCGCCATTTTGAAACCGCCCCGCGCGTTCCCACGCTGCGCGCCAGTCGCCCAGCGCCCGCCACCCGTGTTGTTAGCCGCGTTTGCACGCCGGACGCCGTTATTAAACGTTCAATAACAACAAATTAACCTTCAAAATGGCCTCCAACACTGTCCAGTTCGAATACGACCCAGAACGACTCATCGAGGAGGTGAAGAAACGCCCGGGAATATGGGACTTCGAGCACGTTGACTATCGGGCGAAGAATAAAAAGCACCTTCTATGGGCCGAGGTCGTGAGCACACTCATGACGAGCGACGTCAAGATTTCTAAGAGCGAGATGCGGGAACTAGGTAAACGCTTTTGTTATAACTTAAAACCACTTAGGTATAATGGGTACATACTACATGATATTATGTTATAACTATAAGTTATATATAGGACTACAATGTGCAGTAATTTGAACATTAATTATTGCATTTTACTCGTTTAATTTTATCAAACTAAATTGAAAAGTGTATAGGTAATCAGTATCCGCTAGTAGATAGGTAGGTTAGGTACATAGGTACTTAATATTATTATAATACGGGTTTCACAAACTCCCTTGCGCAGTGACCATACTATGACATGCATAAATATTATGCTGTTACGGGTACGATTCCCAGCTGAGGCAATTTGGACATTGATCAGATTTAGGTTGAATTTTGGCTCAATTCTTTCGGTTATAGGTCACTTTGGCCGTAGCTTGATTTTAATACCACTAGCAAAACATCGAATAATATCCATAGATACTTATTTAGTTAAAGCGAAAGTGTTTGTTGGTTTGTCGTTCAATATCGCCAGTCGCCACCACAGAGCAACGGATGGAGGTGATTTTTTGCATACAGATATAGCTGAGTACCTGGTGAATTACCTACTTTATCCTAAATCCACGAGCTCCCCCATAAATCAACGCGGAATACCGACGACGACGTCGCGTTGGTAAAATATATGGTCTAAAAAATTACAATCAGACGATAAGGACATCCTAAGATTAGTATTCGGCTGTTATATTGGATTTTCTTCGACTTGAAAAAATAGTACCGACATTATGTATTGAGAAAAAACAAGATTTTTTAAAGTTTACTTATTTTCAATTTGCAGAGCTCCAACTTCAGAAAAAATGGAAAAGCATCAGGGACTGCTTCCAAAAATACACCGCACATCCAAACAGAACAAGACGCCCTTACTTGTACGCTAGACAACTACAATTCCTCAAACTGAAAATGAACACTCCGAATCACGACACCACACAAGAGGTAGCGTCCAGCGATTCAGAGGCAGAACGACGTACGAAGAGAGTGTGGAAGCCAAAAAAGAGATTGAAAATTAGCAAACAGAGTTCTGAGGATGATATTGATGATAATGACGATTACAGATCAAACGATGATGTGCCAATTGAATTGCCAATGAAAAACACTAGCCACAAACCAATAGACGAGTTCGTATTTGCGAGTGTCGACAATAACCATAGCAGGAACGAAGCGGATGATCCCGATAAATTGTTCCTACTTTCATTATTACCGCACCTGAAATCTATACCTGACGAAAATCGTCTGAACGTTAAAATGGAAATGATGCAGGTATTAAGAAACGGTCATTACCTGGAACACAAACTGATGTAGGTGAATTGATTTTTGAGAACCAAAAATTTTTCATAGACATGTGTGATGTGAAGAATGTGGACTATAGATAAAATAGTAATAACATTGATTGGTCGATGGGAAACAAATACCTACTTTTGAACACATTATTCAATTAAGTATATTTTTCGGCCTCATTAATTAGGATGAACCGTGTAGCATGTAAAAAGTATTAAGTACGAACTGTTGTGATTAAAATATGTACATGAATTATTGTTAGTTATTTGATATCTTTAAAGTGAAAATATAAATATTTATGAGAGGTTAAACTTTTATGGCTGCGATTTGATGAACAGATAATTATTTTGGTTTGAATTATGAGGCAAGTGAAATCATTCATATATAAAAGTAACTGATTTAACTTCAACAGTGCTTGCCCTTCAGTTTCCGTTTCTGTAAAAAAAAGATAATGGTCCGGCTTATCTTGTTTCGACACAAAATCTAAGTAAATAACAATAACGGGATCACAATAGAAGTCACGAGTACTAGTTACTAACTAACCTATTGCGTTTTGGTTTCAAGTAATTAATTTTAAGAAGTACTAGCTGACCCGGCGAACTTCGTACCGCCTTAGTATGCAAAATTAAATGTATATTTTTCAATATTTCTGAGAGATTTTCTTAATATTTTTTTCCGTAAGAACCTTCTCCTAATAATAACAAATACAACAAAAAAAGAATTAGTGAAATCGGTCCAGCCATTTACGCGTGATGCCGTGACCAAGGAAAACGGGTTTCATTTTTATATATATAGAAGATAATTTAGAGTCAGAGCAGTTCGATAAATGATCAAAGATTGTAAACACTAAACGCATTTTGCAAAAAGTAAGTAAATAGGTTATGAATGAACTAATACCTACTGTAGTATTTTTTAATAATCATACTAGTTTTACATTCCGCGAAGTTTACCTTCTTAATTTTATGAGGACTCATGTAGACGGTTCCTCTAAAGCGAATATTTTTTAGTGAAATAGATGATACAATTATTTCATAACAAATCATTAATGACTGATTATTTTAATGTTTAGAACTTTAGATGTTTAATTACTTAACACAGTTCAATATGAACCGTCTTTCCGCCCTAAGGAACCGTATATTTTATTTAAGTAAGTAGTTATGTAATTTGATGTTGAATAAGTTTTGAAATATAATTAAGTATTCGTATTAAAATTGTTTGTATTTACTTACCTAAGATCTAAGTATGTAAGTGACTGCAGTCCACCAACACCGTCTGGTACACTTCTTATAACATTTTGTGACAATAATAATTTTTCTAAATAAATGTACGTTGTAACTTCATCAGGCACTTCACTGAAGCGGTTCTTTGATAAATCTGGAACAAAGAGAGATTTTGTTATTGGAAAGTCACAGTGTCTTACGAAGGACCACTAGTCTTGACTCTTGGTACATTATATTTTTCGGTCAATAATGAAAACAAAGTTAGGTATTGTTAAAACTAACAATAACTAAACGACGGACTTTTGGTCAGGACTTATTTATTTAACCAGTGGTTAAGGTAACAGTTATGGTTCTATTTGTACATTACGAGAATTACACACGGATCAAAAAGATGGCCCAAAGTACTAAAAATAATAGCTTACAATTAGCCATAGATTTAGGGATTGCTCTCCGCTGCGCATAGATTTAGGATTTAGACCAACACTAAATCTATGCAATTAGCATAACTTAGCATAATCTTTAAAAACTGTATGCTTTTAAAGATGTAAACTTGACAGAAACGTAGAAACGGCGTATCTCCTGGGTAAGAATTCGAATTTACCAATCTTTGTGTGGATTCAGGTTCTAACCACTAGGGTCACGAGCTACGCCTCACAGCGTGAAATTTAATAGCGCTAAAATAAACGCAAGGGGACACAAACATAAGTAAGGGAAAACAATATTTCCTTTCATTAGTGCACGCGGTTTTACGATCCGAGTAATGGTTTGCCATGAAAACGGATCGTAATACGGAATGTGTAAAGAATTACTCAGAGCCAGAAGGATCGACACAAATAAGCAATTGAAATGGTCCTTGAAGCTCACGAAGAACGAACAAGCTATAGAGAGATGATAAACGGCCCCATTATTATGACGCTGCGACGCGCTGTTTTTCACATAAATTGAGTGTCGAACCCTTCGGTTTAGATTTTATTAGAAATTTATACTTGCTAATGATAACCTAATTTTTTAGTAGTGATTAGCTAATTTCTTGGTCGAATGATGAACTTATCCATCTAGTCTATACTTCCTTAGTCTAAATTCAAAAGTTTCAATTTGCATTTGTGTTTTCCCGCGTCACCCATCCCTGTATTCCGCAGGGCTACCGGCTAAAACGATCGCAATCACCTCTGATTGGGTCTTTCACTAAATCCATTGACGCAGCAAGAATACCATAAATTCAGCCAATCTCAACAATTGATACTGTAACAATGACTGATGCCGACGCTACGCGGTCGCCCTGCCGAAGACAACATTTCAAAAAAAAGACACAAGTATAATAGTCCCTTGAATAATTTGGGAAAAGATCAATTCTAAAGTAGGCTGATTTTGTAGGCTGAACTTGCAGAATACAAATATATATAAGTAATCTGATGAAGATAAAACAATCCTATGACCGACATCTTGTTTATATGCGTAGTTATTAGGTCATCGTGTAAGGCCTAGAATCAAGGCCATGATGGTCTCGACGAGTGAATTAACTAAAATTTATATGGTATACGTACCTTCTTCACACAATAATAAGTGTCATCCATATAAAAAAACATGACCTTATCAAACTACTAAAGCTGGAGCAAGAAATTGCGACGGTGACACCTAAGTTTTAAAAATTGGCACTATTATGAAGTGGTTTTCAGACAAATATTTTAAAACAATATCCAATCTTTCCTTTTTGTGTCATTCAAACTTTTTAAAGCAGGAAGCAGATTAAAGTATATCAGAACGTGCGTGTTTTAATTCAATCAAACCAAAATTTCTTAGAAGTTGTACAATCGTCGGTTATTCTTACGAAAAACCGGTTAAGTAATAGGTTCATCGCCTCAGCTGAGGGTTTGTTGTGGTGAGATTACATTTCTAAACGTAACCGCAAATAATACTTTAGATGGCGACAGTTCTATGGTATATCAGAAATCAGAATGAATTGCATGCATTCCAATTATTTCCAGATGAATCCCGGGCATTTCTGAAACTGTTTAAGGTCTGCTATTAATGCCATCAGGCCAGGATAAGATGTGCCCAACTTATTATAACAATTTTAATTTGACACGTTTGTCATTTACTGCCCCTGGCCCTAACCGAATGCCTCCTAAAACACTCAATAATTGTGGAGTGTCTAGAGTCTAGGCTATACAATAGAGTGTACAGCAAAAATATTTTTTATTTAAAAAAAAAAAATACACAGTAGACTTCGTCTTCCTGACTTTAAAAAGGGGCGTTAAAAAAGTTTAATAATATAAATCCTTGTAAGTAAAAATTAACGACGTTACTTCTAAGTTTGAGTCCTACTTAATACAGTTGAAATCATGTGGTATGCAGAATTCGCGTTATTATTTAGAGCCTAGTTATTTGTAGCTATTCAGATTAATTCCAAGTAATGGCCGGGACTCCATCAGAGACCTTGCCTCGCAATAATTACATACCATGATACCACAATTTCCGCTGCGTATCGTAAATATAAACGCAGTGTTGCGAGATGCGTGAGTCAGGCAACAGAGCTGAGTAAATGATGTATAAAGTCCTACTTCTCAGTTTTACAATAAGAATGTTGATAGCTTTGTTAATAAGAATACCAACTGCAGCTTCTTTGGAGCTGTTATTATCATTGATACCTACATATTATATGGTAATAAATCACAGCGAAAGGCTAAATATAATTAGGTAACCCCTAGCACCATTTTTTTTTATCCACTACAATCTAGTCCTTGACTGCGATCTCACCTGATGGTAAGTGATGATGCAGTCTAAGATGATAGCGGGCTAACCTGTTAGGGGTATGGCAGTTATATTAAACCCATACAACTTCGGTTTCTACACGGCATCGTACCGGAACGCTAAATCGCTTGGTGGCTGCCTAGTAGTAGAAAGTATTTCTATTTCAAGTAAAATAGTTCTATAAAGTAAAGTAGCATATAGAATCGAAGCTCCTTTTTAGTAGAACCCAACCACTCGGTTTGTGATTTGTGATTATTGAAATTATTGGCTTAACTACTGAATTAATGACAAGAAATATTGAACACTTCACTATTTCAAGCAATAATAATAAATTAAACAATGATGCTATAACTTTTGATGATGGAAAGAAACCAAGTCCGATAGATCGTTAATCGTAACCAGATCACGTAAACGATAAACATAGCTCAAATAAACTAAATAGAGGAACACAAATAGGAAATTCACCTGATTCAAAAATTGAAATGGATGCTATACCTACATTGGACTGGATTAAAATAAACATGTATTTTATGTAAGCTAGTTTCAAATTTCTTTATATTAAGTAAGAAACGTGAAGAAATAGTATCAGTAAAGTAAAATAAAGTCATCAGGAAGTAACTAGTTATGACTATATTAATCTAATAAAGAAGAAAGAAAATTGTACCTACTCAATACTCATATTAGGGACCAAAAATTTTCTATTACAAATGAATTCTGTTTTAAGGCAACAGGGATTGAGTCAGGCAACTGAGCTGATGACGATGATGACTAGTGCAAACCATCAATTGTGCAGATTATGCTAGTAGTGTTCATAGCAGAATAACAAGCACCTAATGAACATTGTGTAGAGGTGAGATATATTTAGTAACTGGATGAAGGGCAGAAGGCTGAAGGGGATTAGCAAAGGGCAAACGGTGACAATGAAGTATGAACACGCTATCGGTCCGATAAAAGGTTGAACATAATATAGATGATAGAGATAATAGTATGTGACCTACCTATTTTCAACTCATTAATCAATACCTCCTAAAGGTGACTCAAATGCGTAGCGTACAGTGTGTCAAATGTCAATCTATAAAAACTTAGCCGCTAGCAAAAGCCTTTCTTATAGAGTCCTCTCTGAATTGAAATAGAATGAGTACCTAAAAAAATTCTACATCAATGCCTCTCTCAGAGTAAGATGCTAAAAAAAGCGCTTCACGATAATTCTACGACAACAATCTGTGTTTTACAGATATTTTTAAATTGTAAATTATAGTTGTGATGATATACGTGTGATCATTGTGTTAATGTACAAATATGCAAGATTGTTAACCAATATTAAAAACACTTTGTTACTAATAAAAACTTACTCAATGCTTTCATTTGATACTGCTAAACGTTTTCTATTTCCTGCCAAAAAGTGTAGCAGTACCTAAAAGAGCTTAAATCTAGTCTAAGTAGTATGCAAACATCACTAGAAAGGCAATAACTGCATTCACGTCTCCGTGATTGCTTCATAGCCTTTGTACTGGGCTTGATATGCCGCAATTTATCTCTCAAAGCGGTTTATGCTGAAAATGAAGCATCAAATCGTTATTGGAAAAGATAGAAGAGAAAAGGATCCGAATAGAGATATTGATTTTTCGTCCGCAATATATCTTACTAACTCAGGGTGGTTATTGGTTACCAAATACCAAACGGATACGCCTTATTTTTCTGTACACTAATGACAATGTGGAACTTGGACGTTACATTTTAATAAGGTTAGGAGTTAGGATAGAAGCGAATATAAAAACAATAGTAGAATATTTTATAGTAATTATTTAGAGTTTACCGACAGTGGTACAGATTTAATTGACAGCAAAGTCACAAGAAGGTTACATCCTAGCTTACAGAAGTTTTTTTTCAGTCAAAAAGCGGATTAACGAATTTCAGGAAAGCTTGAATTTTTTAGGAATAAATGAACTAGTAAACTAACCACTTGTTTGAAGCATAGAATATTGGCTTATAATCATTAAATCCTCCATTAAGATGGTTACATAACATTCTCATCTAACAATTATTAGCATATATTTCACAATACCAAATGTGCTAAATAATTATGCACAAAACGTAACTGGCCTCAAAGTTCACGCAAACAAAAAAAAACATACGTATGAAAACATGTCGGCGATCCAGTTTTCACGTTTGTATCGTCCTCGAAAAGTAACCGCCGTTACCACGTGGAATTAATGAGCATGTATTTGTCAACTGGAGCTCCACCGTGACTATTGACGAAATTGCGAAACAGCAGCGAAATTGCCTGTTCTGACGCAGAGAATTAGCCAATTTTCCAACGAATTTTCGACGAATTACCTACTCAGACCCCTAACACATCTCCGCCGCGAAATAATTACAGCGAAACTGCTTATCTGTAACTGATAAGTCATAACGGAACCTCATCTAAGGTACAAACCTAAGATCACTTACAACGAGAGCATAATTAGCGTTCTTTGATAATCCTAAAATGAATCTGAGATACTATGTTGAACATAAAATAGATAACATAAAGAAGCACGTGGAAAGGGCCTCCTTAATACATCGACTTTTCCTAGCAGTGCTCTATTCTCCATGTTTGAACAGCCTATAAATAAACTAACGTAAACATTCTCGGCAAGAGATTTAGTGCGCCACTTTCGTTTAATGTAATAAATTAACCTACAAAAGTAATATTTATGGTAATAAGTTAATGATATAACTTATATATTATAATCTTAGAAGAATGAAATTCCCAACTCTGTACTATAGTCAAAAGTTTTGTGTAATAAAATGTTTGTTTTGAAATATCATAGAGTGAATAGGCATTTTCTAGGCAAGCGCGCTCCAACCTAGACCTCACCATTGCTTTGTATTACCCGTGATTGTCGTCAAACGTAAGCCTTAGTCGCAATAAAAACAAAGCTCAGAAGATTTGAAGATCCATTTCAGACATTGGTAACTAGTGCCTGACTACCTACGAAAAAAAAATTTGGCTTTCTCTAATTTTTTTGTTTCATATCCAATGTATATATATATATATGTTTCATTTATAAAATTATTATGATGATACATTAGGAATGTGATGCAACAACAGTCAAAGATATTCCCGAGGCTATAAACAATCTGGTAACGGAAATGATTTTGCAATCCTTGCGTTTTACATAACATAACATAGCACGGAGCTTACGGCATCGTCTCCAAGGAGATATCAATGCGCCAGTCGGAGCCGATGCCAAGTCCACTGCGGACTGCGGGCCTCCGCAACCTTGACCGACGACGGGTGCGAGTTCATTACATTCTCTAAATCTGATATAACGGCTGCCACCCACACTTCTATTTCAAATAACCGTTGTAACATCAACAAATACTAAAATAATATTACTTACTTAATTAATTAACTTTTTTATCGTACTGTCCTTACGTATACGTGAGATGTCAACCTGGTTACTTTACAAATCATTGCTTGCAAACTTGCAATTCATGGGATTAGTTCAAATACTTTTCTAAGTCAATTTAGACACCTGGTTTTAGGTGTCTTTAGGTTTGACTTTACAAATTGAAATGAATGACTTGAATTATTATTGCTTACTTGCGCATTGCAAGACCTTGCTTCAAAGGGTGATTTCTCTAGTAACGTCTTCACGAGATCATTGCAGAGAATAGAATCTGACTTCATCAGTTGCCCTATGTTTATGCAAACAAGAACTTACTTATATACTTAGATTAAAAAAAAATCTTTACAAAAAACCGACATCCAACGCCACTGTAAAGTAATAAATAATTTTTATTTCTACCCACTATGTTGAAGTCGGGCGAGCCTTTGCGTTGCGATGCGTCAACTTTGCTTATCCTTGTTATACCCGCCCGAATTCAACATAGTGGGTAGAAATAAAAATTATTTATTACAGTGGCGTTGGAAGTCGGTTTTTTGGAAAGAATTTTTATTTTTAACTTTTTAGCGTCAAGGTTGAGGATTTGAAGTCAGAATTTTTTATGGGACCACCTCGAGAGCTTCCTCTAAAGACTGATAGAAAAAAAATTCAATTCGGCTCAGAAACCACGGAGACATGCACCGACACCCATCAAAAAAAAAACATACGCGCCGAATTGAGAACCTCCTCCTTTTTTGGAAGTTGGTTAAAAACATAGGTAAGTGGTAGAAATGCAATATAAAATAAAAGAAACATTGAAATCGGTGCTTTTCATTTGGAAGTTACGATGCCACAAACAATCGGAGCGCTTCAAAGACGAAGCCCGTCACGAACATGAAGATAAAAAGCTTTTAATCTCAACCGAAATAATTTTCAGAATACAGATATTGGACGAGGTCACAAGCCATTCTATTTACTCGTAGACAATAACAATACCTAACATTGAGTAACTGTTCTAAATTGCGATGACCGAATTGAGTACAATACATCACACGACAGTGAAACTAACACTGATTTTAAAATAACAGAACAAAATTTTAGTCCTTCTTTTAATTTGTCTAGCAAAAATTATTCTTTTTTTATAGTTTACAAACTTCGAACTTCAACTACTTAATTCACTCAAAACGATGACGATGAGAATTCTAAAAATTAAATCTGGATTGATGGTCCATAGCACATTATTCATTCTAAGAATTTCACTCAATATCACATGCGTCATCAAATACACTTACTTACTATAGGTACCTACTCCCAACTAAAGACATGATCGTCCTATTTTATACTGTATATACCTATATCTATATCTATTCCTAAATGCTTCTGTATGTGTATAACGGTATTATAACGCACATCAGTAGTCAAAGCATCTTTTTATGGGCTCGCTCATGTGCCAATTATATTGTTAACTACTAGCTACGACCTCGTATGCGTGGCATAAGTTTTTTTTAATTCTCACAGTAACTCCTTAATTATTCGGGATGTAAAGTAGCCTATGTCGCTCTCCGGGTCCTCAACTATAATCATGCAAACAATCACGTCGATCCGTTGCTCTGTTGCGGCGTGATTGAAGGACAAATCAACAAACAAACATACTTTCGCATTTATAATATCAGTATGATTCGCTTCTCTTCATTCTGCAGCAATTTTTTTAGAAACCACTTTACTTTTATCCAAAGTACTTAATTAATATCTAATCAGAGGTGCAATCATGTAAGGATCGTCGATGAAATCGTTAAAGCTCGGCTTAAAAGTAGAATAAACCATAACAGCATTGAATTAAAGCTCAATTTCGTGTATCCATTCTCAAACGTATAAGTATGTACGAATCCCTAAACTTATGAGAATGGATACACGAAATTGAGCTCTAATTCAATGCAGTTATGGTTTATTTTATTTTGAAGCCGAGCTTTAACGATTTGATCGGCGATCCTTACATGATTGCACGTCTCTTTTAACTTATCAACTATGTTTTGAAAAACAATGCAATGGAACGATTTAACCCAGAATTTAACCAGTATTATAAGTATTAAGTAGTTTCTTAGTATAACTACTATACCATTTACCTAGTATGTTTAAAGTAGCAAATTGTTTCAAGAGAATTATTTCAAGAAAATACCTAATAAATAAGTATGTAGTAGAAGTTGGACAGATCTTCTATAAAAAATATCTCATATCTTCTGACATAATCAAAAAGTACGGTGCTGAATGCTGATACGGCTAAGTTATAGTATTATCTTTGGGTCCAAGTCTATCAAGGTTCAAGGAAATAGTTTAGTTCATTAAACATTATTTTCAAGGCCTAGCCTCTATCAATTTTATTTTTTTATCAACTACAAGTTAGCCCTTGACTGCGATCTCACCTGGTAAGTGATGATGCAGTCTAAGATCGTAGCGGGCTAACCTGTTAGGTGTATGGCAGTTATCTTAAACCCATACTACTGGCAAAGACGTGCCGCCAAGCGATTTAGCGTTCCGGTACGATGCCGTGTAGAAACCGAAGGGGTATGGGTTTAATATAACTGCCATGCCTCTAACAGGTTAGCCCGCTACCATCTTAGACTGCATCATCACTTACCATCAGGTGAGATCGTAGTCAAGGGCTAACTTGTAGTGGATAAAAAAAAAAAAAAAAACTCCTAATCGGTTTCTACACGGCCGGAACGCTAAATCGCTTGGCGGCACGTCTTTGCCGGTAGGGTGGTAACTAACCACGGCAGAAGCCTCCCAGTCCCATCAGACCAGACCAGAGAAAATTCAGAAATTATAAATTCCCAAATTGACTCTGCCGGGGATCGAACCCGGGACCTCCGCAGCCGCATGTTAAGACAACAGCGCTCAACAATGCGCCACGAAGGTCGTCAACGGTCAATCGGCCACTAGAACGATTACGTTTTCGTAACATAAAATTATGACCATTGGTAAAGCTCTGCGGTAACTTCCGAATATACAAGTGCCGTCAAACTATTATGTCTTCTGAAAAATCCTGAATTAATTAACCCCTTCTATGATTACCTTTGTCAACTATTTAAAAACAGATCTCGCCTAACTATGTTATGCCCTAAATGAAGTATTGTTAGACAACGTATTACGCTAACAAATACATAAGCAATCGTAATATTTTGATTGGTGTTACTTACTTAACAGGAAAAAAACAATATTACTTACCACCAAGTAATATTGTAAAAGTAACTTAATTTTAAACTGTATTGACCACACAATATTAACTTATCTTGGCTCGATATTCTTAAGTAACCTATGAACTTCGGAATACCACTATCCCATCAACAGCAATGTAATGTACATACTTAGTTATTATTTATTTATTACACTAGCTGATGCCCACTACTTTGTCCGCATGGACTGAGGTTTTTTTGGTTCCCGCGGGAATTCTTTAATATTCCTAGCCTATGCTATTCTAGTGATATTCCAGATTATAAAAATAAAATAAAATATCTATCTCTGTGCCAAATTTCATCCAGAGCCGTTCAGCCGTTCTGGCATGAAAATATTCATATATTTTTATGAAAACTGATTTTAAGAATCGTTCATTTCCTCAGTCGTCTTACGTGTGGCTGTGAAACGGGCAATATCATTATATATATTATTGATTTCTTTCGAGGTATTGCAAGGGGAAAAGTTTCGGGAAATGTACGTATAACAAATTCCACGTGCCGTCTGATCAATACGGCAGTCGGGACGCCGACCGGCCGGCGCGGCAAGTCACCCCAAACAGCTGATCCTACCACCCTTCCCCACAGCTGGTTCGTTCACCCTTCACCCCACATTTCTTTATACCCTCGCGTACTTTCGATCTCAGAGAATACCGCTGGCAAGGGAATTCGAACGGCCCCTCAACACGCGCAAAAGGAAATCGCAATTTTCTGCTTATATATTATTGTTAGCATGCCATTCCAGAGACACGAAAATCCAGTTGGCAATGGACCAATTGCGAATGTCAATTTCACAACAAAACTGAAATGAATCCGAGTAAAAGCTATGGGGCATTCAAAGAAATTTCCTACAGATCGTATCAGTCTACGTCAGCTGAAGTCAGAGACGGCTACACTGTACAACAACAGCAACAGTACAGAAAATACCTAGAGCAACTCAAAAAGGAATTCGATGAGCGATGGTGTAAGAAGCCTAGATCCAATTTAATTTTCTCTGATTTAGAACGTATTAAAACCTTGGGTACCGGAGCTTTTGGCAGAGTTGTCCTTCTTAAACATTCAAAGACTAGCAAATACTATGCTATGAAGATTCTGGAGAAGGAAAAAGTATTGAAGATGAAACAGGTCGAGCACACGCTGTATGAAAAGAGAATTCTTGAAGCCATTCGATTTCCTTTTACGGTATCGATGGAATTTAGTTTTAAAGATAACAGTTACATTTATTTCATCATGCCATTTATACCTGGAGGTGAAATGTTTAGCCACCTACGAAAGATGCAGAAGTTCGAGGAGCCTATTGCCAAGTTCTATGCTAGTCAAGTAATATTGGCGCTAGAATATCTTCATTTCTGTAATCTCGTGTACCGAGATTTGAAACCCGAAAATATATTGATCGATAAGAATGGATACCTCAAAATTACCGACTTCGGTTTTTGCAAAGTATTACCCGGACGGACATGGACTTTATGCGGTACACCAGAATATTTGGCTCCGGAATTAATTTTAAGCAAAGGTTATGGTTTTTCTGTTGATTGGTGGTCCTTCGGAGTTTTATTGTTTGAAATGAACGCAGGCTATCCTCCCTTTTACGCCAGTGATCCAATGAAGACTTATGAGAGAATTGTGTCAGGGAAATATCGCTGTCCTTCAAGTTTTAACGCAGATTTAAGAGATCTTGTTAGGAACACTCTCCAAGTCGACATAAGCAAACGTTTCGGAGTAATGAGAAATGGGGTGATGGATTTTAAAAACCACAGGTGGTTTAAAGGTATTGAGTGGGAGGCGATACTAAATTGTCGATGGAATGCTCCGTACATTCCTAAGTTTAAGCATCCTGGCGACACTACGAATTTCGAGCGTTATGATGAAGAACCGATTCGACCGGCGTCACACTGTCGATTTGAATCAGAATTCATTGACTTTTAAATTACAGATAGTATAGTGGGAGATTTTTTCCCCCATTCGATCGCGACATCTACTACAATTTGTATGGAACTGTCTTGCGCTTGACGGCTTGCGCTCGATCTATTCCTATCAAGTAAGTAAATAAATGGTAGTTAACGTTGTCGGGACCGAATACGCAAAAAAACTCCCACTTGGCCGGCGGATTAGATATTCGAGTGTGTATGAACGAAATGTGTAAAAAGCCTCATTTATGAACGTGAATAAATTTTTACCTTATGTATCTTCTTACATGTCTTTTTATTTAATTTTTTATATTCATAATCTTCAATCTAAAGACTAATCACAACGTCAAATACATACATTGCTTCAATTTTATAAAAAATAACAAGTAAGTATTCATAGAAATAGATCGGCTGATTTCAGATAAATTGAATATAGAAAAGGGACGCAACTAAGTGCTTATGCATTTATTGAAAAGAAAGCTAAAACCACAAGAGCAACATCCCTTTTGAAAGTCGTAAATCTAACAATTTGTTTTTATCTTTGACACCATATTTGCATCCGATACAAATCCGAGATAAAGCACGTGCGAGGGACGCCACTCGCGACATGCGCCGGCGCATAGAGGGGACTTAAACCACGCTTAAACACACAGTGGGGACACACGACATAATATCTATTTTTAGATCGTAACGCCTTGCTGCGACAAAAAAAGTCTATCACTTATGTGGTGTAAAGTAAACTATGGATATAATAAAATATGGATAAGTCTACTTCGGACGTAGAAAATTTCCATATTAAGGTTATCATTATAAAATGTCTCCATTAAATAGTTTGCCTGTTTAGATACTCCAAAAATTGCACTTACTTAATACTTTAAAGTTACAATATACTCGTAAGTTTATACAAACCAGGTTTTAGTAATTTCTTAAACATGGTCGCTTACTATGGGTCTGATAAGAATGCTCAGGGTCACTCAGCGGGTCATAGAGCTATGCTTGGAGTCATGATCAAATCAGAAATGAGGAGATCCATAGGAGAGCCAAAGTAACCGACATAGATCGTAGAGTATGTGGTAGCACAATACCGTTTTCAGTAGAGATCAATGCAGGAGATCTTCGAACAGAAATGGGCGTCTATTGGTTGACACGACGAAGGTCTTTGAACTTTTAGACATTACTTAAAATAGTTAATTATAAGTATTAAACTCCAGAGCAACGCATGAAATCTCATAAACATGTGAAGCATTTGGGGGAATAGTCTAAATACAATCATGTGCGACCTAAATGCCATTCCAGCTGCCAGTTTTAGCAATGGGTAATGAAACATCAACTGTGTGTTCATAGTTTTGAAGCGAACAAATCGTTTTATAATACCATGAAGTTCCATATAAATAATTAATTACGAAGCTATGGTGCGGAAATTGACCTCAATATTATTCAGAATGTCAGTACTTATTTTAATAATTATATACATATAATATATTTCTTTTAATTCTAGACCCTTGAATATGCCAATTAAAGTGAAGGACTTATACTGCTCCAGAAACCGCTATTATACAACATTGAATAATATTAAGCCTCCTTGTCCCTATAGAGAAAAATATAAAATAGAAATCATTATCCAACTAAGTAAATCTCCGTTCATGGTAGTTAGGTAACAAGGCAAAATACGTAGCAACGAAATGTTTTTTTGCATACAATAGGTGCAAAAAACTTTGAAAGCTCTGACATCTTCTGTGTTGCCATCGGCTTAGATTCTAAAGTATAACACTTATTTGTCAATATGTAAAGCAACAAACTCTACAAAATATGACTGCATCAATCTCCTGTACCTAACTTACTACTATTTTAGATACATCAAGCTACAAAGCAATAGATTAAGACGTATCAACGCACTCACAGAGCTTAAGAGTAATGCCTTAGAACAATGGCGATCTCGCGGTCGTGCGGGCAAGGGTTCAGGCAAAAACCAACCGAGTGGAAAATGAAGGAAGCGCAGTTCCGTCTCACGTACCCACGACGGGACATCCTCCGGTGGACTTGATTTTTTTATAATTTATCCTCAATAATCTACCTAAAAACCATTGGCTTGCAAGTTGCAGCAATAGGGATGATATCAAAAATAAATCATTTCTTACTGATTATTAAACAGAGGGTCTTCCAAAAGACGTAAAATTCACATCCTCGTTGAAATTTGATGACGTCACAATTATGAATTTCATACAACTTCCGTACTAGAAGTGCGTTTTTAAGCTAGTTAAAGAGTTGCTGATTTGATTGAGTTGTCATCTCTATTGTCTAAGCCCTAAGCAAAACTTCATCGTGAGTGTTGGTCATATGTTTACAGAAGTACGCCATTTAGAGCGATTTGGAAAAGCAATTTACTAACACCAAAAGTAGTAAATCGCAAGTAAAAATTTGATTTGTAATTTGGTGTGGTGTGTTGGTGTGGTTAACTTTAAATCGGGGCTGGATGTTTGAAGGGATAGGGATAGACGTTAAGATGTTATCGGTCTACACGATCGCTTCTTTTATTAGCGACGAAAATCTCTGAAGTGAATGGACCAGAAAACCGACCACCGCCGTAATGCGTGATCTGAGGACGTTCCCACTTCCGGATCTTATCAATCATAGGGTTTTAAAAACAAATCATATTTTTTTGTTGAACAAATATTTTACACTAAATGATTCCCGCGACTTAGTCCGCGTGGATTAAGATTTTTTTGATTCCCGCGGGAACTCTTGAAATTTTAGGGATAAAAAGTAGCGTATGTCCTTCCCCAGGATACAACCTATCCCTGTACCAAATTTCATCAAAATCGGTTGAACAGGTGGGCCGTGAAAGCGTAGCAGACAGACAGACAGACAGACACTTTCGCATTTATAATATTAGTATTGACGACCTCCGTGGCGCAGTGTGTAGCGCTGTTGCCTTAACGTGCGGAGGTCCTGGGTTCGATCCCCGGCAGGGTCAATTTGGGAATTTATAATTTCTGAATTTTCCCTGGTCTGGCCTGGTGGGAGGCTTCGGCCGTGGCTAGTTACCACCCTACTGGCAAAGACGTGCCGCCAAGCGATGTAGCGTTCCGGTACGATGCCGTGTAGAAACCGAAG
Organism: Erebia aethiops; assembly: GCA_923060345.2. Classification (NCBI taxonomy): domain Eukaryota; kingdom Metazoa; phylum Arthropoda; class Insecta; order Lepidoptera; family Nymphalidae; genus Erebia; species Erebia aethiops. The sequence continues at coordinate 15,555,109 of OV281090.1, read as the reverse complement.
GGGTTGGGTTTAATATAACTGCCATGCCCCTAACAGGTTAGCCCGCTACCATCTTAGACTGCATCATCACTTACTATCAGGTGAGATCGTAGTCAAAGGCTAGCTTGTAGTGGATAATAAAAAAAATTACAATTCGCAAAGCTACCTGTCCCTAAATGTCAAATAAATGATAATAATATACAAGCTAGACTTTACATTCACCATCTACAGACTAAACTGGAGTTACTGTGATGTGGGCGTGCTTATTTACGAGGAGCCGTTTGAATAATTTACACACCCTTGAAATATAAATCAGGGTAACGAATGTTTCATTAATGTAAAACTTCTACGGTTACTCAAACATGAAATATGCTTTAAAGTACACCTTTTAGAGGCATTTGCTACAAGTTTTAAATATCTACAGTGCTATCCCACTGCGTAAAGAACTTCCATATTACATAGGGTTCATGCGTTTACGTTAAACAAAGAAGTCATTATTGTTTCCTCTTATTCAAGATTTATATTCTATTATTATTCCCACAATGGTTACACAGTTCATATAGATACGTGCGTGAAGATAAAAGTTCTGGCACTGATAACTAGATACGAAACATTAACAAATGAACATTAAGGAGGTACTTGAACATGCTGTTACAAAAGATAACGAAAATATATTCATTGATATTATAGTTACTAGTTTCAACTTTATATGGGAAGTAACCTCAAAAGGCTTGTTATAAAAACGTAAGTGCAATTAACGATCATAAAACAGAACCGATCAGAGCATTGCCTAACAACTGTAAACATAAAAGGGCAATGAAAGCTCAACACGCTTGGAAAGCTATCGGGATATAGATAGACCACCGGGCTCGTATTGATAGAGTTAGTTTATGGTTAAAGAAAAATAGTTACTTAGTAATACTGAAAATATTCAGGGCGTTGATGGGACTTTTATCAATGAGTACTACTGAGTAATGACTTTTGACAACTGGAAGTCATGATTGTGGAAACATACAATGACATCAAAACCAAATTCACTGAAGAGTTGACTTTGACAGAGTTAGTAGAGTTGTGGGACTTGTAGGTTATATAGAGAGACTGGATGACTGATGTATCTTCTACATGTTGCCACGGAGAGATTGCTATGACACGTATCACGTAAAAAGGAGAAACTCCATGAGTGTTCGTTTGAAATTCAGGAGATAGGAGGAGATATTTTGCAGGAAAAAAAATTAGTTTGTTTAAGTAAATTTTAACCAGACAAAAAATAAAGAATCTTACGAATATAACTATTGAGTAACTTATAAAGTTATAAGTAATACCACCGAACCCCCGCGGCTTCGTTTCCGTGAGGATTTGGGAAAATCCGTGCTTATTTCTTGTCTACATTATAAAGGAAAGCTGGAATTTGCACAGAGGTTTCTCTGCAAAATTTCAGCTTATTAATCCCAAGGGTTTAGGGTTCGACGTTAGGACTTTTCTCTTGATACTAACTAAGTAGATAGTAGATTCTTACTTAAGAAACATGAACGACGTGAGATGAACATTACGTGAAACATTGACTGAAAAATTATACTTGCTTGTGTTGCTACAGTTCAAACACATCAGCACCTTTAGTACCTACTTACTAATAGTTAAGTGTTTACAATAGAGACATCGAGTGCAATCAATCACAAAGCCATTGAGCTGTTGAAAGATACAGATACGTATCGCAACCGATGTCATTGAGATCGGAATGATAACGAGTGCGAAATAATAGGCTTCCGATGCTGTTCACAGTATGCACTTATTTAGTTAAAAAGTATAGCAAGTAAGTAGGTATACTCGAAACTTATAACATCAGAAAGGTACCCATAGCATCTTAGCCTCTTAGCCATCTAAATTAGTCTATTAATTTTAATATATAAATCCAAGTGACAACATGTATTACAGGCAGAAATATAATGATGTCATCAGTGAAATCAAATCAGTGAGCAGTGAGCACACAGTTAGCAACAGTTCAATTAAAGAACACCTAGATTTAAAGTACAATATATATATTTTACAACAAAATTGCACAACATTGTCAATCCATGAAAGCTACCGAGCTTCATAGGTTACAGACCTATGAAGCTCGGTAGCTTTCATGGATTAGTTATTTAAGCAAAAATATATACTATTCTTCTAGATTTCTAGATTTCTTATAGATACCTAACTAAGACTCAATCGATAGAGAGGTAGCTTATATCCCGGACGGACGGACGGGCATAGGATCCTAGTTATCTCGGAATATCAAAGAGGTTCCAAGGAATTTCAAGAAAACTTTTATCCACGCGGACGATCATCTTGTACAACAGCAGTCTTACTACTAAGTACAATAACGTTCCCGTATCAAAATTGTACTAACTTTAAATTCAGCAACCCTACATGAAGTGTTAAAGTAACATACAGTTGTTTACAGCATAATGTGGGTCACTGACGATGCAAAGGCTGCAGTAGGCGATGGAGTGAAACGTAAAGGGCTAGATAAGAGGGCCGGTTATAATAGCACACGTTGTTGTATTGATCTAGATCTATTTACTGACGGGTTTTGGTTGGATGAATCATGGAAAACGCAAAATAATGAAATCAGAATCAAGTTTTATGTAACTATTTTGATTTATATTGGCTAACAAGATAGTTAAGAACCAATTCAGCTTTATGAGCTGCGTTACTGATATAAATACAGGCGAGCCAAATAAACATCTAAGATGAACACGAACTCCATATAATTGTGTCCTGAGGCAGATAACTGTATTAGGTACTCAACGATAATCTTCAGACTAAAAACTTCGACTTCTACTGCATCTAAAATATGTAAGTTGTGGTCTTGTAAGCAATTCGTCCAAAATTACAAAAAAAAACGAAGAGTAAAAACTGATGATGATTGTTTAAAAGTTAGAAGAAACATAGGAGTTGATTGTGCAAATGCAACCGATATTAACTGCAGACGTATAGCGGCGAAGATTTATCGAAAGGAAGTAATTAAATTAATGGATCTCCCACGGAATAACTATACATTTCCAATCTAACTAACTAGTTAGTTAGAAACTAGTTATATTATTTATACTTGCATCGAAAGCGGCTTTGTGTATGTTTTGTTGTAGATGCATAGCTCATTTATCTAGCTAATGGCCCATAAATATGAATCTATTTGTTTTTACAATTTCCCTTTGTTATAAAGCTTGGTTAGTCCGACCAACGCTAATCACTTTCACATGATTTTCACATGCAACAGAAAAATCTCACATAATACCACTAACAACATGTCTAATTTTAAACATAGGCCTTCGTACATTTAAAGTTCTATAGAACACGACGAGACTTCGCTGACGCCAGGGAAGGATACAACTTGCATACTAATTTTTATAATACTGAAGGTATAATATGAACGATCATACTAATATTATAAATGCGAAAGTCAGTTTGTTTGTTGGTTTGTTGGTTTGTTGGTTTGTTGGTTTGTTGGTTTGTCCTTCAATCACGCTGCAACGGAGCAACGGATCGACGTGATTTTTGGCATGGGTATAGTTGAGGACCTGGAGAGTGACATAGGCTACTTTTTATCCCGGAAAATTGAGGAGTTCCCGAGGGAATCAAAAAAAACTTATTCCACGCGGACGAAGTCGCGGGCATCAGCTAGTTAGAAAATAATTCAGATAGTCCAAACTTCAATGATGCTCTACAACCTATGCCATTGGTCGGGTTAACATCATTAATATTCTAAGGACCATACCAGGTTATGAGGCGAATAAAAATGACGCACCTATTGTCAAGCCTAGCCTCGCTAAAGTATGGTAGTGTGTATCCATTGTACCCTCACAAAATTAGCATTGTCGTTATAATATATTCTGGTCCTTGTGACTACAGATTGTCACCCCTTTGTGGGTCGGCTGATGCCTCGCATGAAAGGTAACGAAGCGATAAAATGGAAAATTAAAAGGGTTTAATTTAGTTTCGCCGACCGACCTTAGACCTCTATTAAAAATACAAGAGGCTGTGCGCCGGAACTCGATAAAGGGCTATATTTAATTCAGACCGAGTATATCCAGAGCACACGTCGAACTAGGTTGAAAACACAACAACATTGCTAAGTATGTCAACCATTCTTGCCACAGGAGGAAAACACTCAACGTGTCAAGGTTTTGCGCCTTGGTCCCATTCTTTGATTTAAACGGATAAGAGAACTTGAGAAGCCATATGAAGAAACAGACAAACTATTCATGAATGGCAACCCGACGAGACGGATTAACGAAAGCCACATGACACTGGATACGCGTCTAACAAAACCATAAAAGCTATGAAGAAGTCGCATTTCACTCTCTTTAAAATGTAACGAACATACAGGATTACGTTACTGGAACTTAAATCACAGGGAGGATAGCAAAATGTTGCATTAATGTATGGAAAATAGTGCCTAAGTGTTAGGCGTTAGCCAATAAACATAATAACTGCATTTAAATAAAATCGCATAGTTATGTAGACGAAACTAAAGATTCACAATTTGCCCACAGAATACAGAGTTCAACTTTCGTTAACGTATGACCCAAATTCCTTTCACAGTTTAACAAAACCTTCAATTATCACTCAACGCCTTAGTTGGTAAAAATTTAAAAGCTTTAACATGTGTCCAGATAAAAAGCAAAACGTTTGTGCATATTCCGTTACAAATAAAATAACTATGGAGTCAGTTTCGAGTATGACGTTAACCGATAACACAACTGCATTAACTATCCACTATTTGTTTACTTTTTCCGGTAAACACACACTGGCTGCGTACTCAAAAAACAGGTTTCGAATATCTACCTGTGCAGTGTCATGTTCTCAATGGGAATTGTGTCTGTGCGCATCATTTCGAAGCGGCGCCATATTATAGTTTTTAGCTCGAGCATTTTTACTTTGAAATGCGTATGGGGATCGAATAAAAGATACACTTGTATGTGTTGTATGTAGGTACTAGGTACACATAGGCTTCAGTACTTTCTTGTGGCAGCAACATTACGTTATCTTATTAAGTAAGTTAGTTATAGAATAGAGCTAGGACCTCATTCAGCATTTATGTAGTGCAGTGACCCTAATATAGTCAAAATAAAATCAGTAAAATTTATTTTTCATAATCATCTACTTAAGTGTGTCATGTCATCTTGAAATTAAACTTTGGAAGTCAGTAGTTGAAGTCTTATCTTTCTACTTTCGCCATAACTTTACTCTGCCGTAGCCCTATTATGGAAAACCTGAATCAATCATTGTTACAGTCTCAAGTGTATTAATTGGCTAAATTTATTGTATTCTTGCTGCGTCAATAGTTTTGGCCAACAGCGGAAGAATATTAACCAATCAGAGTTGATTGCGCTCGTTACACGGTTAGCTGTAATTTTTACGTAATAAGTAGTTTCACTCAGACATCATCAATCAAAAAAGCTCATTTGGATACCTATATTTAAAAATTCCGCTTTTTAAATCAAGAATTAAAAAACACCTAATAAATTAGTTACTTTTTTTTAAAAATCATATTCGATTTATTATATGAAATTTAATATCATATTATCTAAATTATTGTTTAAATACTTATTTAATATCTTTTGGCCTGTTAATTGTGTCTGTTTAAAGTTTTTTTTTTTTTTTGTGTAGTTGATGATCTAAGTACTTTTAACTTCTTTTGCATGTTGATTTGTGCCTGTAAGTGTGTAATCAATGGTAGTCATAAGATTATTTAACTAAGTTGTAATAGAATAAGACAAAATATGCTCATTGTATTACCGTTGGCTTGCTATTAAATTTAAAAAAAAAAGAAAAAAAAATCCACTTTCTTTACATTTCCGTGACTTTAGATTCTGTCAAATTAGGCTAGTTAGTTACCTCTACCTATAGTTGATGTTGATTGAGCGATGTTAGTACATTTAAGAGTTTGCCGTCACCTACAACGTCGGGAATACACAATTTGTACCTAATAGAGAATAGTCCACATACAAGGTTGTAAATGCAGTTTTAGTAATAACAACTATACTTTACACCTATATTTGTTTTATGCTAACAATGCTAATGTGATCGTCCCCTTACATCCGGTGTGACGCTTGAGCGCCCACGCATATGCACCTGTCGGTTTGTACGCTTTTCTATAGAAAAGCTGCGCGACACGGTACCTAGTTAGTTAAATACTATGAGAGGAAGGCTACGTATACATTAGAGTTCGTTAGTTAGGAACAAGTTTTAATGAACTGCTATGAAAAGTTTAGTTCTGCATTCATACAGGTATAATGTCATTGGGAAATAAAAATTCAAAATACTTGACCTGATGCCCCAGGTCATACTCTATGCACTAGAATTTATTTTTTATTTTTATCCACTACAAGCTAGCCCTTGACTGCGATCTCACCTGATGGTAAGTGATGATGCAGTCTAAGATGGTAGCGGGCTAACCTGTTGTAATCTGGGCATGGCAGTTATATTAAACCCATACCCCTTCGGTTTCTACACGGCATCGTACCGGAACGCTAAATCGCTTGGCGGCACGTCCACTACAAGCTAGCCCTTGACTGCGATCTCACCTGATGGTAAGTGATGATGCAGTCTAAGATGGTAGCGGGCTAACCTGTTAGGGGCATGGCAGTTATATTAAACCCACACCCCTTCGGTTTCTACACGGCATCGTAGCATGGCCAGGCCAGACCAGGGAAAATTCAGAAATTATAAATCCCTAAATTGACCCTGCCGGGGATCGAACCCGGGAACCTCCGTACGTTAAGGCAACAGCGCTACACACTGCGCCACGGAGGTCGTCAATCCTCAGTAGTTTGACATCAGTCATAGGTACTTCTATTCATTTCTGATGTTGGCACTCTACTGACATCAGAAATGGGATCAAACATTTTTTGATAGCTACTCTAGCTATCGAATTTTAGCAAGCGTTTTATATTGGCAGTCGCGGATACTAGACTATAAATCACCGGGATAGTCAGCAGCATGTGTGGATACGCCATACCCCATATTTCATACACTATCAAATTTTATTTTAGTCATCAATCAAGCAGAAAACCTGACAATAATATATATCAAATATCTATTTTGACACCAAGCTAACCCACGTTGGAGTTAGAAATAAATTGGAAACTAAAATAACTTTGTAATATCGCGCTTAAATAAATAGGATGTTTTCGAAACTTCCACCAACTAATCATTGTAGGTAAGTGAGATAAATCCCGCTAACTATATCCCACCATGTTTGACTCCGAACGAATCTTGATATCATTTTACTTTCTCTTCATTTCACTTATTGCACGCTACCCTCATTTCCAATCATCACAATTTCATTGAGATGGGATTTCTACTAGATACGCAAAACCGAAGCATGATCACGGTTTTATTTAAGTAAATGGGATTTCTACTAGATCATATTGTAGATTTTCTTCTCTCTGACAGACATTTCTTCGGCTCAGATTGCAGACGAAAGACAGAAGAACCGCTGTATGCTGAGATAGAGCGTACTTTGACTTTGCTCAGGCTTTACTCAGAGTTAAAACGAGATGGACTTTTATGTGCGTATCATAAATCTATCTCATTTTAACGCAGTCTTAAGTTAGAGCTAAGTCAAAGTATGCTCTATAGATCTCACACTTAGAGTAATTGGTTTGATGCTGAATTGCTGACGACCACCATCAGACCATGGTTAGTGTATAACTTCTTCAAATGTGTATAAGCCAGCTATACCGCTGAAATAGACGATTGTATTCGTCAGCTGCCAACGACTAACGTGTAGTTAAGTCTGTAAGATTTTTTTTGATTTGAGGCCAGGGGCATGATATTATCTGGAATTAAATAAGACTATTTTATGACTAATAATGAAATATTTATTGCTAGAAAATTATACGTACGCATTTAACGCAACTATACATTTAGGTTTAAGATGTTTTATTTTCCTCAAAAAAAGAACAAAGTTCACTTATATGAGAAAATTACAACTAATATAATATACTAAACTTAAAAATTAATGCATAAAGTAACAAGGTGACCTATATAGGTATACTAATCTTATTATTACACTTCACTCTGAAAATGCTTCAGTAACTTTTTTTTAATCTGACAAAGGATTTTTCATTTGAAACTTCGTTTGGTAAATCATTGTACAGTAGCGCTCCCTCAAACTGTATAGTTTTTGAACCATTAGTTTTAGTCCTGACTTTTGGTAATTGTAATTTATGTTTGTTTCTTGTACAATGTTTATATTGTATGGTAAATCAATCTAAAGTCTAAACAAAAGCTATATAGGTAGTTATTTCTTATAGTTATCACAATTCACAACAAACGCAAAATGATTTACGGCCAATGTTTAACAGATCACGAATAAAGCATAACTATTTATTATCACAAGTCATCACTCTCCAAACAGAATCGGGAGTTCAAAAAAAAACAATAACTGAACCACTTGTACCACTCGAGTCTAAACCAAACTGAGACAAGTACTGTTTTAACAACTACCAACGATGACGTGTGTTATGAGAGAGTGCAGCTGTTTAGCTTAGAGCCCTTTCACACTGGTTAGTTAAGGTTTTAATAATAATATCTAATATTACATACAAGATCGCCAAATCAGTTGGCAGTAACCTACGTTTTGGTAGACACTTGCGGCGATACTGGCAACCTATTGTAATAATTAAGCCTTACCCTGAGTTGCACGAAACATTAAAAAATTTAAGTGATAAGTAGTTGTAATGTTATCTCAAGAATTTTAGGAAGTATTGCTCTCTATAAACTCATCATCGGCGCTACAGCCCTCTGTGGGCGCGTGCCTGCTGCAGTCGATTTCTCCGTCTAACTTCATCTCTTCATACACAGTAAACAGATGCAACCAGTATGGACACTACCTAGAAAAGTTAAACAGGCTCACTCACACAAACGTGCGCATCGGCGAGACCCCAAGCGCTCGTCGCAGTGCCGTCAGTAGTGAGTGCCGCATGCCGCAGTCATCGCATGTTCGATGCGGACGTTTGTGTGAGTGAGCTGTTTCGAACGTTTCTAGGTAGTTTCCATACTGGTTGTATCTGTTTACTCAGTAAACAGATACAACCAGTATGGAAATATCATATCACATCACATATCTTTCTCTTCATGATAAGTATAGGCGAGAAATAAAGAATAATTTTTCGAAATTCTTACCGCAGTGAAGCCGCGGGCAGTCCAGATTTTTATTTTAGGTCGAAAATACTACTATACTATACTAAGAGAGCAAATGTAAACGCAGAGCTAATGACACGCTAATCGCTCGTGTGGAAGGGCATTAAAACCCTTATACCGAGCATACGAATAGATTTGAAACGAAGCCCTCTCATTACAAATCTATTTTAATTATACTACCACTTCAACACGTGTCTATGTGAACGTCTATTAATTACATCGCGATGAAATCTGGCGCATTGCAGATAGGCTAGTTACCTTTTTGTTCGGAGATTTACCTAGTTAGACAAACCTAACAATGTTTGATCTAGTAGATAACTGACTGAATGCAATTCAGAATTGCAGAGTAGATTTAACATTTAGGTTTTACATTAGCGCTGCGATATCTCCGCACTGCCGGCCTCCCCTATTTCTATTGCGCGTTTATTTATTTCTATGATATCTTCTAAGATATATTCATCTGAATTAAATGGTGAAAAGGGCGAATTTGGTCTATATTAAATACTTGAGGCGACCAACCATTTTATTTTGATAAGGTCTCATACAATGTCAGGAAAAACAGATTCAAAGTAAAGCTTTGCTTTAGACCATATTTGAAAATCATAAAAATGGTTATTTTGAGACAACCTTAAAAGATAGTTAATAGATATACATATATATATTATATGCTATCGCGAACTTTTTATAGAACTTTTTGAGAGGAAAAATTCCACCATACATTGTTTTCATGTAACTTTTACTATTTACGCAGCGCACGCCACGGAACCTCTCAGACGAGACGACTTGAATAATTCACATTATTGCAATTTTCGCAGTTCGTTACTCGCTGATAAAGTAAATTTTTAAAATCAGTTGAGTACCTAGTTTTTGAGTTTATCCATTACAAACAAACAAATCTTTCCTCTTTATAATATTAGTTTAGATTAATAATATGGTTTAGGTCCATTTATACCTACTAAGGCAACAGTTAAAAATCGCACCTAATACTAAATACTAATAGACTAACCATTGCACATCTCTCGTGCTAAGTTGGTATGTTAATAATATGTAGTTACTTTAATTTTATGCTAGTTACTAAGGTCCAGTTTCTAGGTATACCAACCTGTCAAGATATCCAGTTACCTAAGCGTTTAACATAACTTTAACCGCCTGTCTTTGTAACACAGTTAAATCGTTACTTGTTACAAAGTTATTCTCATTCCTTATAAAAATACCAGCAACTCACCAGTTCAACAACCTTTAATTCAAGAGTTTCTTCTGTATACCTATCTCAATTAAGTAATGGTCCATAATTTTTTTATTGCATCTTGTGGAAAGTATAGCACTTTAGAAATATTTTTCATATCCTGTTTTTAAGTATCCATTATGCAATATAGCTGCATAAAAATCACAGTCATTGTCAGGCGATAGCATTGTAAAGCTTACAAGGACTTGAGCGCAAAAACATAAAAATGTACTTGAGGCATATGTACCAGTTGCAGCTAAGTGGTGGCGAAAATAAATGTGAGCATAGACAGCAAAATGATACTTTAAGCATTCTGTATAATAATATCTTGTAGCTTCCATTATATTTATATCTTTACGGATAGATCTGTCGTATAGAATCCTAATGGCCCTTGGTGGGTTTGTAATTTTACCCTGTTGACTAAACGGTTTACCAGCTGGTCTCCATCGTCAACCGATAGACACAGGAAACATATCACGGCTACTGCTGCACATAGGTCTCTAGTAACTAGGTACTCAACTACTCACACGGCCGCGGCATTGCATTACCTGGATCCAGTGGCTCCATGCAACTCAGTTGACATAGAGCGTTGGACATCTATCGGTTGTTAACGATGACGAATTATGTACTAAGTAAGTTAAGCAGAATTCAGAACGTGAAAACTTGATAGTTCAGTCTTCAAATATGAATCAGCCTATAAACTCTATAGTAAAAATTATGAAATGGCTCCCATTTTAGTAGCAGATGGTAGAGTTATGCAAAAGTAAATAAAACTCATTTTAAGAGCGGCGTTTTTACAGCTCCCACCATAATAATATACGCCGAATATAGCCCGTGAATTAAAGCTTTTGTTTTTTATGCCTAAAAGGAATATTACCCACATTTGAAAGCATTGCTTGTGTTATAAAGATAAAAAAATGTGATATCATCGTGAGTAGGAATTGGGTCTGATAAAGTGGCATCATTTGAAGTCAAAAGCTATCAGCTTATAAATATGTTCAATATTGAGATTTTAAATAATAATGAATGACACCAACTAATAACTACTATGTACCTAATTCTCGTCATCTTACCACAAGTAAGTAAGTACCTAGTTGTACAGTAAAATGTAAATAATTTGCTTACTTTAATGAGTGAAAGAAATGCCTGGGTAATACTTAGGTTCTTTTCTTACTCGATAAGCATAGTACAAACACATACAAAGTAGCTATAAACCGAAAAATCTGTATTCTTACTTAAGTAAGCTTTGATGTGAAATCTCACAATTCACTTACAATACTTAGCTGCAGCTGAGAAACTTTAAAAAAAGTTACTTAAGTAGGTACCTAAGTAAGTAAGTAAATTGATGGTATAAAAGTTATTGTTGTACATAACAAAACAGTTAGGTGGAGCAAGCTTTTGCCTTTTCCCATTGAATTGATATTGCAATGGTAAACAACCATAACTAGGTATGTGAGGTTGGTGGCCTAATTAAATTGGGAGTGCCATGACAAAGCTAATGGATTTGTGAGTAAGTAATGGTTTGATACGGATCCCTTATTTTATATTTGAAAGTGTTTAATACGTTTGATAGTGTGTAACTAGTCCTTCATAAACAAACACTTCTATTCCTTACATATTGTTTTTATTAAAAATTAGTTTTATTTTGGGTATGTACCTACCTGGAGTAGGAGGCAACTCTAGTCCTTAGTTACATATAGTTCGCGCGCGAATTGAATGCAGAGTAACTGTATGGTGACACATACATTTACTCTGCATTCAACTTGCGTGCGAACTGTACTTACCTATGAATTTAATAAAAAAAATCTTAGTAAATATTTGTAGAAATTTAAAAAATAAAACCTCAAGACTCTTCATTATACCAAGGTTACAAGAACCCCTTTAACGTCATATATAGTTATAGAGTAGCAGTATACAAGGCACTCTTGGAGCCCATCCCCCTATCTCTGTATACTCCAATAAGATGCAAAAAGTAAAGCTGCAATAACATGTAACTTTCCTATGTATCAGTGTATAGCTTCCCCTTTGATCTTACCCGGAAGGGTGTTAAAAGCCTCTTTCAGGGTTGCTTTTTAATATAGGGGATGTTTCAGACAGGTACTTACTTATTTACTTAATTTTAATTTGAGAATGATCAAAATAGGTAGTGCAATGTTGCAGGATTTCATGACGTAATCTTAATATACTATATGCTAATACATCCCATAACATAGGAATTTATAAATTTGTAAAATTAATAAACTAAAATTTAAAAAAATCAAAGTAAGTAATATTATCAAATGTTTAGAAATAGGGTTCCTGGTTTCCTCGCACAGTTCTTATAGAGACAATATGGAAAAGAAATATGTATAAAGCGAAATCTTGCAGGTACTTGCACTACAGGTAGAGGGTACATGTGGAATTATAGTCCCGCAACACAGGAATTCCACAGTCATATCCATATTTTGTACTGTATACCTACTTATATCAAATCCATCCCAAATCCCATCCCAGTCTTCCATCCCAAATTGCACTACCTATTCCAATCACCAATAATGAAGGAATAGGTAAGTAAGTACCTACTTAGCAAGTGTAATATTTGTAACTATACATTATTGCTGAAAGTAGTAGAAAGTATCCCTTTCAATATTCACATAATGGTAGGGGCCTGTATAATAACTGAAATTATATATTATTTTTGTTATTAAGTAAGTAGATAAGTACCTATGTCCAAAATTACAACACAAAACTGTGTACTGTAACTGATATGATGATGTTGCAGTAAAACTTTGGCCGTTAGGTACAGGTACTAGGGATAAAAAAATAAACAATATTATATATATGTAAGTAGGTACGTAAGTAAGTAGGTAGGTAGTACTCACGTACTTAATTATTAAGAAGTTTGAACCTAAAGTATAGCATTGTAAATGTTCATTTCTTAAGGTGTCTAGGAGCATTTGGTGCTTAGAAGCTTGAAATGCGAGGCCTAACCTAAGCGCGAAAGTTTCATTTTAAAAACTTATTAGCAATTGGTTTTACAGCTTATTAGTAGTATTTGTTGTGCTATAATATTCTCTGGGTACCAACTCAAGGTATAAAAGGTAAAATAATAGAATAGATAAGTCAAAATGATTCACGACCGGAATCGGTTACCGTGAAGTTAAGAACTTAATCTTTTCCGATCGATGTGACGAGTGACGACCACGCCGGCCGTCCGAGACTCAAATTGCCGGTAAATAAACAAAAAAAACATCCACCAAAACTCGGCAACGGCTTCGAGGTGACATAAAATACATCTAAAACCTCGTGTTGAACCCAAATCGCATACAAATGCAGCGAGATTTATTTATAAATTCGAACTTACCAGCCACAACTGTATCACTCAAATCATATTTCACTGGTTTCGGGAACTCGCGCAACTTACGCCCGCTCAATTTCAATTCACCACTCAAATATGCATCCTCCAGAATTCTTTCTAGTGATTTTGTTAACTGACTATGAATATTACTATGCCCGTTCATATTTACACTCACACTTGGCCCTAGCACGGCCATATTCTTGCAAAAACGAAACAAAACTGACAAATCAAAGTCGTGAAGTTGTCGATACATCAATTCTTGTGACATGCTTGTGACATTTAATTGACTGCAACTACAGGTAATAAAGCTAATTCGCAATATGTTGCTCTCTTCGTAGCAGGTTTATGTTATATTTTGTCTATGTTGATATTATGAAGCATTACACTCTCTACTTGAACTTACTAATAAATTATATTCTTATCACGATATAATATATCAGGGCTATAATATTTCAGTCGCCCACGACGGCTAATTGGCTACTTTAAATTAAAATGCAATGAATGGTGAAATAACATAATATGAATGGTGGCATTTGGGTAACGTACAATAATTTTGTACAGCTGAACAGTTTTTAGAATGTTATAAGAACAATAATAATTTATTTCTATAAAGCAGGATAAAACACGGGACCGTGCGTGACCTGAAAAATTTTATGTAAAAGCGTAAGTCTCTAATATAGATGGAGAGAGTACCTATTTTTCATTATTATAGTTAGTGTTGAAGCTACGTTGGCTCAAATGGATAGGTGCCGCGTCGCATCGCATGCAAGATGTTTCAGGTTGGAGTCTAAAAAAACTAATGTTATTTAGGTATAATTGCGGAGTGTCAAACGACACTATAATATTTACTCACAATGCACTATTTTATAGGTCCACACATTTTTTTGCATTTTACAATAGATAATATTATCTATACTTACCAATGAATATAATATCATGTTGTGTATGTGAATTTAAAGGTAAAACTAAAACAATAAGGTTTTTGTTGTGTTCATAATTATTAAACTTTTTTCTGTGACCGAAGATAATTACCGACTCCATTTTAAGGTCTTACTCATTTTGGAGGCACCCTAAATAAATATGCTAGGCTATATTCAACGAGAGTGTAACCGGTCATCAATCATTCTTTTAACCATAAATAGTAGAACTAACAATGACATTGTCGTCAACCTCTGACCTCTGTCATTCTGCTGTCAATCAAAAAACAAATTGACAGCGCAAGCTCTAACCCTTTTTTTTCTGGTCGGTGCTCTAACCTAAAAATTCCAGAAATTTTAGGAATTATTTCTGTAATTTGTACAATAAAATTAAATAAAAATGACGATCCTAAATATGGTTCGAATACGAAGTATATCAAACATACTCAAGAAATCAAGCAGTTTCCAAATTGAAGTAAACAAGGTAGTATTTCACTGATTTAATATTTTCAAAGCTTTATCGAATATTTTACGTAATTCAATTAGATATTATGAAATTCTAGAGTAATGATCTAAGTATTCTGTACCAAGAAGAGAGTTGAGAATATAGGCTGTAAAAATCTAACAGCAATGGCTCACGGAAATATAGATAGATAGGATAGGTGAAGTCTGGCACAAACTAAGTAAAACAGCTTCCGGTACTCGGTAGTTTAACCACCGTCTGGTTATTATAGTAATTAAATTTGACCGGCTTCTAGTTTTTACTAACATAGATTCAACTGCCGTATTGAATTAAGCCCAAAATGTCACAAATTCTAATCAAACACATAATATTTCAAATACTTAATTAAATATAACTTCCCCTCAACTATTTTGCCAGCCGCATGTTACCAGAAATTATTGTTGGAAAATATTTGAACTGGTACTGTATACCACTCTGTTCATACATTTTGTACTATACACAGATATCCTATAGATAGAAAATTGCTGGATTGGATTATACTCTTTTGCTTGTAAAGTGAGGGAGACAGGAAGTTTTCTGATAGAATGTAATCCATTGCAATGCCTGGACTTTGTAATGATATTATGAATGACCATTTTACATGAATGCAAATAATAAATGAAATGAAATAAATGTGAGGGTGTGTCTGTATGGTGTGTACTACAGTTTGCGGTCCCTCTGCGCCAAAAACAGGTTATGTAAAAACCTGGATTAAAGTCGCAGGCATATCAAGTAAAGAATAAAACTCAGTGCGCCTCTTTCCAAAGGTCGATGTGCAATATTTATTGCCGGGTACTGTACTTAGAAGTATCAAAAATCAACTATTTTTTAAACCAACCTGTAAATTGACGTTTCAGAATTTTGCATCACATGTCAAATACTCAGAGCACAAGCCATTGGAAAAAATTAGAAACATAGGTATATCTGCACATATTGACTCAGGAAAAACTACACTCACAGAAAGAATATTGTTCTATACAGGCAGAATAGAGCAAATGCATGAGGTTAGTATGCTACAGGCACTGTCTGGTGGAAAGAGCTATACATAATAGAGAAGGTGTGACAAAGAGATACTCTACATGTACTGCATGTTGAATTTTCTGTCTTATATTCAAATTTCCCTCTTTTAAATGGCTGCCTTAGATTCATTAGTTTTTAAGCTAATCTTCAAAAGCATCTTTTAAAAAGCTATTTCCAATATTGAACAGATATCTACTTTATTGGATGACTAGAGCTTAATATTATACACAGCTGGATTAATATTTTAGTCATGCAGACTAGTGTTCTGTTGTAAATAATTTCTAAACAATATTGATAGGTCTCACTGTCTATATCTAGTCCTAACTACTTTCCTCTTTTTCGACCAATATGAAAGGGATAGCAATACATTTACACTTGTCAAGTTTAGTTAAATTTAATAAGTGTGCTCAACAGAATTGGCCATCATTGTCTAATTGATTTCAATCAAGATTAATCAAAATGATTATTTCACCAGGTAAAAGGCAAAGACAATGTGGGCGCAGTAATGGACTCCATGGAACTAGAGAGGCAAAGAGGCATCACAATACAGTCTGCAGCCACTTATACTGTGTGGAAGGATCATAATATTAACATTATTGACACACCTGGACATGTGGACTTTACTGTAGAGGTAAATAATTAAAAAGTTAAATCAATCCTTGCACCTCTCAAACCTAACATTACACAATATACAAAAATAGTCTCTAAGTAGTTAAAAATTAGGTACCTTAACACCTGCATATGGATTCCTATTTTAATTTTCTGCAAAAAAAATATTTATAACAGCCTCCACGTGGTAAGCTATCTCTGTACCAAAGTTTGAGAAGATCGTTTCTGCTGTTTCCTGGTTGATCTATTTCAGATCTCTGGATTTGTTGAGGTATTGTCAAATCTTCAATCCATCCTCCACTACCCAAACAAATACATAGGCCATACTTTCACAATTGTTATATCCATATTATATATTGTTTAATCATTGTATAATCCATATTATAAATGCGAAAGTGTGTCTGCCTGTCTGCTACTCACAGCCCATCTTTTAAACTGATTTTTCAAAATCAAAATTCACTCTAACAAAGCTGCGAGCATCATCTTGTTAATAACAATAACTATTTGTCATCATATCGACAGCTCTCATTAACGCCATAAAATATGCGGTCCCGTGTCTAATAGTGTCGCTATATAGAGTTTACACTGTATTTTAATTTTGTAGGTAGAGAGAGCTTTGAGGGTTTTGGATGGAGCAGTTTTAGTATTATGCGCCGTTGGTGGAGTCCAAAGTCAAACGTTAACAGTTAATAGGCAGATGAAGAGATATAATGTGCCTTGTTTGGGATTCATAAACAAGCTGGACAGGCTGGGAGCTAATCCTGATAGGTAAGTTATATGGCGCAGCAATTCTTAAGTTTTATAGATTAAGTTTTTTTTAAATATATAGGCTAATATTTTTTTTAAAAAGCCATAGGCTGCTTTTTTTTAAAATGCAGCCAATGGTGTAGCGCGCTTGCCTAGAAGATTCCTTTTCACTCTTGATTTGGAAGTTATATGATTCAGCTGATTCTGTGTTGAAAGACGAGCAATATTGCTGGTACCCAGCACAAAGCCTAATGAGTTTGTGACACCACTTTTACTGCATTTTTATTTTTTATATTGTCAGTTCTTTGTGATTTGAGGAAGTCTCACACTTCCCTATTTTTTTGTTGCAAGATTATGGAAAGCATGCATATCCATGCATGTCCTGCAATAAAACTGTAATTTTTGTTGCACATTTTAGATCTCAGATGCATAAAGAGCAAGTTTCACAACAGACCCCCAACTGGGGTTTAAGTGCGGAAACCTGCCCAGTAGGAAGAAGAAGAGAAAGTTTCATTCGTCAAATTTGGCTTCAATGACCATCACCCTGCGACAAGCATGACTGACTCACTACCACTTCAGATTTCTTAAAGGCTGATGTGGTGGTGGCTTTATATTATTATCTTACTAGATGATGCCCGCGACTTCGTCTGCGTGGATTAAGTTTAGATTCCCACAGGAACTCCTTAATTTTCCGGGATAAAAGCCTATGTCCTTCCGTGGGATTCAAACTTTCCCTATGCTAAATTTCATCAAAATCGGTTGAACAGATAGGCCGTGAAAGCGCAGCAGACAGACAGACAGACACACTTTCGCATTTATAATATTAGTATGGATATTATTATCTTAAAATCCCTGTTTTACTTGTTTCAGAGTGTTAAAACAAATGCGCTCTAAAATGAAGCACAACGCGGCATTCCTCCACCTTCCCATCGGCTTGGAGAAAGAATGCCAAGGGATATTGGACCTTGTGGAAGAGAGGGCGGTGTACTTTGAAGGTGACTATGGCGAATTGGTGCGGCTAGATGAGGTTCCTCAGAACAAACGAGCTGAGGTGAAGGAGAGGCGACATGAGCTTATTGAGCAGCTTTCCAACGTGGACGAGTCTTTGGGTAAATTCAGTAATCTATACTATATTATAATTATAATCTTACTTCTTACTAATATTATAAATGTGATAGTTTGGATGGGTGGATGTTTGTTACTCAATCACGCCAGAACGGATGAACGGATCTGGGTGAAATTTGACACGGAGATAGACTATTGTCTGGAATAACACATAGGCAACTTTTTATCCCAGAAAATTACAGTTCCCGCGGGAAGCTTCTCATTTTATTTATGACTAGCTGATGCCCGCGACTTCGTCTGCGTGGTTTAAATTTTTGATTCCCGCGGGAACTCCTTAATTTTCCTTGATAAAAAGTAGCCTATGTCACTCTCCAGGTCCTCAACTATACCCATACCAAAAATCACGTCGACCCGTTGCCCCGTTGCGGCGTGATTAAAGTACAAACCAATAAACCAGTGAACCAACAAACCAACAAACAAACATACTTTCGCATTTATAATATTAAATATTACTATGAAGTATGATATGATATCCTATCTGAATTTTTTAAATTTATTCATTCCATGTCTAGAATCTATTCTATCTTATATTGTTATTTCGAAGGTGAATTGTTCCTTGAAGAAAAGACACCCACAGTAGCAGAAATAAAGCAAGCGATACGCCGAACTACTTTAAAGCGTACATTCACACCCATACTTTTGGGTACAGCACTGAAAAACAAGGGTGTACAACCCTTATTAGACGCTGTATTAGATTACTTGCCGCACCCAGGGGAGGTTGACAATACAGCCATTTTGGATGAAAGAAAAGGAGCGGAGGGTGCAACAATAGTTCTGGATCCAGCCAGGGATGGTTTGAAGCCGTTTGTAGGCTTGGCTTTTAAGTTGGAGCTGAGCAAGTTTGGACAGCTGACGTATTTGAGGTGTTACCAGGGCATGTTAAAGAGAGGGGAGAATATATTCAACGCTAGGACTGGGAGAAAGGTATGGATGTTGTAATGATTTTGGTATGCTTATGTCTTTGTCAATTTGAATTGTTTACTTTTTTTAGAACACAGTTTATGCCCTCCTCTTTTAGTTATAATAAATTATTGGTTAATAGTTGCTCTTTCATGAAAATTCAGTCGCATTGAGATTTATTTTACTAACTGTTTGTTATTTTATCATATTTATTGTCTTGTATTATTTTTATTTTAAATCAAAATAGTTTTGCTAAAACCCTTATTTTGACTGTTATCTCCCTAAAATCTATCTCTTAAATTTTGTTTGTTTACATCCCGCATCAGACTTTGATATAATAGGTAAATTGGTTTAAAATTATTGGAATTTCAGGACATAGATTTTCCTCATACATTAGTTTAGCTGCATAACTTTTGACAACAGCCCAAAATAACACTAAAATAAACAAAATATGAATGTACATGCGTATTAAACATAAAAATTGGACTTTGCAGGTCAAAATCTCCCGTCTTGTACGGATGCACTCAAACAACATGGAGGAAGTGAACGAGGTGTTAGCGGGCGACATATTCGCGTTGTTCGGCGTAGATTGCGCGTCGGGTGACACGTTTGTTAACGACGCCAAACTACACCTCTCTATGGAATCCATCCATGTACCGGATCCAGTGGTTTCCATGTCTATTAAACCAAAGAATAATAAGGATCGGGATAACTTTTCGAAAGCCGTTGCAAGGTGCGTAACATAAATAAATAATATAACTATTTATATTATTTGTATGTTAGTTTACGATTGAATATTGTGTGTCTAGGGTTTTATTGGTTTTCTAGGATTGATATTCTTAAATCATACTTAAGTCTGGCATTTATTAATTTCTTTTTCGGTGTCATAAATATAAACAACTTAAATCCAATGATGTAAATATCCTAAAAGGATTTCACTTCAAACGGCCCCGAAATGCGCCCCATACAATTTGTTGAAATAAGGACTAAATCAAATCAAATCAAATCAAATTTATTTATTGGTGAATAAAATAATTGGTACTAAAACTATATTTGTATGGAACATGTACATAATATTTTCTCTTCTTAAACTGAGCACACATTTAACAATACTGATCACACATAGCCGTTCATCCAATGTAGCTTTTTTTTTTAAAATTGCCACAGATTTACAAAGGAAGACCCGACATTCCATTTCCGTTACGACAGCGACAACAAAGAGACAGTTGTATCGGGTATGGGTGAATTGCATTTAGAAATCTACGCGCAACGGATGGAGAGAGAATACAACTGCCCAGTTGAGTTGGGCAAACCCAAAGTTGCTTTCAGGTAGGTTATACTCGTAAGACCATTTAATATATTTGAAATATAGTTTTAGGTTTTCCTTAAACAGATGCGAAATCTCATACTATAAAAAGAAAAGTTACTGACTTTGTAACAACCCAGCTCAAACCCTTTGGACCAAGAAAGCTAAAATTTTGCACTGAGGTTCTTTAATTTTTTTTTAAATGTAGCCAAGGAAACGTACTTATGGTTTGTTAGTAAAGCTTTGGCTTGGCTCATCTATTCAACTGTTTTTGTCTGTACAGAGATAGTAGTATATTATCATGTTAGTGATAATAACCGGGACCGACAGCTTAAGGGTCAACACAACGTCTTCTCCCGGACAGATTCCCGCTAGATGGCGTTGTTAGGGCTTTTGACAGGTTTTTGATATTTTCGCAAAGTTGCAATGCACTGATTTTAAAAATATTAAAATTGCGGCAGTACATCAATGCCTATTATTTTATCACATAATTAGTTTACTTTAAAACAGAGCCATTTAGTCAAATAGTCAAATTATAAACCTCTGTTATATCGATTACTGTATATACGCAATACCCACGCACACACTGACAATGGTTGTTATCCAAGTTCTGTGGTTCTAACATAAACTACGAATTGTTTACTATAAAATTTAACTAGATGGCATTGAAACAAAAGCTGCTGCGTTTTGCTTAGTATTGTTTTTTTATTTATTTCATTCGGATACAAGATAAACTTTCAGCTTTGACTGCAATCTCACATGGTTGATGGTGCCACCATGTGAGATGGCGGTAAGTGATTGGGTAGTACCGAGTACGGGTGGCAAGTGGCAACCCTACTGATGAGGCGTACTGTTGCAAGCCACGCGCAAGAGCGAAATAAGAAATTATTATCACCGCGATATTATAGACCAAGAGGAAACGAAATGTTTTTTTATCTGATTTTATTTATACACAACAGATTATGACAAATACAAGTAAAACTGATAATGTACCTACTTATTGATTTGATTGTTATGCCTATACCGAAGTTGAACGATTTATATTAAAATATAAATAGGTAGGTACTTATAATAAAACTGTAACGGGTCCAATTCAGTATATTGAAAAAAAAATTTTTTTTTGAAGAGTACTCCATAATCTTTTTAATTTTTTTTCATTTATTTAATTATACTCCATAACTCAGCCAAATCTGAACCGCTGATCTGAAATCGCTTCGCTCGGTCAATTAGAGATAGGTACGGTACATATTGCATAGGTACTTATCTCATCACTCATGCAGATACTCAAAAAATAAAAACAGGAGGAAATGAACGGAAATTAGTGCCGCTGCCTCCCGGACTATAGAGGCCGCATCGGCTAGCGATGCGCGATTTTGAATTCAATTCGAATTATCAAAATCAGTAACTAACTTGAATAATGCTCCACTACCTAATTCGAGTCGATTAGTAGGCTACCTAGTTAGTAGTTAGTACTAACGAATAAAACTTTAATTTGAAATTGAGCCATAATTGCAAATTTATGCTATACTAGCTGATGCCCGCGACTTCGTCCGCGTGGAATAAGTTTTTGGATTCCCGCGAAAACTCCGGGATTTTCCGGGATAAAAAGTAGCCTATGTCACTCTCCAGGTCCTCAACTGTACTTGTAGTTCTGTACCCTACAGCATCAGGGTTGAGGAGTTGGGACTCAGAGTTGTATTTTATACACGTGACTTGATACCTACTATATTAATTTACCATCAAAATTTCCTAAATGCCTAGTTTTGAGGATTTCATGTAGTACGGTACACCTACAGCATCAGGATTGAGGATTTGGAGTCAGAATTTTTTATGGGACCACATCGGGAGCTTCCACTAACCAGTGAAAAAAAATTTTTCAAATCGGTTTAGAAACAACGGAGATATGCACCGACATACATTTAAAAAAAACATACGCGCCGAATTGAACCTCCTCCTTTTTTCGAAGTCGGTTAAAAATAAAAAGTAGGTTTCATCTATTATACAGATCGGTGAAGGTCGTGGTATAGCGGGATTTACTACGAAAATAATTTATCCACAATCCGCGTACTTAGATATGAACCTTCATGCAACTTCCCCTATCCTATAAAAGTTTATAGCATGTAACAGCGAACTAGTTTTACAGTATAATGATAGATGGCGATCAAATATATTTTTTTGACGCATTATTTAGGCGACACGGGCGACATCTATCAAGACGAATGTAAACTTCACAACTCACACATGCGTAAATCTGACACTTTTTGAATGCCGTTTTTATATTATAAATAATGTAAATATTTGTCTGACATGAAAATTGCGACCATAAAAAGCCCTAAAGAAATGATAAAACAAATTAAAAAAACACAAAAATGTATATATTTCAAGAATAATCGAAAAGAAAAATGTATGAAAGTCGACCTATGCACGTGCGCCTTAACGTACTCTCCGAGGCAGGGGGGTGAAACACCGCCAACTTCCTAACTCCGGGCTAGTAATGAGAATTTCTAGTCAAAAAAACCCAATACTCAATTATGCGGGAATCAAAATACTTTAATACACGTGGACGAAGTCGCGGGCATCATCTAGTTAAAGTATAATTAGTTAACCAGTGTTTCCTTTGAATACTATCAAAGTATCGACTGTAAAACCTAAAATAGTGCAAATGTAAAACAGGGAAACTATGATGTCGCCTTGTGCCTTCGATTACCTTCACAAAAAGCAATCTGGTGGTGCGGGACAATATGCGCGCGTCACAGGAATCATGGAGCCATTACCGCCACACCAAAATACAGGTTAGTTAGTCTTACTTCACTTCTTTTTTGGATAATAAAACAGTTGCAGTAAGCAAAACACTTTACAAAAATTTGCTCAAAAAAGCAAGTGTAATATTTATGGTAGGTGCTACATTAATTCATTGAAATGTATAATGATCATCAATGTATTGTACTCTTAAGATCACATATTTTGAAATTGAATGGCATAAATTGTCTCATAAAAAGTTTCCAATAACACAAACGTAACCTTTGGCGTTTCAAAATATGTAGTTAGTTTACTGCATAGACTCTCTGGTATTATTTGCTGAAGAGGCAATGGGCGGGGCACATAGTTAGAAGAACCGATAGACGCTGGGGTCCCAAAGTGCTGGAGTGGCGACCACGCACGGGAAAGCGCAGCGTTGGTAGACCCCCTACTCGCTGGACAGACGACATCAGGCGAGTCGCAGGGAGCCGCTGGTTCCAGGCGGCGCAAGACCGAGGCGTGTGGAAATCCATGCAAGAGGCCTATGTCCAGCAGTGGACGTCTATCGATTGATAATTATGATGATGATAGATCATTTATAGTAGTAAACCATAGATTTAGGGTGTCTTTCCACCAGAGATGTGCTACGTTGCTAAGCTACGGATGTGTGTCAAACCCGCCAATAGGAGCGCTGGATCTAATATCTAGCGATCTAAGGTATGAAAATCAAGCGCTCCTATTGGTGGGTTTGACACACATCCGTAGCTTAATAACGTAGCACATCTCTGGTGGAAAGGCAGCCTTAGGATTGGTCTCCGTTGCGCTAGACCAATCCTAAATCTATGGTTTACTAATAAATGATTTGCAATTTCTGCTGTCCATAAATTCTATACCATGTTCATTTATTTTATACAATTCAATATAAAAAAAGTAGATATTTTTTTTTGTTATTTTTAAGTAATTTCTTTTGGATTTCGGACTTGGGGCCATATGATAACAGCAAAACTTAATATGTATAAATCTTTGCAGTGCTAGAATTCGTAGATGAAACAATAGGTACAAACGTTCCAAAGCAATTTGTGCCGGGTGTTGAGAGAGGTTTCATAGACACGTGCCAGAAAGGTTACCTATCGGGACACAAGATATCCGGTGTCAAATTCCGGCTGCAAGATGGCGCGCATCATATCGTGGATTCCAGTGAATTGGCTTTCTTTTTGGCTGCCAAAGGGGCTGTCAAAGAAGGTATTGTACTTAAAATTTTTTGGAAAACTATTCCCTCATATTATTTACTAGCTGCTGCCTGCGACTTCGTCCGCGTGGATTGAGGTTTTTTAGTTCCCGCAAGAACTCTCTAATTTTTCGGGAAAAAAGTAGCCTATAGTACACGTGCCAGAAAGGATATCTATCGGGACACAAGATATCCGGTGTCAAATTCCGGCTGCGAGATGGCGCGCATCATATCGTGGATTCCAGCGAATTGGCCTTCTTTTTGGCTGTGAAAGGGGCTGTCAAAGAAGGTATTGTACTTAAAATTTTTTAGAAAACTATTCCATCATATTATTTACTAGCTGCTGCCTGCGACTTCGTCCGCGTGGATTGAGGTTTTTTAGTTCCCGCAAGAACTCTCTAATTTTCCGGGAAAAAAGTAGCCTATAGTACACGTGCTAGAAAGGTTACCTATCTGGACACAAGATATCCGGTGTCAAATTCCGGCTGCAAGATGGCGCGCATCATATCGTGGATTCCAGCGAATTAGCTTTCTTTTTGGCTGTGAAAGGGGCTGTCAAAGAAGGTATTGTACTTACAGATTTTTTGGAAAACTATTCACTCATATTTTTTATACGAATCATGGATATAACGCGTTTTATCACTGATATATCCACTTTTGTATAGGCGTTTTTATGTTCATCCGGTTCGCTTATAATAACTACAAGCTGATGCCCGCAATTTCGTCCGCATTTATTGAGGATTTTTTTCCCGGCGGGAACTCTTTAATTTTCCGGGATAAAAAGTAGCCTATGTGCTCCTAATTCCTGATAATCTATCTCTGTGCCAAATTTCATTTAGCCGTTCTGGCATGATTGAGTAACAAACATCCATCTAAACTTTCGCATTTATAATATTATAATATAGATTTGACCATGACATGACCCCTTCCCAGATTTCTTTAGGTGAAAATATCAAGTTATTTGCCAGTTAATCTTAATTTCAATATGACAAAATTTGAATTAAAGGCGAACGAAAGCATGAAATTTAATACTCACATTTGTAATGGTATGATTCCCCTGGAGATCTCTTACAATGCAATCAAGTTTTCTGATATAATTCCCGTGCTAGAAACAACGCAATCATTAGTTATTGTGACCTTAGGAATGTCCAGTTAACCATTAAATCTTATAAGATGAATTTGCCTATCAGCTTTTGTAATAATCTCTCTTGTCTGATCCAGGGACTGAAAAACAGATTCATAAAGTTTACATAAATATAAGTGTTACAGAATGAAAGTGTAACAGAATCGAAGCTGTAACCCTTTTGAATGTGTTATTAATTCTGTTAACCCGAAATACTTATATTTCTGTAGCAGAAACGAATCTGTCCCAGAAATTAAAGTGTAACCGAAATAGCAACGTTGCCAAATTTACTGTTGACGCGTATTCAAATTTGAAACCAAGGTGAAAGCACCGATGGTTGCTATTGAGTTAAGAAAAACATGGGCAATGTTGTGTCAGTGTGTGTAAAGTCCAATGAAGTGAGAAGACCAGTTAGTGCAGTTTGTTAGGGCATGTACCTATTAGGGTTACAGATAAAAACACTTATTAATAGAAATAAACGGTTACAGATTGATTGGGTTACATTATCGTTTCCGTTATAAGTGTTTCTGTTTTATAACAGTTTCAATAAACAGTGTTTAAACCCCATATTTCGGTTACTGTTTCACTCCTTAGTCTGATCATTCCAAAAAAATGTTTTTCAGTATTCGAAGATGGCGCATGGCAGATCTTAGAACCTATAATGTTCGTAGAAGTGACATTGCCCGAGGAATTCCACGGCACAGTATTAGGGCAACTCAATAAACGGGGCGGCATTGTCACAGGCACTGAAGGCTTAGAAGGCTGGACCACTTTATATGCTGAAGTGCCTTTGAATAATATGTTTGGATACGCTGGGGAATTGAGGTGAGTTTTGAAAAGAGATTTTCGATGTATTGTAACCAGCTTTCAGAACTGGTGGTAGAGTCAAATCATGATGTGACAAAAGAGACACCTATATTTTCTACATGTTATAAATAAATAAAATCGTTAATGCGCATTTTGTATGGGAGTTTGTATGAAATACATAATTGTGACGTCATCAAATTTCGACCCACTTTTTTTTATTTAATCGATAGTTTAATACGATTATCAAGCTCTAAACAAACAGGACCCTCTATTTTATCATCTGTAAGAAAAAAAAAATTTTGACATACCTATCATTCTTATGTGCTTGGATATACTAGGGAATTGAGGGAATTACATTTTTTTTTTCTATAAAAAACAAACATCGATACTGGGTTGGTTCACTTAACGGTCATATTTGTTTATTAAACCAGTGAGTAATACCGAATTTTGAGTTTGTGTAGTATCATTTCATATTATACTAGCTACCTGGACCGACGAAACCCCGAAGAGATATCCGGTTGAAAACTTCTTCGTTTCATGTTGGATGTTTCCTACTCTAATAAGGATGTATGTTTCAGATCAATGACACAAGGAAAAGGTGAATTCAGTATGGAATACAGTCGATACTCGCCCTGTCTTCCCGATGTTCAGGACCAGTTAATACGAAAGTATCAAGAAGAGATGGGCCTACTACACGACCAAAAGAAGAAGAAAAACTAACCGCCTAGGAAATATCTAGAACAATTTAGTGATATTTACTTTTAAGTTGTAAGTACGTATTTAATTTAAATAGTCTAAATTATGATTAATATAATATGAATTTAATAATTTTACAATGAATTTTATTTTTAAAATCTTGAGCTTAAATTGAGCATAGTAAAAGTGTAAAATCATTCTAAAGCTAAATGAGTGGAACATTGGGACCAATTCTGTATAGCACAATCTCTAAACTAAAATGACAGTTCTGTTTAGATTGTTATCCCTTTCATAATACTCTCTACGGAAAGGGGCAGCACTAGGTAAACCTAAAGCGCCAACCACACAAATCCACAACCTATTTTGGACTTGCCAATAAATAAATTTAAGAAATCCATTAAAAGTATGCTCCTGAAAAAAGCTTATTATACTGTTGAAGATTATGTAAATGATAGAGGAGCATGGATTTGATCGCTCCAGCAATGCTGGGGACAGCGGTTACTGATTATAAATTAGTGTTTGAATATTAGTATTCAATTCGATGCTTTGATACGGGTAGACTGAGTATGTCACGCTCTCTTTAAACATTTCTGTGGTGGTGTCGTGTGGTGCGGGTTGTTACGTTCCCTCAAATATGGTCGAGCGAAGCAATGGCTGGATCATGCGTCATGCTCGTGAACGGGTGCCACCGGCGGGAATGGGGCTACTTTCTGTCTGCCCGTCTTTGACATGAATTGAATAAACAAATTTAAGAAATCCATTAAAAGTATGCTCCTGAAAAAAGCTTATTATGCTGTTGAAGATTATGTAAATGATAGAGGAGCATGGATTTGATCGCTCCAGCAATGCTGGGGACAGCGGTTACTTATGTACACATTGATATAGTAATTGTAAATGAATTATTTAAAAAGAGCAACCACCGAGTTTCTTGCTGGTTCTTCTCGGTAGGAATGGCATTCCGAACCAGTGGTAGATTCACTTGACGATTCAAAAGTACTTGTAAAAGTTTATTTGAATAAAAAATATTTGATTTGATTTGATTTGATTTGCGCTGTCATTTTAGTTTAGAGATTGTGCAAAACAGATTTAGCCCCAGTGTGGAGATTCCTGGAATAGATCAATCGGAGATAGATGGTTACGTTATTCCTTGAAGTTTTATTCTAACACAGAACGTTTAAGGTTACTAGACTAAGGTACTAGACTAAGGTTATTAGACTAAGGTACTTATCATCTCATTGCACTCGTATATCCTTTTTTTTATCCACTACAAGCTAGCCCTTGACTGCGATCACACCTGATGTTAAGTGATGATGCAGTCTAAGATTTTAGCGGGCTAACCTGTTAGTGGCATGGCAGTTATATTAAACCCACACCCCTTCGGTTTCTACACGGCATCGTACCGGAACGCTAAATCGCTTGGCGGCACGTCTTTGCCGGTAGGGTGGTAACTAGCCACGGCCGAAGCCTCCCACCAGGCCAGACCAGAGAAAATTCAGAAATTAGAAATTCCTAAATTGACCCTGCCGGGGATCGAACCCGGGACCTCCGCACGTTAAGGCAACAGCGCTACACACTGCGCCACGGAGGTCGTCAAAAGGTTAGGTTGTATTTCAGCGCCACCTATGATGTTTCTAAGGAACTTAGGCTGGAAAGTTACTCATAGGCTTCAATTCTATTCATAGCTATAATATTTTCTAAAATCCTAAAATGAAAGTCGATGAGTTTTATACAAAAATCCATTTATTCATAACACTCCACAAAGATCTCCAAAACGAATACAAATGGTAACAAACACACGCCAGGTACAACAATAATTGTTTTGATACAATAATTAACTACAACACAAAATATTTATGACATAAGCTGAGATCTATAGAGCGTACTTTGGTTTTGTTCAGACGTTACAAAGAGTTAAAACGAGGCAGAGAGATTTATAGGTTCTTTTTAATTCCTTATACCAATTAGCAAATTAAATTTGTATGTTTTACTCACGTCGCTTACATAAGTACTTTACGAAATGTAAACAGTCTTGTAAGACTCGTTTGGTTTGTAAATTTTACGCTTTTCATCCAACATTCATGGTCCATCTATCTGTTCAACTGATTTTGACGAAATAATATGGTAGAAAGATGAATTGCATCCCTCGGAAGTACATATGCCATTTAAATCTACGCGGATGAAATTGCAGGCATCCTATACTGTACAAATCTGTCCCGTTTAACTGAAACTTAGTTTCTGACGAATGTTAAAAGTATGCGGTCTATAGATCTTAGTCACTGACTACAATATGGCCGCTAGTCCTTCGGAAAAAATTACGTCACCTAAAAATGTTCTAATGGTAGTTCTTTCAATCAAGTTTTGCTAAGATAAGCTTTCAATTACAACCAACTTATATTATTTAATAGTTATTACACAAAAATATTACATTAACCATTTTGTTACTATAGTCTATAAAAAATATCCATAAATAACTTACGAAAAACGTTTATTTCCAATAATGCAACGGAACGACTACAGTACACATTATAGAAACTTAAGCACTAACTAATGGTGTTATATTGGCACTTAATTTACTATTGAAGAGAATGCACACTGCGACATAACTTCTTCTTCTTCTAAGGGACGTGCAGCTCATAGAGACATCAAATCACTGCTTACCGAAGTTGGAGTAACTCATTGCCAATTAATCCTGTCATTAAAATATAGATACCTACCTAATCAAAATATAAATGCCTACCCTGGCTTCATCCTCTGTAAACACCAATGCACATAGGGCAAGTTTTTATTTTAGGATCTCGATGACAGCTTTGCTAAAGATCAGAAATTTATGTAGTTTATGTTTGTTATAATACCAAATTTGTAATTCTCTTTGCACAGAATTTACCATTCCAAACAAAAATTTTGCTACAACTCGCTTTTGCATTTAACTAGATAGTCTTTTAATGATAAGTATAATACGATTTTTGTTCAAAATAGCCATTAAACTATACATTAAATTCAGTGATATTCTGCATTTTTCTGCTTATAATTCATTGCATATAGAGATGCTCCGAGCATAGCTCTCTCCACCGCTTGCTGTCGAGTGACTCTGAGATTTCTTATCAGTCAGTCCCAACGTAAATTCTCAAACTGTCACAATCCATATAAAACAGTTGAACCAGTGGCGTGCAGTTCATAGAGGCATAAAAGCACTGTTTACGCAAGTGCAAATACGTCAATGCTCATTTTTTTATAAAGACAGTCAGTAGGTAAATAGGTATTCTGACCTAACAACATAGCTTCAAAGTTCAAACTTTGTGCACGGCACTGGGCTGAACTCGCGTATGATGATGATCTGGCTCAAGAATAAAAACCCTTCAAAACTAGTCGGGCATATTCCGACAGTTATTAAGGGACGAGTGGCCTAGCGTTGATAACGCATATCAATCGATTGCGATTGTTAAGCAACGTTGACCCAAGTCGGTAACTGGATGGGTAACCGAATTTGGAAGTCCAAATTTGGCCTTTTCGTTCCCTCTGTGCCTCGGAGAGCACGTTAAGCCATCGGTCCCGGTTATTATCACTAACATCTGATAATAATCCTTACAAAAATGTAAGAGTTAAATACTCTTAGTCGAGTCGTATGCGGAAGGATGTGGGAAACCACCGCATTATTATCCCAAAAAACTCCTACCATTATGTGATTAATGGAAAGGGGTCACGACCCTCGGTATTGAGGAATACGACGCAGAGAGAGATTCCGACAAAATACCTGAGTTCAACCGTTTTATATATATTTTTTAAAATTATTTGTATGTTTTTAATGAATATTGACATATAAACCGACACAGTTTAAACGATAAATCACGAAGATTTGTTGCAGTGCAGTATTCACTTACTAGGGGTAACTTTAACCTATATGTAGGTTCCACATCTACATTCGTATCACACATTAAATTGATCAATTTTCACTCCATTACCTATACATAATAACTTGCTTATTGTAAAACACGTATAGTTTTCAGCACTCTTAAGACTAATACATTTCGATTAAAAAGTTATAATAAATCTGCCAAAAATGTTGGTGGGGTAATAGGCCCATCAGATATGTCCAGAACACTTCAGCGAATCTTAGATATTAATGCAGTAATGGTATCTTTTGGGACCGGCTGCGTCGCTTGTGATCATGGTTTTTTTATTGAATGGACAAACATATTTATCAATTTTACACTAAACATATGGCGGTCCAACAAATCAAGCGTCTAAAATTAAAAATACTTAAGCAAATGTATCCTATTTTATTTTACACATTTATACTACTTATTATGCATAGTGATGTATTTTTTTAATATTCTAACTAGTTCTAAAAAGCTTTAAGTAAATTGTAGACACAGACAGACCACTAACTTCACGTCTGTAACTTAGTGATATTTCTACTAGGACAAAAATTACAATGGATACATATTTTTTGTAAAATAATTACTTTTCTAAGTTTAAAAAAAATTGGATAAGTACATTTAGTTTTTTTATTATGAGTCTTACTAAGAAGAGTAAAATTTCAGTGAATATAGTTACCAATATCAATTAATAATTGTGGAGTACATAAACACATCGATTCAGTTAATTCTAAAGTATGTTCTATATCTATGTAAGTTTGTGCCGATTTACTTTATAGTAAACTAAAACTTGCACGATAATAATATTTGCAGTTGCAAATCGACGTAGATGCCTCAAAATATAAAAAAAAATAGATTTTTGCGCAGCACAAGTAAAATAATAAAAACAGCCTAAGAAACGAGAAAGCTCCTGGCTATAAAAATATAATAATCAATGTGAAATCTGATTTCAATAAATAATAACTTTTTAGTAAGTAATTCGATTGTATACAAATCTCTGAACTCACTAATTTATACTGCTTTCCTTTTCCTCAGAGAACATTGTAAAAAGGACGGCACTAATTTAGTAATGTTTGAAATTAGTTTGTTCATAGATTTGTGTACAGCCAAGCTCTAATATCCAAGTAGACTTAAATTTCAATTAATTTCATTTATAACGATTAATTTATACGAGTTGCAAAATTCAAAAAGGTTTATACTGAAGTTTCGACAGAGGTATTCTTTTTAAATCCGGCACTCCAAGAATCCTTGCGCCTTAGAAGGTCACTCTGAAAATCATCCAGAGGAAATAAAAGCAACAAACTACAGACCATAATAAGAAGTATATAACTATAAGAATTATCTAAACCGTAACAATTAATACATGGAATACTAAGAGTCCGTTAAAAAAGGAACGGGAAGTAAGATCTAGTATTGAAAAGATATTTACAAAAGATACTATTTAGGCTATTCGACAAAAGAAGCATGCTATGTAATATACAAGGAAATTATTTCATGCAACCAATAGTATTGGATAGTGGATAGTAGAACATTTACCCGTATAGTTAGTTATCAATTGTTATTTAACATTTAAAGCATAATAATATTTAAACAAAGTTAAACTACATTTATTTTATACACAGAACTTAAAAAAATTAAATTATCTAAAAAATGGAGGAAAAACAATTAATTTACCTACAAATTACATTCGACGTAGTAGGATTGGTTGTAAAAATATGATTGTTCTTATCATAACGACTTCGTTTTAATCAATTTGGATCCTTTGACTAACAAAACTAAAATACTTATTAAATTAGTTACAAAAGATTAAAACCTTAACAATCATATCAATTAATCCTCATCAGTTATAGAAATTGATATTTCTAATGAACCCATATTGCTATATTAGTTTGTTTTGAAATAATTTCAATAAAGACCATCTTGATGAAGATATAACAATGTACAAGGAGTAACAAGTACCTAAAAACTACACAGATACTCTAGCATTTTCAATACAACATAATTAAGTACAGCCCCACCAACTTATCTGACCTGGTGGCCAAAATTGGAACTAATATTTATGCATGTTTAGTTTTTGTTTTTATATTATTTTTCATTTATACTAGCGACGCTGTCACCGGGTCAGAAGTTTGTGGGACTATAGTTAGGTAGGTATTGAAACAAATAGTTAAAATATTAATCGTATCTAAAAAAGTGAGCTATACATCTAAAGGTATGCATCACGCACTTTTTTGTTTGATCCTCAGACACGGCTTACACAGATTTAAAATACTATACATCTTTCTCTTAACTTTCGAGCTAAGGGGGCTGTTTTATTCTAAAATGGTCGATAAGTCACGTGTCATAAGTTCCAAGAAAAAAGGGCCTAATGCTGTGTGACAGGTGCGTGCCATGCCGTGCTTCCTCAGGGTCATTAAATGAGTTGATGTTAAAATTTGGTATCATTGATGCACACCTTCACTGAGTGATCGTCTTCCTCTACTTCGTCCATCGTAGAGAGACGCCTTTCGATTTCTGATAGTGCGTTCTTTGATATTAGTTTCTTGTGTTTTGTGCTGTAATATTAAAGAAATTGTAACTTTTACACTATTAATTTCAAGTTTTACTATCTAAGGCTGACTTTTAAATGTCCATTTCACAGACCAATATAAAAGATCATAATGTGACGTTTCTACTTTCTGCACGAGAAATCAGCCAAATTCATTCATGCAGATTTTCGTTAAATTCCTGGATGTAAAATATTAATTATGCTTAAATTTAGCATAGTTTGAAGTGCTGAATTTTTTGGGAGATGTGAAATATCTATGTACATGCAGGATACTTACATTTTTTTACCGGATTTCTGCTTTGAATCCTTTGCATCGGACCTATTTTTAAGTTGATTCGTATTGTTGACCTGTTTCCAAATTCCAGTCTTGTTCATCTCTTCAGATATATTTATCGATGCCAAGGGTATATTCATAATATTTCCATTGATAAGCGGAATTTGTAGATTTTCTTGAAACGCTGGGGGGTTACTCTTGTTTGTGTCCTACAATTGAACAGCCTAAGAATTGTTTTTAATCAAGCTTTCCTGAGATCTAGGCATTTGAAATAAACATTCTATGAGAAAGTGATCACGTGAACATGATGATTCTATCTTGACATCTTATGAAGATTATCTGCCAGTTTCATGAATATGATTGGGTCATTAAAAATCATAAGATGATAAAAATTAGTAATTTGTCAGTGTTGAAAAGAAAAAAGTGGTCTACCTGTGTAATGGATGACAAATATGTGTAAAAGGTGGTTTTGAAATGAGCTTATTTTCGACAACAAAAACGGGATAGTATTGAATACCGTCCCACCTCAACATCGCTGAGTTCTCGGAGTTCGTCTTCGTTTCTTTTTGTCATTTCTGGCATCACGTCATCTAATATTTTCATCTCACGTCTCGTAAAGAAAAAGTCTAAAGATTTTCTGATGCCGATCATTACCACTAACATCAGTGGGAACAGAATAGACGTTGAGGAGAAAGATTTTATGACCCAAAGACAGACGAGACAAGTCAATTGAATGGCAGTAAAAACGTGAACACGGCGTATTGGTACCTGAAACACATTTTTTTATTATAATATTAAATAATCTACAATCTAATTTCTAATATTTATCGGGTATAGAAAAACACATACCTGTCTCAAGAACATGTGGTCAGGTTGATACTTTTGTGGCATAAACATTATAAGGATCCTATCAAAGAATTGGAGTCCCTTGAGAGACGCTACTCCCATGTATAGAAATACTCCAAATAGTACTGGCATGGGTATATTTCTCAAAACAGGAGTCAATACTACTGAACAACCTATGGTTAAAAATATGAGGATATGTGTTACTCTTTGTTCTCTCACCCCTAGAAATTGGGGCTTCTCCCCTGGCGCAGCGCATTCAGATTCTACTTTTAAGGAGTTCACATGATTTATGCTCAGAACTGTCGCAGCCACGAACCAAGGCAGTCCCATAATGGAGCATATTTGTATGAGTATCGCAAGAACAAATAAGTCAAGGTGGTAGCCACAGCCTTTTTTTAGCTTATTTTCTTTACGGTTTACAATCACTGCCGTTATTTGCTGATCCATAAATATAAGGATGGTTCCCAAAAGAGCTGGTAATATGGCAACAAGGGCTGACCAAATAGGGTTGCCGCTGAATGGCGTTATGACCCAGTGCCTTGATGGCAGAGTGGGCTTAAATTCTGACGGTACTTCCAATTTCGGGGTCTTTACACCGACTTTGTAATCCAGGAATGACATAGACAATATTGCTATGATAACAGAAAAATCGCTGATGATCTGTCTCACCTGAAACATAATAATTAAAGTTAATAATTAAGAATGAAACACTACTTGTAAGATCTCATTTGACGATTGAAAAACTGTGAATCACCTTGGATGGAAAGAAAAGAGAGTTCTTGAAATCTTTCAAAATAATTGAAATAGCAAATGTCCCGAGGAACAAAATAATGGACATCAGATATACATCAGGTACGTAAACTTTTGTGTCGCATCCTCCACCTGCTAATGTACCATTATACAACTGGAATCAAAAGCACATCAATTAGGATCAGAAAATATCATAATGATGCAAAGATGAATATTGTCATATTAATTATCATGTTTAAGCTATATGTAAACTAGCTGATGCCCGCGACTTCGTCCGCGTGGTTTAAGTTTTTTTGATTCCCGCGGGAACTCCTTAAATTTCCGGGATTAAAAGTAGCCTATGTCACACTCCAGGTCCTCAACTAGACCCAATACCCATGCTAAAAATCACGTCGATCCGTTACTCCGTTGCGGCGTGATTGTACAAACCAACAAACAAATACACTTTCGCATTTATAATATTAGGATGATTAATAAAAAAATTAGTATCATAGCTTTTGTTGGACATTGTAAAGGGCTCGTAATACGAATTCATTTTGATCAACCTGAAGTATAGCCTGCGAAATTCAAAAATTACGTACCTGACAAGACTCCTTATCAACAGTAGTCCAATTAAATTGTTCAGGCATTGTTGAATAATTGCTCGGTAAACAAAAGCACTCGTAGTTGAGAACTTCATCGGGGCGCGTTTTCAGGGGAAATTTTTTGCCGATGGAAATTACGTTCTCTACGGCCTAGAAAAAATAATGTGAAAAAATGAACCCCACACACAGCACACATAATTTCATTTCCATTTATTAAAATTATCAATTTTACCTTGTATATAAAAATGAATGCGATCAATGTTGCAAAATTCTCCTCGGTGAAACGTGTTATGTAACAAACGAAAGCACTTGCGTCAATCGCCACTAAAGTGATCAGAATTATAGCGGTCCAAGTGCCGATACAAAATCTAAATGACATATAATTCCATCCAATCTGCTTACAAAACTCGAAAACTATCGTTTCAAACACTAACACGGGACCAGTCGATCCTAATATCGTTAATGGTTGACCCGAAAAGAATCCGTATCCCATGCCACATACAAATCCAGAAACCAGAGACTCCATAGCTGCCATATTTTTTCCAGTGGCTTCACCTAGTAAACCTCCAAACGTTATGATAGGGGAAAGACACGCGAAATAAAGGAATATCCAAGATGCAACGCATTGGATAGCCAAAGCGTCTTTGAAATCAGACCAGTACCAAGGCATTTTCCTTTTGAGATCATTTATTAAACCTCCAAAAAGTCTTCCACTTCGGGCCAATCCAGATTCTTCTCTTAGCCTTGCCTCTTCTTCCTCCTCATCAAGTTCTTCTTTAGGGTTATTATCATTTGGACGTTTGCGAGGATCTTGTGAAGGGACTGCCGCTGGAGGTTCAATACGAATAGCAGGATCCCATTCACCAGGTGGTAGCACTGTTACAGCATCAAGGAATTCGTCTATGCCTGCTAAAAGGTGATCCCTCTTTTTAGCTCTATAGGCCACTTCATGGAAAATTTCGTCGGACATCAAAGTAGCCATTGCTCTACCGATTTCATGAAAACTTGTATTGCTATTTGGAGGTCCAAGTAATACAAACATAAATCGAGTAGGAACAGGTACTTCTGTCAAATCTCCCATGATCGTTCCTGTTTTTAGCCTCACGAAAGCAGAAAGAGTTTTTTCTAAGAAATCCACTTCACCGACAAGTATATTAGAGGCCTCCGCACCAGGAGGTATTTTGCGCATGAAATGAGTGTTACTTTTGTGGTAAATATCACCATTCATAGGGAGATCGCCTGAGCTGTGATTGCGATGCATAGATAAACTGCTTGGACTTTTTACCATTCCTTCGTCGTGTGCACCACCTAGAATATTGCAAAATATAAAACAAATATATCGTGTTAAATGCCTGTTTGCCAAAATTCAATGGCAGGCGGCCATGTAATTTAGAAAATTCAAACATCAATAGAGTCGAGATTTAAAAAAATATTAAAATTATTTTAAATATTAAAAAAATGAAAGTACCTACTAAAATGTAAATACTAAATGTTTAATGTGTGATTTTCATACGAGGTTAGGAAGAACGAAGTGACTTTAAATATGCCATGAACTGCGTTTTTTTATGATTTTTCCTACGCCTAATCATGACTAAATAATATAAAATTAAGCACAGCAAAAGCTTATTTAAAACAGTAGCAATTTACATCTAATGACAACGAAGAATTTGCATTGAGCCCAAATAAAATAAATGAGAATACAAAAAGACACCCAATTTTTTTTTGTGTAAAATGTCTAAATACTATTATAGTAAAATATAAAACATCAATGGAGACAGATTAATGATAAGCGGTTACCCGCACTAGAGATGCCTAGGAATCGACCAAAATCTCCTTTGTGAGTATGTCCACTCGATGTACTGCTTTCGTCCACTGTAATACAACGCCAATTTTTCACAAATCAAATGTCAGGGATGTTCGAGTACATTGGTATAAGTAAACCCAGTAACACCAATAATAAATAAATAAATAGACAGTGTGCATAAATTGAAATTAGCTGGGTAGTGCTTGCGTGTTGTGTCACTAAAAGGTGATTTTGTGCGCACATTGTTTTTAAACGCTTTTCCAGACCTGGTACGGCTAGGTATGAGCCTCTTGTGTCAACAGCATGAAGAAAGGGCGTTTTTGGAGCTGTAGTGGACTCACGACAGTTACTCGGACTAGAGCGTCGAGAGCCACCATCCTGGAAATCTAACATGATATTGTACCACAGTGCCCGGATTATCAGCCTATATTATGTTGAAATTTGAAGACGGAAAATCTTATAGAAAGAAATACATTACGCAAACCATGAAAATTATTATAAGTACTTACTTTTACAAGAAGAGTGATTTTTCCCTATATCAGCTAGAGACCGTATTAAAGGTAATCTGGACATGTTGTTGTGATTACGCCTTTCGTGTTGATGTCTATGTCTTCTCAATAGTGCGTCTTTGACTTTCTCCCTTCTATCGTATGCTAAAGCTCCTTCAAGAATCATGTTATCAAGAACATTTTCCGCAACTTGTTCCAAAGAACTGGCTTCTAAATCAAGGATGACTGCTCCGTTTAAGATGAGACTTCGTAATTCGAATAGTGAATGCAGTGAAAGTGTGGCAACGTGTGGTTTCGACCATCTATTACCACCTTCTTCCACGTCTTCTTCAAATTTAATCCACCGAGCTGTTTCTTTCCATTCCAACTCGTCTCCTTCTTTGACGAGTTCTTCCATTTCGGAGAAAAGGGGATGTGATTCAAATGAGGAGTCGTCGACATCTTCCCCGAGTATGAATTGCACTCTTTGTGCAGGTGGAGTTACTGGAACGAAAATGTATGGAGCTTTAACAAAGCCTTATTAACTTAAAGTTAATTGAAGATGTTATAAATCATCAAACTTATTTTGAAGACTGATAAAATGAATCTTTCCAGCTGACCGATCATGCACACGAAAATACATAGCTCAAAATAATACGTTCTTGGAGAAAGTAAAGAAAAGATCTAAAATTGATAACGAATGAATTGGCCTCATGCTTGATTTGAAATGACGATGGTACAAGTAGATGAGTAGAAGAAGTCTTTTTGATAAGTAAATGGCTAGAACTATTATAGATGGGGTAGAAAAATCTAAATGATGCGCGATTTTCGTCTTACATGTTTCGCCATCTTCTGTTACGCTAAGTCTTCGACCTCGAGCCATTATTGGTGGGCCTACGGATTTGAATTAATCACAATAAATTACTATCTATGGAAATATTTACATCTAGAAGAAACTACAGATAGACAGAAAGGGTTCGAAGCTTATTGGTTTCGAAATAAATACGATATTATGCTGAACTTTTATAAAACATAGCAGCGTTTATCGGCTTGTAATGAATTAAAAATTCTTGTTTTACATTCAAATAATAACTATATGACCGCCTGAATTTTTTATTGGATAAGTGTTTTCTTCTGTATATTATGTAGTTTATAGTCTTACTACCGTGAATAAACGTATACCTAGAATAACTTATAATATCTAAGTAATATGTATTTTAGGTATTTTGGTTTACTATTCGAAAAAATCCCCCACGAAATTATATACTTAGGTATTTTTGGTCCTAATACATTATCTTTTGACTAACTTATCTGATTTTCTTTCATCTTCAATATTCTAACGAACCTTTTCAAAACCTTTGGGGTGAATTACAGTGGAGGCAAATAAGTATCTATCAGAGATATACTCACGGATTTCTTTAACACTTACACTGTACCTACCTATGTACAAGGAGAGAAAATTAAGATCAAACTGCTATGCTTTGCGTCGTATTCCTCATTACTGGGGGTCGTGACCCCTCTCTATTAATCACATAATGGCAGGAGTTTTCTTGTGCTAATAATGCGGTGGGTACCCAAATCCTTCCGAGTAAGACTCGAATAAGAGTATTAAACTCTTAGGTTTTCGTAACAATTATTATTATTAGATTTTAGTCATAATAACCGGCACCGACGGCTTAATGTGCTCTCCGAGGCACGGAGGAAACGAAAAGGCCAAATTTGACCCTCCATATTTGGTCACCGAATAGTTCCGACTTGGGTCAATGCGATGCCATATGCGATGTCACAACTCGGCCACTCGTCCCTCGTTATGAGTTATGACTGAATAGGATATAAACCGATGAGTTCGTAACAGTTTTATCAAACTCGTTTCGTGACACGAGTGGAAATGTAACACGAAACTTTTGATTGATGAAGAGTACCGTAAATACATGTCTTTTTGATGGATTAGGTATTTGTGCGTCCTTACACACTCTTGCTAAAATTAAGGCGCTGTGTGTGGTCAGGGGGGGGGTCTCCAAAGCAGTGTATCCATTAAATGGTGGCATATGGAAGATTGAAAAAAATATATGATGTTTTCAAGACCTTAACTCAGATATTGTTTTATCCCAAAACACGATTTAAACAACTTCGCTGCATAAAAAATAAATTCAAACATACCTCTTATTTCAGTTTTCAAATCAACACATCTCCAAATTGAAAACCTCAATTTACTTGAAAAATATATCATTAAATTCCAAATTCTAAATGACATCCATTGATTTATTAATATTTATTAAAATGTACACATATTTTCTGTTTTCCATTGTATTCCGGTTTTTCGAGAAGCGCTAGCTCATTTTCACCTCCGCCAGTGTTCGAAAGAACTTCACAGACGATGGATCTGTGCTCCTTTGCTCCAGCGTTTAAATCGATATTTTAAAATGGTTTTCAAACATAACATGAATAAGACTAATGTTTATTCAACATGAATTGACAGAAGACGTGGATATTACAACTTTCGTGAGCTATCTTCTTTTATATAACTAAAAATACATAATCAAATAAAGTATGAATATGTGTTCTCTGACCAAACTTTTGACAGCTCGAAATAATGATGCCGTAATGCGCTATCCATTCGATTTTTGATAACAATCGACTTCATTTACGAAGAAGTTTTAATCGATTTGACACATTGATATTACAACTTTTTGTATTGTTTTATAAACATACCCAGGCGTCTAAATGTCTTTTTTATGTATTAAAATAAATATTTTTGGTGAAGCAATGCTGTAAATGTATATTTTATTATTTGGCAACATCAATAAGGCAGGTCATAGAAACCATCCAACGCCAAAGATGACGCTACTTAAATGACAATCAAGTGAGCTTGTGTTGCAGCTTCGTAATTATTTTGAAAACTATTTTCAAAATTAAAATCGTACTAGTAATTACTAGATTGACATACGAGTTGCGAAATATCGCATAAAAAGGCACGTCGCTTCACTATTTAAAAAAAAAACTCCTGCTGGTTGTAACAATGACGTCTTTTAATATTTCCAAGAAGTAGGTAAGTTGTCAAACATCCAATTACTGTCAGAGGGTTCACTGCCATCGCTTAAAGCAGTATTACTTAAAAATGTCAGTTTTATGTCACGTACCTTGAACGTCCTAAAATAAGGATTATAATTCTAAAAACACGAACGTCAACAATATTAAAACAATACGGATTTAAGCGATAGTAGTATGCCTCCAGTGCAATTTTTGATATGAATGGAAAATAACAAAACAGTGGTAAGACAGAAAGGAAAACTGAAAATCAAGCATTGCCACTTCAGCTTGCTACTGCCTACTCGTCCGCTCTCATTGGACCAGACCGACCAGGTAATATTATTATATCGAAAGCTTGCTGAGTAAGGACCTAGTAGCGTCTCAAATACTTCAAATAAGTGCCTATTGCAAGTTTTATTACTAATTGATTGGATATTAGATACCCTTAGGGTTTCGTTTCTGGGACCCGGGAGTTAGAAATTTCCGGGAAATACGTCGTTGGTTTTTTTTGTGATTTCCCGTTTTTGTGTACAGAGTATTTTTTTAACTTATCTCTTGAGAAATATTTGAGAACAAGTTGATCTCTTAACTTGTTTATTATAATTCTCCCTGACTACTAGGGCATGCATTCGGTGCTGTGTTTGAGTACCGGGAAATTTTGGACCGATATTGGCACGGAACCGGGAATTCCCGGGACTTTCGATACTACCTTAAATTATCACAAAAACACGGCTAAGACATTACAGAAAGTATGAAATAGACCAAATATTACTGTTTATTAGGCGTTATACAAAAATTTATCGCATAATATTTCACACAGGAATATACTGAATATTACTATTCATTAGGCATTATACAAAAATTTATCGCATAATATTTCACACAGGACTGTAAATTCATGATTTTTTCATGTACTTGTACCATAACTCGCTTCGTTACAAATTTCAAAGTTTTATTGTAGTTCATAGGTTTTACAGAGATTGCGTCTTGTATGAAAATACACTTTGAAAAGTTGAATTTTTTTTTTATCGTGATACGTTCATATGTAACTACTTTTATAGCAATTAGAAGCCAGTGCAAATATAAATTTACTACATCAAGCAGTTTATGAGAAACAAGCCTTGAGGCTTGGATACACGGACAACAAAGTGATCCTTTACGGGTCTTTTTTTATAGACAGGCGTACGTAGTAACCTCACCTCAAAGAATTACAAATGTTAATCTAAATCAACAATATTTTCCAACCCATACTCAGTATTCCCAAGAGAATCTCGTGAAGATGTTACTCTCTCCTATTCTGTGCCGTTTTTTGGTTTTGCCGCACGCCGATTTGGTCTCTACAATTATATTGGATATGGTACCTCTTAGTATTTTTGGTATCCATTCACCGTCCTCCCCGTACGTATGGAGGATCCTAGGATCGAGGACCCTAGGATTTTCTAAAGACGTTTCCTATCAGCCATAAAGAGCCTCGTTACTGCTGCGT
Source organism: Erebia aethiops (assembly GCA_923060345.2). NCBI lineage: Eukaryota > Metazoa > Arthropoda > Insecta > Lepidoptera > Nymphalidae > Erebia > Erebia aethiops. Next base: position 15,511,975 of record OV281090.1, on the reverse strand, counting down.
TACTGTCCAGGATTCACATCCATACATAAAGATTGGACTGTTCACAGTCTCGGTTTTTACATAACATTGTATGGAGAACTCCTGAGCATCTTAGGGAATTATGGATACGGATATCAATATTTTCTTTCCCTCTGCTATTGGTATAATTGACAGTGGAGTCAAAAATCAAAATTTAGTAGCCTCGGGCTTATGAGGTATATTTTATATTACAGTCTATCAATATTTTCCTGTCAATCTTCATGTGAAATTTATGAAAGTAACGATACAATTAACAGAATATAGCATAATCTACTGTAATTTATTATGGCTGAACAAATTTTATTCCAGTGACAGATCCATCAATTCATTGATCTTCAAAAAAGCTCTTCTCTGCTGGTAAATAATACTTACCAGAAAGACTAACATACGAAACTGTACGAAGTGGCAGTAAAATAATCGTTATAGCCAAAGTAAAAATAGGGGTTTTTAAACTAATACCTCGAATTTGTGAGCATAAAATACAGTATAGTGAATTAAATTATTGTTACATGCAGAAATATCCACACTTTATTAGAGAAGAATCGACAGAATGTATGTACTTCGAGTCCCAAAAGTATCAAAAGTACCGGTTTATGGTGTGGAGAACCGGGACTGAAAATTATTCAGAAGTACCGGGAATTTTTGGTACCAGGAATTATCGGGAGCATGCCCTATTGACTAGGTACCTCACTCGCGCAGTGCTGAGCACTATTGTCTTAACGTGGGATGTACCGGGTTTAATCCCCAGCAGAGTGAATTTGGGAATTGGGCGTATTTTTATAAAATTGTACATGAAATAAAATCGATGTTTTTTTTTTCATCATGTTTTGTTATTTTATTGATAAATTTGTGTTTCTTAGTTATTTATCTTTATGAGCAGTAGCACTTTTTACAAATATTATGTTAAATTATAGTAAAAACAATCATTTTAAAATTAAGTGACGGAGAATTATTCCATTGAGTAACTAAACTTTATCTCACAAAAGGCACTTAAAAAAACAACTTTAGATAAGATTCACAGAAGTGTTTTACTAGTCTTACCAATCATGCCAATCACAAAAATAGGACAGCAAACATAAAATAACAGAAACACTATCAAAATTTGATAATTTTAGTTCTTTTGACTAACGTAAAGGCAAATTTATGTCATAATTTATTATACTATAACTTCTGAAATAGACAATGCTTTTTATTTTTGTTTTTGTAAGTTACGATAAAAAATATACATTTAAATATAACATAACAATAACTTATGTTAATGATAAATTGTCAATATTATAAGCATTTATGCAATACTAGCTGATGCCCGCGACTTCGTACGCGTGGATCGAAGTTTTGTGGTTCCCGCGAGAACTCTTTAATTTTTCGGGATAAAAAGTAGCCTATGTGCTATTCCAGACTATAATCTATATCTGTGCCAAATTTCGGCCAGATCCGTTCAGCCGTTGGGGCGTCATTGAGTAACAAACATCCATACATCCATTCATACATCCATACATCCATCTGTCCAAACTTTTTGGAGGATTTTTTGAGAGGACAATTTTTCAGTGGAACCTTGACAATTACTCAAAGGAAAAGTAAGGGCACTGATCACAATGTTAAGAATTATTGTACTTTCTTACCATACAACTATAATAGTCGTAGTAGGTACTAGGTAGGTAGTGAGTATTTTAAACTCTTTATTCTTTATTTTGTACTTAAATTATGTAAAATGTCGTCTATAAAATATAAGTAGAACTTCCAACCAATGTATAGTATGTTAAATCACATTGTAAGAATGATTATAAGTAACAATTTTTTGCGTTTTGTCTTCTTCGATTCTCCCTTTCTGATATTTTATCTCACCTCGGATATTTTTCTTGTTCTACATTTTACGAGCTCCAAGTGTTATTTTCTTATATATTATTGTTTGAACTTTTAAGAGTCCCTCTTTAATTTCTCTATATGCTGCCTTGTTATTTCACCAGATGTCAGCGCCATTGTTACACCTTAATAATTTAATATATACAATACTCGTTTCCAATGCAAAACTCGGGGCCGTAAAAGCATAACCGTGTACAAACCTTTAGAAATCCATTGAGTACCAATTTGTTCAATTGACTGACAATTTCGAAAGAGTTACTTAAAGGACCGTAATGAATTCACGGCAACAATATTTTCTTGCATTGTATTTCAAGAATTTAAATATTCTGAATTTTCTCTGGTCTGGCCTGGTAGGAGGCTTCAGCCGTGGCTAGTTACCAATTACCACCCTACCGCCAAAGACGTGCAGCCAAGCTATTTAGCGTTCCGGTACGATGTCGTGTAGAAACCGATTAGGGATATGGACTAGGGTTTAATATAACTGCCATACCCCAAACAGGTTAGCCCGCTACAATCTTAGACTGCATCATCACTTACCATCAGGTGAGATCGCAGTCAAGGGCTAACTTGAATTTAATTTAAAAAAAACTGGATATAAGGTACATAAAAGTAGCAATAACTATTTTTAAAAAATCCCGATTCTCGGAAATTCCCGGGAATCGGCCAATTTTATTCCCGTTTCCTTGAGTTGAAAATTTGCCGTTCCCGAGATTTATTTTTAATTTTGATTGAGTGGGATTTTTAAAAAGTTAATTTGTTTAGTTTCACCCAACCTAAGTCCAGTTAATTAATATAATAGGTTTTGCTTCGGACATAATATTGTCAATCAAACTTATAATTTTAGAGTACGGAAACAACGTACAAATTTGAAATATTACATAAATTGGCTAATTTGCGGTTTTGGCTCTTACGAAGTTCTACCATATAGATAATTCTGTATGTAAAGATAAAAAATCATGACACCAAAATTGTATGATTTTCTTCGTTTTTTATTTTTGAGTATTTTTCAAACACTGTAAATAATACTATATGTATGCAAAAGACTAGAAATTGATTTCAATGATCAATTTCCAACATCTTTTTGCTATTTAAATTTTTGAAATAACATCTGTATTTCTTGTTTCTGACAAAAAATGAATATCAGACTCTTAGTCGGTAAGTACATTGTATATACGTATGATATTGATTTATGCCACAATTATACTTGTAATTAACTCACGTAAGTAGTTTATGTAAATAAGATAGGTACTTATGTAACTCTAGATGATGCCCTCGACTTCGTCCACATGGATTAAGATTTTTTGACTCCCGCGGTAACTGTTTAATTTTCCAGGATAATGGTTCCGGGTAGCCTATGTCCTTCTCCGGGATGTAATCTATCTTTGTACCAAATTTCATCCAAATCGGTTGAGTAGTTGGGCCGTGCAAGCGTAGCAGACAGACAGACACACTTTCGCATTTATTATATTTTGTATGGATATTAGTATGCTGGGCTAGCTAATGCCCGCGACTTCGTCCGCGTGGTTGAAGTTTTTTTTATTCCCGCGGGAACTCCTTAATTTTTCGGGATAAAAAGTCACTCTCCCTCAACTATACCCACGCCAAAAATAACGTCGAACCATTGCTCCGTTGCGGCGTGATTGACGGGCAATTCAATTAACAATCACACTTTCGCATTTATAATATTAAGTATTAAAATGGATTTGCACACGATATGCGATTTACAATAGGTATTTTGTCAATTACCTACTCATGTAAGAGACTTTGGTAGGTACGTGATTTACTCACGTTATTCTATCAATTTCACAAATTTTGAGTTACCGTGTTTTGTCATCCGAGGGCATCCGTGACATGCTATGACAAGCGCGCGAAAATAATGAAAACCGCGACGGGAGCGCCACCCGGCCGAAGTGGGCATAACTGACGTGAGTGGTGAGGACTGAGGAGAGCCAACCTCTCGATTTGTGTTTTGATTTTAAGAGCTGACAGCGCCTTAAGGATTTTAGTCAATATTGTGTCAGCATATGGCAAGGATTGTATTAAGTATTTGGATTGTGTTAAAATGACTGCCTCATTGGTAGTTAGCATGCTTGACTGCGGCCGACGAGGTCCCTGGTTCGAGTCCCGGGTCGGGCTATAATAAAGTATGGGGTTTTTCTGACTAGATATTCTGAGTACTAGCCCGGAGTTAGGAAGTTGGCGGTGTTTCACCCCCGTGCCTCGGAGAGCACGCTAAGCCGTCGGTCCCGGTTATTATCACTAACATGATAGTAGTCGTTAAAGCCCGCCAACCCGCACCAGAGCAGCGTGGTGGGTCTAAGCTCTAATTCCCTCTCTCCTATGAGAGTGGAGGCCTGTGCCCAGCAGTGGGACGTAAATGGGATGTAGTGGTGGTGGTGGTGGATTAAATGTTGGAGAAGAATAAGAAAGGATTTTTGTTTTAGTGTGCGCACTGTAGTTGTACATCACTTATGATGGCATACTATTTTTATGTCCATTATTATTTATTACAATATGAAAACAATAATTTAGAAATTTAAGTTTGGTCGAATAATAGAATTAGAAGTTCGTAGGTTTGTCACGCTCCTTTTTAAACACTTATCTATTTTGAAAATATCTAGTTAAGTCTTCTTGCAATATTGGGGACGTTTCTTATGCTCTAAGGAAGCATAAGAAACGACCCCAATCCCTATCCATACTAATCCATTTCCATTCTAATATTATAAATGCGAAAGTGTGTCTGTCTGGCTAGCTGGCTGGCTGTCTGTCTGTCTGTCTGTCTGTCTGCTACGCTTTCACGGCCCATCAGTTCAACCGATTTTGTTGAAATTTGGCACAGGGATAGGTTGTAACCAGGGGAAGGACATAGGCTACTTTTTATCGCGGAAAATTCAAGAGTTCTCGCGGGAATGAAAAAAAAATAATCCACGCGGACGAAGTCGTGGGCATCATCTAGTATTGCTATAAGCTAAAGATTTTGACAGCTTAGGTTGCTAACTGGAAAACCGGTTCCTATTGAAATCAGATACTAAGCCACTGAGGTAGATAATAAGCCTACTGATTGAGCAGGAGCAGGAGGAAAAAGTACTTGGTCTTCGTGCTCCAACTGTCTAGGAAGTACAGTCAGCTACAGTTAATATAGATTATAATTATTATATTAACGAGTCCACAATAATAATAGTTACCAGGCTTTTCAGGGTCCTTTTCGCCATTGCGGTGGTGCTTATGCTTGCGGTGGGAGTGTCTCCGAGCTGGCACATGGACTCCTACGAACACTGTATGTGCTCGATGTCCTGTAAAAAAAAGGTTTAAAAGTTTAGACACCTACATGGAGAGGCCATTAGGCCAACTGAACAGGATAACCTGCGCCAGTTTGGCTTTTGGCCACGACCAAAGCACGATAAAATACCGTTATCAGTTTACTAAAGTATTTGTGGATCTAAGTACCTTCAAGGCAAGAGTGAACAGGCATCTTCTAGGAAAGCGCGCTCCAAGTTAGACCTCATCATTGCTTTGTATTGAACTCCTATTCTTTGATTAAAAAAAATTGACAGTCATAGGGACTGCGATAGAAGTGAAAACAAATATTTAATTTTTTTTTTATTTAAAATATATAATAATAATTTAAAATACTTAAAATGTAAACCTTAAAACTAAGGCATTAAAGTTTAACTACGAATGTACTATATTTATACTTAAGACCTTTTGTCTTAAGAAGAATTGTGTCGCGTGACCGACACCGTTCCACATTTTTACCCCCTACCAAAAAGTGCTCAACGCGCATAAAGAAGTTTATCTACTCCAGCATCGAAAAGTTCCAATTTCGAATTTGACAACTATATCGAATTGAACCCTCTTTCGTGTTTGCTTCTCATAACGATACAGTTCGTTGTATGGGAGCTGTATCGTTATGAGTCGTAGCTGTATCGATATGGTTATCTTCATAAATAGGATACCTATAGCTTAGCGGCTCTGGGTTCTGGCACTTTCCCAACCAGTCAATTGATTTGACTTTTTTATTAATTTACAAAGTAAAAAATTATTAAGACGTCCTTGTCGTAGATAAAATCTTGTATGCAACTGTACGTAATTAGTCATTTTAATTCTCGTAAGTACTATCCTATTTTGATACTCGGCAAGCCTCGTATCAAAAAACAGCACTCGAATTAAAATGACCCTCATTACGATATAGTTGCATAAATAGCTATTTCACTTCAAAAACTAATTCAATAATATCCGTTCATTACATATCACACATGATAAATTGTCTGCACGTCAATATATTATGTGGAAATGGGCTAACCTGAAAGAGATTCCTATAACAGTTTTTATTTAAAACTTTTATAGGAACTGTGTGAATGACGAGGCTTTTACTGAACTTCATCATTCAGTATTGGAAGCTCATATAACTCGGGGGAACATAAATCATTGTTTGTCTATACATACGTGAGTATTGATGACACTCAATCAATCTAACCAAGTTACAGCCTTCGATTTAAGTAGTTCGCTAAGTCCAATTTCAGTAAGCCTTCGTGTCTACTAGGTAGGTAGCTCGGTAAGTTAGTTTCAGTACCTACTATAATACTATTAAGGAGAAAAAAAAGTTGGTTTAGACGCCCGGATTCCTGTTTGGGTCATGGGTTCGATCACTGGCCACGAACCCCTAACTTTTCAGAATTAAATATGCTTAAAATTTTAAAACGACTGCAATAGCCAGAGACAGATGGAGAAATCTTCTGGACCAGCAGGCTTAGCATGCGTGCAACGAGATATCTCGCGACGAGAGAGAGAGATAATGTCGTTGCCGGCTAATTTTTCGTTTACCCTAACATGTACAAAATGCGGTGCATTACCTACAAGAAAAAAATAGTCGGAATGTAAGGGTTCGTGGAGAAAAATACAGATAAGAAATATAACTTCTATCTCTACTTTTGACGTAACGAGACTATAGTAACCATGTTAGTTTCAGTAGACAAATAGATAACGAGTAGACATAGGTAATTTTAATCGCAGTGCGCATGCTAGCCCCAAAGCCCGAGCCCACAAAGGGCTGAAGTGCCGATTATAATAACATGGGGATCTGCAATGGGGAAAAGTAAAATAACCCGAAGATGATGGATGCTAAACAACTGTCTAGCTAGTAGCTACCTACCTATGGATTATTGTATTTTTTTTTATCCACTACAAGCTAGCCCTTGACTAGGATCTATGTAGGTACTTATATGTGTCACGGTAAGATTGCAAAAACCGTTAGATTGTAATCTAACTAGCGAAATTGTAAACTGTCGACAGATTGTGAACCCTTCAATGTTCTGAGTGTCAATTTTTGAAATATTCGTTGTATTTACGTTTTCTTGTCTCTTTCTTGTAGGTTAGGTTAGGGTTTGACATAAATTAGGGCACTTAGGTTTTATCGGGCTAATATACCTAACAGATTACAATCCATCGAAAAGTAATGCGTTAAATTGTAATCTGTCGACAGTTTACAATTTCGCTAGTTAGATTACATTCTGACGGTTTTACAATCTTACGGTGACATATATATTACCTACCTCCCCTACTTATCAATAGGGATGATGACAACTCAATCAAATCAGCAACTCTTTATCAAACTTAAAAACGCGCTTCTAGTATGGAAGTTGTATGAAATTCACAATAGTGACGTCATCAAATTTCAACGCTTTTTTTTTTCTTTAATCTATATTTTAAAATGGTATCAAACTTAAAACTAACCGAGGATGTGAATTTTAGGTCTTTTGGAAGACCCTCTATTTGACCGAGCGAAGCGAAGGTCTCTGAGTCTACTTGGGTGAATTGGCACTTGTCCGTCCGTCCGTCCGTCCGTCCGTCCGTCCGTCCGTCTGTCAGAGCATTATAACTTCTGAATTACTGAACGCAATTACTTCAGCTTTAAATATAATATGTAAACCAGTGGCGTGCAGGGCATAGAGGCATAAAAGCACTGCCTACCTTAGTAAATTATACCCCTTACAAAATATTGAAAATAAAATTCATTCTAAGCCCACTCCTTCAAATAACGACATCTAGTTCCCGCACGGCCTAACTCGCGTCAGATAAGTGACAACCGATGAACGCCATCTATCGTTAGAACAGATCGCGCGAAGCCGAAAAGCTTACGAACTATCTGCTTCTTTTGCGCGTCATCGTAGACAGATATCTTTACTCTACTCGCGTCATTACATCGCCATTCCGAGTAGAATCATGAATGAATTACGCGTATAAGAGGCAGAGCTTCTTGGCTTGTGATTGGTCAATCGCCAGGGTTCACCCTTGACCAATCACAAGCCGCCGCCGTAAGCGTCTGCCGTCTATTGAATTTTCAAAACCGCGCGCGTCGAAAGTTAAAACAAATGAAGGTTTTATTTTCGTGTTATTTTGTATAATCCAAATAAGTACTCTTGATTTGTTATAATTATAAACTTATTTTAATTAAATTAATTTATCCACATTTTTTTCCGTTAATTTAAGTACGGTTTTAGATCTTAAAAAATTATTAAAAGGGATTTTTGACTCTAATAATTATAGACTTTTTTACGCCATATTTGTATTCTCGTATTACTTGTCAGTTGTCTATGCACATATTCATATAACATATTGTTTACGCGTTGTTTACTTTCGTGTCAGTTCACAGTGTTTTGATTTAATTTGTGAATTATAATATTTTTGCGGGAATAAGTGAAGTAAATAAAAAACCAATCGGATTTATGATTGCAAAGATTGTGTAAAGGTTTATTCATAGAACGCACTTCATTATTATTTGGAAAATGGAAGAGTATTCGTGCGAAATCTGTATAGGCGCTGTGTGTAAAAGGTACTTAGACAAAGCTTTATTTCCTTTCCCTGTAATGCAAAATTAGATATTATTCGCAAAGGAAGGTGTGTATACATTAAGTAATTGATATTCTCACAAAAAAAAGGTGAAAAGTAACGAGTAGGTATGATTCTTTTAACTGGCTGTGTTCACACTAACAGTTTGTTTTGTTTTTCTTGCGTCTTATTTTGTACCTAATTTATGACATATATGAATACCCTAATGCTTACCCTAAGCCCAAACCCTGTGCACGCCACTGATGTAAACCAATGGCCTCCCGCCGAATATTGCTTAAAAAATAATAAAAATCTTTATTTCAGGGGGGCTCTCATAGAAGCGAATGCGAAGTAAAATATTTTTTATAAAGTTACATAGGGTTGCGGTATATCATTTTAAAGATAATTAGGAATAGAGTCCAAAAATGTTTTTTTTTTAATTTTTCCCCCAAACTTGACGAAATGGGGGGCTTTCAAAGTGGTGATTTTCTAACGTCCAAAGATGACCTCAGAACTCTAAATTTTCTGAAAGGATGAGCCTGAAACTTGATCAATTATTTCAATTATATCCTGTACTTAAACAACAAATACTAAAATTAGATAAATATTGTAAGGAAACGGAATTATTTAATTTTTAATGAGCTTCAGTATTTTTAACAGAACTTCACATTTATGTCAATAGATGGCGCCGCGAGGTCTTAGTTGGTGCATGGTTACCTTAAGGTGCATGACAAGGGTCTGCCCGCGAAATTCAAATTTAATTTGGTTTTTCACAATTTGTAAACTAATACGACAAAGTAGGCTTATGGCATTCAAATTGCGAGCGTAGGAATATCATCTTCACAGGTTTATATAAAAATCTTTACTTGAAAGTGTCCAGTTTAAGAAATTAGTCAAAATAATGAGTTTGACGTGAGTTACTCACAAATTAGTCATTAATTTGACTAATTTCTTAAACTGGGCACTTTCAAGTAAAGATTTTTATATAAACCTGTGAAGATGATATTCCTACGCTCGCAATTTGAATGCCATAAGCCTACTTTGTCGTATTAGTTTACAAATTGTGAAAAACCAAATTAAATTTGAATTTCGCGGGCAGACCCTTGTCATCTAATTTATTTTTGATATAGGCATCATCCCTATTATGTACTTACCTAGACTGTCTGAGACGAACTGCGTAAAAGAAAATTCGTGAGAAAACTCGCAATGGATTGACAACTTCTTGGCTAATTATAAGTTTGTTGAACGAAAATGTAGGTCGCTACAATTCGTTCTCTTCTATACCTACATACTTACTCGTTTATAATATCCGGAAGGTAAATAAGCATGTACCCATAGATTTAGTATTGGGCTCGCGCGCTTCACCAAAGACCAATGCTAAATCTATGCATGTACCTAACAAGTAGGTATTTATTTCATGGGATTTTTCTTTTTTGTAAATATTAGGTAATTAGGTATAACACTATACTTATTATGATAACTTGTATTAATTTTAACATAAAGTATATGGGTGGGTATAATATTTCAAGCAAGTAAGGTAATTACTTTGTATGTTTGTTCTTGCTCGAAAGCTTTTCTGACGACAAAGACGAGAAATATTACCAATATTTCAGGTTTTTTTTATCCACTACAAGCTAGCCCTTGACTGCGATCTCACCTGATGGTAAGTGATGATGCAGTCTAAGATGGTAGCGGGCTAACCTGTTAGGGGCATGGCAGTTATATTAAACCCATACCCCTTCGGTTTCTACACGGCATCGTACCGGAACGCTAAATCGCTTGGCGGCACGTCTTTGCCGGTAGGGTGGTAACTAGCCACGGCCGAGGCCTCCCACCAGGCCAGACCAGGGAAAATTAAGAAATTATAAATTCCCAAATTTACCCTGCCGGGGACCGAACCCAGGAGCTCCGCACGTTAAAGCAACAGCGCTACACACTGCGCCACGGAGGTCGTCAAAGTTGGCAGTAAGAATATTTTTGAGTCGATGTTCGGGGGCGTTACTACCATTTCTAAATGACAGTTTTATGTCACGTACCTTTACGTCGTTAAAATAAGGATAAAACACGAACGTCGACAATATTAAACGGATTTATGCCTCCCCTGTTCTATTAGGGCCATTTCTTGGTCGTTGGCGTGTTTTATACTGTTGTTTTAAAAAGTATTGCTTATTCTTTAAATAATAAAACTAAGAGCGTGTCCAGACAGTACGTTTTATGAGCTAAATACATGAACCAGAACACGCTAGCATCTGGCATGTATGACCATAGAGTAACACTTGTCTCTTCGATTCTAATTACTTAAAAGCATGGTCATATTCGTCGTAAAATATCATTCTCAACGTGGAACATAATATTCCCTCCCTTTTTTAAAATATTTATTATTTGATATTTATAGCTAAAAATTTGTAAGTATTTAGTAAGCATTACCTATGCATATGTCACCGTAAGATTGTAAAATCCGTTAGATTATTATAATCTAACGGTTTCTATCCCGTTAGATTATAAACTGTCGAAAGATTGTGAACCGTTCAATGTTCTGAGTATTAATTTATGAAATATAGTTTTTACGTTTTCTTGTCTCTTTCTTGTACAGTTCGCGCCCGAGTTGAATGCAGAGTAAACGTAAGTGTCACCATACATTTACTCTGCATTCAACTCGCGCGCGAATTATAGGTTAGGGTTTGACATGAATATTCAGGTCCTGCGGCCGGGCACTTAGGTTCTATCGGGTTAATATATCTACCTAATATATTACAATTTACCGAAAAATAACGCGTTAAATTGTAAGCAGTATGTAACGGTTCACAATCTGTCGACAGTTTATAATCTATCGAGATAAAAAACGTTATATTATAATCTAACGGTTTTTACAATCTTACGGTGACACATATTAAATACTAATTTTAGACTACAAAAATGTTAATTTGTAGGTTTGTATACTTAGTAGGTAGTGTTAGAGGGAAAAATCAAAAAGAGTGTAGGTACATGGCATCGCTGTCTCTACGGTGGTCGACTCTAGTGTAGAGCTGACAACACTAGGCTAAGAACTCTATGATAGATCGGTGGGAAAATTGCACCAATCGTAGTGTTTGTGTAAATTGCTAAATTAAAGTAATAATTAAATCGATAATCAGTGTTTCCTTATAATAGTAGGTACTTGAATCATACTAATATTATGAATGCGAAAGTGTGTTTGTTTGTTGGTTTGTTGGTCTGGCATTCCGAACCAGTGGTAGATTCACTTGACGATTCAAAAGTATAATGTTAGTTTATTTGAATAAAAATCATTTTGAATTTTGAATTTTGAATTTTGTTGGTTTATTGGTTTGTCCTTCAATCACGCCACAACGGAGCAACGGATCGACGTGATTTTTGGCATGGGTATAGTTGAGGACCTGAGAGTGACATAGGCTACCTACTTTTTATCCCGGAAAATTAAGGAGTTCCCGCGGGAATCAAAAAAACTTAAACCACGCGGACGAAGTCGCGGGCATCAGCTGGTATTCCATAAAACTTAGCATCAGCTTAGCATAGCTTTCTAAATATCAGTTTATAACAGCCACCGATAAAAGCATAAGTTAATGATACTCGCAACTTTGTCCGAGTTGATTTAGGTTTTTTTTGAATCGCGTAAGAACTCCGATTTTCTTGGTCCTTGGGAATTAAGCTCTCAGTAAAGAATTTGCTCAAAATTAATTGTAAACGTAGCAGATGAGAGTCTAACGGGCAGACTTTTAGTTCTAAAGTAATAAATTAGGTCAAAGAGTATATTCGACGCCTACTTTAGGGTTGCTGCTCTATAATCTGTAACTCAATGGCTGTAACGGTTTGGTTACGCTGTCATAAAAGTGAAGCCTTGAATTAATGATAACTAGATTAGGTAGGTAGGTATATAATGTATACCAACTAAATTGTGTACCTTCGTAATGAAATTTCAACGAAAATGATAAATTTCTGAGTAGAATTTCAAATTCCGTTTGATCTAAATACGATTATGAAGACTTCATTATAAAAAGAAATGGGAAACCGATATTAATATTTAGATAGAATAGAAGGATAATGAGAACTGAAGTTTAGATAAACGAAATAAGATATTAGTTATAATTAGTTTTAAAAAAAAACGACTTCCCTGCCAAAAACATTTCAATAAATGTTATGTGTGTGGCCAATCGGGCCAACTCTGTTTATAACAACAAACTAAACTATAAAAAGACAGCTTTAGATCTAGTGCTGCCCCTTTCCCCACGGATTATTATGAAAGGGATAGCAATAAAAATATAGCTGCATCATTTTAGCTTAGTTTAGGCATGGTGTACAACAGAATTAACCCCGGTATCATTCCGTTAATGTAAGGATCCTAACGATCCATCCAAATCTGTTCAGGCATACCTACATTACATGAACGCTGAAAACATTACACTCCTTTTTTTGGACAGTCGTTTTTTAACTAGGTAAATATGTATAAGTACTTAAAATAAATTGACAAGTCTAAAAATAATAATATCTTTTTAAACAGAAAACGTAAAAGTATACTTAGATTTAAAATCTGCAGTAAACTTTTGTGTACCTGTAACGGAATAGGTACTTATGTTAATACGTAAATTATTATTTTTCTGATTATCAAATAGAGTATAGACGGTCTTCCATAAGACGTAATTTACACGTCTACCGTTAATTGTGTTTGTTAACTATTTTAAAATATCGATTAAATTAAAAAAGTGCGTTGAATTTTGATCACGGCACAAGCAATCCCAAAAGGCAAAGCGCTTGTTTTGACGTTTGAAAAAAGTTGCTGATTTGACTAGTTAGTTGTCATATTATACCCTACAAGTTTTAGCCATTGCATGTCTTAGGTGAATATGACCCCCGTCAAATAAGCCGTAATCTAGTTAATTATTATTCATGTTTTCATAACTAAAGGTAAAAAAGTGTGTGAAGTATGCCAATCCGCATTTGGTGCGTGGTGGACTATGGCGTAACTGTGGACTGATACCTATTTCAAACAGTTCTAGGAACATAATATTTTCTCTTAAAAATTAGCAATTAGCACCATGATTATCTTTATTATAGCACATTGAATTTCACAATGGTTTCACATACTTTGTATTAGGTCTATAAGTTGGTGTTAAGGTCGGAATAGTAGATTGTTCCCTTGATGAACAATCTACTATTTCATGTAATTCTTGTGTATAATCTTTTGGAATTGGAATAAATTAATTTATTATTATTGGCCGAGCGAAGCGAAGGTCTCTGAGTCTACTTGGGTGAATTGGCACTTGTCCGTCCGTCCGTCCGTCCGTCCGTCCGTCTGTCAGAGCATTATAACTTCTGAATTACTGAAGGCAATGACTTCAGCTTTAAATATAATATGTAAACCAATGGCCTCCCGCCGAATATGGCTTAAAAAATAATAAAAATCAGGGGGGCTCTCGTAGAAGCGAATGCGAAGTAAAATATTTTTTATAAAGTTACATAGGGTAGCGGTATATCATTTTAAAGATAATTAAGAATAGAGTCCAACAATATTTTTTTTTTAATTTTTCCCCCAAAATTGACGAAATGGGGGGCTTTCAAAGTGGAGATTTTCTAACGTCCAAAGATGACCTCAGAACGTTAAATTTTCTGAAAGGATGAGCCTGAAACTTGATCAATTATTTCAATTATATCCTGTACTTGAACAACATTAATACTAAAAAGATAAATATTATACTACTAGATAAATATTGTAAGGAAACGGAATTATTTAATTTTTAATGAGCTTCAGTATTTTTAACAGAACTTCACATTCATGTCAATAGATGGCGCCGCGAGGTCTCAGTTCGGGGCGAACCACTAGTTTATTATACTTACCTACTTAATATTATTATTTTGTCTATACTTCGTACTTAGTTAGCACAGTGAAATAGGGTCTTACAAGGTTTATAATTATTTATGTGTATCACCAAAGTAAGTATGATCCAAAACTCGGCTGTTACCAAGACTTATTATCCGACGAAAATAAATAAACAATTCTATGTAAGCTCTATTGTCTTACATGTCTGAAAGGGATTTTGTCTCATCTCATCTTACGCGATGAGAGGTCCTGTCTTTAGGAATTAGGCTCTCTGTGAACGCCGAATGAGAAAGAGGGCATGTGAGGCCGCAAATTGTTAGGGTGCTAAACGAAAAATAGCGAAAACACACTAGGGAGTAGCCAGTAGGGACTAGTTACCACTGTATCATCACTTACCAAATGAGATCGCAGTCAGGGGCTAACTTATAGTGAAATTAAAAAAAACATCTACGTAAGAAAAATCAGCTGATTCTTCTTACGTATATGTTTCTTTCTCGTAAGAAAACTTCACACTTTTTCTTTTTTCTTTAATGAGCTTGATGATTTTACTGGGGTATGTTGCCCTCTTTCGTCACTTCTTAGAAATTGGCGTATTCTGCCAAGCCGATTGCTGTAACTATTATCTATTATGATTTTTTTTAGTTCAGAGTTAAGTTCTGATTTCCAATGAGATTATGAAATTTTCCCGCTGCAAAAAGTCTATCTAAAGAGGCTTTATATAGCATAATATGCAGGTTTTTAATAATATTTAAAACTTATAACCGAAATGCTGAATTTTCATGACTCTTTCTACAAAAACATAGTGTGTTCGTAAAATGGCTTGTACACCTACTATGCAATAATGGCTTGGCAATTATTATTCAAACTAATAACCTTAATCCCGATTTTCAAGTCGCTATCTTCAAAAACATTTTCATACAAACTTCCAACCCCATTTCACCCTCTTCCTATTCCTCAACCTTCGTGAAAGCTCTCTAGATATATGTGTCACCGTAAGATTGCAAAAACCGTTAGATTGTAATCTAACTAGCGAAATTGTAAACTGTCGACAGATTACAATTTAACGCATTATTTTTCGGTATATTGTAATCTGTTAGGTATATTAACCCGATTAGGCCGGGCACTAGCTGGTTGTTTATGTCGAACCCTAACCTAACCTACAAGAAAGAGACAAGAAAAAGTAAATACAATGAATATTTCAAAAATTTACTCTCAGAACATTGAACGGTTCACAATCTGTCGACAGTTTACAATTTCGCCAGTTAGATTACAATCTAACGGTTTTTGCAATCTTACGGTGACATAATATGTAGGTATCTAATATCTATGTAGGGCTAGGCTTTTGACCGCGACTTCAAAGTTCATACAGTACATCGATTAAAGTAGGTACATTACGATACGAGTCCATAATTTCAAAGCATGAGTTATAGGTACACCGTTCAATACTTTAATTAATTACGACTTGCTCATGTCACGAGTAGGTACCTATCGTGTATTATTTTACTTATCTACAGCTCGCAGTGTAAAGCTTATCCGTGACGCAGTGATAAACAAGTTTTCTTTAAAAACCCAGATTTTCTCTAGTAAAATAGGTTCAGTGGACTTACTATTCTCTATCCAATTATTTATTTTACTTCTGGCAGCTCGAGTCATGCGATGTTCTAATGCGCTACTGATTCGATTTTTGATCGAATCAGTAGCGCATTCACATTATACGATTTTTGATCAAATCAATAGCGCATTCATTCATAGCACGAAATCGTCAATTTCTTTATGAAGAAGTTTTAATCGATTTGACTCATTGATATTTATCTTTGCTCGACATTTTTTATTGTTTTATAAACATACCCAAGCGTTTAAATGACTAAATATATTAATGTATGTATTAAAATAAATCATTTATGTAAAACAGTAACGCCATAATTATTGACAGGCAACCAGCTATTTGGTAAATCGACGTAACCAGCCTGACAATAATTATTATAAAAGTACATAGGCGTGCTTATGTCTAAGGCTTAGCACGCACTGCGATTAAACGCACGCTTTTAACCGTAGGTCTGAAACCGCAAAAAAAAGTAACACATAGCTTTCTATACAAGCGCACGCATTAGCGACTTTTTTCAGTGACTGATTTTAAAAACGTAACTTGCTACATTTCGATCGCGGTTTGTAAAAGCGCGATTTTTTTGTGTCCCATAGTAACAGTATGGTGGCGCACGCACGGCGGTTAACCGCGTTCGGTTTTTATTCAGTCTTGGCTGAGCGAGCGCAGAGGATAGTCGTCGTTTGCGGTGCAGATTATGGCATGTCGTCCGACTCAGAAACAACGCCTGTAGACTTTTTTTTTATCCACTACAAGCTAGCCCTTGACTGCGATCTCACCTGATGGTAAGTGATGATGCAGTCTAAGATGGTAGCGGGCTAACCTGTTAGGGGCATGGCAATTATATTAAACCAGTAACCCTTCGGTTTCTACATTCGTCGTTGTACATTTTGCAAAAATATCCTTTCAAATGTCTTTGATCTGTTAATGGGTGTACCCAGTACCTATGGCGGCGGCGTTGTTTACGTTTTCTTTTTTCTATTTTGAAAACCAAACCCGCAACACACGCTGCTCGCCAGAAATCCATGGTGGTACTGAAGTAAAATTAAGCAAAACGCCAGCCGCAGTGCGTGTTTGTATGCGATTTTGCGTTTTCAGCTATTCCTAAACCGCTCGCCTTTAATCGCAGTGCGTGCTAAGCCTAAAATAAAATAAATGGTTGGACAGATACCATTTTCATATTGACGTTTTATATGACGTACCTTGACGTCCATGAATTAAGGAGTAAAATTCTGTAACAAGATCATCAATGAGAGTAAAATAATACTTATGTACTGCTACTCTTTATGTTTTAGGTATATGCTTGCATGTGTGTGTTGATGTTTTAAAGTCCTTAAAAACAGGCAGGCTTTGACGATGTTAAATTATCATAAGCTCAGTAAAAGGCAATTATTTCGAAATCACAGTAGATTAAAGCCCTATTATTATACCCATGCCTAGAGAAAAACACAACAAATCTTTCATACAACCCTTGACTAAGTGGAAACTCTCTGCGTCCCTTCTGACCTATTTCCTCAACGCTAATTCATAAAGACACTCCCTACGAATAGGGTTGCCATCTCTAAAATCTGGCCACGGACAAGAACAACAAAACAAAGACAAAGACAACCCCGGATTCTGGAGCTTAGAGTCTACACATCTACAGTGTGTTTTTTTAAAGTTACTTCGAAGAAAAAATAGTTTTATTTATCACATAATATTATAAAAAAACTCCCCCCGCCGCGTCAGTATGTCTGTCTGAACGTGATAAACTCAAAAATTACCGACCCGATTTTCATACGGTTTTCACTTTTCAGTTTTGACCAATGGATGGAGTAATTTGAGAGGAAGGTTTATGTGTCAGTATAATTGATTAATGTTTTGTGTAAATTAGTTGAAATATGACGATGATAGTCGAAGATGTCGGAAAAAGTCAAGCCGACTGGAAGCTTTCATCGAAAACGCTGCCTAATCGCTTTGATATATAGCAAAACAATGTATAGCGGAATTGTTCCTCTTTTATAGGTCTATAGAAAAGTCCGCGATGGCATATGCCTATCTTTTAAGGATAGCTTTCTATACCGATTATAAAGTTTAAAAAAACCGGCCAAGTGCGAGTTGGACTCGCGCACCGAGGGTTCCGTACTCAAGAAGATCGTAAATTGAAAACAAATTAGTTACAATAAACTATTGTGTCACATCACTATGTACATGAAACAATTTTTATTTTACAATTTACAATTTTGAAATAAAAATTGTAAAAGGTAGTTATAGCTAGGTACTTTTAAGATTCGTTCGTAATACTGTAGATGTAACACGACTAAAACTGTAACGACCAAAGATGTAAAACGGTAATAATTACCTTTGTTAATGAACCGCAAAACTAACTTTGTTTGTAGAGGTTTACTGTTAATATCAAAAAAACTATGCTAGTTAGAGCATTAGCTATAGTTTTCCTGTAAAATATACATAAATTCCTATTGACCATAATTATTTCAGATTTTTCGATTGGTAAACTCCGGAGATAAGGGGGGTGAACGGTATTTTTTTAGACTTTTTCCCCGATAAATCAAAAACTATCATGACTAAAAATAATTAAAAATCTGTTTTAGAATGTACAAAGTAAACCCTTTCATATGATACCCCACACAGTACAGTTATCTCACTTTTAAATTTCAACCCTCCGATTTTCCCCCCTTTTTAAATAAGAACAAAAATAATTTCCAATTTTTTTTAATTCCAGTGTCTTTGGGCCACTAATATACACAACTATTCCAAATTTCATGTCGATAGCTTCGGTACTTACTGAAATAATCGAGTGTGACGGACGGACAGACGGACAGACAGACCGAGAAAGTCGCACCATAAGGGTTCCATTTTACCATTTTGGTACGGAACCCTAAAAAATTGTCACATATTATAATGTGGTAATTGGAAAACTATTTTGACGGATTCGATATTAATTCTTATCAAATCAGGTACGTTAATTACCTTAAGCACTTCATGCACATAATAATTGTCCTGTACACAATACAATTTTAAATAATATCTTAGGAGTTATAGCAAAATTAAAATTAATAACAATATATTACAAAATATATAATTATATATAAATACAAAATATTGCGTGACCGAATAAATATGAATGAAAATCGAACCTAACGCGAACGAAGCCACGGGCAACAGCTAGTTGTTAATATAAAACAACATCTATTTTTTTTTGAAATCTTAAACCCGGACTACAAAATATGAAACCCCGCCCAAACGACGTCTCGGACACCCTTTAAACTACCTAGGACAAATTAGGGGGAAATTCGAACGGATGGTAACCCTACGTAACTCTTCATGGACAAAATGCCTCATAAACACGAGAACTCAGCAAAGGATACAAGGAAGTCGATAATGCGAACTTAGTTAACGAGGGTAAAGCTACAAAAGAAAAACCCTTAACTGTGTAGAGAAAAGTTTATATACCTTTAACTATTAATTTTTCAAACTGTCTAATGGAGAAGTTTCATGATGTTGTGAATATATTATATATATTTAACGCAACGGAAGTAAAATATAGGTTCCCGGCAGTGTAAATTTAGGAATTTATAATTTCTGAAATTCCTCGGTCCAACCTCGGACCAACTGCCTCGTTGGTCTAGCGGTTAGCATAATCGACTGCGGATCACGAGGTCCTGGGTTCGATTCCCGGTCGGGCATAAAAATTGTTAGGTATTGGGTTTTTCAATTGAGAAATTCACCCCTCTGCCTCGGAGAGCACGTTAAGCCGTCGGTCCCGGTTATTACCACTAACATGATAATAGTCGTTAAAGCCCGCCAACCCGCAATGAAGCAGCGTGGTGGATCTAAGCTCTAATTCCCTCTCTCCTATATGAGAGTGGAGGTCTGTGCCCAGCAGTGGGACGTTAATAGGCTGTAGTGGTGGTGGTGGTTACCGCCCTATTGGCAACGACGCGCGACGTGTCGCCAAGTGATTTCGCGTTCCTGTACGAGTTAGTTTAAGAGGTAACAGTGTAATATACCGACCTACCCTTAATAGGTTAGGACGCTAACATCTTAGACAACAATCTGCATCATCACTACTCTACCACCAGGTAAGATCGCAGTCAAGGGCTAACTTAGAATTTAAAAATAAAACAAAATAAAATCACACACATGATAATCACGCACATGATAAGATAATCAGCTGCTTCTTTCTCGTAAGAAAGCTTCACACCCACGGACCAAAAAAAATATGTCTGGCGGACAAGTCCTAAAGCATCTTTCTATCAGTAGGTACCCTTAGTCTCAGTTTTAACACTGTAACCTCGATTGATCTTAATTGAGATTTCGATTCCATTGGCGTCAAAGTAAAATAGCCACAAAGTCAGTACAACCGATTTTAATTTCCAAACGTTTCCGTTTGGATCGCTGCTTGTAAATATAAATACAGTACGCTTATTTTGAGTTTTTACATTGCAAATACGGTTGATCGACGTGAGAACTCACTTCGCCAAGTGTAAGCGAACGGTCAAAGTAAAATGGACCCTAAAGCTCTTGCTTTAAAGTCACAAATTCAGCGTTTGAAGCGCTGTCTGTGAATAAATACACGAAATGATGAAATGAGCTCTAAACCATTTAAGGTTCATTTTACTTTAACGTTCGCTTACACTTGGTGAGGTGAGCTCTCACGTCGATCAATCGTATTTGCAATGTAAAAACTCGGAGTAAGCGTACAGGTCTAAATCACTCAAATTAAGGTTCGTTTTACTTTGAACCGAATGTGATCGAATGCCCAATTAGGATCAATCGAATTTGCAATGTAAAAAAATAGACTAAGGGCACGGGTCATTTGTCTGAATGATACCTTCGAAATCCTTTTCCGTGTAATCATGGTGGGTATGTTTCCTTGCCGCTGGATCCGTCGGGGCCTCTTCATCCTCAGCTCTTCCGTCCATCCTCCACTGCCTGCAACAAAAGTTAACTTTAAACGCATAGGCTCCAAAACTATTTTGATTGAGATTGTAGGTACCTTTACCTTTACTTTTTTCTATGAAATTCTAATGAATATTGCCAAATGTCCAATCAAACTGACCAATGGGAATAAAAATTCTCGTTAAATTATTCTAACTGTGCTATTTAATTAAATGTACCACGCAAATGGTCCGTGGCGCCTCACTTCCATTCTTTATCTGTCATCCGTGGCGAGCCGAGTAGACGTTACCGACAATTTATTTACTGATCAAAATACATTTTGTATTTTGATTTCACACCTTTATGTGGACATCACACTAACCACAGAATATTATCTCTATGACACCCACCAATCTGACAACTGGGAAACACTGCGTTTTTGTAGCTTTTAAAAACTTGAAAAAAAATCTCGAGTTAAAAACACCGAAAAAGTTTTGTCACTAGGTAGTCGTCTACCTAATCCAAACACTAGGGCCAGCTCGATCAAATAGGCAAATATTTACGTCTCCTCTTATCGATTTATTGGCTATGTCAACCAAAATGTTTGCAAAGGCATGTAAAAATAGTTATCAGACAAATACCCAGGGGATATATTTTTTTATTCACCTGCAAGTCAGCCCTTGTCTGCGATCTCACCTGATGGTAAGTGATGATGCAGTCTGAGATATTCCATACCTACCCTTAGTCATTTTCTACACGGCATCGTACCGGAACTCTAAATCGCTTGGCGGTACGTCTTTGTCGGTAGGGTTGTAACTAGCCACAGTCGTAGCCTCCCATACCAGACCAGACCAGACAAAATTCAGAAATTATAAATTCCCAAATTGAGCCTGCCGGGGATCGAACCCGAGTCATACCACGTTAAGACAACAGCGCTCAACACTGCGCCAAGGAGGTAGTCAAAAGGTAAAAAGGAATAAAAGGTAAGTATTGCTATTTGCATGTCTATGAAGTTCTGATTGTGAAACGTGTTTCAATTTGACGTAAAATTTGCATTTGCTTTCGGAACCCAAAACTTTAACAATCTGTCTGATTGTAATTTTAGGGCCGGTAAATATACAATCGAGAATTATTCTGCTTTCTTGTTCTAGATATTCGAGTTTCGTTACTGAGTCATATCTAAGTAACAAGTACCTAAAACTTAGTAACTAAGTAAGTAAGTAAAAGTTGGTAGAATTAGGATGGTCTAAAATCATCACCATCAACCAGCACAAATATGGATAGTATTTAATAGGGTGTCGAAGGATGTCTGGAGGAGGAAGTTTGAGGACCGAATCGTTGGATACATCAGGCAAGGCGTAGGTATGGCTCGAGATGGTCCGTGAAAATGTACTCAATCTCTGAGTAAGTACCTACACATAACATAACATAAAGCTCGCAGCCATTATGGTGTTTGAGCCGGATTTGAAACTATTACTAAAATTCTACATAAATGGTCGCGGCTATTCTGTTTCGAACTTGACAGACATATGGTCTACTGGCGTAGGCATTCCGACCCAGTGGTAGATTCACTCAACTATTCAAAAGCACGTGTCAAAGTCAACTTGAATAATAATAGTTTAAAAAAACTAAAAAACACGCTTTTGACGCAGACGCTCCGGGTCTCAAAAAAACGCTAATCCTGATTATCCTAGTAAGGATACCGGGTCAAACTGTTTAAAATATTGAATTGTCATCGGTCCATAATAAGTATGCCAAATTGCGAGTTAATCCGACGTTTTGAAGGGGGTCAAAATCATGTTCAAAGATTCCGTTACATACTAACATACATACGTCTGAAGCTAATAAAAAGCGTGTAATAAAAAAGATTTGAATTTGTCTACATCGAACAGTGGAAATCCATAGCCTAAAATAAATGTGCTTGTGAGTTTGTACCTACCTTATAGTTACCATATCGACTATAATATTAGGTTAACCTACCTACTCCTAATAAGCATTATTGAACAAACATACTACGCGTTAATTAAATGCCTTAGGCTTTATCGAATTAGGCACAATATTAATATCAAAGCCATTCTAAATACTTAGATACTACAATAAAATTATTACACAATAGCAGTATGATGTTTATTATAAACAAGTTGTTATTATAAACGGAACCCAAAGTTGAAATGAGCACATGGTAACTATGTGATAGGCGTTACTTTGCGGAAGTCCATGAAAATGAAAGAAGTAGTACTCTTGACGACCTCCGTGGCGCAGTGTGTAGCGTTGTTACCTTAACGTGCGGAGGTCCTTGGTTCGATCCCCGGCAGGGTCAATTCGGGAATTTATGATTTCTGCATTTTCCCTGGTCTGGCCTGGTGGGAGGCTTCGGCCGTGGCTAGTTACCACCCTACCGGCAAAGACGGTGCCGCCAAGCGATTTAGCGTTCCGGTACGATGCCGTGTAGAAACCGAAGGGGTATGGGTTTAATATAACTGCCATGCCCCTAACAGGCTAGCCCGCTACCATCTTAGACTGCATCATCACTTACCATCAGGTGAGATCGCAGTGAACGGCTAGCTTGTAGTAAAAAAAAAAATCCGCCACAGTAAGTAAATCTATGTGGTATCATTAGCACATGGTGTGTTAGATATCAGTTACATGGACCGTATCTAAGTAACAAGAAAGTAAGTAAAGAGTATGGATTCTCGAAGCGGTATGAGAGCGGAAGGCATTAAATCGCTTAATTACTCCTCAGGATTTGCGCTCCTTTGAAGCGGCTCAGCGGGGAAATCGGATCGGTGGTTTGGTTAATCTGCCTACTTAGCTATTAGAAACACCACCCCAAACTCTACACGAAGCTTTATGTATCTATCTATCTATAGAATATAACTAACAATGGAACCGTACCTAAATAGGTATTAGGCTTTATATTATATAGGTATGTAGTTAATATTTTTTTCCAACTACAAATTAGCCCTTGACTGCAATCTCACCTGATGGTAGGTAATTGATGATGCAGTCTAAGATGGTAGCGGGCTAACCTGTTAGTCAGAAAAATCCAACACTTAATTATGGCCCATCCTGGGACTCGAATCCGGGACCTCGTCGGCCGCAGTCACGCCAACCACTAGACCAACGAGACAGTTTAGGTAGCCAAGGCGCAAATTGAGGCGAAGCTGTCTGTGTATATAATGCAGGAGAATGAATTGCCTAAGCCATGAACAGCGGTGACCTTCACCCCCCGGGGACGAGGCTTCCGTCCCTCGGGTCATGGACCTGTATTGGTTTCAGAACCCCGGTCTATCTTTTTAATTCTGTACATGGCTTGGTAGGTACCTATATATACGTATCGAATAAAAAAGATTTAAATTTAATACCAGGCTTAGCGATATTGAAGTCTCTTTTCAAAGAAAATTAATTTAGGTACGTTAACAAGTTTCAACTTATCATTATACCTGGAATAATAGGGTCCATGTTTGTGTATCAGCTTTTTTTTTATCCCCTACAAGCTAGACCTTGACTGCGATCTCACCTGATGGTATTGTGATGACGCAGTCTAAGATGGCAGCGGGCTAACCTGTTAGGGGCATGGCAGTTATATTAAACCCATACCCCTTCGGTTTCTACACGGCAAATCGCTTAGCGGTACGTCTTTGCCAGTAGGGTGGTAACTAGCTACGGCCATAGCCTCCCACCAGGCCAGACCAGGTAAAATTCAGAAATTATAAATTCCCAAATTGACCCTGCCGGGGATCGAACCCAGTACCTCCACACGTTACGGCAACAGCGCTACACACTGCACCACGGTGGCACGGAGGTCGTTGGGGTCAGGGTCACTACGGGGTGTTAGCAAACCTATTCTGTGATGTTAGGTTGATGTGCACTATAGCTGTGCACTATAGGCACAGAATGGGTACAGTCCCACAAACATAACTAACCCGGAAAAAAATTGGAACTAATTTTTATGCCTATTTAGCTTTTATTTTAATTTTATTTTTCATAGATGTTTGTTGGTTTGTCCTTCAATTACGCCGCAACGGAGCAACGGATCGACGTGATTTTAGACCTAGTTATTAGTATAGTACCTGGAGAGTGACAGGCTAATTAAGAGGTTCCCGCGGGAATCAAAAAACGATGAAGTCGCGGGCATCAGCTAGTTTAACAATATAATATGCTTTTCCATTAAAGTTTCTAACAAACTATTCTATAAAACTTCAACCAAAAAAATCTTTATTGTAATATTATCCTATCCAGCTTTAGTGAAATAAATTACGAAGTAATGTTTAAAAAGTGTAAATGCACAAGATAAATCACCAAACTGTAGACTGCCGCTTTCAGAACTATTATAACAACGCAGACGTCTAGACACCTAAATTCACCTTAATTTTCATGAAATCTAGGATGGAGCGTTTTAAAGTACTGATGGTCTGAAAGGTTTAAGTGAAAATAAAAATCTTCTGACAGTTTTCTTGCTGATCCAACCATCCTCACCCATCCTGGCATGACTATGGTTAATTTTCAAACCTCATCCTCTTTTTGATAGGACCTTGATGACCTTTATGGTGCGGAGGTAACCACTATAAGCTGTTAGATATCTTGTAAGCGGGAGGTTCCCGGTTCGATCCCTGACAAGTAGGTACTAAACAGATTAAATTCCCAAAGGGACCCTCCATTGGAATTTAATTGGGTTTACTTCGACTCAACTTATTAACAAACTCACTTTCGCATTTATTATATAGAATAGATAGTACCTACGATGATATTACAGTAGAATCTCGATTATCCGAACATCGATTATCCGAATATTCGATTATCCGGACTCATTCTTCAAGGCTTTAATTACTGACCTAGAAATGATTTGACGTAATGATTTGTCTATATGACGTATGTAAAACCTTTCTTAATAAAAAAGTTGTAAAAATTTAATTATTGTTGGATTTGACTTTAAAATCGATTATCCGGATTTTTGATTATTTGGAATACTTACCCCTGGATTTATTTGATTCGGATAATCGGGATTCTACTGTAGTTTGATTTTGGCATTTTCAATCGAAAAAGCTCGAAGGATTTTATCAAAACCATTTTGAGGCTTACCTAAGTATAAATTAACAAATTAAACTAATCGGTTTAGTAAAAACGCTGTGTTGCGGATTATCCGTTACTTAATCTAACCAAAATGTTGTGTCGTTTATTCAACTGATATAAACTCTTTACGCATTGAAATTTTCTACTGTGTGGGTATTGGTAAGAAATATTTAATTTATGTTTTTGCGTTATAAATATTCTCTACTACCTGATAATATAATTTTGAGCACGTTAAGCCGTCGGTCCCACGCTTGATCTCTCTCCAGTCGTGTCGGAACTTCTGAACCCCTTAGGGGTGGAATTTTGAAAAATCCTTCCATAGTGAGCGCCTACGTTACAGAAGGAACCTACTGTCAACATTTCAAATTTCTAACCCCAGTGGTTTAGGCTGTGCGTTGATCCCTTAACGATTTTATATATGTATATTATTATATTAGATTAGATTAGTTATTAGATAATACATATATTAATTTGTGAATGGTTGCGGATTTGGATGTGTCTAAGTTTGTACCTATGTTTGTAAGTTTGGAAGTTTGTTACTCCTAGACGCCGCAACGATTGAACCGATTTGGCTGAAATTTCGAATGGAGATACTCGTAGCTTATAACCCGACTTAACAAATAGGCTAGGCATTTTATCCCGGAATATTAAAGAGTTACCGGGGGAAACAAAAAACCTCAATCCATGCGGATAGAGTCGCGGGAATCATCTAGTTAAAAATATTTGAAATAATGAACAAGAATTTAATATTCGGTGGTTTAATCAAATTTTAATTAAAATAACACCGTCAAAGTAGAGCCACAAAACAATTTAATAATAGGCTATGATGGAATTAATTGTTAGCAGCTTTGTTGATTCAAACTTCAATTTACCTATTTATTTCATATAGGACAATCATATATATACGTGTCTCTTTATGATATGTCTTGCTAAGACTCTACCACGGGTTCGGAGTTCTACTGAGAAGATTGGTTTTATATTATACCTACAACCGAATTGGGAATCTGCTTATTATCTACTGTGAGATGTGGTCTATACACCAATAAATACAACTTCCTTTTTAGATACGAAAATAATATATCTCATCTACTTACCCAGCTTTACTTGTAACTTGTAAGGTAACTACCACCAAGGTATTTATGAAAAGGTTTTTCATCCGTATTTAGATTGAATTTGTTTTGTACGATTTTCCGAAGAACGGACAAAGGACGAAAAAGTTTATTGTTCTTGTAAAAAGCTTTTTATTAAGAACTTACATTACGAGTTCTACGCGTTCACTTAAGGTCCTGTGTAGGGTAAAGGGGGGTTTTTAAACCAGTGTATCCATCAAACGGTGACATAATGTATGCTTGTAAAAATAATGTGCTGTTTTCAAGACCTTTGAGCAGCCATTGACGCATCTCAAAACACAATTTAAAAAAATCTGCATTAAAATTTATTTCAAACATACCACTTAATTTACCTTTGAAAGCAATTTTTCTCCTTATTGAAACTATTAGCTCTAGAAATATAAGATAAAATTCATATTTCTAAATCAAACACATTGTCGGATTCATTTGTATTGAAAAGTAAATATTAATTTTTTTACAAATAATTTCATGCATTTTTTGCAACATGCGCTTGCTCGATTTCACCCCCGCGAGCCTGTGTTTTTCATCTCGTGAGCTCACAGCGCCTTAACTATTTTCAGTAACAATATCATGAAAGAAAAGTTGAGCATTAATTTTTCCAAAAAAATAAGGTAGGTAAGTAGGTAAGTACTTTGAAATTGTTTTTGAAAATCCGTAAAGAAAATAGGTAGGTATTTTTAAATCTTTGACTGAACCTTAGACTGATAGTACCTAACTAGTCGCTGAGATGTATCCTGTTATATACTTACTAGAAAAATATTATTTAATAGGTACTTAATGATGCTCGCAACTTCGTAGGTATGGGTAATCCCGTGGGAACTCTTTGATTCGGCATAAAAGTATTCCGAATGCATTTCTATACCAAATTGAAGGACATAGGCTATTTTTTATCCCGGAAAATCCCGTGGGAATCCAAAAATCTTTATCCACGCGGTCGAAGTCGCGGGCAACATCTAGCTAATATTATTGGTTTCTTTTTCCCCTAAGAGTTTTCTTAACTATTTTGGAAAATCTAGCTTTAACCTTAGGGAGTTTAGGGTAGACACTTTTGTTGATATGAAGTGGCTCTAATCTATGGCTATAATCAATACAAATATCATAAAGATCCCTTGTCAAATGTCAAGTTATCAGATACCCGACCGGACAAGGGGTAGGCAAACCGGGTTGTTGAATTCAGTGAGGTAGGTACTGACGGACGGAAATGAAATCCGGTGAAAAGGTTAATTAATAAGAAAATTGAGAGAATAGTAGGTAAATAAGATTTATGAGTTTGGAGAGAACTGAATAAGATTAATGTTTGAATAAAAAGTTTTGATTGCTTACCAAAGGCATCGCTAGGCAAGCTGTTTCGAAAAGGTTAGAACTCAGAGGCGTTCAAGCTTCACAGCTAGGTACCTCCATAGGTACCTAAAACTAAATGCAATGTCACGAGTAGGTACACTTTTAGTAGCGGACGACTCGAGCCGTACTCAATATTTCCAATAATGTAAGTTTACAGTGTTGTGAGGTACAATAATGTTCATCAGTTGATCATACTAGAATATTATAAACTAGCAGATGCCCGCGACTTCGTCCGCGTGGTTAAAGTTTTTTCAATTCCCGCGGGAACTCGTTTATTTTCCAGGATAAAAAGTAGCCTATGTCACTCTCCAGGTCCTCATCTATTTCCAAGCCAAAAATCACGTCGATCCGTTGCTCCGTTGCGGCGTGATTGAAGGACAAACCAAAAAACAAACTGACTTTCGCATTTATAATATTAGTATGAAGTATGATGTTAGTATGATGCGAAAATATATTTGTTTGTTGGTTTGTCCTTCAATCACGCCGCAACAGAGCAACGCATCGATGTGTTTTTTTGCATGGGTATATAATAGTTGAGGATCCGGGGAGTGACATACCTTTAGTCCTGGAAAATTAAGAAGTTCTCGTGGGAGTTCAGCTTATTCCATGCGGACAAAATCGTGGGCATCAGTTAGAGGTAAGTAAATAAAAGTAGGTACATAAATAAAAAAAAATATATAAAACATACAGAGTGGCAAAAGACGCAAACAAAGTCGCAGAACCGATGGCCGTTGGGGCAGACGTGTTCTGGAGTGGAGACCGCGTACCGGTAAGCGCAGTGTAGGACGACCTCCAGCTCGCTGGTTCGATGGCCTAAAGAAGGTTGCGGGAAGCGGGTGGATGAGGAAGGCGGAGGACCGTGTTTGGTGGCGCGCTGTCGAAAAGGCCTATGTCCAGCAGTGGATGTATAGATACATGCTGATGGATGGATGGACTGAGTGGCAAAAGACAGGTTTTACAATTAATGCTAGTATGAAAACGAGTGATTTTTGGAAGTCCTTGCTAGAGACATAACTATGTCCAGCTGGGAATTCAGAGCTACCGGACGGGTCACGGGAAAAAGCGTCTCATACCTACCTATTATACGTCATATTTTGTACTGCCGCGCTTTTGTGTATGGATCCTTATAGAAGTACTTGTACCTAAGTAAAGTAGGTTGTACATTTAGTCTACCAGACGAAAATTATCCGGCGTTCGTAGCCAAAGCTCTCAAAAGATTAAACATATAACACGCTTTTTAATGTTAATAGGTTTTGCTTGTATTAATCTCGTTACATTTTAAAAGCCGTTGCTAACGCCCAGATTTTATCACGCACCGTAAAAGGCGGCCAGAATGGAATTTCACGTAAAACGTACGGAGAGGTGATAAAACTGGGGCACTACTCAACTCGGCTGCATCATTGATGCTAATGAATTACCTTTTTATACACGCCCACTCTCTTTACGGCAACAATGAGACAACTAATTATCATTAAGACTAGGGACAAATTTGAATTTCGAGCAAAGAATAATTATTGTCTTTCTGCAGTCTACGGTACGGCGCGGTTTTTTGCCCGATCGCGCTCCCTTTAAACTAGTAAAACTTTATACTAATTTAATAAATTCGAAAATTTGGAAGGATGGATGGATGGATGGATGTTTGTTACTCAATGACGCCAGAACGGCTGAACGGATCTATCTACGAAATTTGGCACAGAGATAGATTATAGTCTGGAATAGCACATAGGCAACTTTTTAATCCTGAAGAATTAAAGAGTTCCGAACGAAACGCGGGACGCGGAACGCGAAATCGGCTAGTATAACATTATAAATGCGAAAGTTTGGATGGATGGATGTTTGTTACTCAATCGCGCCAGAATGGATGAACGGATCTGGATGAGGCACAATAATGAGTTCCCGCGGGAACCAATAAACCTCAATCCATGCGCGTACGAAGTTGCGGGCATCAGCTAGTGTTTCCATACGATGAGTTCAAGTGAAACTTGGCGTGCGTTTATCCCTTCGCAAAACTCCGCTAGATTAACCTAATAACCTAATTAATTAATACGTTGAAATAAAATCTTGATAAAGATTAATTAGTTAAATCAGGTATTTTTACAAAATAAGCTCATGAATCTACATTAAAAATTGACAATTTGCTTGTAAGAGGATTCATTATGCAGATCTGTACCTACGTATTTAAAAATAATATTGTTCGTGAGTGTACCACAAATACAGCGGACGCCTGCGTCCAACTGCGGAAAATAATCCTAGGATTCGAAGAAGAAGACGAGTGTACCTACACATTAAAAAAATACGATTTGTCCATAAACCTTTTTTTACAGAATCTATCTGTATTTAAATTTGAAGTAGCTTGTTTTCCAAAAAAAATTGGCAACCCTAGCCGCATTATTGTCACCAGCCGGCAGCAAAGACACCCTATCGGCAAAGCCGTGTCGCCAAGCGATTAGCGTTCCGGTACGATACCAAGTAGAAACCAAAGGGGTAGGTATATAGTATGGGTTTAATAAAAACTGCCATACCGTTCTAGGTCGGTCCGCTCCTATCTTAGACTGCATCATCACTTACCACCATCTCACATGGTGGCACCATCAACCATCTGAGATTGCAGTCAAAGCTGAAAGGTTAACTTGTATCCGAATTAAATAAAAAAAATACTTTTGTTTCAATGCCATCTAGTTCAATTTTATAGTAAACAATTCGTAGTTTATGTTAGAACCACAGAACTTGGATAACAACCAGATGTCAGTGTGTGCGTGGGTGTTGCGTATATACAGTAATCTTTATGACAGATGTTTATTATTTGACTATTTGACTAAATGGCTCCGTTTTAAAGTAAACTAATGATGTGATAAAATAATAGGCATTGATGTACTGCCGCAATTTCAATATTTTTAAAATCAGTGCATTGCAACTTTGCGAAAATATCAAAAACCTGTCAAAAGCCCTAACAACGCCATCTAGCGGGAATTTGTCCGGGAGAAGACGTTGTGTTGACCCTTAAGGGGACTTTTGTCTTGCGTATTCGACGTCTTGCATCGCTGTACCTACTTACACCATAAAGGTATTGAATCATTCTTGTCGTTGAGTTTGCATGTGCTATATTCTACAAAGAGATTATTTTGTGTGAGCAATTAAAAGTGTTCTCAATTTATCATACGTTCGGGCGACGTTCCTGAACCAAATTTCAACGTAAATACCAAAAAGCAATTTCTCTTAGAGCCAAATCGTTTACCTCTCCCTTTGTCTCAACTATTTCGTGGATCATATGGTACAAAGCGTCTGTGAGATAGTTTCGTATTGAGGCTTGTCGAGAATTTTGCCATTTGTATTTTTTATTTGGAGGGCTCTATCGAAAACGCTCGGACAGAAATGGGATTACGTGACAAACTTGAAATTGCCTCGAAACATTGAGTAGGGGTGATGACAACTCAATCAAATCAGCCTACGTCAGCAACTCTTTATCAAAGCTAAAAAGCGCTTCTATTATGGAAGTTTGCATGAAATACTTACATAAAATTCAAAACTCAAATGTTTTTATTCAAATAGACTTTTTACAGGTGCTTATGAATAGTCGAATGAATCTACCACTGGTTCGGAATGCCGTTTCTACCGAGAAGTACCAGCAAGAAACTCGGTAGTTATTCTTTTGAAAAAATAAAATATATTTACAATTGTATTAATCTAAAGATACAAAGTAACAGCAGTCCTGAGCATTGTTGGAGCGAGTCAAATCCATGCGCTTAGGTATATAATCTTCAACTGTATAATAAGCTTTTTTCAGGAGCATTTTTTGAATGGTTTTCTTAAACTTGTGTAAAGGCAAGTTTATAATAGGTAGTGGAACTATGACGTCATGTCATAATTGTGACGTCATCAAATTAAAATGATTATCAAACTTAAGAGATTAACAAAAGATGTGAATTTTCGGTCTTTCGGAAGACCCTCTGTTTAATAATCAGATGAAATAATCTATTTTTGACAGAAACAATCTATTTTTAGGCATCATCTAGGATGTTGAATGCATATCTAGGCGATTTTGTTGAACTTTCGCTTGTGTAAGAAAGTCCTAATAGGTTTCAGCCTGCCTGAAATACCGAAAACAGATAGCAATGAAGGAAATAACTTAAAAAAACATGATTTCCGCGTATTGTCTAAAAAAAGCTCAACGCTCTTAATGTTAATGTCACCGTAAAATTGCAAAAGCCGTTAGATTGTAATCTAACTAGCGAAATTGTAAACTGTCGACAGATTGTGAACTCAATTGTTGAAATATTCGTTGTATTTACGTTTTCTTGTCTCTCTCTTGTAGGTTAGGTTACGGTTCAACATAACTTGGTTTTATCGGGTTAACAGACCTAACAGATTACAATCTTCCGTAAAATAATGCGTTAAATTGTAATCTGTCGAGAGTGTCGACAGTTTACAATTTCGCTAGTTAGATTACAATGTAAAGGTTTTTGCAATTTTACGGTGACATTAATTCACCTCCTTGAAATTCTCCTCCACCTCTGCAATTCTTTGTTCATGACATAGGTACTCGTAAGAATCTATTTAGAGCGTGTGATTATTAATAAATAAAAATCAATATGTTTTCAGACCGTGGTCGGTAAGTAAGTCGTTTACTAACTGGGCCAAGTGCGCAGACAATACGCGTTGACCTAGGCCAAGTCAAAGGCAAGGCCTAGGGAGGAATAGTTTGTGTGACAGCGACTTTTCTACTTAGAGAGAGACTTACTAAGAGAGAAATTTGTCTGGTGGGAGGCTTCGGCCATGGCTAGCCCAACCGTTGAATACGTGCCGCCAAGCGATGTAGCGTTCCAGTACGATGCCGTGTAGAAATCGATTAGGGGAAGGCGCGGTATACCTAACACAACTGAATACCCTAACAGGCTATCATCATATATCCCAACTATCATCTTAGACTGCATCGCCACTTACCACCAGGTGAGATCGCAGTCTAACTTGTAGTGGATTAAAATTCTCGGGCCTTGAAATCTTAGTGCAAAGAAAATCGTATATAATATGTGGCATTGCAAGGTGTTTCGTTACCTCATTTGGCAACCGAGAAGCTAGTTAATTATTTGCGCGAAGAACCAGTTAGGCTGTTTAGCGCGCGAACCACGAACACAGTATTTTTGGTACGCGAGCATGATTTTTACATCACTGCCCAAAAGGAGTGTAATGTTTTCAGGGTTTATGTAACTTTGTGAGTAGGTATGTATCTACTTATGTGAGTTTCTTTATTCCACCATAACTCCTAAATCGCGGAACAGATTTGGAGGTATTAGAATCCTTACGTCATCCCGAGTGAAATTGATTTTTTTTTGGAAAATATTTTTTTTTTGGATGTTGCTAACCATCACTTACCAACCATCAGGTGAGATCGCAGTCAAGGACTAACTTGTAGTGGAAAAAAACCTCTTCGATTAACCCATTATAAACGCCAATGCTTCCTATATTGTACGGAACATTCTTCCAGTATAAGACGCAATCAACCATCTACGAAATATTGGGAAAGCTTCCTGAAGCGAGATACGTTAATGCTATCAAGCATATTATTGCTATTTTCCCGACTACAGCAATACATAAGGAAGGGTTATGATTTTAGCAGTTTATGTATGTTTGTATACATGTGTGTTCCACCATAGCGCCTAAACTACTGAGCCGATTTTGATGAAAGAGGCGTTGGTTTGATTGATTAAATCAATTCGTCATTATGGTCTGAGTGACATATTATGCTACATTTTACACGAACAAAACCGATAACATTACGAAATTTACATTGAAAAAAATCTGTGTGCAATTCACATACGGCAGGTGTGAACATTGATGTAGAATTTTTTAGTACCTAATTCTATTTCAATGGGTGTGAAAGTTCAGAAAAGTAGCTTACGAGCGAGATAAAAATACCTTTTGAGCACAATGGAGCAGTAGTGCGACTAAATATTGTACAGCGCCATCTATTGGTCGTGAACATATAACCTGTATTCTATCTCGTTCTCTCGCAAACAATATAATATATTCATTTTATGAATATGTTTGTCTCTTTTTGTGTCGCATTTTCGTTTCACCTTTTCGTTTGATCGAATTTTCAAATCCCAACGATTTTAAATAAGTTTTACTTCCAAAATTCATGCTTACCTACTGCTTTTTTTCCAGAATATTCTATTAAGTACTTAGGTAGGTACATAATGGGTAAAAGACTGGTTTCGACACTTTAATTAATATTGCTTTTATATATTCTGGAATAAAACCATAGAATGAATAGGAGCTAACTTTGTCAAAGGCCTTTAGTAATATTTTGTGTTCGATTGAGATTAATAAAGTACCTACAGTACCGGTAGTACAGTGCTATTATTGACCGACCGAAGCGAAGGTCTCTGATTCTACTTGAGTGAATTTGCACTTGTCCGTCCGTCCGTCCGTCTGTCTGTCAGAGCATTATAACTTCTGGATTACTGAACGTAATTACTTTAGATTTAAATATAATATGTAAACTAATGGCCTCCAGCGGAATATGGCTTAAAAAGTTATAAAAATCTTTATTTCAAGGGGGTTCTCATAGAAGCGAAAGCGAAGTGAAATATTTTGTATGGCGTTACATAGGGTTGCGGTATATCAATTTAAAGATAATTAGGAATAGAGTCCAAAATTTTTTTTTTAAATTTTTCCCCTAAAATTGACGAAATGGAGATTTTCTAACGTCCAAAGTTGACCTCACAACTCTAAATTTTCTGAAAGGCTGAGCCTGAAACTTGATCAATTATTTGAATTATATCCTGTACTTGAACAACAAATACTAAAATTAGATAAATATTGTAAGGAAACGAAATTATTTAATTTTTAATGAGATTCAGTATTTTTAACAGAACTTCACATTGATGTCAATAGATGGCGCCGCGAGGTCTCAGTTCGGGGCGAACCACTAGTAATATAAACTAGCTGATGTCCGACACTACGTCCGCGAGGGTTGAAGATTTCTTTTATTATGGTCCGGATAAAAAGTAGTCGAGACTAAAATCACAGATCCGTTCAGCCGTTCTGGCGTGATTGAGTAACAAACATCCATCCATCCAATCTTTCGTATTTATAATATTATGTATAGATACTGTGCTTAAAGTGAGTCAAAATACATTGGCTAAATCAAAATTATTGGAATCGGTACTGCGGCTCGTAGCGGGCGAAAACACACAACGTACAAAAACTCGGCGTCATAAACTTTTAATTTTATAAAATGGAGTGCACATACACAGGACACAGGCGACAGGATGAAACATCATTTATTCCCTTGAGAATTACTCTTCGTTTGGTCCTGTGTCGTGTTTTCTATCTTACAGGAATACTATTTAACATTTTACTTTTCCTGCGCTGAATTCATAAAGGTTTTAAAATTAATTCTTTCTTTTGAATGAAAATGCTAATATTTTGAACGCGGCGTTGTCAACTGCATACTAATTTCAGTGAGTAAAAAGGTAAGCGCTACTCGCTAGGTAGGTACTTCGCTCAAATACCGAGCGATATAATATAGCATCCGTTCCCTGGAACTTCACGGCTTGTATGAAATCCAGGTATGACTTTGAATTATATAGTTGGAAATACGGACATCTGTGATGTTTTGTGTCAATTACTATAAAGTTTGTAAGTCATTACTTACTATAGACATGCTTTAAACCAGTCATGTCAAACATACGGCCCGCGGGCCGTATGCGGCCCTCGGACTATTATGATACGGCCCGCGGCCAGAATCCAGATCTCATAATTTTTATTCGTGCAATATTAAAAGTTATTAGCGAGAAACTGTGTGCCGCCCAGTGCGCTGGGTGGTCAACGGATGGCTAACTAACACATCTGGTAACCAGATGTGTCCTAGCCTATACATAAAAAAATGCGTCTGGCCCGTTAACGGGCCCTAATTTATGCAAATGGCATTTCACGAATTTGAGTTTGACATCCCTGCTTTAAACGGTTGTTTTGCTGTGAGGGTCTTCTCCGGTTGGCCCGTAATGTCCAAGCGGCTGTACGGGCTTCGAAGCCTCGCCTCCTTACCCCGGGCGAGGCGCGGGGTAGCATTGTACACCGGTGGTTTTCTTATAGCCGCGTGTGCCGTGAGGGCTCTCTCTCTGCATCGTATTCCTCATTACTGAGGGTCGTGACCCCTTTCCATTAATCAAATAATGGTAGGAGTTTTCTTGGGATAATAATGCGGTGGGTTCCCACGTCGTTCCGCCTTGAAGGCTACGGCTCACTTAAAAGGTAGTAATCTACTAATATCTATGGTTTTTATTATGTTAGTTAGATGGCACTGTTCAAGGACAATATAATTTTATATGACATTTGGAAGGTACGCTCGGAAGGTAAGCTACGAACTTTATAGGACGCGAGGTCTCAGTTTGGGGTAAACCACTGGTTATTAGATTTTATTGTTGACAGCACATTATCATTCACGCTGGTACTTGGGGGATTAATTATGGCACGACCAGGAAATCGAACCCGGGACCTCGACCTGCGGCTACGCAGTCGAACATGCTAACCACTTAACCAACGAGGCAGTTACGGAACACTTACGTACCGTACACGGAAAGTATGAGACAATAAGATTTATCTTCATTCATTATTTTGCTGTAGCCATGACACCGAGGGTACCCACATCCAGAAAATATCCGGGATTTTCATTTTCTTGTCACTCTCACTTATTTCACACGACTAGACGTGAGACGTGATGAATAGATTCGAATTCAATGAACGTGAATGAAAATTATGTTATTGTCTTGATCGCTCTAGATTTCAGATGTACCTACCTACCTAAGTATAGACTGAGGGAAGTCGGCATTGTTGGGGAATACGTTTCATCCTGTTGCGCTTGTCCGTGCAGATCAGTATAAAGGTACTTTTGTGCAGGACTTTTTACAAGCCAGATTTTTTTTTTGCTTTTTACCTAAACATCTGTGTAGACGCTTAAGTAATTATGTAAACATAAACATTTTTAATCTTTGAAAATAACGAAATATAAATCTGCAGGTGTGCCGTGCCGACTTGATAATCTCCTCCTTTTTCGCCGAATTAAGAACCTCCTCCTTTTTTGGAAGTCGCGGTTAAAAATATAGTTAACTATACAAAATGAAAAACGAAACAATAAACGTTTCGGACTGTTGCTCCCCTGCTTGGAGTTGGTCTCATAAAGTCATTAGTTGATCCATCAGGATTTTCAATTACTCATGGTCCCACTGTAATAAGAGTATTTATAAGGAGATGTGAATCCTATTGTCCCCACTTCTATTGTGAAGATATCGTCTATCATCGTCTATTTTGATATTTTTTTTACTAACTAGAATAAAATATATAACCGTCTATATAATAGTGTAGATATCTACAACATAGAGCGCGTTGCACGGAAAAAAAATGTTATTTATAGATAAATCTTCAATTTAAAGTTCGCGGAAAGTAAATGGTGTAGATAGGCGGATGTAAAAGTGCTTTTTAATATTCTGCCTATTAAAAATAAGAGATGTCATCTCCCCGAGGTACTTTAGTCATACACGATATTTCCCCCCTCGAGCGAATATAATTCTAACTTCCGCTTGGAATGGGAACGGAAATAGACTCGCTGTATGTGTATAGTTTCATTCACGGAACTTTACGTAGGTATGCCGTATGTGAAATGAAGTTACGAGTTGTAGAGTTTCAATTCCTATTTGAATAGGTATGTCAACTCAAAATATGCCAAATGTGGATCGCGTAAACTTGACTCTTAAGGAGGTGTCCGAATGGGGTGACGCCAATCTAGTCCAGTTTAACGCCACCAAAACACAAGCGTGTTTATTCACCGCTAAGAGGAGCCCTTTCACCTTGGCTCCTACTTTCCAGGGTATATCCGTACCGATAAGTGATCACATTGAGCTCTTGGGAATCGACATCTCTCCCAACCTCAATTTCGGGAAATGTATCGAGTCAAAGGCCAAAACAGCTGCCAAAAAACTTGGCATCCTGAACAAGGTGAAGCGATACTTCACGCCAAAAGAGCGCCTCGCTTACTATAATGGTTGCACTATTTTCGAAAAGTAAAACTACCTGATCAGCCGCGTTATTTTAGTTTAGGTACCTACCTATTTAAAAATATTTATTTTCATTACCAATTCCACTACGAGTTAGTAGGTACTTGATGCAATATCAACATCTCACCTCGTGATATAAACGACTGGATGCTGTCTTAAGATGGTAGGTAGCGCGGGCTAATCTGGAATAGGTATGGCAGTTAACATAAACCAATTACCTCAAATCGGTTTCTATACGCCACTTTGTACCATAAACGCTAAAACTCTTGGGGCAATGGCAGTAGGGTGTTGGGAGCGTTCGGCTCTAGACAAGGCCAGAGATAATCTAGAAATAATAAATTCCCACATTGCCACTGCCGGGGATCGAACCCCGGACCTGCCACCTATAATGTCCTCCCGACTGAATTTCGGTCACGGCGGCCAACCGCCAATCTCCAGTGAGATAAGCCATCTGCATGGGGGATATTAAAGTGCACAAGTGTGTGCGCAAACACAGGGGCACTCTCTCTTAATTTACTCTCATAGCCCGATGGGACGGAAACTCCAACACGACCGGAGAGAGATGAGGCGCAGGACCGACGGCTTTACGTGCTCTCCGAGCCACGGGGGTGAAACAGCGCCAACTTCCTAACTCCAGCCTAACTGAGAATTTCTTGTAAGAAAAACCGACCCGGGATTCGAACCTGGGACCTCGTCGGCCGCAATCGAACATGCTAAGCACTAGACCAATTAGCGCTCACCACTTGGTCAGGGAAGCAATTAATTTAAAGCTATCTCGAGTTCTCAAATCAAGTAGGTATCTTAGGTTTCGAGTTATTTGCTATTCGTTTGATTATTATTGATTGTATATAAAATTAACAACTTGGAACCCAGGTCGTGGTTTTGGTTTAAAAAAAGATAGGCTGGACTCTATGGTCGAGTGAGGGATCGAGTATGACAGATGGATATGGCGGGGAGTGAATTTGAGTATGGAATTGTATGTGAGATTATTGAAGAAATGAAGAGAATATCGGTTTGCGAGGGTCAGTCTGAAGCGCGCAACAGGGACAGACGTTTCCTATATCAAAGGGATGAATAATTATAGAATGAAGACAAATAAAATATGGAGGAGTTCAGTACCGGTGTTTTCATTATGGAGCCATGATATGGAGGGATTTTCTTACATTATGAAGCTCAAAATAGTACAGTACTTAATAGAGTTTCATTTGAAGCAGATATAAAGAACAATAGCACTGAATTTACAGCTATACCTGAGTGCAGGGATTCGCACAGCATTAATTTGAGAGTAACTTCAGTCTCCAACACACCGGAAACCTCATTTGAATATCACGTACTACCTACGTGCGACTATAGTGCATTTGCATAATTAGTATTTATGGATGCATGTAGCTATTCAGTTCCATTTATGTCACTTTTAGTCGTTAACTCTGCTTTTGGTGACTGAGGCCCACTTGCGGAAGGCCGCTAAATGAAATTTTCTATACCTGCCCTTTTCATGTGTAAACTTTTTGTGAAACAAAAAGCTAAAAAAAGTAAGTACATTGCTCATTATCGGCCAACAGAGCAAGGCAAAAATAAGCAAGCCAAGATGATCGGAGATCGATCATCATGTCAGACAAAAAGCGGATACAATTTTTTTTTTAAAACCATAGATTTAAAGGTTCGCGCGCAAGCGCGCGCGACCTTTAAATCTATGTTTAAAACTTGTCAAAAAGTGGCAGCATCACAAAACAACTAAATCAGTAGCAGTGATTGTTGTGCAAGAAGCAAAGCGGCCCTGAAACTTTAGGAATAATTGGGTAACTATGAACTGCTAATTTTAAGCTAACAAGTACTTAATAAAACCTGGGCGTTCAGCTTAACATGCATTATTTTATGCACAAATGTAAATACAACAATATTAGTATACTTTTTCCAAACTTCCTATGACATCTCCACTATGACTGACTATAGATCGTCCTTCTCTATCTCTTTACTTTGTCTTTGTCTATGAAGCAATAGTTTATGTTCACATAAACTATTACCAATACAGAATATTTATTTTCCAAATAATGTAAAACGAATCCTTATCACATTAATACATAAAAATAGATAGTCAGTACAATGCCTAATTCCCAACTGAACATCAAAAAGGACAAACTCTACTATCTGTGCCCGTACCCAACATCTCAAATTATGGAACTAGTTATTATCTGTGTATAGCATACATAAATAATATATGGTTACTTTACCCTTGTAAATAATCAAAAGCTAACACAAGTAACCATATTAAAAAATAATCCCCGACATATTGACTTAGAAAAGATACTAATTTCGATACGATCAGATCTGTGAGAGTTGCACACATCCCCTCATCAACTAAAAAAGAGCTGATATTCAAACGGCTGAACCTATTTTCTTGAATCATAGCTAAGAACACTCTCGATCAAGTCACCTTTCAAACAAAAAAACTAAATCGAAATCAGTTCATTCGTTTGGGAGCTACGATACCACAGACAGACACACCGATACACGTTAAACTTACTCGTATAACTCCCCTCTTTTCGCATCGGGGGCTAAACAGAGCACGAATTGTGACGTGGCCTACGAGTAACATTACCAAGACTTCGTCAGTTTTATTAAAAGGATAGAAGTATAGATAGATATACTAGATGTTATAAAAAATAAATAAATATCACAGACAACAAAGAAATGATTTGAAGAATTTACGAACTAAAATTCGTATTCATAAATACAGGAATGAAAACGCCACGGTGTGAAAATGGCTAAAATATCCTTTTATTACATTGTTAGAAAAAGATTTCATGATCGGCTGAAGGTACGGTCATAAAATCTTTTTTATAACCGGTGAAACTCATTATTGTGGTTTTCGTAGCCGCATCGTAGCTGACTTGAAACTTCGGCCGGATTGTACTAAGTCCAATGATCTCATATAATAACTGGTCTGTGAATAACTTAAGCCGCACTTTTATCTTTTGAGCTCACTTTGTGGGCGATATGAACATGTGGCCCGTTTGTGTTTGTAGGGCTGCTAATGAGCAGGTGGAATTGAGACCTGCTCCCTTTTTTGGGCAGTCGTGTAAAAAGAGCACGAATTGTGACGAGACCTACGAGTAACATTAACTAGATGATACACGCAACTTCGTCTGTTTTATTATCTATAGGTAGATAGGTAAGTAAATGTTATTAAAAAAAACTAAATACCACAGACTAAAAATGGTTTGAAGAATCTCCGAACTAGTTTCTAAATTCGTATTCATAAATTCAGGTATGACAACGCCTTGGTGTGAAAATGGCTAAAATATCCCTTTATTACATTGATAGAAAAAGATTTCATGATCAGCTGAAGGTACGGTCATAAAATCTTTTTTATAACCGGTGAAACTCATTATTGTGGTTCTCGTAGCCGCATCGTAGCTGGCTAATGATCTCATATAATAGCTGGTCTGTGACTAAATTAAAGCCGCACGCTCACTTTGTGGGCGATATGAAATTGTGGCCCGTTTATGTTTGTAGGGCTGCTAATGAGCAGGTGGAGTTGAAACCTGCTCCTTTTTTGGGCAGTCGTGTAAAAAGAGCACGAATTGTGACGAGAACTACGAGACACATGAACTAAAATGTAGATGATACTCGCGACTGTTTTATTATGTACAGATAGATAGGTAAGCAGATGTTATTAAAAAAACTAAATACCACAGACAACAAAGAAATGGTTTGAAGAATTTCCGCACTAGTTTCTAGTACTAAATCATAAAATCTTTTTTGTAACCGGTGAATCTCGTTACGTTATTATTGTGATTCTCGTAGCTGCGTCGTAGCTGGCTTGAAACTTCGACCGGATTCTACTAAGTCGGATTTTAATCTGTTAAGCTCACTTTGTGGGCGATATGAGAATACTAGCTGATAAGGATTATGGTAGCGAAGTTTTCGCCAAGTGGTAATAATAACAATACCTTAGGGCCACTTGCACAAGGATATAAAATGTGAAACGAAAAAAATAACGAGTCAATTGACACCTCGTCCATCAAAATCGGCTCAGTAGTTTAGGCGCTACAGTGAAACATACATATTACATACGCCTATATTCTAACCCTTCCTATTGGCTTTGCCGCATGCGGGTAATCGGTGTTTGCCTGTCTGCTACGCTTTCACGGTCCATGTATTCAACCGATTTTGATGAAATTTGTTATAGGGATAGTTTGTATCCCGGGGAAGGACATAAGCTACTTTTCATCATGGAATATTAAAGAGTTCCCGCGGAAATAAAAAAACCTTAATCAACGCAGACGAAGTCGGGGGCATCGTCTAGAAAAATATATTAAGAAAACCTTGATCCACGCAGACGAAGTCGCGGGCATCATCTAGTAAAATATAACATTAAGATTAATAACTAATTGAAAAAGAAACAGATTTTTCAGTGAAGAAATTCGGTACCCTTTTGTTCTACAAGGAAAGTTACTTCAAAGTGTATTTTTTTTGTAGAAATTGAACAAAGACCTCTCCAGTTTTAAATTAACTCTGAAACAACAACAGCTCGACCTTCTTTAGATTAGGCATGAATAATATATAAGGTCAACCTCCGTTTTAGTTTGCCTATCAAAATTTACTTTGTAGGTTTACTTTGAGATACCTAATTCAATGAAATATACACTGTAGGTATATTTCACTAGGTACAGTATAGTTGAATGCAGAGTAAATGTATGTCTCACCATACATTTATTCTGCATCCAACTCACGCGCAAACTATAGGTAAGTTATGCCATGGGAAAGCTTGGGGCCTTATTACGTAAAAAATATTACTACAATGAAGATTGGCTAACACTTTTTCGCTATTGGCCAAAATCTATTAACACAGCAAGAATACCATAATTTCAGCCAATCACATCAATTGATATTGTAACAATGACCCGGCCCTTTTTCCCAAATTCCTATCTTAGTACGTGCCTGTGTCCGAAAAAGATTAATGAACCTAAACCAGTGTTTCTATCTACCTAATTATTATTCTACCTTAGTTACTTCCCAGCTTAGTTAATCCCTGCAGCGGTTAGGGCTGTCCATTGAAAGTAAAATCAGGTACTCTCCTTCAGTCAATCGTAATTTTAACAGTAATTAAACCAAATTATGACGACCTCCCTGGCGCAGTGTTGAGCGCTATTGTATGCACGTGGGAGGTCCCGGGTTCGATTCCCGGCAGTGTTTTTTTATATTTTTTTATATATAGGCTAGCGCTTGGCTGCAATCAGACTTGCATGCAAGAGGTGATGCAGCCTAAGGTGGAGCGCGCTTACCTAGAATATGCCTATATTAAAAGAATTTGGGAATTTATAATTTCTGAATTTTGTCTGGTCTGGTCTGGTGAGAGGCTTCGGCCGTGGCTAGTTACACCCTACCGGCAAAGATGTACCAAAGCGATTTATATTTCCGATGCCGTGTAGAAACCGACAAGGGGTATGGGTTTAATACAACTGCCATACCTCTAACAGGCTAGCCCGCTACAATCTTAGACTGCATCATCACTTACCTTCAGGTGAGATCGCAGTCAAGGGTTTACTTGTAGTGGAATAAAAAAAATAAGCTTCTGCAGACAGGAAGGGGCAAGACCACGGGGTGTGGTAGATCTCAAGAGACCTATGTCCAGCAAGAGTTGACGAGGGTGACGACGAAAGCTAATTTACTTTTGTAGATTTATGGTATGGAGATATTAGCTGCAATAAAACACTTCCAACCTCTGTCTTTGTACTTTCAAGGGTAACTCTACCTACCTGCCTAGACAATATAAATTATTTACTAAAGGCCGGCCTTATCGCCACGTACATTTTCTTCATGAAAAGCTCCATATATAAATAAAGCCTGTAAGTACCTAACTCTTTTCTAGCTTATTAGAACAATATAAAATTATTGCAGCATAATAAATTAGTCGTCTAGGTAGAATTTTTAAATAAGCAGTATTACATATATATCTAAAAACTGACCCGACTACGGTAGAAATTTCAAAGGTGCCCATTTTGTAAAATATCGATTTGTTCCTATAAAATGTAGCCCATATTACCCGGATCTTAATAAAGAATCGATTGCCACCTTATTCACAAAAATCACAGTCAAGAAAGGTCACAGTTCGGGGCGTACCACTAGTTAGTCTATACTAATATTATAAATTAGAAAGTTTGTATGGATGGATGGATGGATGTTTGTTAAAACATCAGCTGAATGGCTGAACGGATCTGGGTGAAATTTGGCGCAGAGATAGATTATAGACTGCAATAACACATTTACTACTACGCTACTTTTTCTCCCGGAAACTTAAGGAGTTCTCGTGGGAATCAAA
The DNA here is from genome assembly GCA_923060345.2 of Erebia aethiops. Lineage (NCBI taxonomy): Eukaryota > Metazoa > Arthropoda > Insecta > Lepidoptera > Nymphalidae > Erebia > Erebia aethiops. Next base: position 15,467,025 of record OV281090.1, on the reverse strand, counting down.
AAACTTAAACACGCGGACGAAGTCGCGGGTATCATCTTTGTGTATATTATATAGATACTTAATGAAAAGTCGTCTCAAGTTTTCGACGACCACAAACATTTTAGCTAATTAATTTTAAAGCTAGTTTGAATAAAAGATCATGTTTAATAAATACAACGCTGTGGTTTAGAATAAAAAGATATCGGGTTTAATTAATTTCAAGCCACAGAAAATTAAAACACAAAATTCAGCTAACAGAAAGAATTTTTCCAGAGAAAGTAAAACAGATTGTGTTCAAAATCTTGTCGCCTTTTATTTAGTACGTGATAGAGCTTTTCTCAATAAGAATTACATCTTTTGAATACGGTTACCATCCATTTATTAATTTGTCACGATCTGATATATTTTTTTCTCCTACAGATAACTATCTCCTAAAGATAACTTCTCTCCTAAATAACCTTTGAGCGCAATCTTTGGGACGGTAAATGATGATATATATACAGTCTAATAAAATTAGTAGGTGGATTAACCGTAGACCGTAGGTGCATGGCAGTTACGGATACATAATATTATATAAACCCATTGGGTTTATATATTATGTATCTGTAACTGCCATACATATGTAGTATATGTACATATTATGTACTGTTACTTATGTAGCTGCCATACATATGTAACAAGTATGGCAGTTACACATACATAATATATAAACCATTGGGTTTATAATTTTGACGACCTCCGTGGCGCAGTGTGTAGCGCTGTTGCCTTAACGTGCGGAGGTCCTGGGTTCAATCCCCGGCAGGGTCAATTTGGAAATTTATAATTTCTGAATTTTCCCTGGTCTGGCCTGGTGGGAGGCTTCGGCCGTGGCTAGTTACCACCCTACCAGCAAAAAGACGTGCCACCAAGCGATTTAGCGTTCCGGTACGATGAAACCGAAGGGGTATGGGTTTAATATAACTGCCATGCCCCTAACAGGTTAGCCCGCTACCATCTTAGATTGCATCATCACTTACCATCAGGTGAGATCGCAGTCAAGGGCTAGCTTGTAGTGGATAAAAAAATATTAATATATATATTATGTATCTGAAACTGCTGTACCTGTGCGGCCCTAAACTTGTCACAGCCTGCACAGTATTGGTATATAGATACCAATACTAACGCTTGAATCGTGTGATCGAAGGTCACATTACCTGTTGGCATTAAACTGTAATTTTCTATTAAGGCTTCAGCATTTCTAGTGCTTCCACGTTGAGGCTGTTGGAACGAAGGTCGGGACTGTGATGCACGTCTGCTTACTTGGAAATGTTGAAAGTATGACGTCCATAACTTGAATGAACGTAAGCTAAGGTTGCCTGGCGATCGCTTCTAAGGCCGCCTTTTGCCTATTTCGGATTTCCTTCTTCCTGGTACTACCAATTTGTATTACCACCTTATCATTACCAAGCGCTTATTTCCGGTACGATGCCGTAAACCAATTAGGATTAGACTAGATTTCTAGACCGCTACCATCTTAGACTGCATCGCCTCACTTACTGCCAGGTGAGATTCCAGTCAAAGTCAACTTGTAGTGGAATCCATACTATAATATTATAAATGCGAAAGTGTGTCTGTCTGTATGCTACGCTTTCACGGCCCATCTGTTCAACCGATTTTGATGAAATTTGGTACAGGGGTAGGATGTTTCCCGGGGAAGGACATAGGCTACTTAGTGTCCCGGAAAATTCAAGAGTTTTCGCGGGAATCAGAAACCTTAATCCACGCGGACGAAGTCGCGGGAACCATCTAGTAAATAAATAAATAAAAGTGATTGTGGATAAATCTAAGGTTGAGTTTTCTTTAGATAAGAAGACGGGTAAGTATAGATACTTACTCATCTATATTTCTATATACCTAAGTAATAACAAAAGGACAAGATGACGCCCGCGCCTTTATCCTCGAGATTTTTTTAAAATCCCGTGGGAGCCTTTAATTTTCCGGTGTAAAAAGTAACGTATGTCATTCTACCTAAACGTGAAATAAAACATTTCTTTTCACTAAGTATTTCTCTCTCTCAAAAATCTTTATGAAGGACAAACTAACAAACCAGCTGACCAACACATTTATAATGTAAGTAGAAAACAGGATTATATCTCACTGACTAGCGTACATACGTAATGTTCAAAGTCTCATGAAAATCAGTGTGGATTTTTATAATACGTGATCTACGTTCCTAACTAGGATAGGATTTTCAGTAATTGAAGTCGGGGCGGTTGAATAGTACAACGAATAAACTAGTCCGAAACTAGTTGGGCAAACACCGACGAAAACCAAATATAATTTAGGTATGGACCAAAAAAAATTAAGTAACCTACGTCAACCCTAATTGGTCGACCCTGTAGTTGTTGTTGGCACAATATTAAAAACTCAACCTCTTTTGTACATGGGGACCCAGCCTGAATAATATGTTGTACATGTCACCGTAAGATTGTGAAAACCGTTAGGTAGATCTATCTAGCGAAATTGTAAATTGTCGAAAGATTACAACTTAACGCATTATGTTTCGGTAGATTGTAATCTGTTAGGTATATTAACCCGATAGAACCTAAGTCTAGTAACCTACCTGATTGTTTATGTCGAACCCTAACCTAACCTACAAGAAAGAGACAAGAAAACGTAAATACAATGAATATTTTAATATTGACACTCAGAACATTGAACGGTTCACAATCTGTCGACAGTTTACAGTCTATCGAGATAAAAAGCGTTAGATTGCAATCTGACGGTTTTTGCAATTTTACGGTGACATATAGGTAGATACATATTCTACATCAATGGTTGTATATAAGAAATGTATACCCTACAGGTATTTCTAAAGAAAAAGGTTTGTATTCATAATATTTTAATACATCTCAGATCTAAAACGAAAGGGTATGGGTATTGTAGTCAAAGGTCGGTGATTAAGATTGGCTAACTGAATATAAAATTGATTTATTAATAGGTTGGATTTCCACAGAAACCCTCTACTATTATGTGATTTAAAAGAGGTTACGACCCTGAGCAGTCCATACTAAAATTATAAACTAGCTGATGCCCGCGACTTCATCCGCGTGGTTTAAGTTTTTTGTTATTCCCGCGGGAACTCCTTAATTTACCGGGATAAAAAGTAGTCTATGTCACTCTCTAGGTCCTCAACTATACCTATGCCAAAAATTACGTCAATCCGTTACTCCGCGGCGTGATTGAAGGACAAACCAACAAACCAATAAACCAACAAACCGACAAACCAACAAACAAACATTTCGCATTTATAATATTAGTATGGAGTATGATATGCAGCGAAAGTATATCTGCCTGTCTGTCTGTCTGTCTACGCTACGCTTTAACGGCCCATCTTTTCAACCGATTTTGATAAAATTTGGTAAGTATAGGGGTAGGTTACATCCCGGGTAAGGACTTAGACTACTTTTTACCCCGGAAAATTAAGGAGGAATCAAAAACTTAATCCACGCGGACGAAGTCGCGGGCATCATCTAGTGAGTAATATAAGGAAGATGCGAAGGATGACAAAGGATAACTCTAATGTAGCAATATAAATGGCTTTCAAGCAACAGGATATGGATTTCATTTCCAGTTGTTGTTCTCCCAAACCTTATTACTTTCAAACATAAGCAACATCTTGCGATAAGGCAACCTATAGACTGTTTCTCTGTTTTTTATTATATTTGCAATAACATAACGGATAAATACTACTTATGTTATACCAAGAGAAAATTAATGATCTCTACGTATCTTTACCTACTAGAGTAATCTATACTAAATACTAATATTATAAAGAGGTAAAGTTTGTGAGTTTGTGAGGTTGTAGGGGGTAATCTCTGGATCTACTAAACCGATTTTGAAAATTCTGTACCAATAGAAAGCCACATTATTTGTAAGTCTCATAGGCTTTTAACCCGAATAGATATTAATCCGAAAAATTAAGGAGTTCCCGTGAGAATTTAAAAACTTATTTCACTCGGACGAAGTCGCGGGCATCTACTAGTAGGTAATATTTATATATAGGTACCACCTAATCACAAAGATATTCTATATATAAAAACCAAACCATGTTTGAAATAGTTTTGTATAATATCATAACTTGCAGTTTAGCCCAGGCTAGGATGATTTTCTTTTTTCTTTACTTAAAACTCTTATATGTACATATACATTATAGTCCTAGGCACATATAAATAAAAGTGTTTAGACTTTTGTCTCTATATCGATATACCAAATCTTCTATATATCTATCTATCTATCTATCAATATATAATATATAAAAATGAAACCCGTTTTCCTTGGTCACGGCATCACGCGTGAATGGCTGGACCGATTTCACTAATTCTTTTTTGTTGTATTTGTTATTATTAGGAGAAGGTTCTTACGGAAAAAAATATTAAGAAAATAAAGTAGTGCATCATTGCTACGCTAAGGCGGTACGAAGTTCGCCGGGTCAGCTAGTAGTGATATAAATATGGAAAAAGATAAATTTGGCACTTTATGATAATGTCTTTGAAATCGGAATCCCATAGCGATAGCATAAGAGTTAAACTAAATACAATAGAAAAGCATAGTATGAAACCACTACCATAAAAAACCTGCAATAATCCTACTAAAAGTAATATAATTATAATATTATAATAAATGTGAAAGTTTGGATTTGGCTGTCTGCTACTCCATCACTCCGTAATGATTGAACCGATTTGGCTGAAATTTGGAATGGATATAGCATATAGCCTAACTTAATAAATAGGCTACATTTTATCCCGGATAATTATTAAATAGTTCCCGCGGGTACGAAAACTCTTTAATTCACGCGCACGAAGTCGCGGGTATCATCTAGTTAATTAGTAAAGAGAAAATTGCTCAAAGTTCACTTACCAAAATCAATCGTCGATTCTGTGATACAGCAGCCCAAAACCCGACTTTAAACTTTGCTTGTATCACTTTTAATCATCACATAAATAAATCAGCATTGTATTAAACAATCCATTTGATTAACACATTTCACTAAACAAATACAGAACAAGAAGAAAAATTGTCTACAACACAGTGAAAATCACAATTTCATACATATATTTGTCTAAATTAAAACCTAGTTTAATCTATGAACGACGCGCAGGTTGCCAAAGCCTGGGACTCATGTGTTTCTGTCGAACAACGTCTGAATTTAGGAGGGGTATATTTGTTCTGCTGCTGGCGCATGCGTGGGTGCCCTTACACCGTTTTCCATCTATACGACACAACAATACCGCACGGTGATAACCCAATCTCTTAATTATTAACACAGTGCCTTCTTGTGTTTGGGATCGAGACGACAATAGTTCATACGAATTTTAAATTTTTACACACCTCTACCATAACGCCATAAAAGTTATATTTGAATAGTGATAATGACATTGTGATGCTCCATGCAAGACGATTAAAACTTGGCCGGTCTTTAATGAAAATTCTCTAGATGTCTAGATTTTTTATACTTGTGATGCGAACAATTGGTACCACCACCATCACCACTACAGCCCATTAACATCCCACTGCTGGGCACAGGCTTCCACTCTCATAAGAGAGAAGGAATTAGAGCTCAGACCCTCCACGCTGCTCCAATGCGTATTGTAGGTTTTGATTTTTTTCACCCAAAAAGGTACAATATCGAATCAAAAAAACGTCAGTTTAGGAAATAAGGCAACAATTTTTTTACTTATACTTTTTTACATGTATTGTAATATTAAGCTGGCAATGGGTTAAAGTAAGTGATTCAGTGATTGTAATAACTTGAATCACTAGTCTAGGCAACGCGGTTTGTTGTATGGAAACCCCCGCATTAAATCCTCAGTCGTTGAAACTTGGCAGGGTTGTACTATGGTATGAACCAAAACTTATACAAAAATATCCAACAAAAAATCCATCCAAAAGTTAGGTATTTGTACCTAAAACTTAATATTTATGACTGAATTTATTAGCGATTTATTTTTAAAATAATAGTAGGTAGATAGTATTACACTCAAAACCGAAATATCAAATGAAATAATCATACAGAACATCGATATTAATTAACCGATTTTATTATCAAACCTAAACTGCGTTTACGCGTTAATGTACGGTCTTCCTGCTTTAACAATTAGGTATAGCATAAAGAACCTTACTCCTTTTTGACTTTTGATTAGATATTTATAATATTCGTTTAACTCATGATACTTCTGATTCAGAAGTTGAGATCATACTGTAAAAAAAAAAAAAAAAAACCCGGCTGAGTTTGTTGTGGGCTCTTCTCAGACCAGGGCGCGTTTGGAACCCTCGTAGCTTTAGTTTTAAGATACCGTTACCCATTATCACCATCATGCTTTTTAAGTACTTATTTAATTTTTAGACGAAAATAAGTGTACCTACAGTGTACCTATATTTAATAAATAAATGACTATGACTATGACTATGACTAAAGTTTCGTCGTCTGAGGAATTATTGTTGAGGTCGACTAGCTTTATTGCCTAGACTACACTTCTATGTCAGCGGTGCTTTGCGGTCTTTTATACTTACAAAGTCATAAATTCGATACCAAGACATGACCATTTAAGAAATGGCACAAAGGAGACAAAGGTTTTGTCTGGCAGATAAAAAGTCCGCGGAACTCACTTTTATATGGACCAGCACACACTAAAGCGACAGGAAAAACTTTATTCCTATCCGATGCGGACAATGCGCGCACAGTATTTTCAACTAAGTTCTCAAGTATGAGTCAATCTATGTGGAAGACCGGTTTTAGGCATAGATTCATACTTGCGAACGTGTTCTTAGCTGATGTCGGCTTATTACTACGGGCCTTATAGGACGATGGAAGGAAGCTCTCACCGCTTCCTTACCGAAAGGCACCGAATGCATTCAATTCGCGTGCGTACTTGGAAGTTGGCTCTTGACGACCTCCGTGGCGCAGTGTGTAGCGATGTTGCTTTAACGTGCGGAGGTCCCGGGTTCGATCCCCGGCAGGGTCAATTTGGGAATTTATAATTTCTGCATTTTCCCTGGTCTGGCCTGGTGGGAGGCTTCGGCCGCGGCTAGTTACCACCCTACCGGCAAAGACGTGCCGCCAAGCGATTTAGCGTTCCGGTACGATGCCTTGTAGAAACCGAAGGGGTATGGGTTTAATTAAACTGCCATGCCCCTAACAGGTTAGCCCGCTACCATCTTAGACTGCATCATCACTTACCATCAGGTGAGATCGCAGTCAAGGGATAGCTTGTAGTGGATTAAAAAAAAAAAGTACTTGTTTGTATTTATTACTCATAAAATAGAAATAAAATGCCTCCATTCACTAGAAACGAAGTTACAGACTATGTTCCGAAACATAAATGTGTTATCGAAGATGGAAGAACTTAAGTTGCGACACAAGCTCCGGGAAAACGACTTTGAAACTGTTTCAGTATATTGCATTTGCACGTCGCTGTTTTAAAGAGAAATAAGAATAATTAAACTTATAACATTGAACAATGCAGGCTCGCGCAAAATAGTGTTAAGAATGCAGGCTAAACAATTTCATGTTTATGTACTTAATTGGCGAAATAACACGTAGGATAGGACAGGGAAAAATATCCTCGTCGTAAGGGAAACACATTTTCTCCTGTCGCGGTTGTGGTAGTCTGTGTAGCTACATATAAAAGTATGTACCTACGCCAGACAACAATTATTTTTGTTGCTCTCATGGATAGAGATTGTTTATAGCAATGAAGAGAATATCATAAATTAATTGTCATAATAATAAACAATGTGCCCTGTGTTAATAATAAACTATCCTACTAATAAGGTACTAAAAAAATTCTACATCAATGTACTAATATTATAAATGTGACATTTTGGAAAATTACACAAACATTGTTCTTAGCGTATAATTTATCTTAGATCCATCTATCATATAGTGAGTGAAGCCGCAGGTAAAAGCTAGTATAATCTAAATTAAAAACAGTCGGTACTTAAACCCAATAATGGATTCGAACCCTAGTTATTACTTGCGATGTACGTAAAAGTACAATCTCAGAAAATATTAAAACTCAGTTTAATATTTTCTGTTTTCAGTTTAATATTTTCTGGGAGTAAGGAGTAGGTTCGTTATTACCCGACGTTAAAGGTCTTGTTTTTGCCTTAATCTTACCTTTTATTACAAAAAGAAACTAAATTTTGATTTTATAAGTTGATAAATAGTAAAACTTTATTACAAAGCAATAAAAGAAAGTTTGCATCTTAATTCTGTTGTTTTATTTATGTTTTACCTAATGTTCTTGGTTACCACTTTCCATTACAATCGTTAGTTGTTGTTTTTCATTTTGTACCCTTTCGGGACAGGCAAAGGTCTAAGACCATACAGCCTATTCAGTCGTATTTCTTTCCCGTATTACTACAATCGTTGGCAGCTATTGTAAAGATTTGTATTATCAGTTGTCGCATTGCCTGTCTAGCCAGACGCACACTCCTGTGGATCCTCAAAGCTTTTGACCGTGAAGATCAAAATGGTTTTGTTGACACACACGGCATCGTGCCGGAACGCTAAATCGCTTGGCGGCACGTCTTTGCCGGTATAGGGTGGTAACTACCCACCAGGCCAGATCCGGGAAAATTCAGAAATTTTAAATCACCAAATCGACCCTGTCGGGGATCGAACCCGGCACCTCCGCACGTAAAGACAACAGCGCTCTACACTGCAAAACTTGCATTTTAAGCCAGTTCACTGTTGAGCGTGGGTCTCCTTTCTAAATGAGACGGGTTTGGCCATAGTCAACCACGCTGGCCACAGTGCAGATCGGCAGACTTCACATATCTTTGACAGTATTATGATGAAATTTCGGATAGGTGTCGGGCGTGTTGGGGTTACATGTGTGTAACCCCAACACGCCCGACACAAATACACAAACTAAAAAAAAAAAAATTATTCACTACAAGTTAGCCCTTGACTGCGATCTCATCTGATATTAATTGACGATTCAGTCTAAGTGTAAGTACCGTGTCCCGGGATAGAACCCCCGACAACCCGAGGAGGGCGAGCGTCTAATAAACAATACTGAGACTGTTACCGCTGTACATATAAATAAAACCAAATAAAAAAAAACTGAACTAGATAAATTATCACGTAATTGATGGTAGAATCTAATAACTTTTACTCCGACTTTTTATTAAAAATCGATACAATTTTGCATATAACGGTATTACCTACATACTAATCTGAGGGGCTTTCCTACCTATATCTAGACTCCTTCGTGGATCTGCGTTGGCACTTAGTGTGAGATCTATAGAGCGAACTTTGACTTTGCTGACACATAACGACCTCAATTTACATAGACGGGCCCTGTCAAACATAGAATGTGGGCGTATTTTTAGCAACGCCATCAACGCCATCTAGTCTGAAAAGCGGGAACTTGCTTGCAACATCTTGAATAAAAACTTGAAAACGTATGACTCGGTCATAGATAATATAGGTCATAGCCGTAAGGCCAGTTAGTAAAAAAAAATATATACAGTTTGCCGCGGAAATTAAATGATTGCGTAATGGATAAAAATATTAAATAGCAAGATTAAATAACGTTTTTTTGGAAATGTATAATTGTGAATTGAAACACTTACCTTAAAATTAAAATTATACAGTGCCAAACTAATTAAACTTTAGATGTTAACTTAATAATAACAAATTATCAGCACGACGAGCGATCGTGACAGCGCTACGACGGGAACAAAGACAGATGCGGAACGTGTTCCGCAACTCGGACACCCGGCGTTTTTCTATGAAAGGGCCCATCTAGTGCCTACATATATATCGATGTTAAGACACGGTTAAAACGAGACAGATTAATTATGTTACTCACATAAATCCATCTCGTTTTAGCTCTAAGTAAAGTCTGAGTGTGAGATCTATAGAGCGAACTTTGACTTTGCTTGGACTTAAGACACGGTTAAAACGAGAAAGGTTTATGTTACTCACATAAGTCCATCTCGTTTTAACTCTGAGTAAAGACTGAGCCAAGTCAAAGTACGCTCCATAGTTTCAGCATAAGTCAAGTCAAAGTACGCTCCATAGTTTCAGCATAAGTCAAGTCAAAGTACGCTCCATAGTTTCAGCATAAGTCAAGTCAAAGTACGCTCCATAGTTTCAGCATAAGTCAAGTCAAAGTACGCTCCATAGTTTCAGCATAAGTCAAGTCATAGTACGCTCTATAGATCTCAGTTCCTAAACCGCTAAAAATAATGAAATTTTCACGAGATTGGCTTCATCTCAGTTAGACACGACCTACAGGTTCAAATAAACTGGTTCTACGAAAGCCTCTCTGTGCTCAAGGATCTCCAGTAGCACGGAAACTGGACATGTATCTCTGTAATGGTACTGTCGTCTGCATATCCAAAGATACCGCGCGGGCTTTAGCCTGTCGTTTATCAGCAGAAAAGGATTTGCAAAGAGAATTGATCCCTGAGGGACACCGACATCGATCACCATTAGATTAGACAAGGAGCCATCTACTACTACTCGAAATGTTTATCCCAAATGATAGTCCCACTCGTAGAAGGAAGCCTGGAAGCTTGCAAAAGGCTCTCATACCAGCTCAGAAACCAAGTCCAAATCAAAATCAAATCCACGCGGACAATGCCGTGGGCATTGTGTAGTTAAGCTTTACAAATATCTTATATATCTACTTACTATATTATATAATTAATGAATGAATGAATGAATGAATATTCTTTTATTGTACACCACAAAGGAAAATATACAATAAGTAGTAAACTTAGCTTAGAACAAAGTAAGTATACAATTTGGCGGCCTTATCGCTACACAGCGATCTCTTCCAGGCAACCAATGGTTTAAAAGGACATAGCTACAAACAACCGGTAGATGGTGCAGAAATACCAAAATAAATAAAAATGTAATAAAAAAAATGTAATAAAAAATAAAATAATAAAAATAATAAAAAAAAAGCAACAAATTATAATACATATATACATATAATCTAAAATAAATAAAACATCAAAGTCATAAATACTACACACATAATATATAAATAAACATACATACATACATACATATATATATATATATATATACTCACAAATAAATAAACGTAAGCCTCATAAGAAAAAGAAACAATAGGTATCAAAATATATTTAAAACTAAACTACTAGACAAATAACAATATTATTGTGACAAATAGTAATTTTTTACAAGTCTTTTAAAGATATTTATTGATTGAGCCTCTCTGATGTCAAGAGGCAGAGCATTCCACAACTTAACAGCTTGTACAGAAAAGGATTTATGGAAGAAAGAGGAATTATGATTAGGCGTCCTTAAAACAAGTTAATACTAATATTATAAATAATTAATACTAATATTATAAATGCAAAAGTTTGGATGGATGGATGTTTGGTACTCAATTACGCCAGAACGACAGAACGGATCTAGATGAAATTTGACACATCGATAGATTATAGTCTGGATAGCACATAGGCTGCTTTTTATCTCGAAAAATTAAGGAGTTCCCGTGGTAATCAAACAACTTATTCCACGCTGACGAAGTCGCGGGCATCAGCTAGAACAATGATAACAGAGGTTAGTACGTCTAGTTTTGCGAGAGTAGTTACGGCAGAACTAGATACTAACTCGTTTTATTGACCGTAATTGTTGGGATTTGTATTACAAGTTACCGTAGCTTCGCGTGAGGGGCAGGGCATTGCCTGTCTAGCCAGACGCACACACCTGTGGACCCTAGCCAGATAGGATGAAGATCACAATGTATTGCGGTTAGCCAGCAACGATGTATATCGATCTTAAACCTTTTAATACGCTGAACAGCTTTTTGTACCTGCATATTAATTACTAACTACTGCCCGCGACTTCGTCCGCGTCGATTGAGGTTTTTCGGTTCCCGCGGGAACTCTTTAATTTTCCGGCATAAAAAGGAGCATATGTGTTATTCCAGACTATAATATAATCTATCTCTGGGCCAAATTTCATCCAGATTCGTTCATCCGTCGGGCGTGATTGAGTAACAAACATACATAATATTAGTAAGAAGTAAGATAAGATTATCTGGGTATATATTTTGTTTTTTGTTGTATTTCTCAAAAAGCGCTAAATCAATTTCCATACAGTTTTTATGGGACGATCTCTGAAGTATGATCTACCAAACATAAAAAGAATCATCAAAATCAAAATTGATTTATAATTGGCGGAATGAGTTCGTGTGCAAGTGGGCCTTAGAATTATAATAATCCTTATTTTAGGAACTTCAAGGTTCCTAACATCAAACTGTGATTTAGAGTAATATTGCTTAGGTATTGCTTTAAGCTTTTTTACACTGTAACCACATACTATTATTAATAAACTTTAATTAGCAGTTACTGCGCCATTACACAGCGATATATGGCGCTATAAATCCAAGCGTCCCGGACTAGTATTGCCAAAGTCCACAACCATAGATACAAGAAGTACCCCCGGCTGAGAATACAAACCCCGGCTGAGTTTGTTGTGGGCTCTTCTCAGACCAGGGCGCGTTTGGAACCCTCGTAGCTTTACTTTTAAGATACCGTTACCGATTATCACCATCATGTTTTTTAAGTAAGTTTCATTATTGTGTTTTTAAATACAATATTTGCTAGTTTAGCAACAAAATTCCAGGCATTTTATTGACAAAAATGTTGATGACACGGTTTACTCTTTGATATACCTAAACTTAAAGCATTCCCTTTCATTTTCTAGAACTAGAAAAATATTTGTATTAATTCAATACAATTCAATTTATTTCAAACATTTAGGACAGTAGTGTCTCTTAAACTACGTCATGATTTGACTCTACCACCGGTTCAGAAAGAAGATTCTGCCGAGAAGAGCCGGCAAGAAACTCAGCAGTTGCTCTTTTTTTTTACACAATCTATTATAATACATAAGTAAGTATACAAGTTAAATAAAATACAATAGTGTAAGTTATTATACTATCCTGAGGGGAGCTGGACCCAAAGTCGGTTGCTTCCATACAACTTTGTCATTAAGAAATTCGTCAATTGTATAATAGCCGCCGACGACGGGAATTTGACGACCTCCGTGGCGCAGTGTGTAGCGCTGTTGCCTTAACGTGCGGAGGTCCCGGGTTCGATCCCCGGCAGGGTCAATTTGGAAATTTATAATTTCTGAATTTTCCCTGGTCTGGCCTGGTGGGAGGCTTCGGCCGTGGCTAGTTACCACCCTACCGGTAAAGACGTGCCGCCAAGCGATTTAGCGTTCCGGTACGATGCCGTGTAGAAACCGAAGGGGTATGGGTTTAATATAACTGCCATGCCCCTAACAGGTTAGCCCGCTACCATCTTAGACTGCATCATCACTTACCATCAGGTGAGATCGCAGTCAAGGGCTAGCTTGTAGTGGATAAAAAAAAAAAAAGCCCCGACTCAACAAGTGTTCTTTTACGGTTTTTTTGAATTTGTGCAATGGCAAATCCATAACTTCTTTTGGAACCATATTATAAAAGGTAATACTCAACCCCACAAAGGATTTCTGCACCTTGCGTAGACGGCATCGCGGCATTACTATAGTTCCTTGTTAGTATCCTAGGGTACTTAGGCTACGTTTGATCCCGCGGAAGAATAATAAAAGAGTTTCTATCGATGTTTTCAAAATGCTAAACCGACGTGGCTGAAGTCGCGGTTATAATCCAGTACTTAAACAATACATTTTTTTCTTTTTGTCAAGATATCTAGGTTGGAAGATTTGAAATAAGACAAACCTTGGAAAGCTCTAAAGCTTTATGCTTTAATGATTATGAGATTTATTTAATATCTAATTGAAATATTATGGGCATTTTGTTATAAATTTTTAAGGTAAAATGTAAATATTAAAAACTAAATATAAAACCCTAATCAAAAAGACCCCCTGGTTTCCCCTGTGCCAAAGGTACCCATCAATCTTGCAGGATTGCCACGCTAAATGGCAATGCATAACTATAAAAATAATGGGTATGGATTATTATAAAATATCTCAGGAGACATAGCCCAGAGAATTCGTGAGCTGAAGTGGTAGTGGGCAGGTCATGTCTGTCGCAGAACCGATGACCGTTGGGGCAGACGCGTTCTGGAGTGGAGACCGCGTACCGGTAAACGCAGTGTGGGACGACCTCCAGCCCGCTGGACCGACGACCTTAAAAAGGTAGCGGGAAGTGTGTGGATGAGGAAAGCGGAGGACCGTGTGTGGTGGCGCGCTCTCCAAAAGGCCTATGTCCTGCAGCAGTGGACGAATACAGGCTGATGGATTGATGGATCTCAGGAGAACCACATTCCACAGTTCTTAAACTTAGTTTTGTTATCCTTTGACCTTTATCCAGTTTCTCGTTATATAAACCAAGTAACAGGATACTTATGCGTGGGCTAAAGGCTTCCGTTTGTCTTTTGTTCTTGTAAAGTTTGCTTTGAATAGTTTGATAAGCTCTCAGAAATTTCTGATGCGAGTTATTCAAAAGTAGGTAATATCTTGTTTATGAATGACTAATCAGGTTAGAGTTACAGTTAGTTACAACTTTGCATTGTTGAATCTACATCCTACCGTTGTCCTCTTCTTCATTTTCTCCATAGCGTTACGGTTGCTCTGGAAGAGATCTCTGCTAAGTAGCGATCTCTTCCAGGCAACCTTAACCAGATAAGCCCGCCTTTTTGTATGTACCTATGTTTTAAGTTGCCTTGTTTGTAACCTGTTTCTTTTGTATTTTTGTGGTGTAAAATCTAAACTTTTATTCATTTAAAACAAAATTACAAGATATAATAAACTAAACTTATAGACTAAACGTTAATCTAAAATCCTTATATACCTACTAACAAAAATAAAAATAAAACCCTAATCAAAAAGACCACCCCTGGTTGCCCCTGGGCCAAAGGTACCCATCAAACTTGCAGCATTGCCGCGCTGAATGGCGATGGATAACCTTTGAACCAGGTAGGAACCTGCAGAACGTGGGTCACAGCCCCTTTCCCTCAAACGAGAGCCGATCTGTTTTATAAATTTTTTTGCATCTAAAATCTAAACTAATATTATAAATGCGAAAGTTTGGACGGATGGATGGATGGATTGATGTTTTTTACTTAATCACGCCAGAACGTCTGAACGGATCTGGATGAAATTTGGCACAGAGAGTCTGGAATACTAGTCATAGGCTACTTTTTATCCCGAACAATTAAAGAGTTCCCGCGGAAATCGAAAAAACGTCAATCCACGCGTATGAAGTCGCGGGCATCAGCTAGTAAAGTATAAATATACATACATACGTGATCTCGTGACTCCTGATGTTCCGGTGTCGGAGTGAAAACGTTAGAGAGTGTTTTGGAAGATTTAAATGATGTGGTGTGGCAGCCGACGACCTCAAATTACATTATAGACGGGCCCTGTCAAACAAAGAATGTGGACCTATTTTACTAACGCCATCTAGCCTGAAAAGCGGGACAGCGCTATGGCGGGGACAAGGACAGGCTTATACAGGTGTGGAGCGCGGTGGTTTGATTTGGTGGTCGCGATTGACTCAAGGTCTTTCGAGTTGTAGCAAATTACTCCTGTGGGTTTGAATTAGAGGATAAAAATATTAAGGGGGGATGGTCCCTATTTCTGAGATGTTCCTTACAATTATGAAAATAATATTACGTAAGTTACTACATAATGTTTAAATATTAAAGTATTTAACATATTTACAACAAATAACTTACTACAAAAAATCTATAGCATTTATATTTACAAAAAAATTGTTCCTTGTTTGCCATGGACTTCCGCAAGGTAACGCCGATCCAAATATTATTTGCGTTTTTTTGGTTGTCAAAACGTCACCGGAGTTCAGTCAAAATACATTTGGATACAAACATACACGCGCTATAAAAGTATTGGTTTTTTGATAAATTTAAGGTAAGTAAACGTAGTTTAATTTAAAAATAAATTCAGCTCAAAAAGGCTCAGTGGCTTGAAATGAATCTGTTTGAAATTGGAACGGGTTGACATTAATGTAAGCTTACACGTGCAGTGGAATGCGTGAACCCCAGAAACCAGAGTACGTATAGAAATACACTTTGGTGCCGTATTTACTTTATATTATTTTATTGTGCTGTGTCTTTGCTGGTCAAAACTTATGTTCAATGGAAAAATGTGAATTTACTGTGAAACGTTTGACGATACCTGACATTCTAAAAACAGTAATGAACGTATGGGTCAATATAAAGCAAAGTTTAGGACACATTATGTATGTATGAAACTAACATTTTATAGATTAGATTTTAATATATGAGTTTACATAAAATAATGTTATGACACTCCACTTAAATAGGTATTAGGCCGGTAGGACGGTACCGGAACGCTAGGTGCTTGGCGGAACGTCTTTGCCGGTAGGATGGTAACCAGCCACGGCCAAAACCTCCCACCAGGCTAGAACTGAGAAAGTTCAGAAATAATAATTTCCCAAATTCACCCTGCCGGGGATCTTACCCGGGACCACCCACGTTAAGAGAACAGCGCTTATCACTGCGCCAGGGAGCTCTTTAAAAGTATAAATTGCATTTTCTTGTTGGTTCTCAAGAAAACCAAATTCACCAGAGTTTTAACAAATTACCTACTTTTGGCTACGTAGGTACAAGTACAGGCACAAACAAAAACACGCACTTTATCAAAATTGGCAACATTCTCTACCATTTTACACTACAGATAACATTTCTATTACTTACTTTATATAGACTTCTTTGGCTTAAGCTCATAACGTGGAAACTGTGACCTCAGTTGCGATCTACAATTCTGCTGAAATATGATTTTAATTTATCACACTCGTGTGTTAAAGCTTGATATTCCATTTAAAAAATAACTTTGTTCCCTAACTAGGGCCGCTTGCAAATAATCTGATTTATAATTTTTTTTTTTATCCACTACAAGCTAGCCCTTGACTGCGATCTTACCTGATGGTAAGTGATGATGCAGTCTAAGGTGGTAGCGGGCTTACCTGTTAGGGGCATGGTAGTTATATTAAACCCATACCCTTTCGGTTTCTACACGGCATCGTACCGGAACGCTAAATCGCTTGGCGGCACGTCTTTGCCGGTAAGGTGGTAACTAGCCACGGCCGAAGCCTCCCACCAGACCAGACCAGGGAAAATTCAGAAATTATAAATTCCCAAGTTGACCCTGCCGGGGTAATATTGCGGGGGTATTTGTTATAATGCTGTCACCTTTTTGGCAAGATCACATATGGTAAGGATCATATATTATTATGGTTACTATTAACTATATCAACCGATGTTACTCAGTTACGCCAGAACGGCTGAACAGATCTGGATAAAATTTGGCACAGAGATATAGAGAGCTGCATTATAGTCTGGAATAATATATAGTACATACGCTATTTTACATAATTTATACGCTAACTAGCGAATGCCTGCGATTTCGTCTGCGTGGTTCGAGGGATTTTGGTTCCCGTAGGAATTCTTTAATTTTCCGGCATAAAAGTAGCCTATGTGCTATTTCAGACTATAATCTATCTCTGTGCCAATTCAGCCAGATCCGTTCAGCCGTTCGGGCGTGATTGAGTAACAAACATCCATCCATACATCCATAGAGTTATAATATTAGTTTAAATAACATTCAGGGAAGTCTCGTTTTTGTATTACAAATAACAGTGTTTCATTGTAAAAGTCCCAAAAATCTGAAAACGAACCAGAATAACATAATATAATTATGTTATGTCTGTTCGTAGCAGCGTAGCACAGTTGGCGCTACGCCAGCGGTCATTGACCGGGCGTAGACGGTCTATACAAAAACAATACAGGAAGCGCAGGACGATTTGTGTAGCGATTATAAACGGTCGGATTATAGTTAATCCGGATAATAGTAATGCATATTTAAAAAATAAGTGTGTGTGTGCAATTCACACACGGCAGAAGTGAAACTTCAGAAAAGTAGCCTACGAGATAATGAGATAAATATAACTTGTATTCTATCTCATTCTCTCGCAGACTGAATCCTATTTATGAATAATTATGTTTGTCTCTTTTTGGTGTCGCTTTTTCGTTTTGTTTTTATTTTCGTCGAATTTTCAAATCACAACTATTCTAAAGAAGTTTCACTTCAATAATAATTACAAGTTACATATAGCAGGCATATTTTGCCTGGTGGGAGGCTTCGGCCGTGGCTAGTTACCAACCTTACCGGCAAATATGTGCCGCCAAGCGATTAAGTGTTACGGTACGATGCCGTGTATAGAAACCGATCAGGGGTATGGGTTTAATATAACTGCCATACCCCTAACAGGTTTGCCCTTTACCATCTTAGACTGTATCATCACTTACCATCAGGTGAGATCGTAGACAAGGGCTACTTGTTGTGGATTAAAAATAATAATAATATATTACAAGTAGGTAAAATTAGGTCAAATCATATTACGGATAAAAAAATGTCTGGTTGACAAACAGTCCGAGTGCGCTTTTATATGGAGCTGCACAGACTACCACGACAGGACAAACATGGACAAACATGAAGCAATTAGTTGGCGGAAGTTTTCCTCCGCCCTGTCCATAGCGTGTTTTTGCCCTTAAGTTGTTGCTATGAAAGAAGGGAAACATTGATCTTTACGTATTCTCCGCGCCTCGAAGAACCCAATAAGGCATTGTTCCTGTGTCACTAACATAATATTATTTTATTTATTTTATTTTATTTCATTGATAGGACATACCCGATAAGACTTAACAGTTTCCCAATGCGTCTTATCAGGATACAATATTACATATTATAATTTACTAAACTTAGGTACACATACATGCCATCAACGCCATCTAGTCTGAAAAGCGGGAACTTGCTTGCAACATCTTGAATAAAAACTTGAAAACGTATGACTCGGTCATAGATAATATAGGTCATAGCCGTAAGGCCAGTTAGTAAAAAAAAATATATACAGTTTGCCGCGGAAATTAAATGATTGCGTAATGGATAAAAATATTAAATAGCAAGATTAAATAACGTTTTTTTGGAAATGTATAATTGTGAATTGAAACACTTACCTTAAAATTAAAATTATACAGTGCCAAACTAATTAAACTTTAGATGTTAACTTAATAATAACAAATTATCAGCACGACGAGCGATCGTGACAGCGCTACGACGGGAACAAAGACAGATGCGGAACGTGTTCCGCAACTCGGACACCCGGCGTTTTTCTATGAAAGGGCCCATCTAGTGCCTACATATATATCGATGTTAAGACACGGTTAAAACGAGACAGATTAATTATGTTACTCACATAAATCCATCTCGTTTTAGCTCTAAGTAAAGTCTGAGTGTGAGATCTATAGAGCGAACTTTGACTTTGCTTGGACTTAAGACACGGTTAAAACGAGAAAGGTTTATGTTACTCACATAAGTCCATCTCGTTTTAACTCTGAGTAAAGACTGAGCCAAGTCAAAGTACGCTCCATAGTTTCAGCATAAGTCAAGTCAAAGTACGCTCCATAGTTTCAGCATAAGTCAAGTCAAAGTACGCTCCATAGTTTCAGCATAAGTCAAGTCAAAGTACGCTCCATAGTTTCAGCATAAGTCAAGTCAAAGTACGCTCCATAGTTTCAGCATAAGTCAAGTCATAGTACGCTCTATAGATCTCAGTTCCTAAACCGCTAAAAATAATGAAATTTTCACGAGATTGGCTTCATCTCAGTTAGACACGACCTACAGGTTCAAATAAACTGGTTCTACGAAAGCCTCTCTGTGCTCAAGGATCTCCAGTAGCACGGAAACTGGACATGTATCTCTGTAATGGTACTGTCGTCTGCATATCCAAAGATACCGCGCGGGCTTTAGCCTGTCGTTTATCAGCAGAAAAGGATTTGCAAAGAGAATTGATCCCTGAGGGACACCGACATCGATCACCATTAGATTAGACAAGGAGCCATCTACTACTACTCGAAATGTTTATCCCAAATGATAGTCCCACTCGTAGAAGGAAGCCTGGAAGCTTGCAAAAGGCTCTCATACCAGCTCAGAAACCAAGTCCAAATCAAAATCAAATCCACGCGGACAATGCCGTGGGCATTGTGTAGTTAAGCTTTACAAATATCTTATATATCTACTTACTATATTATATAATTAATGAATGAATGAATGAATGAATATTCTTTTATTGTACACCACAAAGGAAAATATACAATAAGTAGTAAACTTAGCTTAGAACAAAGTAAGTATACAATTTGGCGGCCTTATCGCTACACAGCGATCTCTTCCAGGCAACCAATGGTTTAAAAGGACATAGCTACAAACAACCGGTAGATGGTGCAGAAATACCAAAATAAATAAAAATGTAATAAAAAAAATGTAATAAAAAATAAAATAATAAAAATAATAAAAAAAAAGCAACAAATTATAATACATATATACATATAATCTAAAATAAATAAAACATCAAAGTCATAAATACTACACACATAATATATAAATAAACATACATACATACATACATATATATATATATATATATACTCACAAATAAATAAACGTAAGCCTCATAAGAAAAAGAAACAATAGGTATCAAAATATATTTAAAACTAAACTACTAGACAAATAACAATATTATTGTGACAAATAGTAATTTTTTACAAGTCTTTTAAAGATATTTATTGATTGAGCCTCTCTGATGTCAAGAGGCAGAGCATTCCACAACTTAACAGCTTGTACAGAAAAGGATTTATGGAAGAAAGAGGAATTATGATTAGGCGTCCTTAAAACAAGTTAATACTAATATTATTAATAATTAATACTAATATTATAAATGCAAAAGTTTGGATGGATGGATGTTTGGTACTCAATTACGCCAGAACGACAGAACGGATCTAGATGAAATTTGACACATCGATAGATTATAGTCTGGATAGCACATAGGCTGCTTTTTATCTCGAAAAATTAAGGAGTTCCCGTGGTAATCAAACAACTTATTCCACGCTGACGAAGTCGCGGGCATCAGCTAGAACAATGATAACAGAGGTTAGTACGTCTAGTTTTGCGAGAGTAGTTACGGCAGAACTAGATACTAACTCGTTTTATTGACCGTAATTGTTGGGATTTGTATTACAAGTTACCGTAGCTTCGCGTGAGGGGCAGGGCATTGCCTGTCTAGCCAGACGCACACACCTGTGGACCCTAGCCAGATAGGATGAAGATCACAATGTATTGCGGTTAGCCAGCAACGATGTATATCGATCTTAAACCTTTTAATACGCTGAACAGCTTTTTGTACCTGCATATTAATTACTAACTACTGCCCGCGACTTCGTCCGCGTCGATTGAGGTTTTTCGGTTCCCGCGGGAACTCTTTAATTTTCCGGCATAAAAAGGAGCATATGTGTTATTCCAGACTATAATATAATCTATCTCTGGGCCAAATTTCATCCAGATTCGTTCATCCGTCGGGCGTGATTGAGTAACAAACATACATAATATTAGTAAGAAGTAAGATAAGATTATCTGGGTATATATTTTGTTTTTTGTTGTATTTCTCAAAAAGCGCTAAATCAATTTCCATACAGTTTTTATGGGACGATCTCTGAAGTATGATCTACCAAACATAAAAAGAATCATCAAAATCAAAATTGATTTATAATTGGCGGAATGAGTTCGTGTGCAAGTGGGCCTTAGAATTATAATAATCCTTATTTTAGGAACTTCAAGGTTCCTAACATCAAACTGTGATTTAGAGTAATATTGCTTAGGTATTGCTTTAAGCTTTTTTACACTGTAACCACATACTATTATTAATAAACTTTAATTAGCAGTTACTGCGCCATTACACAGCGATATATGGCGCTATAAATCCAAGCGTCCCGGACTAGTATTGCCAAAGTCCACAACCATAGATACAAGAAGTACCCCCGGCTGAGAATACAAACCCCGGCTGAGTTTGTTGTGGGCTCTTCTCAGACCAGGGCGCGTTTGGAACCCTCGTAGCTTTACTTTTAAGATACCGTTACCGATTATCACCATCATGTTTTTTAAGTAAGTTTCATTATTGTGTTTTTAAATACAATATTTGCTAGTTTAGCAACAAAATTCCAGGCATTTTATTGACAAAAATGTTGATGACACGGTTTACTCTTTGATATACCTAAACTTAAAGCATTCCCTTTCATTTTCTAGAACTAGAAAAATATTTGTATTAATTCAATACAATTCAATTTATTTCAAACATTTAGGACAGTAGTGTCTCTTAAACTACGTCATGATTTGACTCTACCACCGGTTCAGAAAGAAGATTCTGCCGAGAAGAGCCGGCAAGAAACTCAGCAGTTGCTCTTTTTTTTTACACAATCTATTATAATACATAAGTAAGTATACAAGTTAAATAAAATACAATAGTGTAAGTTATTATACTATCCTGAGGGGAGCTGGACCCAAAGTCGGTTGCTTCCATACAACTTTGTCATTAAGAAATTCGTCAATTGTATAATAGCCGCCGACGACGGGAATTTGACGACCTCCGTGGCGCAGTGTGTAGCGCTGTTGCCTTAACGTGCGGAGGTCCCGGGTTCGATCCCCGGCAGGGTCAATTTGGAAATTTATAATTTCTGAATTTTCCCTGGTCTGGCCTGGTGGGAGGCTTCGGCCGTGGCTAGTTACCACCCTACCGGTAAAGACGTGCCGCCAAGCGATTTAGCGTTCCGGTACGATGCCGTGTAGAAACCGAAGGGGTATGGGTTTAATATAACTGCCATGCCCCTAACAGGTTAGCCCGCTACCATCTTAGACTGCATCATCACTTACCATCAGGTGAGATCGCAGTCAAGGGCTAGCTTGTAGTGGATAAAAAAAAAAAAAGCCCCGACTCAACAAGTGTTCTTTTACGGTTTTTTTGAATTTGTGCAATGGCAAATCCATAACTTCTTTTGGAACCATATTATAAAAGGTAATACTCAACCCCACAAAGGATTTCTGCACCTTGCGTAGACGGCATCGCGGCATTACTATAGTTCCTTGTTAGTATCCTAGGGTACTTAGGCTACGTTTGATCCCGCGGAAGAATAATAAAAGAGTTTCTATCGATGTTTTCAAAATGCTAAACCGACGTGGCTGAAGTCGCGGTTATAATCCAGTACTTAAACAATACATTTTTTTCTTTTTGTCAAGATATCTAGGTTGGAAGATTTGAAATAAGACAAACCTTGGAAAGCTCTAAAGCTTTATGCTTTAATGATTATGAGATTTATTTAATATCTAATTGAAATATTATGGGCATTTTGTTATAAATTTTTAAGGTAAAATGTAAATATTAAAAACTAAATATAAAACCCTAATCAAAAAGACCCCCTGGTTTCCCCTGTGCCAAAGGTACCCATCAATCTTGCAGGATTGCCACGCTAAATGGCAATGCATAACTATAAAAATAATGGGTATGGATTATTATAAAATATCTCAGGAGACATAGCCCAGAGAATTCGTGAGCTGAAGTGGTAGTGGGCAGGTCATGTCTGTCGCAGAACCGATGACCGTTGGGGCAGACGCGTTCTGGAGTGGAGACCGCGTACCGGTAAACGCAGTGTGGGACGACCTCCAGCCCGCTGGACCGACGACCTTAAAAAGGTAGCGGGAAGTGTGTGGATGAGGAAAGCGGAGGACCGTGTGTGGTGGCGCGCTCTCCAAAAGGCCTATGTCCTGCAGCAGTGGACGAATACAGGCTGATGGATTGATGGATCTCAGGAGAACCACATTCCACAGTTCTTAAACTTAGTTTTGTTATCCTTTGACCTTTATCCAGTTTCTCGTTATATAAACCAAGTAACAGGATACTTATGCGTGGGCTAAAGGCTTCCGTTTGTCTTTTGTTCTTGTAAAGTTTGCTTTGAATAGTTTGATAAGCTCTCAGAAATTTCTGATGCGAGTTATTCAAAAGTAGGTAATATCTTGTTTATGAATGACTAATCAGGTTAGAGTTACAGTTAGTTACAACTTTGCATTGTTGAATCTACATCCTACCGTTGTCCTCTTCTTCATTTTCTCCATAGCGTTACGGTTGCTCTGGAAGAGATCTCTGCTAAGTAGCGATCTCTTCCAGGCAACCTTAACCAGATAAGCCCGCCTTTTTGTATGTACCTATGTTTTAAGTTGCCTTGTTTGTAACCTGTTTCTTTTGTATTTTTGTGGTGTAAAATCTAAACTTTTATTCATTTAAAACAAAATTACAAGATATAATAAACTAAACTTATAGACTAAACGTTAATCTAAAATCCTTATATACCTACTAACAAAAATAAAAATAAAACCCTAATCAAAAAGACCACCCCTGGTTGCCCCTGGGCCAAAGGTACCCATCAAACTTGCAGCATTGCCGCGCTGAATGGCGATGGATAACCTTTGAACCAGGTAGGAACCTGCAGAACGTGGGTCACAGCCCCTTTCCCTCAAACGAGAGCCGATCTGTTTTATAAATTTTTTTGCATCTAAAATCTAAACTAATATTATAAATGCGAAAGTTTGGACGGATGGATGGATGGATTGATGTTTTTTACTTAATCACGCCAGAACGTCTGAACGGATCTGGATGAAATTTGGCACAGAGAGTCTGGAATACTAGTCATAGGCTACTTTTTATCCCGAACAATTAAAGAGTTCCCGCGGAAATCGAAAAAACGTCAATCCACGCGTATGAAGTCGCGGGCATCAGCTAGTAAAGTATAAATATACATACATACGTGATCTCGTGACTCCTGATGTTCCGGTGTCGGAGTGAAAACGTTAGAGAGTGTTTTGGAAGATTTAAATGATGTGGTGTGGCAGCCGACGACCTCAAATTACATTATAGACGGGCCCTGTCAAACAAAGAATGTGGACCTATTTTACTAACGCCATCTAGCCTGAAAAGCGGGACAGCGCTATGGCGGGGACAAGGACAGGCTTATACAGGTGTGGAGCGCGGTGGTTTGATTTGGTGGTCGCGATTGACTCAAGGTCTTTCGAGTTGTAGCAAATTACTCCTGTGGGTTTGAATTAGAGGATAAAAATATTAAGGGGGGATGGTCCCTATTTCTGAGATGTTCCTTACAATTATGAAAATAATATTACGTAAGTTACTACATAATGTTTAAATATTAAAGTATTTAACATATTTACAACAAATAACTTACTACAAAAAATCTATAGCATTTATATTTACAAAAAAATTGTTCCTTGTTTGCCATGGACTTCCGCAAGGTAACGCCGATCCAAATATTATTTGCGTTTTTTTGGTTGTCAAAACGTCACCGGAGTTCAGTCAAAATACATTTGGATACAAACATACACGCGCTATAAAAGTATTGGTTTTTTGATAAATTTAAGGTAAGTAAACGTAGTTTAATTTAAAAATAAATTCAGCTCAAAAAGGCTCAGTGGCTTGAAATGAATCTGTTTGAAATTGGAACGGGTTGACATTAATGTAAGCTTACACGTGCAGTGGAATGCGTGAACCCCAGAAACCAGAGTACGTATAGAAATACACTTTGGTGCCGTATTTACTTTATATTATTTTATTGTGCTGTGTCTTTGCTGGTCAAAACTTATGTTCAATGGAAAAATGTGAATTTACTGTGAAACGTTTGACGATACCTGACATTCTAAAAACAGTAATGAACGTATGGGTCAATATAAAGCAAAGTTTAGGACACATTATGTATGTATGAAACTAACATTTTATAGATTAGATTTTAATATATGAGTTTACATAAAATAATGTTATGACACTCCACTTAAATAGGTATTAGGCCGGTAGGACGGTACCGGAACGCTAGGTGCTTGGCGGAACGTCTTTGCCGGTAGGATGGTAACCAGCCACGGCCAAAACCTCCCACCAGGCTAGAACTGAGAAAGTTCAGAAATAATAATTTCCCAAATTCACCCTGCCGGGGATCTTACCCGGGACCACCCACGTTAAGAGAACAGCGCTTATCACTGCGCCAGGGAGCTCTTTAAAAGTATAAATTGCATTTTCTTGTTGGTTCTCAAGAAAACCAAATTCACCAGAGTTTTAACAAATTACCTACTTTTGGCTACGTAGGTACAAGTACAGGCACAAACAAAAACACGCACTTTATCAAAATTGGCAACATTCTCTACCATTTTACACTACAGATAACATTTCTATTACTTACTTTATATAGACTTCTTTGGCTTAAGCTCATAACGTGGAAACTGTGACCTCAGTTGCGATCTACAATTCTGCTGAAATATGATTTTAATTTATCACACTCGTGTGTTAAAGCTTGATATTCCATTTAAAAAATAACTTTGTTCCCTAACTAGGGCCGCTTGCAAATAATCTGATTTATAATTTTTTTTTTTATCCACTACAAGCTAGCCCTTGACTGCGATCTTACCTGATGGTAAGTGATGATGCAGTCTAAGGTGGTAGCGGGCTTACCTGTTAGGGGCATGGTAGTTATATTAAACCCATACCCTTTCGGTTTCTACACGGCATCGTACCGGAACGCTAAATCGCTTGGCGGCACGTCTTTGCCGGTAAGGTGGTAACTAGCCACGGCCGAAGCCTCCCACCAGACCAGACCAGGGAAAATTCAGAAATTATAAATTCCCAAGTTGACCCTGCCGGGGTAATATTGCGGGGGTATTTGTTATAATGCTGTCACCTTTTTGGCAAGATCACATATGGTAAGGATCATATATTATTATGGTTACTATTAACTATATCAACCGATGTTACTCAGTTACGCCAGAACGGCTGAACAGATCTGGATAAAATTTGGCACAGAGATATAGAGAGCTGCATTATAGTCTGGAATAATATATAGTACATACGCTATTTTACATAATTTATACGCTAACTAGCGAATGCCTGCGATTTCGTCTGCGTGGTTCGAGGGATTTTGGTTCCCGTAGGAATTCTTTAATTTTCCGGCATAAAAGTAGCCTATGTGCTATTTCAGACTATAATCTATCTCTGTGCCAATTCAGCCAGATCCGTTCAGCCGTTCGGGCGTGATTGAGTAACAAACATCCATCCATACATCCATAGAGTTATAATATTAGTTTAAATAACATTCAGGGAAGTCTCGTTTTTGTATTACAAATAACAGTGTTTCATTGTAAAAGTCCCAAAAATCTGAAAACGAACCAGAATAACATAATATAATTATGTTATGTCTGTTCGTAGCAGCGTAGCACAGTTGGCGCTACGCCAGCGGTCATTGACCGGGCGTAGACGGTCTATACAAAAACAATACAGGAAGCGCAGGACGATTTGTGTAGCGATTATAAACGGTCGGATTATAGTTAATCCGGATAATAGTAATGCATATTTAAAAAATAAGTGTGTGTGTGCAATTCACACACGGCAGAAGTGAAACTTCAGAAAAGTAGCCTACGAGATAATGAGATAAATATAACTTGTATTCTATCTCATTCTCTCGCAGACTGAATCCTATTTATGAATAATTATGTTTGTCTCTTTTTGGTGTCGCTTTTTCGTTTTGTTTTTATTTTCGTCGAATTTTCAAATCACAACTATTCTAAAGAAGTTTCACTTCAATAATAATTACAAGTTACATATAGCAGGCATATTTTGCCTGGTGGGAGGCTTCGGCCGTGGCTAGTTACCAACCTTACCGGCAAATATGTGCCGCCAAGCGATTAAGTGTTACGGTACGATGCCGTGTATAGAAACCGATCAGGGGTATGGGTTTAATATAACTGCCATACCCCTAACAGGTTTGCCCTTTACCATCTTAGACTGTATCATCACTTACCATCAGGTGAGATCGTAGACAAGGGCTACTTGTTGTGGATTAAAAATAATAATAATATATTACAAGTAGGTAAAATTAGGTCAAATCATATTACGGATAAAAAAATGTCTGGTTGACAAACAGTCCGAGTGCGCTTTTATATGGAGCTGCACAGACTACCACGACAGGACAAACATGGACAAACATGAAGCAATTAGTTGGCGGAAGTTTTCCTCCGCCCTGTCCATAGCGTGTTTTTGCCCTTAAGTTGTTGCTATGAAAGAAGGGAAACATTGATCTTTACGTATTCTCCGCGCCTCGAAGAACCCAATAAGGCATTGTTCCTGTGTCACTAACATAATATTATTTTATTTATTTTATTTTATTTCATTGATAGGACATACCCGATAAGACTTAACAGTTTCCCAATGCGTCTTATCAGGATACAATATTACATATTATAATTTACTAAACTTAGGTACACATACATGACAAACAAAAACACTAAAAATACAAAAAGAATAAAAAACACACTATTAATTAAATTTAAATTAAATAAACACACAATAAAAAAATAAACAATATAAGTGAAATTAAAACTACCTATTCTCTAATAACAACTTTATCATTTTCGTGAGCTGGATCAGTGGGGTATAATCCCGGTGGGGGGGATTATACTTACAATCGTGCATTGTCGAGTCAACATCTCGTGAAGATGCTCCGATAACGGCGTGAAACGTACGTTCTTTTATTAATCCACTACAAGCTAGCCCTTGACTACGATCTCACCTGATGAAAAGTGATGATGCAGTCTAAGATGGTAGCGGGCTAACCTGTTAGGGGCATGGCAGTTATAATAAACCCAACAGTTCCGCCTGCTTCTATCCAATATTTAATATGCCTATACTCGCTAAACCAAGTTGATATGCCGTTAGTATTTTACGTACCTACTTTAGCAAAATTTTTGTAAAAGCGATCTGCAAACAAAATTACCATAATCTAATTAATAGGAAGGATCCACAACCCTTAGCAATGGATACGTTCCATTGCTTTACGACGGAGAGAGAGAAGGGGGGAGAGAGAGAGAGATAGGCCTACAGATTGAGGACCGCACTCTTTTCACATAGACCCTGAATAGATTGATGCTGTAATCTGAAGCCTAAGCTTTTCAAGTAAAGAGCTAACTTTAAACCAATGGGCTTAGTATGACATTGACAATTCTTCGACGTCATCGAACATCACAACACTGCTAGGTCAGATTATAAATTGAATCTTAAAATTTAAACTAAGTTAACCGATTAGGGTGATGGGTTTAATTTAACTGCCACGCCCCAAGCAGATTAGCCCGCTACCATCTTAGACAGCACCATCACTTAACATAAGGTGAAATCGCAGTCAAGGGCTAACTTGTAGTAGATAAAAAAAGTAGTAAATTCTGATTATGCGAAAGTGTGTTTGCTTATTGGTTTGTTCTTCACTCACGTCGCAAAAGAGGAACGGATCGACGTGATTTTGGGAATACTTGAAGATTTGGAGACTGACATAGACTTATGCGCCTGGAAAATAAGCAGTTCCCGTGGGAATTAAAAAACTTATACCACGGGGACGAAGTCGCGGGCATATGCAATATAGTCGATAACCCTTTTTGAATATTTATTCATCTTGAAATTATTCAATTAAGTTTTGAATACATCCATACCATACCTACACGTACCGTCAGCGTATTAAGTCTCGTTAAGTCTCTCGAATGCTTCCAAGTACTAACCCTTCGATGAAGTGGGAACACGTGACGCGCGCCGCTCCCTATCGATCCGTTCCAGCCATATTGAAAGTGGTGTGCTAAAATATAGTTTTGGATTCGGCACTTTCAAGAGATTCTTCAAAATAATAGATTTAGGCATTTAACATTTAAACACTGAAATTCTCTGGATCTTATGGATCTGTAATCCATATTCTAGAGTCTAGACTATCACCCGAAATAAAGTGGCATAGACATTGCCAAGTTTCTCGAACGCTGCCTAGCCACTAAGTTTCCCTCAATTATCTTTATTAAGCAAAAATGTGGGTAAATCTACCGAACCTGAACTAGGTACCCAATAAATAAACTGATAGAATGATTGACTCTTTCTATCGTATTATGAGCAGTAATATTAAGTACTAGCTAATGCCCGCGACTTCGTCCGCGTGGATTGAGGTTTTTCGGTTCCCGCAAGAACTCTTTAATTTTCCGGGATAAAAAGTAGCCTATGTGTTATTCCAGACTATAATCTATCTCTGTGATAAATTTCATCCAGATCCGTTCAGCCGTTGGGGCGTGATTGAGTAACAAACATCAATCCATACATCCATAGAGTCAAGAGTCAGAGAACGTTAAATTCAATTTAGGTAGGTATACTCGTACTACACTAATTATAACCATAGAAAAAATAAATTTATAATATATACGAGTAACAATATAATGGTGATAATCAGTACGACATCTTAAACTAAAGCTACGAGGGTTCCAAACGCGCACTGGTCTGAGAAGAGCCCACACCAAATTCAGCCGGGTTTTTTTTTACATCCAATCTTTCGCATTTATAATATTTATTTGATTGATTGATTATTTACAAGAGAATGCCTGCGATTTTGTTCCCATGGGAACTTCCTGTACACAATCTTATCTTACTTAATATTATAAATGCGAAAGTTTGGATGTATGGATGTCGGTATGGATGTATGGATGTATGGATGGATGTTTGTTACTCAATCACGCCCCAACGGCTGAACGGATCTTGATGAAATTTGGCACAGAGATAGATTATAGTCTGGAATAACACATAGGCTACTTTTTATCCCGGAAAATTAAAGAGTTCCCGCGGGAACCACAAAACCTCGATCCACGCGTACGAAGTCACGGGCGTCAGCTAGTATTCTTATAAATTACCTACAGCAGTACAGCCTGCTCTACATGTTCTAATTTTAAGCTATATTACTCAGTTGTAGTATTACGCAGGCGAAATTGCTCAGTCTACAACACCGACGCAATGTCGCCTGCTTATCGGTTTTTTATCGGACATACCATATGGAGTGTGCTCTGGAACTTCATAACCTTGTTCCTCCTTCTCCGTTCTACCACTGAACAGCGAGAAACCGTGAGCGTTGGCACCCTTATGTGGTTGACGTCCAATTTGCTCGCACGAAGCGTTTTCGCTCCAGGTTTTTGATACGAACCGCTCCTGCCACTTATAACTTAAGTACCTTCAAGGCAAGAGTGAATAGTGATCTTCTAGGCAAGCGCGTTCCAACCTAGACCTCATCATTACTTTGCACTAAGCATATTGTCGTCAAGCGCAAGCCTATCACGCAATAAAAAAAAAGTTTATAAAATTAGGAAAGAAAGTAAAATAAGATATTTTTTAATAATAATTTAAAAAAAGATAAGTTATGGAATAAGATAAGTTATTTTTGCCGACCTCCTTGTGGTCTTAAAGTGGGAGGAGTAAGAAAGTAAGTAAGTGAAAACACTTTATTACACACAAACAATTAACAAAACAGAGATAAAACTAATCATGATATAATGATTATATATATGGGATAGTATATGATTATATATGGGAGGAGTGTTAGATTCCCAGCAGGGTCAACTTAGGAATTCATAATTTCTGAGCTTTCTCTGGTCTGGTCTGATGGGAGGCTTCGGCCGTGGCTAGTTACAACCCTATCGGCACATAGATGCGTGCGATGTATAGAATTTAATTATGGGTATGCGCTTAATATAACTGCCGTTCCCCTAACAGGTTAGCCCACCACCATCTTAGACTGCATCGTCACTTACCATCAAGTGAGATCGCAGTCAAGGGCTTACTTGGAGTGGTAAAAACAAAAAAAAAGTATTGCGTTTATTTTACGCATAATTTATTCTATTTTATTTAGGCATAGGTATAGCTAAAGAACAAAACTAACATTCTTGAAATTTTATATTTATAATTTATTTATCAAATTAAAATCTAAATTAAAAAGTTAATTAATTAAATCTAAATTAAAAAATTAATTAATTTATTCTTACGTTCATGTCTCTACATTATGTGTACGTACTTTCCCACTCATTTGGAATTTGGATACACTGATACCCGCCGAAGCGTATGAGTGTTTGATCCCAACCCGGTTCAACAGAGTCTGCAAACAACATTACAAACAATACGGACGTATCAAGCAATTAATGTATTCATTTGAACTTCAAACGACATTCATTAAACTGTGCTACCTTTTTTTTTTTCTTCCTTTTAATTATTGATCCTACCAGCGAGGATGTAACTACGATCTAGCGGCTAACCTAATTGAGTAGTTCTATTTTAAACTATACCTACTTAAGTATTAAACATTGAGATAATTTGAGACTTCAAATACAGATAATATATCTTTCCTTAAGTATACTGCGTTTGGGGGATGCCCCGTCGCTCACGTCCACAGGAGCTACCTTCTACCTCCCTGCACGTGTCCCCTGGGTGGTGCTAAACGAGCGACGAACTTGCAGGCGAAGTAAGCGTTCTTTTTATAAAAACGCTTATTATGTACCAAACGCCATACGATTAAATAACTGTGTTATAAAGTTCCTCAACTGAGACTTCCTCATTGGTCTAGCGCTTAGCATGGTCGCCTGCCGATCACAAGTTTTCGGTTTTTCAATTATGAAATTCTTAGTATCAACCCGGAGTTGGAAATTGGCGGTGAGTCACCCCCGTGCCTCGGGGAGTCTCTCCTATGCGAGTGGAGGCCTATACCCAGCAGTGAAACGTTAATGGGCTGTAGTGGTGGTGTTATTAAGTTGACGAGTGCTGCGTTTTGGTTAGGGTGACGTCCCGGATTTGATTCTCGGCTATGAAATGGGAATTTTCTGAATTGTCGAAGATGTAAGTATACTCAAATTCCGAAAAGAGTATTTCAAGCAAACATTATTCTTTTACAATTTTGGATTTACATTTTACACCATGATATTTGATTTTTTTAGCAACGCAACCTGCTAGCCCTGCTGCTTTATGTTTGCTGTAAAGCAGTGATAGCTTTTTAATAATTATATCCAACTTGTAATAGATAGCCATTAAAAGAATACCTAGGTAGAATATAACTAAACTGTTCGTTGTTATCGGTGTCAAAGATAAGTTAAAGTTTTAGGGATGTCCAAACAGTAAAAACTTATGGTTAAATGCTTCAAAGCACTACTGCATCGCGTAGCAATGTTTTGTGGTAACATTAATGGTTACTTATATTGGTAATCTTATTTAGATCTTGTTTAGATCGTTGAGGTGCAGGGGTGATCTACCTCTTTAGGTATGTTTGTTATGTATGGCACAATTTGGAAATAAATGTTTTTTCTTTCTTTCTAATCTTATTGGGACAAAAATATGCTTAAAATGTAATAACAACATTAATAAGATAACTTTGTCACCGCCACGAGCAAATCCTTCTGATAATTACAACCACCAACACCACTACAGCCCATTAACATCCCTCTGCTGGATACAGGGCTCCACTCTTATATGAGAGGAATTAGAGCTTAAACCCACCACGTTGGTCCAATGCGTGTTGCCGGGCTTTAACGACTATTATCATGTTAGTGATAATAACCGGGACCGACGGCTTAACGTGCTCTCCGAGGCACGGGGGTGTAACACCGCCAACTTCCTAACTCCAGGCTAGTACTGAGTTTCTAGTCAGAAAAACCCAACACTTATTTTGGGCCGACCCGGGACTCGAACCAGGCACCTCGTCAGCCGCAGTTAAACATGCTAACCACTAGACCAACGAGGCAATTACAACAATTTTACCTAATTTTACCAGTAAGAATTTTCTTGTATATCTGCAAAATAGCGTATCTTTGCGAAACCTTTCTATATCCCTATTCTATTATGTGTTTCTATCAATGATAAAGCATTTTTTTAAAAAGTTATCTAGTTCATGCGACTAAAAATATTATGTTTCAGGTATAAAACTGCCTTAATTAAAAAGGATGTCAACCCTAGCCGGGATACCGTTCACTTCATTGAAGTAAGGAGTCAATTATTTGCTCTATGACACGGACTAATGTATTTACACTGATTTCTAAGTTTGCTTATACCTTTTTTGGTAGGGTCGCACCCAATTAGATAAACTCATTATCTGCTACACCTTTGTCTTTTGTTAACTCTGAGCTCATTTGAGAATTGCATTCAAGAACGTCATCATGAGAACTTGCATGGGGTTTTTTAAATGTGTATTTGTGCAATCATGTTTAAATCTAGTGTTTTTACCCTGTTGATATATTTTTCCGTTTCTATCTTGGCTCTCAAAAATGTTGAAGGGTGAGTGACTGAATATACATGTTATTTATATAATGTTCATTTAGAAAAATTGTCTCTGAATACTTACCTGTACGCTTACTCTGAGTTTTTACATTGCAAATACGATTGATCGACGTGAGAGCTCACCTCACCAAGTGTAAGCGAACGTTAAAGTAAAATGAACCTTAAATGCATTGGTTTAGAGCTCATTTCATCATTTCGTATATTTATTCACAGCGCTGAATTTGTAACTTTAAAGCAAGAGCGTTTGGATCCATTTTACTTTGACGGTCGCTTACTCTTGGCGAGGTGAGTTCTCACGTCGATCAATCGTATTTGCAATGTAAAAACTCAGAATAAGCGTACTGGACTTCTTAAGTCCTGACTCACCCACTCACTGATTGTCTCATAGGCCTCAGAAGGACTAGAATCCAGAGCCGTTAAACCAGTTAATTAAAAAAATAAAAATAATTGTCTCACCACCCAACCAAAATCATTGGACTTAGAAAGATGAAATTCTGAAGTCTATAATAATTTATATATATATATATATATATATATATATATATATATAGCGAGCAAACGAGCAGGCGGGTCACCTGATGGTAAGTGATTACCGCCGCCCATGAACATTTGCAGCACCAGAGGAACCGCCAATGCCTTGCTGGCTTTTAAGATATTTGTTTATCCGCCCTTTGAAGAGCCCCATATTATAATTATGAGGGAACACAAAAGATGGAAGCTGGTTCCACAATTTGCGGGTACGTGGCAGAAATGACCTGGAATAACGGGTGGTGGATGAGGACCATCATATTCGCCCGCCTACAAATAAATGAATAACCTAGCCTTCAGTGGGATGGCTTGATTGCGGTCATATTTTGCTACTGCTTTTCACTGAGCTAACGACAATTTACACTTACACGTCTTGTCTTTCTTTACAGGTCTCGACCAGTTTTAGAAAAAACAGTAGAAGCCTTGTTCGCCGATAGGTCTGAAGTCATACACCCCGCGACGTGCAAAGTCATTACATCGTCTAAAAAACAGTCGAAAATGTGCAAGAGGGAGCCTGGCCTTCCGAACATACTAGTCACTGCGAAAAAACAAGCTATAACCGCTTGTGAGGAGACCTTTCAGTATGATAGGTGGAACTGTTCTCTAATCTTCAACAGGAAAGCTAAAAGGAGTATATTTAATAAGATATACAGAGAGACAGCCTTCATCCATGCTCTTATAGCAGCATCGATTACACACGCAGTCGCAAGAGGCTGTGCTTCAGGTGATCTTACGAGATGTTCTTGCGTAGGCAGTTTCAAAAACGGTTCAAATTGGCAAATGAAAGGAGGTTGTGGTGACGACTTTAGATTTGGAAAAAGGTTTGCTAAGAACTTCCTCGAATGGAAGAACGCAGGGACTGACCAAATAGCGGATATATTGAAACAAGATGTCAACGTTGGAATAGATTCAATTGGTGAGCAATTGAAAGAGGTCTGCAAATGCCATGGATTTTCTGGATCGTGTACCACCAAAACTTGTTGGAAAAGGTTAGGACCGTTCAATTCAGCTATGGGTTTGTTGAAGAAGCATTATCACCATGCGATTAAAAAGAAGTTGGTGAATTATACGTCGAAAAGAGCTGTTTCGCCAAAGGTGAGAAGGAAAATGAAGAAGGACAAGAAAAACTTGGTTTATTTGCAGAAGACACCGAACTTATGTGTGAGTACGAAGGGAAGAATTTGCAAGGACAGACACAACTGTGCAACTTTGTGTTGTGGCCGTGGATTCGTTGTGGGCCAAAAAACGGTGACTTCCCGGTGTAGATGCAAAATGGTAGACTGCTGTTTCGTTAAATGTGACACTTGTGTGGAGGAAGTGGATTTCTATACGTGTAAATAAAGCGAAAATTAGAAAAAACGTTTTTTAAGTATTTGGTTCTCTAATATTTGGCAAGCTGTGATAAATGGGGATAAAATCTGAGGTAAGTAAGTAGATCAAAATTAAACTAAATTATTCAGAAATTAAGTATGCGGTAACATCATTGAAATGATAATGGTATGTTTGTTTCATCCAAGTATGTTATTTATTAATATACCTACATAATAGCTACATATCACGTAACAAAAATATTTATTGTAAGAAAATATGAGCTAAGAGAAATACTTACTTAGTTTTAATATAAGTACGTATTGAATCTACCGTTTTTATAAACTTACAGAATGCTTAAAGAGTAAACGAAGATAAAAATGCCTTAATTATTTATTTTCATTCGTGCTTCCTATAATATGTTCCTTGCACTTGAGTAACTCAAATAGATTTTGGATGTCTCTATGACTCTAAACTGCTCAAGTATATTGACATGGCCTAGTCTATTTAAAATATCGTCCACTAAAGAAACAATTATAATGTTTTGAAACCATTTACAGTAAAGTCCGACAAACAAATCTGAACCGGTGGCGGTGACAGCGTCGCTGGTATCTATGAAAAATAAAATAAAAACAATAACTATCGCTTCTCAGCGATAAGGCCGCCTCTTGTACAGTTTTCCATAATTTCTTGTATTTTAAATGTGTTTTATGTATAGTGTACAATAAAGTATATTTTCATTTTCATTTCATTTCAACTAAACAGGTGTAAACAAGCAAGTACAGGAATTAGTTCCAATTTTGGCCACCGGGTCTGATAAGTTTGTGAGAATGTACAATTTTTATAATTCATATGGTAAGACAGAGACATCTGTTGCATTTGTTTTAAATGAAGTAGTGAAATGGAGGTGCACGGTGCCACACTTGAGATTTGGCGAGACAGCTGCAAATTAGCAAGCTAGTTCAAAAACATGTCACTAGAGGGCGTTCTCTCAAAGTTGTTTTATGTTAATGATAGATGGCGTAGTTATGTTTATGTTTTATTTTTACCACGTTTTTTATCCTGTGAACGATCTTCAATGCATTTTTTTTCATTTTTTTGTGTTTTTAAACGAAATATTTTGAAAACTTCGCAGTCAATACCCATTATCATTATGTCCGGATTCCTGGTACTCAGTCAAGATTAATGCGATTCTCACATTTTGAAGCGAATTAAGATGCAAGGGAGATACGATCGATTTTGTTCACGTTGGTCGCGAAATATTATATGCGTGGAAAACATTAACACGAAACAAATCGCGTACATACGTACCTACATACTGTCTTGTAAAGTATTATACCGGCTTTATTTTTACACGCTTTTTATTAGCTTCAGACGTATGTATGTTAGTATGTAACGGAATCTTTGAACATGATTTTGACCCCCTTTAAAACGTTAACTCGAAATTTGGCGTACTTATTAAGGACCGATGACAATTCAATATTTTAATCAGTTTGACCCGTTATCCTTACTAGGATAATCAGGATTAGCGATTTTTTGTTTTCCGAGTGTCTGCGTCAAAAGCGTGTTTTTTAGTTTTTTTAAACTATTATTATTTCTTTTGTAGAAGGTCCTTAGTAATAAAAAAAGTGTGTGTGTGCAATTCACATACGGCAGAAGTGAAACTTCAGAAAAGTAGCCTACGAGAGAATGGGGCTGATTCTGTAGTGCACAATCTCTAAACTAAACTAAAATGGCAGCTTTAAATCTAGTTCTGTCCCTTTCCCTAGGAAGTATTATGAAAGGGTTACCAATATTTTTAATGCTCTAATATTAGTTTAGTTTAGAGATTGTGCACTACAGAATCAGCCCCATTGAGATAGGTAAATATAACTTGTATATTCAATCTCATTCTCTCGCAGGCTAAATCCTATTATGAATATGTTTGTCTCTTTTTGGTGTCGCTTTTTCGTTTTATAGAATTTTCGAATCACAACGATTCTTCACTTCAAAAATAACAGGCTTTTACAGGTTAAATTAATGACAGCGAAGCAAAACAGACGCTTTCGAAGTTCAAAGGTGCCTTTCCATAGTGTGTATTAAGGTAAGGTTTCTAAGTATTTAAGGAAATCAAAATTGTGCAGTGGTTTCGCTTTCAAAAGGTACACACCAAAAAGACAGACTTAGGTTACACGCAGACAAGCATTTAATATAAATACGTACGAAAAGCAACGATCAGGTATACCAAAGATCCGGATTCAAGACAAGAAAACTAAAATAAAACATAATATAATAATTCTTTTAAATAACACACCTAACTAATCTGTAATAAATAGCACTAGTGTATTACTAGCCTAAACATTATAAAGGTCCTAAACATCGGGCTACATTATAATTATAACGCCTATAATAGACCCATAAACCATAATGGCGGACCACATGATTGCGGTTTGTTTTCGATGCCAACTCACATAATTACGATAGCGTTATTAATCTTTTAAAAAAAAAGTTAAAACACGGCAGCGTTGAGATTTATTTATTTATTGACCTCAGGCGGGAAAATGCGCTACTAATGTAAACTCGAACTTCAGTCACAATCGAGTCTTAAATTCATACGTATTTTGTATCAATATTTCTTTAACAACAACAAATAAATAAATCGGTCAAATGCGAGTCAGACTCTTCCACCAAGGATTCCGTAGCTTGAAATGGGACATGTCAACAGTTATTTGTTTTAGTTCATCTGCCTCTTCAAAAACGAGTCTATTTTAATTGTTGCTTTCTAAAAAGCTAGTTAGACACTTCGTTTAATTTTTCTGTAAAGTTTACATCTCAATATTTATTAACATTAGTTATTTGAGGTTCACTGCCGCAAACTTCGGAGATAAGGAGGACGAACAATTTTTTTTGTAATTTTACATAATAAGTCAAAAACTAGGTGGCTTAAAAGCAAGGTTTTCAAGGTGCACCGATTTCTATTTCGACTAACATTCTGCGTTTCATGTGATATTTGAATATTATCGTCTCGGTAGGTACGCTACTTCAGTTCAATGTTGAATCATTTTTCAATCGAGTTTCTATAGTAACGTTAATGTTGCTCACCCGGACAGTGCCAATAAAAATCATGTTAGGTCCACCACTTATAGACTATTAAACAAAGCCTTTATAGCTCAATGTAATACTTGGCTATACAAAAAACTGGTCAAGTTCGAGTCAGCTTAAATGTAGTGCGGTTTGAGTTTTTTTTGTTTTTTTTGAGAGGATTTTATGTTACAATTAAAAAATAAATATGAATCTGTATAATATCATTGACATAACTTTTTTTTGTGATAACGCAATTTTTGTAATCTTTTGTACAATATTCCTGGTGAATCATGATAAATTCTATAATGACTGGACTGAATCGTTTACTGCAAACTTAATAAACTTTAAATTGCCTTCTTTTATTTACTTATTTCAAATAATATGGGTTTTTCCAAATACAGAGCTTAACCCTAAATTCGATCAAATTTTTATTTATTAACACACTCCATTTTTATTAATTAGTGACTTTTTTGTAACTTTTGTATAAATCAAAGCTTTTTTTTCTATTTAATGTTAATTGATTTCTGATATATAATGATTATTGATTTTATAATAAATGTATCATTTCAATTTTAATAAAATTGTAGTTCTGTATCATGTTAAAATATATTATCATTAGCCAAATGAAATATGGTTATGACGTCAACAGCTATCAGTCATTAGTAGCAGATTTTTTAAAGTTCGGATATATTATGACCTTTGGCCGTGCCCACTTTTACTGCAAGCTCCTCGTCCTCAATCGCAGCTCATTTTAGCAGCAGTGCGTCGGCAATGTTTGCGGACCCTCTCGTGGATGATTTCTACGCGATCGTGCGCAAGCGTGCCGCGTCTATGCTGTGCAGGCAGTGAGCAGCACAAAGAGCCTCCTCAGCACATTAGCTACTAAGCTGGACAGCCCTCTCTGGAGGTGCTGAAATGGTGCACACATTCTCGTTAGGAGGCCCCAACGAGCCTTGTAGATGTGTCGAGGCTTTAGGTATAAGTGTAGGTTAGGTATTTTTTTTTTCTAGCATAGGTTAAGGCGTGATTGTTACTAACAAATTATGGGCTGGCAGTTTGTAGTTGCCTGAAATAAAAACTTATTTACTTATTTATTATTTACTTGACGTTTGAATGCAATGACGTAGATCTAATATCTTTAGATAATCTAGAGACAAGGGGGCTGATTTTTTAGTGCACAATCTCTAAACTAAAATGACAGCATTAAAAGTGTTGCTAACCCTGTCATAATGGTCCCTGCTGAAAGGGTCAGAACTAGAAAGCTGTAATTTTAGTCAAGGTTAGAGATTATTAATACAGAACTAGACGATGACCGCGACTTCGTCCGCGTGGATTGATGTTTTCGATTCCCGCGGAAATTCTTCAATTTTCCGGGATAAAAAGTAACCTTTCCCGGGATGTAAATTATCTTCGTACCAAATTTCATCAAAATCGGTTGAGTAGTTGGGCCGTGAAAGCGTATCAGAAAAACAGACAGATACACTTTCGTATTTATAATATGTATTAAGTATAGATTTTTGAAGTGAAAACTTCTTTAGCCGCGTTGAGCACTTTTTGGTAGGGAGTAAACTTGCGGATTCGAGTCACCAACACCTCGCTTCGACATGCTCGCGTTGTTACGAAGACAAAAGGTTTAAATATAAATATACTAAATTCGTAATTAAACTTTAATACCTTAGTTTTAAGGTTTATATATATATATATATATGATATATATATATTTTAATTATTTTAAATATTCGTATAAGTTTTCACTTTTATCGGCCACTATATTTTTTTCATAGATACCTACTAGCGACGCTGTCACCGGATCCTTTGTATTACAACCTCTAGTAGTCGCGTTGGATATGCTATCGTATCTTTCGTCGCGCGTTTTATCTGTCCAAAGCCTTTAATACTATTGGCGTCGCATAAGGATACTAAGAGGCATTCGAACTATCTAAATACCAATATCGAGCGGAAATCAAACGTCACTAGTAATTATTAATGTTGTCTTGAACAGATGAGGCCGTCGATATGAAGACGCTATGCCGATGTTTATGCCTTTTTATTTTGTCTGTCAGTGTGGTAATGGGCTTATATTATGTCAAATAATGCGGTGTTATGTTTATCGTATCATATGGACTGTTTAATTTTAATTTCAGATGAAACATATAAATAAATAAATAAACATATAAAAGAATTATTTCTTATCCATAATTACAATATGATTTTAAAACTATATCGTTATTTTGTATAATATACTTAATCTTCTTTGTATGGGTATAGTTGAGGACCTGGAGAGTGATATAGGGTACTTTTTATGCTGTAAAATTTAGGAGTTTCCGTGGGAATAAAAAATAACTTATTCCACGCGAACCAATGAGCAATGAGTCCTTGTTAAACACCGAGTAGTGTTGTTGAATCAGTCATTTCAAAAATTATTGTTAATAATGAAGGTATGTTGAGATTATTGCATAAATGTATTTTGCTTTGCCAAATGGGTCAGCCAAAATTTATTAATTTAGCCAATAGAGCAACTGCATCAGCCAAAGTTTTCAAACAGTAGAGTGTCGAAATTATTTTCTTTAGGCGCCGGTCGTATCGAAGTTTTCATAGAAATAATCTCAAAAAGATAATAACAATTGACATCCACTTATCCGTGGAACATCGTTTAGGGTAAAAACACACTACGGACAATCTCTCTAGCTGGCAAAAAGTCCGCGTCTTTCTTTTAGGGTGAATACTGATACATAGCACATCTCTATTGCACATAGAAACAAAATACAAGCTTTGAACAAAAAATTGTCTAGCTGACAATAAGTCTGCACACGCATTTTTATTTGGAACTGCACAGATAAGCGCGACTCGACGAAACGTATTTCCCATAATTATGAAGCGAACGTTCCGAGTTTTGTCCTGTTTTGTCAGTAGGATGTTTTCGCCCTTACACAGTGCACGCTCTTGGAGATACGAATATTTACCGACTCTAGAACTAAACTAAAGCTAAGATGGTAGCGGGCTAACCTGTTAGGGTCTGGCAGTTATCTTAAACCCACACCCCTAGTCGGTTTCTACTTTCTACACTGCATCGTACCGGAACGCTAAATCGCTTGGCGGTACGTCTTTGCAGGTAGGATGGTAACTAGCCACAGCCGAAGCCTCCCAGCAGACCAGTCCAGAGAAAATTCAGAAATTATAAATTCCCAAATTGGCTCTGCCGGGAATTGTACCCGGCACCTCCCACGGTAAGACAACAGCGCTCATCACTGCGCCAGGGAGGTCACGTTTTGTCCTATCCGGTCCCTAGTGTGCTTTCACTCTTATAAAACAGACGCAACCTCCTTTGTGTAACGGATCATACGCACCACTACACCGAAAAGAAACAGCGTAACTGTAAACTCAAACAAACTCACATTTATTGATCTTAACACCATTGTGAGAGGATTATACTGTGGATTAAATGGACATATCCATTGAAGGCAGCATTGAAGGCGGCCAGGAATTGCCAGGTAAGTGCGCATTAGACGTATAATGATTTTCATTTGGGCCTTCATGCAGATAATTGGCATGAGGCTGGATTCGCTTCGGCGAGGGATGATAATGCCCGTCCCTTTTGTTATCTGCCTACATCTACACATTAGGTTGAGAAATAGTTATTGACATTGAAGTTGTGTGTTTAAAATATTTATACAACTTATTTATGTTGAAGAATATTATTTTAGAACTAGACAACGCGACTTTAAACGCGTGGATTTATTTGGGGTTAGGGTCCCAAGGTGCTTTAATGGCAGCCTCGCGCCGGTAAACCCAGCGTTGGACCCTATCACACCATGTAGAAAAACCATCTCAATCGAGTAGCCAAGAGCCGTTGGAAGCAAACGGCACAAGACCGTGTTCTGTGGAGATCCATGCAGGGTACATACTACAATCGCTTAAATCCGTATTGTTGACGTTCGTGTTTTAGAATTATAATCCAATAGAGACGTCAAGGTGCGTGACATAAAACTGACGTTTTGGAATCATAGTAATGATGGTAGTAACCCGCCTGGAGAACTTCATCCAGCAGTGGACCATACATCGTGATAATAGGGATGATGCCTATATCAAAAATAAATTATTTCTAACTGATTAATAAATAGAGGGCCTTCCGTAAAGACCTAAAATTTACAGACTCCGTTTGTTTTAAGTTTGATAACCACGCAGTGATGGTAAGAGACCTGACGGGATGACTCTGGTTCCGTGGAAGCTAGGAAGGTCGCTTGTTTGGGATGCCACATGCGTGGATACGCTGGCGTTGTCCCACTTGCAGGCGACCTCCATGACGGCGGGGGCGGCGGCCACTAATGCAGAAAGAGCCAAGAGGCGCAAATATGAAACTATAGAAAATAATTTCTTTTGGTGTTGAAACCATGGGGTCGTGGGGCGAAGATGCTAGATCCTTTTTTAAGGATCTATCTTCTCGTCTCACAGAGTCCACAGGTGACCGGAGGGCTGGCAGTTACCTCGGCCAACATATAAGTTTGGCTATTCAGCGGGGTAACGCAGCCAGCGTTCTGGGCACATTGCCTCATTGCAGCGGCATAGATTATATTTTTAATTTTTAGTTTTTAGTTTTTAATTTAGATTTTAAAGATTTTTTAAGAAATTGTATATTATATTATTATATGTTTTATTAGTTTGATAACTATTTTAAAAGAATTTTAAAAAGTGCGTTGAAATTTGATGACGCCATATATGTGAAGTTCATGCAACGTTTGATAAAGAGTTGCTAATTTGATTGAGTTGTCATCTTCTCTATTAATAATACTATCAAACGTTGTCACATCTATCACTTATTTTTGAGC
Source organism: Erebia aethiops (assembly GCA_923060345.2). Lineage (NCBI taxonomy): Eukaryota > Metazoa > Arthropoda > Insecta > Lepidoptera > Nymphalidae > Erebia > Erebia aethiops. The sequence goes on along the minus strand of OV281090.1, from coordinate 15,423,266 downwards.
AAACTCCAGAATAAGAAGAATTAAAATTAAAAAGAGCGTCCAACGCTGCACTGTCCGGCGCGAGGCTGCCATTCAAGCACCTCGGGATCCCAAGCCCAAATAATTCCACGCGTACAAAAATTCTTTCCAAAAAACCGACTTCCAAAGTAAAGTAATAAATATTTTTTAAAAAGTACACCTCAGTCTGTTTAGGTAGAATATTCCGCTTTAGAAAACGTTGCACTAGTAGTAGCTACGTATGTGCGGGTCTATTATAAAAATTCTATCAAAAAAACCGACTTCCAAAGCCACTGTAAATTAAAAAATAATTTTGATTACACACTATGTTGAAGTCGGGCGAGCCTGATGCGTCAACTTTGCTTATCCTTGTTATACCCGCCCGACTTCAACATAGTGGGTAGAAATAAAAATTATTTATTTCTTTACAGTGGCGTTGGAAGTCGGTTTTTTGGAAATAATTTTTATTTTTAACTTTTTAGTGTCAGGGTTGAGGATTTGGAGTCAGAATTTTTTATGGGACCACCTCGAGAGCTTTCTCTAAAGACTGATAGAAAAAAAAAATTCAAATCGGTTCAGAAACCACGGAGATATGCACCGACATACATTAAAAAAAAAATACGCGCCGAATTGAGAACCTCCTCCTTTTTTGGAAGTCGGTTAAAAATCGCGGGTCTTTAATTGGTATACCTACTCCTCAATAACATGCAATAGATCGATAGCCACCCACAACTAGCCACTTATAAATACCCTTAACCCAGCTTAGCTTACTTAGCTTATTTCAAAAGCGCAACAGATTTCAATAACCAATACATTTAGGATACTTAAAGGCTTAAAGGAAATTGTCAACTTACGCTGGGATTACGAAACAATATCGCTATTCAAATTCGGGTATTTAGTGAGTTTCTGTAAGTTTACAGTTGAGGTAACAACCATGGTAATTAGTTTGGTGCTCACACATAGTTGTTTCTTTACAGTAGCCACTCTAACTCAACGTTATTAGAGAGTCAGTGAGATGAAAAATTAGTTGTGCCTTCAAAGAAATGTTCAACAGGAAGGGTTGTGCTAATATTAATAGGTACTCAGAGCGCAAATCAGTTTGCGACTGTACTTTTATATTTGGTTTTTTTTTATCCGCTACAAGTTAGCCCTTGACTGCCATCTCACCTGATGGTAAGTGATGATGCAGTCTAAAATGGTAACGGGATAACCTGTGAGGGGTATGACAGTTATATTAAACCCTATTCGGTTTCTACACGGCATCGTACCGGAACGTTAAATTGCTTGGCGGCACGTCTTTGCCGGTAGGGTGGTAACTAGCCACGGCCGAAGCCTTCCACCAGGCCAGACCAGGGAAAATTCAGAAATTATAAATTCCCAAATTGACCCTGCCGGGAATCGAACCCGGGACAGCGTTCAACACTGCGCCACGAAGGTCGTCAAAGGTTGGATAAGAAACTAGAAAACAGTTGAGAACCATCTCGTCATCATCATCTCCACATCAACTGCTTGACGAAAGTCTCCTCAAGGATCTTTACCAAACCTCTGTGGCTACATGCCATTTGAGAAATAAAATTTGACCTGTAACTTTTTTAACAGAGAAACCTTTTTCAGTTTAAAAAGTTACAGATCAAATTCGTATTCAAAATTTTTGCTGGAATGAAGAAAAACACAACCAGTTAAAACCTTAGATTGTGGAAATCCTTGAACGAAATTCATATAATATAGACGTGCGGTTGACGAAACAACCTAGGTTCCTATCTATTCATCTTAAGAAGCGACTGAAAAGATTTTCAGGCATACCTAAATAATGTCGAATTAAATGTACCTAATTGATGCAGACAATAATAAAGTATTGTTTAAAAATGCCTGAGGTTCAAATATCGACACGATCGGATAGAATCGCAGCATGGCGTAGCCGTGGCCTCAAAAGTCGGGATTAACATTGTAATCAAACCCGCACCCGGCCGACGTCATTCCTGATTATCAACGGTTTCGACCGCGCCTCTTAATTAAATAATCACTTTGTAAGAAATTTACTATTACTGACTGTTTCGTTGGCCTATTTAGTGATAGTGACTAACTTATTTGGCTACGGGTCATGAGATTTAAGGTTCCGGGTAAGTCCCGGGTCAGGACACAAAGTCATCGAGATTTTCTGTAAAACTGGCCAAAGCTGTTTCCTCAGAGAGGACTAATAGTCCTTTGTCCTGCACCTTCAGATCCCATAGGACAAGAGAGTGAAGGAATGGAGAATGCAATTGTCGCGGTGCACCCACCTGTGCCTAGGTTTATTTATTTACATATAAAATATATTTTAAAATATTTAATCAATCAGTCAAATAAATATTATAAATGCGAAAGTTTGGATGGATGGATGTATGGATGTTTGTTACTCAATCACGCGCCAACGGCTGAACGGATCTGGCTGAAATTTAGCACAGAGATAGATTATAGTCTGGAATCGCACATAGGCTACTTTTTATCCCGGAAAATTAAAGAGTTCCCGCGGGAACCGAAAAAGCTCAATTCACGCGGACGAAGTCGCGGGTATTAGCTAGTATAAAATATATTTTAAAATCCATCTCCGTGCTAATATATATACAAATGTGAAGACACATTTTTATCCCGGAAAAGTTAGGAGTTCCCGCAGGAATCAAAAAACTTATCCGCACGGACGCAGTCACTGGCATCACCTAGTAAATAATATTTTTTTCAATACACTTGCTCGAAAAATGCACTTACAGTGGCTATAAACAGGGCTTGTAAGTTAAATTTACCGCCCTCGTGCAGTAAATATTTGCCGTCCTCGTGTAGTAAATATTTACCGCCCTCGTACAGTAAATTTGCAGTTTCTTTTAATTTTTGTAAGTCTAAACTACTAATTATGCCGCATTGGAAAGCGCTGCGTTAGCAGAACCAGTTGGACGACACAAGCGAGTCTCTGGCAGCCACTGGATCCAGGCAGCGCAGGACTAGAAGGAACCCGTGCTGGACATAGCTGTCTCTTGTAAGGCTAGAAGTCCTTACAAGAGACAGCTATGTCTAACACGGTGTGTCTACCGGTTGACGACGGCGAATACATTTTTCGATTTAGCTCACAACATGATACGACTTCACATTAAAAATAACAACCACAAAAAGGCGTTTAGATTATATACGATGTCCTTTTTCACGCTGGTCGCTACAGAATCCTATTTTACCTCTACGCTGTCAACGATACTCTTCAATTATGTATGACACCGTTAATGTATTATTTAACACGTTACCGGGTTTCGACACATTTCTTGGCAGGCACCCTGTTGAGTCCTTACAGTTAGGACGTGGTCCAAGTTTAAAGAATATGGCGGGAAAATCAGTCAGTAAAGTCACGGGTTAGTCACTACGAAGCTTTTATTTGAAAATTTTCTTTTGGCTTCTTCGATCGAAAAAAGAACCAAATATCTATAATTTTTTTAGTTTTAGTCGAGAGCGGTTGTTAAATTTCTGTGCGTTGTTTTTTATGATGTGTCCTAGCCGTACCAAATGTTATCGATGTCGCTTTTAAAATTGAAGTCTGTAGTTACTGAGATTTTGTAATTAGTGTAGTTATAAGTTAACTAATAATGTTAACTACTGTTATTTTGCTCTGAATTAAATGCGTGAGACTGATCAAAAAATCGTACCTATGCAGTTCAATAAACAATAAAATTCAGCACTCAAATCATAAGGTATACGATATTTTGAACTTCACCTCTTCCATCTTGCACCAAGGCCAATAGGTTTATATTTTTTCACAAGCGTCTCAAGTAGATTGACAGTTGGAACTGGTTGTACAGAGCCAGTTGCTGCGTTAATGTTTCTTCAATCAAGTCACGGTTTATATAATATTGTGTAACTATAGTGCCTAAGCTTTTTAACAATGTTAAATAATTTTCAGCATGCGTCCCTGCTACTATATCGATTGATTTTTTACTATCATTTTAATCAAATCAAATCAAATATTTTTTATTCAAATAAACTTTTACAAGTACTTTTGAATCGTCAAGTGAATCTACCACTGGTTCGGAATGCCATTCCTACCGAGAAGAACTAGCAAGAAACTCGGTGGTTGCTCTTTTTAAATAATTCATTTACAATTACTATATCAATGTGTACATAAGTAACCGCTGTCCCCAGCATTGCTGGAGCGATCAAATCCATGCTCCTCTATCATTTACATAATCTTCAACAGTATAATAAGCTTTTTTCAGTAGCATACTTTTAATGGATTTCTTAAATTTGTTTATTCAATTCATGTCAAAGACGGGCAGACAGAAATTCCCGCCGGTGGCACCCGTTCACGAGCATGACGCATGATCCAGCCATTGCTTCGCTCGACCATATTTGAGGGAACGTAACAACCCGCACCACACGACACCACCACAGAAATGTTTAAAGAGAGCGTGACATACTCAGTCTACCCGTATCAAATGAAATGAAATGAAATGAAAAATGAAATGAAAATATAAATTATTTTTAACTTAACTGTAAAGTTATTACATGGTTATTAACTATACTTTTTACTTATAAATGTTTACAGGTCACTAATTAATGTTTTGCTATCAACTACACTAAGCGCAGCTTGTTGTTGTAGTTGACTGCTTACCCTCTTGTCGCAATATTTTCTGTATTAACATAATATCGGTCTTTTGTTTTTGATAGTTATACGAGGTCAATTGTAAATTTTCTTATTCTAATGTTAGTAGGATTAGTTTATTTAAATAGCACATCGCAGAAGTGTTTACTTGTGAGTGAGCATGTGTGAGTGTGAGTGTGTGTGTGAAGGTATATGTAGTATGTAGGTATGTATGTGTGAATGTGTGTATAAGTGTGTGTATGTTTGCATTTGTGAGTAGTATATCTTAGTTGTTAAATGATAGTTTTTAAAAGGTTTTCAGTGTCCGTGTAATTTAGTTTGGCTAGAAATTTGGAGGTTAACGTCTTTACTTGTTTTTTATTTAGGGAATATATTTGAGTTTCTTAAATCAAAGCATCGAATTGAATACTAATATTCAAACACTAATTTATAATAAGTAACCGCTGTCCCCAGCATTGCTGGAGCGATCAAATCCATGCTCCTCTATCATTTACATAATCTTCAACAGTATAATAAGCTTTTTTCAGGAGCATACTTTTAATGGATTTCTTAAATTTATTTATTGGCAAGTCCAAAATAGGTTGTGGAACTTTGTTATAGAAAATAATGCCCATTCCCACGAGTGACCTTCTGACTTTTTTGAGGCGGAGCGATGGAGTCACGAGCTTAATTTCAACAACCCATGTGCCCTCTACTGAATTAATCACGGGTAGTCTCTAACGTTCTAAGAATGAGAAGGATTTCGGCCATAGTTCAATTAGCCAAAAAATATTCTTACATAATATATTTTTTATACCTAAGCGTATTTTAAAATAAAATCAGACAATGCAATCTATTCGATATGACGTCTCACGGTACTACATAAGGGTGACAATTATACAAAAAGTATAGGTACATATTATCAAAAAAAACTAAAGAGCATGAATTCCAACGACCTACACAAATGAAAAGGTGTTTCAGATTGCAATCAACGTTGAAATTAATAAAAGCAACACTTCCCCGCTTATCTCCATCTAGGGCATACTAGATCTGTTAATTAGGCGCTTTTCACACGCCGCAATGATATTTAATTAATATAAAGCTCGAGCTGAGTTGAGATCGCGTGCTGAGATTGCTATCTGTTTTGAGTATATTCAAGATCGAGGCTGTGCGTCCTTATATATAAACTTTAACGAAACCGTGTCAATTTTCTTACTTACTTACTACGGTTTGAGAAATAAAAGTTTATGCCTATCGATCCAAATGAACTATTTGACCTTTACTTTTACAACCATCAAGGTATGCTACAAAAGTATCTCTATCTATATAACACAATCTAAGTAAGTAAGTAGAGATCTTGTCAAAATTTTGATATTTTCATAAAACCATTTTCTAACGATCGAAACGCGTGACTTCATAAACTAATAAACAAATGTATTAAGGCAACGAATTGCTCGTTTTTTCCTTGTAAGTTGGTATCTTTGGTTATCCAGCTCTGAAAATCCCAAACAGACAAAATATGTAATTGCTAGTACAATGAAAGTGAAATAGATAATTACTTTAATAACTGTTTTTTAACACTTCCCATTGGATTTTATCAGTCTTTTGTGACGCAATGGCGCCGTCCTTACCAACAAGTCCCACTCGGGTCCCACTGATCTTTTGTTTCACGTTCATTCACAGGTTTCTCTAACGAATTAGTAGCAATAAACCGCCCCATTCATCTCGAGTAGCTTCGTTGGTGGGATGAAAAATTAGTACTTTTTTAAAGAGTATGCTGCTTCTATCTCCAAATATTGTTGAATAAAATAAAATTATATAAGCTCTTTTGTCTAAGTAAAGGCTTGTCCTTATCGGTATTGAATTTACCAATTCAATTCTTCTTTAAATACAATGTTTTTTTAATCCACTTCATGTTAGCCCTTGACTGCAATCTCACCTGATGGTAAGTGCTGATGCAGTCTAAAATGGTAGCGGGCTAACCTGTTACATGCGGGCTTGGGAGTTATTTTTACCTATACCCCTATTCTGTTCCTTAACGCAATAGCTTGGCGGCACGTCTTTGCCGGTAGGGTGGTAATTAACCATGGCCGAAGCCTCCCACCAGGCAATTAAACTCAATTCAATATTTTAGATTAAATCTAGAAACTTTTAACATTTATGCAAAGAGGTTTACCAGATTATATTTAAAATTAATTAAACAAGGGCTCAATTCTCTTTGAATATGAATAAAAAATAATAATTATAAACAGGCACTCAATGCAAGCAAGTAAAAGAAATCACAAAATATATTTAATTTAATGGCTCCCCAGTGAATTCATCTGGCCACCATGAAAGCGCGAAATCTTCCGAATGTAACACATTAATTTATTTACGTCAAGACAAGAATGAAACACAAAAATAAATATGTAACCGTTGGCCATTACGTGAAGGTACGCCTTAGAACACCTTTTAGGGGTCTTTTCGTGCCGGCGCTAGCTCCTACAAAGGCTACAAAGGGGAAAATAAGAAAAAAAGTTACGGTTTGATTAGGTCGCACAGCATAAGAGAACAGCGGTTTTGTTTAGCTTGTTGATGGTTTGGTATTAGCAGTGGTACTAAAAATGTAATGATGGGTTTGTGACACGGTGTACTGAATTATGTGCCTAGAACTGCTTGATATGCGCGTTTTCGTCCGCGTAGATTTACAGTTCGCACGCGAGTTGAATGCAGAGTAAATGTACCTATGTGTCACGATACATTACTTTTAAATATCTCAGGAAATTTTAAATCTTTCGGGATAAAAAATCTATGTCCGTACTACTTTTTACACGAAATTTTATCAAAATTGGCTTAGCGGATCGGCTGTGAAAAAGACATCGGACAATTTTTTGGTTAAACTATGCGTGACGAAACTTCATAATTCTTAATGAAACTTCGTAATCATAGAAATGTAAATATAAAAATCATTAAATTAACTTTGTGATATCTGAAATTTGAGAATGCTTACAGTGAGATTGTTACTAGCAGTTTCTAAAACGTATACTATAATTGTTGATAATAATGGAAACTTAATACTTCAATCCAAATCGCTCATGCTTATTATTTGCAACACACACGCGAGAGAGATGTCGGTTCTTTTAAGAAAATTTGGATGCGCCTGGTGCGAGATTTTTTCCTATTCACGTGGGAGGTGGGATGTAATTGCCGAAATTCCTGATTTTTGACAATCCATAGACAGGATATTGCTATTATGATGTGCCGGAGCGGTCCCGCGTCAGCAACTAAGTGGCATATTATATTTTGTAAAATATGATTCTGTTTTATAGTTAGTCAGTTCAAGTGGAAGAAAATTATGTTCTTGACAGAAACAGTTTTCAGCTCCTGAATCCTTCTCAAATCTTTTGAAAATTTTCATTATAATATAACTAGCTGATGCCCGCGGTTTCGTACGCGTGGATAAAAATTTTTTTTGGTTTCTACGGGAACTCTTACATTTTCCGATATTAAGCCTGTTATTCCAGACCATAATCTATCTCTGTGCCAAATTTCATCTAAAACCGTTCAGCCGTTCTGGCGTGATTGAGTAACAAACATCCATTCATCCATCCAAATTTTCGCATATTTTATAATATTTGTATATATTATTATGATAGAAAAACTGACAGGCTGACATAGCAACTCAAACTGGGTCGGGATCGGTATCTGAACCTCAAAATTTGAGTTTAGGTTTTCTTTATACATAGTCTTCAACCAACAAAGAATTTTAAAAAATAGGCATGATGACAGTAACAAAGAATCAATGAAATTATAAATTTATCTAATAAAATTGGATTCATAGATTATAAAAAACGTATTTTTTTTCCTATTTCGAGTAAGATTGCTATTTATTTTGATAAAATAAAACTATAAAATACAGCAATCCGTCATATTGGTTAAAACACAAATGAAGCGACAATGACGTCACAATTATTTTCGAACTTTGACAATCGCACTATTGTTTACTGCACGCTGCACAGAGTACATTGGTAAAAATAATAGTGACGTCACAAACGACGCCATGACACCGCTGAACGTTTGGGCGTGAATTTAAAAATTTAAATTTCAAATGCCAATTTCATCTACCAAACCTTATTTTTCTGCTGAAATAAGATATTTTTTTGAAATAGTAGATACTTCCGAACATAATCTGACCATTTTTCAAAATCAGTCATATCATGCCTATTCCAGTCGGTTTGGAATCGGTTGATCTACTTGAACTAGTAGTGGTACTTTAGGTTACACGTTATATTTCTTTCAAATTTGTTCCACTGAATGAATCTGTTGTCCATAATATTACCCCTAAACCAAAGTATGTACTTGCTAACTATCAATCCTAAAGTATGAATGACCTAATCCAGTTTATCTTCTTTCCAACTTTTCCACCCAGCAATAAACAGTCCAATTTATTGACACCCCATACAATGAATAGCAGTAGACAATCGCGGACGGAAAAAAAAATTACACGACATAATATTGGGCGGATCATTCCGACATATTTGTATAATGGCCCGCAACAAACGAATTCTAATACAGTACATAATTTACTTTGATTGTGTATTCAGTGTCGGCGTGAAGACTCTGTGGGACTCACACGTTGATAATGAAAACGCTGATGTTTTAATATTCTTTCTTGCATCCCTTTCCAACATTACAAGATTAACAGAGATGGGCGTAGGGACTGAGTCCTTCTTTTATCTCTCCACGTTATGTCTTCATTCGTGACGGTCATCTGATTATGGTGAAGGAATTTGTAATACTTATTATAATGTTGAGTGGTGAATGGGAATATGTTATGGGATTATTGAATACTTTTGCCACATTCATTTTAGTAATGCGTCTACTCTAACTTAGAATAGATGGAAGATAATTAGAGGTACAAGATGTACACAAGTGCGATGCAATAGTGGCTTTTCATCGCTTTCTCCATAAATAAAAAGCTCTTACTAGAAAATTTTGTCGCAGTTTCTAGTTTATCTAGTCTAGAAATTGCTGATTTGACTTCTGCAAGTTGCTAGTGTACGCTCGGCCTTGCATTATCTATAGCATTGAATAATAATTTCGCATGTTATTTCATGTCAAAGATTTATTTATAGACTAGCTGATGCCCGCGACTTCGTCCGCGTGGATTGAGGTTTTTTGGTTTCCGCAGGAACTCTTTAATTTTCCGTGATAGCAACCTATGTGTTATTCCAGACTATAATCTATGTTTGTGCCAAATCCAGATGTGTTCCGGCGTGATTGAGTAACAAACATCCATCCATCCATCCATCATTCCTAGCTTTCGAATCGAATAATATCAATATAGATAACACACACCCGCTAAGACATATGATATTTAAATTGTCTATTAATGCGTTGACCATTAAGGTAAAATCAACTGCTAAACAAAGGAATGGGGCTTAATAAAAAAAAGTTCGCATCCCTCGATCCCGCCCAGCACTATATATTATACTATTAATAACAGGCTTACACTATTCTCGCCGCAAAATCCGTCGTATTTGTCGCCTAATTTGTAAAAATGGCTCCCATCCCTTTATACATTTACGAAAATGAGTAAGCGATTATGGCGCACGGCGGGTCCCAGAGATTAATTATTGTACACGAATTATTATTTTGTATATGGTATGGAGACTTTTTTGGATTATTCAGGGTTCCGCATTCAAAGCGTCTAGTCACTGAATAGAACTTTACTGAGAAGTAAGTTGAAGATACTGTAAATTCGATAAAATGACATATTTTATTTTTACCCTGGGTCTGCAATCTATACTTAATGTTAAAAAAGCGAAAGTTTGGATGGATGGATGGGTGGATGGATGTATGGATGGATGGACGTATGGATGGATGGATTGATGTTAGTTACTCAATCACGCCAGAACGGCTAAATGGATCTAGGTGAAATTTTTCACAAAGATAGATTAAAGTCTGGAATAACACATAGGCTACTTTATATTCCGGAAAATTAAAGAGTTCCCGCGTGAACCGAAAAACCTCAATCCACGCGGACGAAGTCGAAGGCATCAGCAAGTCTTTCAAAAGTGATGGCGCGTAAACATTAAGGTCGGTTTGACCGTATCCGACTGCAGTATCGGTCACCGACTAAAGTAAGCTTTAATTCGGTTAGCCGCATTCGATTGTACCCCGTTTGCGGTGAGCAGTTATAAGGTGTCATGGTTTTATCTGACTTGTGAAAACTTGTTATTGGCCATAAATCTAATACGGCCGAAGCATTCGGTCACCAAACTAAAGCAATGCCATGTCTCGATGCAGTCTGAGCAATTACTTTGAGTTTGATAATAGTCGTTGATCCGGATATACCTAGCCTAATATATAAATAAATAGCCTAGACCGGTTTTTGATAGGCAACCTATTTTAGGCGTATTTATCTATTATTAAATAAAATAAAAAGTAGGTTTCATCTATCAAACAGATCGGCGAATGTCGTGCAGTATATCCGGATCTATGACCCATGATACGTTAGTACTATTATATTATTCTGTGCCCATGACTGCAAAATTGAATACGGAACCATCATCAACAAATTCCATTTCACGTTTAGTGGTTAGAGACCTACCTAATATTAGAGCAAGCCGTCCAGGCAGCCTCTACCTGGTGTGTGGGGGGTGTAATGATTTGTTGAATTAGTTGTTAACAAATTTTTCATAGTTCCCTAGCATAAAAGCGTTGGGAGATGAGTTATAGCCGACTTAATTACTTTTGGATTTGTCGGTCAAGATTTTGATTGAATCGACTTATTTATTTATTTTTAATAGGCTAATGGATTAATGTTGTTGGTTTGAGCATTCATTTTTTTCTCGGTATCATTTCATGCTCCTGTTCTGTCTTTGTCATAGTCCCTAAGCTGATATCAATATCGCTTTTTCTTTATATTGGTTATGGAAGAAACAATTTTTTTGGCCAGTAATGAATTGCTACCCAAAACATTTTCTTTTTCTTTACCAGTGTTAATTGATAAGTTAAACCTTAGCGAACCAAAAGGGTGGGAAAAACTCTGCAGTCTGTTTAGGTAGAATATTGCGCATTAGAAATCTTTGCACTAGTAGTAGCTACGTATGTGAGGCTCTATTATAAAAATTCTTTCCAAAAAACCGATACCCAACAGCATCAGAGTTGAGGGGTTGGGACTTGGGTTTAAGTATGAAGTCGTTGCTTGACACCTACAATATGAGTTCACCATAAAAAAATCCTAAATTGCTATTTTTAAGGAGTTCTGTACCCTGCAGCATCAGGGTTGAGGAGTTGGGACTCAGAGTTGAATCGTATACACGTGACTTGATACCTACTACATGAATTCACCATCAAAATTTCCTAACTCCCTAGTTTTGAGGATTTCATGACCTACAGCGTCTTGAGGATTTGGAGTCAGAATTTTTTATGGGTTCACCTCGGGAGCTTCCTCTAACCACTGAAAAAAAAATTCACATCGGTTTAGAAACCAAGGAGATATGCGGTAACATACATTAACAAAAAAAATACGCGCCGAATTGAAAACCTCCTCCTTTTTTGGAAGTCGGTTAAAAAAGTGAGAATTTTTTGCTCCTAAGTGTGTTTGCACTTGGTTTACAGTTTACACTCTTGCTGTAGTGAATTTCCGCCATAGAATTACCAGTAAGAGTAACGTATTGGTACTATGCAGTTTCGTGTAATCGTATTTTGTCAGATGTCGAAATAAAAAGTACCTACCTGCGGGAGTCAAAATTTGTATGGGAAGGATAGCTACTAGGTATTACTAGCGTAAGTTTCAAAGAACATAGGTAGGTGGAAGTATTTGTATTGATAAAAAACTTTAAACTTGAAGTAAAAGGAAGAGTTAGTGAAATGGTGCATCGATTTTTGTGTAACAATACATAAAGTACGGGATAGTTAATCCTTTGTTTTGCAAATATCGTTACAATTTTCAAAGATTTTTACGTTATCGGTACCTCGCACAAAGGTGTTTCTCAGAATCATTATCAGTAAAGTCATATGTTGGACAAAACTAAGCGTATTTCTGACATTTGTCCTGGTAATCCGTGTACAGTGGGTAGTTTTTAAGCAAAAAGCTTTTAAAGGAAAATGATCTTTAAGACTTCAGATTTAACATTGAAATTAGATGTTATATTTGTTGTCGCTTGTACTTGAGCAAGTGCTAAAGTGAAAATTGTTGGTTAAAAATTGTGAAGCCTTTACAAAGGACGGTAACCCAAGTTATAAAAATTTATAGCCCTTTAGCGGTGCGTGCCATAAAAAAGTAACTGTAACTACTGCTTCGATCTTTACTAATTGTGGATGACTTCGAGCACCGGGAAGTACATTTATGACGTTTTCGAGAAAGTACCTGAGTAGGTATCTAGTAGATTTTTGTGTGCTTACCAGTGCATCTAGCGCATGCCTATTATAATAAATAAGTGTCTGTAAGTATGACAAGATTTCAGTCCAACCATCGGTTTGGGCTGTGCGTTGATAAATCAGTCAGCTTGTTCATTATTCGTACGTTCTTTCACATCGCTAGGTACTTTTAACGATATGAAAGTGACTGAAAGTGACCTCTTGACGTGAAAGTGACTCTTTAAAGTTGGCTATATTTTATTCCAGACTATAATCTATCTCTGTGCCAAATTTCATCCAGATCCATTCAGCCGTTCTGGCGTGATTGAATAACAAACATCAATCCATCCTTCCAAACTTTCGCATTTATAATATTAGGTACTAGATGATTCCCGCGATTTCGCCCGCGTGGATTAAGATTTTTGATTCCCGCGGGAACTCTTTAATTTTCCGGGATACCATCTACCCCTGTACCAAATTTCAGCAAAATCGGTTGAAATGATGGGCCGGGAAAGCGTAGCAGACAGACAGACAGACAGAAACACTTTGGCATTTATAATATTAGTATGGATATATATAGTATGGATAAGTATGGATTAGTATGGATGGTATGGATTTTTGATGCTATTCGGTTTCTACTGAACCATACTAACCTAATAAATCGTGTCTAGAGCTAGGCCTGTACCTACGTGTGCTGTATATGGTAGTTAATTGTCCAAAATACAGCAATTCTAGATAAGTATTTACTTAGCCATGTGCAGCCTTCAGACACCTATCACTGCATCTTCAGTGGTAACATTTAAGGGTTGTATTTACCGACCTATTGTTTCCCATTTTAAAAAGCCAAATATAATCGTTGCTGGTCTCTTTCAATAGCGTTCACCTAATTTGCTATTGTTTGTGTTAACACAAAGACGCCGGCGTTCCGAATTTGTGTAAACAATTAAATAACTATTTTGTAAGTCGGCAAACAAGAGTTTTCTTATCAGATAACGTGTGTGCCTCAATGAGTTTCTTTTCCGGTTACTTTTGTATCGCGAAATGTTAAGGCTGCGACTTGCAAGTAGGTAATTGGTACTACGGATAACATTATGAAACTTTCTTGAATTTTGTTAATAGGTTTCTTCTGAGTACCTATATATGATACCTACCTCACATGAATGCAAGATTGAAATGCAAGTAGGCACCTACTTCGGATAACATTGTGTAACTTTCGTGAATTTCGTTAATGGTTTTCTTTAGACTGTAAAGACTAGGTATATTGTGCCTACTTCACATCAGTGCAAGATATTATCATTGTAAATGTACTTCCAGTTAGTTAGAATTACTGTATTATCTTGTGTAACCACAGATAAAGCAGTGCTAGTCCAGTGGTTAAGACTCCCGAGCTCCTGTGCAAGGTCACGGGTTCGATCTCCGGGCACGCAACTCCAACTTTTCAAAGTTTCAAAGTAGGTATCGCTTGCTTCGGACGGTGAAGGAAAACATCGTGAGTAAACCTTCATACCCCACAGTTCTTCATAATGTTCTCGAAGGTGTGTGAAGTCTGAAAATCCGTACTTGACCAGCGTGGTGGACTCCATAGTCCATTCCAAGAGGAGACTCGTCCTCAATAGTGAACCGGAAATGTTTTGATAAGAGAGAGAGACTGACAGCTAATAGAAGTAGAAAATCTTCGATCCCATGTCGAAAGATCTTAAGAGCAAGGAACTCAATTATTTTAAAAATTGCTCTATTATAGTTTGTGGGTAAGCTCAATCGATTAAGGTTATTGTTTAATTAATTGATATATAATACAGGTAATAGAGTTTTTGATTCTTAACAATTAAGGTACAGAAATTTTCTTTAATTATAGATAGATAAGTAGGTAATTTTTGTAATTTTAAAACTAAATAATATGTGTTACCGACGACTTCATCCGATCCGATACCGAGGAACCATCGATGTATATGTAGGTTTGATGGGCCATTTCATAGAAAAAAATTGAGCATCCAACCTTTAGAGCACGCTCCTAACCTGTATAGCCCTGTCCTTGTCCCCGCCATAGCGCTGTCCCGCTTTTCAGACTAGATGGCGTTAGTAAAATAGGTCCATATTCTTTGTTTGACAGGGCCCGTCTACGTAAATTGAGGTCATTGGGAGGAACTCCATATTTTTTCGGGATAAAAAGCCTATATGCCACTCATTAGGTCGCCAAAAATTACGTCGATCCGTTTCTCTGTCATCTGATACAAATCGACGATAAAACAATATTTCGCATTTAAAATATTAAGGATACGGATTGTTGACGATATTCGAAATAAATCCTACTCATAAAAATAACATGCTGTACACACAAATAAATTGGACACCAATAAAATCAGTGAACGTGTTTACAACTTCACAGAGTGCATACAAAACCCGGGGTGTCTTTATGACGTCACATTCCACACTTCTGTGTATCTCTTCATTATAACTTTAGCAGGTCTATAGATATCTCCTAGCAGTGTACCTACTTTCAGAATTACTGTGATAATTAAGGTAAGGGTAGGTAAGGGGTATTAACCCGCTGGATTTAGATACTTTGATTTGATTGGTAAATTTTTGATAAGATTTTATGGAGTGCCGCCATTAAAAAAAAAACTAACGATTACGTAAAAATGTTAGTGCATAAAATAAAATAATAATAAAATGTATATTGAAAGGAGCACCTAGGTGCTCCTTTCAATATACATTTTATTAAAATTATTTAAAAATTTATTAAAATTATTTAAAAATTTATTAAAATTATTTAAAAAGACAAATAAAATCTATAACTTTATTTCTTACTAAAATTAAAAAGGTGTCAATTCATGAAGCGTACAGTGTGAGAAAAAAGTGAAAAAAACAGAAAAGAGGCGAAATATGAATCTTTATAAGCAAATAAGTGATACTCACAATCGATTTACTAGAAACCGCCTTATATAAGCTTGTAACAGCGTCATATCGTGTACTGTGCGCATTTATAACATGGTTAAAGAGTTTCCAGATTTGCCATTACATAAATTTGAAGTCTGTGTTAAACAGCATATTTGTTAAGTCGAGGTTATTACACTATTTTTTTGAATGACAAAGTTGCATGGAAGCAACCGGCCTCGCATCCAGCGACCCACAAGTCAGTGTAATACTTGTAACGTAATGTATGTGTTGTATTGTTTACTTTTTATATAACCATTTTCTTTTTTAAGAAAAGAGCAACTGCTGAGTTTCTTGCCGGCTCTATAAATCATTTAGCATTTGATGAAAGAATTCCGTCATCATGATATAAATTTTCTTTGCTTGGAGTATAACTTAGGTTAGATATTAATTTAAACACATGAACATTAAAATGAAACAAGTGAAAACGAAATTCGGGAGCTGGAAGAGAACTTCTGATATTGGCATTGCTAGTCAAAAAATAAATCAGAAGCTCAGGCTTGTTCTGGTGGAATTTCTGAAAAGAAAAATCTCTTTGAGTAATATCTCATTGAATAGGTATCATAAAATCATTATGAAGTTTTCTGGACAGTTTTCTTTAAAAAAAAAGGCTACTGTAGGTATATGAAAGGATGTCCGAAAAACTTTTTGGCAAAAAGCAAGAATACGTAACCTTATTTTATGCGTCTTCTGACACGCACTTGATGAGTTATTTATGAATAGATACCACCACAGGTACAGGCCTCCACTATCATAGGAGAATGAGGAAATTAGAGCTTAGACCCACCACGCTGCTCCAATGCAGGTTGGTGGGCTTTAAACGACTATTATCATGTTAGTGATAATAACCGGGACCGATGGCTTAACGTGCTCTCCGAGGCACGGGGGTGAAGCACCGCCAACTTCCTAACTCCGGGCTAGTAGATACTGAGAATTTCTAGTCCGAAAAACCCAATATTCAATTATGGCCCGACCCGGGACTCGAACCCGGGATCTCATGAATACACATGCCAACCACTAGACCAACGAGGCAGTTATTATATAGGTATGTTAATAGATACATGATGAGTTATTTATGTACCTATAATATTTTAATAATTTATCTGCACGATTGTACCGCTGTATGAAATACCGACTCATTTTGACAAAAGTGGCGCCGGCTCCCACAGCTACATTTCGATACATTTCATCAATGGCAGCCATGTCGGGCGTTATGTTTTTTTTCTCCACCGAAAAGCCGGAGATTCACACGCTTCGAACTGAGCCGATGTCGCTCTTTGTATTAGGGCATTTTAGTTAAACGTACCTACTCTGTAATCGGTTATTATTGAATCTTCGATTGATGTTTTGATAACTCCTCGCCGCTCACTATTGTTCGTTTAAAGTGATCTGATGATAATATTGATACGATCAAAAAATAATAGGAATGATTCGCAATTTTTTTCACGTCTTTTCGGAATGCCAAACGTGTCTTTTATGGTTTTGGTGTGATAGTGGTGATATTCTTTTGTCTTGACAAACATTTTTATGATTTCTTCGTATTTTTCTTTTGAAGTCGGTATCGGTTTTATAGGTCACTGCAGTACGTTAACCTTCAAAGTTCAAAAGATAATTTTGTAATCAAAAAGAATATACTTCTCTAATTTAAAAATAATGCCATACTTGTGAAGATAAGCTATTATTGAAAAAGCTTTCATAGAGCTTAAATAAAGCTCAATTAAAGAAACAGTAAGAAAAAATTACATGTATTTTAGCTACATGCTTTTCAAATCAAAAACATGCAAAATCAAAAAGTTTGAATAAAAAAATGTTTAAGATGGTGACAGTCGTAAAATTTTGGTGTCAATTAGGAATCTTTTATATTTATTTATAATCTGTAAAATTTTATAGCACTAAATGACTAAACAAGGTTATCGCAAAGTTGTTGTACCTATAACATAATATATTTTATCTTTTTGCGGCTAATTTCGTATTAAAAGCCTACCTAATTCTGTTTTGGTGGAGATAAAAAGGAATTTATGCTAATTCTTACTTTATAGTTTACGGTCTCTGTTTAATGAAGTTAGCCAATCGGAAATACCGCAAATGGTAGTTTTGCGGTTAGGTAACTTTGTTAAAAGGGTTAATACGTCAGCACTGCGGTGTCAAATAAAAAAGATTAATAATTGTGACTCACTTAATTGTGTGTGGTATTTTTATACCACAAATAGGATAGTCGGAGAATTCCACGGTACCACGAAAACCAAATTCACGAACGTTGCTACAAGCTGGCGTTACTCTGTGGAAGTCCAAGTGCATGATAAGTCACGCATAATAATTCTTTATGAATCCGCTAAAACAGACAAAGTATGGTACAATCTACTATAATATTATGTAAGTTGACCCAAAATGGCGGTCGTCTGCGCAGGTATATTGTACTATAGAGCCGAGCGGAAATTGCGCGGGGAGCGAGGGCTGTGGTAACGCGGGGCCCCTCGCGGCGCACCTCATACCGCACTTCGTTTGACACCCGAAATGTGTTTCTGCGCATAGTTCAACTTACGCCGCGGCTATTATAAGTATGGTGTAGCGACATGCACCGCCCGCCCGCCCGCTAAACATGCAATCTCCCTTTGAGAGCGCTTGTTTGTTTGCTTGCTTTTTCTGCATTTTCTTTACAAAGCTTACACTGTCAGGTTGACCCAATATGAAGAATCTCTTCAACGGCAAAGAGCAAATCAATCACGATAGGCTTTAAAACAGCTTAATAAGGTGTACCTTTAACGTTTAAGGTATACCTACTGCATAAGTTAAGCCCACCCATGGAAAGCTTTGCATGGGTGAGTCGGGTCAACCAGTTATGAAATAAGAACGCGAGGAAAGGCCCCGATGACTGCTAGCATTTCTTACGTATTCGCTATTTGAGTAAGCGACAAGCTATAATAACAACACAGCATCACATTATGTTCATAAACGTCGGGTTACACACCTGAAAGGTTCATATCACCGGAGGGTATGGCGAGGTGTGAGAGCAAAGGCTTAATGTAGGGTAGCCAGGCATATTTTGACTAGGTTTTGGTTGACGACCTCCGTGGCGCAGTGTTGAGTGCTATTGTTGTAACGTGCGGAGGTCCCGGGTTCGATCCCCGGCAGGGTCAATTTGGGAAACGATAATTTATAAATTTTCCCTAGTCTGGCCTGGTGGGAGACTTCAGCCGTGGCTAGTTACCACCTTACCGGCAAATACGTGCCGCCAAGCGATTTAGCATTCCGGTACGATGCCGTGTAGAAACAGATTAGGGGTATGGGTTTAATATAACTGCTAATGCCCCTATAACAGGCTATCCCGCTACCATTTTGGTCTGCATCATCACTTACAATCAGGTGAGATCGCAGTCAAGGGCTAACTTGTATTGGATAAAAAAGAGGTAAGTTTAACTTTGACAAACTTGTCGTGCGTGTGGTGAAATAAGGTAATTTTTCTTCCTGTTCTTCTGTGAAGGAATGGTATTCCGTGTTACTGAACCTTTTTTGCCTCGACTTTGAAAGACTGCCTCGTTGGTCTAGCGGTTAGCATAGTCGACTGCGGATCACGAGATCCTGGGTTCGATTCCCGGTCGGGCATAAAAATTGTTAGGTATCGGGTTTTTCAATTAAGAAATTCTCAGTGCCAGCCCGGAGTTGGAATTTGGCGGTGTGTCACCCCCGTGCCTCGGAGAGCACGTTAAGCAGTCGGTCCCGGTTATTATCACTAACATGATAATAGTCGTTAAAGCCCGCCAACCCGCATTGAAGCAGCGTGGTGGGTCTAAGCTCTAATTCCCTCTCTCCTATGAGAGTGGAGGCCTGTGCCCAGCAGTGGGACGTTAATAGGCTGTAGTGGTAGTGGTGGAACCTTTTTTGGTAGAGTAGAAAGTCTCTGTCTACTCCACAGCATGGTAACTCTACCACGGGGAGGGATGGGAGGCAACTTTGAAGTAATTGATCCGTCAAGCCCGCGGCGGACCTCACGCTATGAAGTACGAACTAAGGGCGGAAACACACTACGGACAAGGCAGCGGCGTGCACAGGGTTTGAAGCGAGGGTAAGCATTGGTTAGTTAGATCACATATTGACTGATTGTTGTGATAAAAAGAAGAAAAAATGGGCGTTGACGTATTTCCACTTGGGTAAGCAGTGCTTTTATGCCTCTATGAACTGCACGCCACTGGGACAAGGCCAGGACAAAAGATCCGCGCGGAACGCCATTTCCACGGGAACCACGCTTCGTCCTGTTGCAGTAGTCTGGGCAGCTCAATATAAATATGTGCGTGCAGTCATGTCTATCAGACAAATTAATTATTTTGGCCCATAGTGTGTTTTTGCACTAACGCGCTATTTTGTGGTGTTTCGCGGATGTGAGCAAGATGTTATGTTAAATTGTTTTGCGAGAAAATGGGAGGTTGCACGTTGCACCTTTCTTCAGACATATCTCATTATTATTTATAGTTTTGAGGCTTGTTTTTTAAAAACATGACTCTACCTTTTATGTACTTATTAGTAGTATAGTAGGCATCTAGCTAAAGTTAGATTCGTTGTTGATTGCTCAATAGAGAAGTTAGTTGCTTATTTAAAATTATGTCCTCCTGGTCGAATTTTGCCCACATCGGTTAATCTCCAAAGAGATATAACAACTACGCAGGAGATATTATAAGCACACTCAGTATTCCCTTACTCCCTATAATCTAGGGCTCGACTTACTATCTAGGGCCTAGAAAGTAAGTCGCCTCAGCTTCGCCCGACTTGAACTTTGAGAATCCTTGCACTTACCTTGGGCACCTAGTACACATGGCATGCAGCCATTTATTTACCTTTTACTTACTCTGCATTATACGCTTTGGAAATAGTGTTCACAAAGTTAAAGAAGCAGTCTTTATAGTCTTATAATAAGTTACAACATTGTTCACGAAAAGTTGCCCATTTTCTTTAATTTACGATTCCAAACGCGGTAGACTAATAACCCTAGTAAAAGAACGACAGTAAAACATATTAATATAATTAACACATGCCACCTAAGTCGATTTATGCGGGTCGACTTTTATGTTCATTATCAGCGTAAAAAGTTGCTTCGGACACCTTTATTAGACAAACAGAGAAATATTTTGTTAATAAATTACAACATTAGTATTGGATTGTTGTCTAGATTGAACGCGTGGAACACACGTCTCGTAAAACGAACTCTTTAAAGACGTATCTACACTGTATGAGTGTATGACAACGATTTTATACTGACTAATGCGAAATCGTCTCCGTTTATTTATTTGTTGACACAGTCCATACTTGCAACGAATTTAGACGAAATTTGATACAGAAATAGTTTAGGTCCCAGAGAAGGACATAAAGCTATCGCGGAAACCCTTTACCCCGGAAAATTAAAGTTTCCAGGGGATTTTAAAACAAACATTTCTACGACTAAAAATTCGTAGGCATCTCCTATTTTTGAATAAATTAAAAATATATACTCACCATCCCATTAGACGTATTCAGGTTCTAACTTATCATCAATATCAATCATTACAAGGACGAATGCACCTTCTTACGACCTTGAACAAGCACTATGTTTAACTTAGATTGATGTCTAGGCAATTAGCGAAGTCTATAAAACTAGTTTTTTATGATCGTACAGCAAAAAGTAGTTCAATATTAATCGCCTTTTTAATTTCATACGTTAGGTTACTACGTTAGTTTTGTTGGGGTCCCTAGATTGCTTGGATACAGCTCATCAATAGCTTAGCTTTAACACGCTTGTGGGTGCATTATATTATAGGTAAAAATATGACTTGTGAGAATAGAGATGGATTAAAAAAACGATGTAAAAATACCATTTTGACACAGTTACAATTATACTATTGTGTAAATTGTGTAAAGCTAGTATGTATCTTATTTGGAAGGACGTGGGAGTGGTATTATGTGATAAATGGAATGTGGTCACGACCCTCAAAAATGTGGAATACGAAGCAGAGAGAGAATATGTACCTAATACGATTTTTAGCAGAATTAATAATAATATTATGTAGTTCAGAGGAATCATGTTCTGTTGCATTATACTATCCTCTTCTGGTACACACTTTTTTTTTTAGAAATAGTATTTAGAAATAGCTCAAAAATAGATTTTTACATCAGAGAAATAGTGGCAGTGCGTTGGCGGCTTTTGAAAAGAAATTGAGAAGTGAATACGACAAAATAGGACGGGTGTTAAAAGTCGGTTTTAATGAATTGAAATTAAATGAGAACATCGTATTATAATATCAAATGTCTTTGAAGAACACTGAACAACTCCTTTTAATAGAGTCGATGGAATACACAAAAACAGAGTTTCTTAGGTGTTCTAGGGACATCAAGTTTTGACATTATGCCGCCAAGAACTACCTACATCAGCGTCTAACAGAATTGTATCAAAATGTACGGACGGCTTGTTCGTGTGGATTTAATAATTTCTTAATAAAAACCGACCGTAATCTTGTGTCATTTTGTCATAAGTGACAGTTTAGCTTAATATGAGCAATAAAACAAAAGAGTCATTAATTATTTAGCTTTGTTTATGTCCTGGGCTGAGCAGTGTTGTTGGTAAACTTAGTTGGTAAAAGATGGCAATTGAAAATTATAAAACGAAATCACGTCTCTTTAGGTTTATATTCTATAACGCCTTAGTTTTTTCCTACACTTTAACACTTGTTATAATTGATGACGCATATTTAATTACATACAGATTGCAGTTGAACGCAATCGAATAGGTAAAAATCTCCCACTAGGCCCGCTGAGTACAATAGTATAATTTACAAATCCCCAGAATTATCGGGACTTGTCAATTCTGACACCAGTCGCCAGCAATTAAAGCCACTGAAATCGAGTCTCTTTTTTCAACCCAACACTTTTTGCGGCCCCCAATGACTAAGCCGCTATATTAAAACGCTATTAGTATAGATGGACTCACGATATATCATTTTTGGGCGGTGATTTTATCGCTCCTAAATGCGGACAGGAATTCCGATGTCTCAATTTTTTTATGCGGTTTTTGCGCGGCCAAAAACAATGTTCGGGCTGCCATTAACAGGTCAGGCGGCTGCGTTGCGCTCTGTTCACACTTGTAATTTAGTTTTTTTTATTGAACAAGTGTTTTCACTTTTGATATTATACTCAGGGAAAAACCCATACCACAGGTAGAGTTGTCTTTTTTGCAATCCAGCGATACTTCCCAGGCACGGTAGAGAATTCACTGTTGCCTATGGATTGGTACTTACCTATTGGTGCCCATGATAGAGATTTATCATGGGCACACAAAATATATGTATGTATGTATGTATGTATGTATATACAAGTATGCATATACTTTATTTTACACCACAAAACACAAAAGATACAAGATACAAGGAAACTTAAACATTTTTCTCAATTAATAAAGTTTTCTCTCCTCCGTGTGAACATATCTTTAGTACAAAATGGATTCGCCAGAGATGTCTGATGATTGTTTATGTGCGAATCGCTTCGGACGTCGGCCGTGGAATAGACCTCCGTGC
Organism: Erebia aethiops; assembly: GCA_923060345.2. Classification (NCBI taxonomy): domain Eukaryota; kingdom Metazoa; phylum Arthropoda; class Insecta; order Lepidoptera; family Nymphalidae; genus Erebia; species Erebia aethiops. Next base: position 15,399,857 of record OV281090.1, on the reverse strand, counting down.
TTTGCTGGGTGCCTGGTAGGTGGCTTGCGGTCTGTGGCAAATTTGTGGCATTGTTTCATTCTAATAATTACTCCAAAGTATTCAAAATGTATGAATCAGATCAGATTTTGATTACCTTTCCTAGAAACTACTAGAACTGCGATCGTACAATATGTTTTATTTTAGTACCTATTCACGTATGTGTAGGTGACTACCTCCTTAGCGTACCTTGTTGTTAGCGCTACATGGTCTTTTAAGTGGTCACGGGTTGGATCCCCGGGAGGGGCAAATTGGGAATTCATAATTACAATCTCTGATCTGGATTACTAGCTACAGGCTAGTTTAATAGGATAGCTAGGCTGATTTAGTGTTCTACCTTAATTCAAATCATTTATTTAACAATTGAATATAATTAAAATTATTAAAAAATACGACTGCACTGCCGTAGTCCGTATTAAATTACCTTTGGAATCTTATTCACATTTTTATTAAATTATATTTTTTTGTGAATCACTGGATATTGAACTATAGGTAGTGCTATATATTTTAGGAATCTACTCATCATTTTCTAGATGATGATTATATAGTTAATCTTATTTTCGAATAATTTTTTTTAACTTTAGTCTTTAATGCGGGACCATGGTCACCCCATCAATTTTTTTAAATTTTACTAGCCTATATCACCCAGAATAAGCTAGGGATTGTAACGATATCTCATTTATCAAAATCGGTTTAGGCGTATAGAAGTTATGGTGGAATATACAAACTCACATACATACATACATACATGAACCCTGAAAACAATATACTCTTTTTTTCAGGCAGTCGTTTAATAAAGACAACATTTGTGGTCCATTTTAGTGTCAGTAACCTTATCATTACTTTCAGGTGGGAACGCAATGAAGGGCTTCCTAGTATAGTAGAATCAAAAAGTTTTTATCTTATCTTATACTATAAACACACGAGTATAAATGTGAAAGTTTGGATGGATGGATGTATGGATGTATGGATGTATGGATGGATGTATGGATGTTTGTTACTCAATCACGCGCCAACGGCTAAACGGATCTGGCTGAAATTTGGCACAGAGATAGATTATAGCCTGGAAGAGCACATACGCTTCTTTTTAACCCGGAAAATTAAAGAGTTCCCGCGGGAACCAAAAAACCTCAAACCACGCAGACGAAGTCGCGGGCATTCGCTAGCACTGTTAATATAATATTTTAAGGGCCAAGTAACGTCAGTATAAATTCATATAGATAAGTTAATGAGATAAATTAGTCAGCTTATACCCAGCTCAACTAGTTTTAAGCTCTTCTCAGACCAGGGTGCGTTTGAAACCCGCGTAGTGTTAATTGTAATTCAAGATGCCGTAATTTTTACTATCACTATCATTTCCGCGTTAAGCTTCTTTTAATTGACATTTTAAGGTTCAAAATATGTAGGTTAGTTTATATATGTCACCGTAAGATTGCAGAAACCGTTAGATTGTAATTTAACAAGCGAAATTGTAAACTGTCGACAGATTGTGAACCGTTCAATGTTCTGAGTGTGAATTTTTGAAATATTCATTGTATTACGTTTTCTTGTCTCTTTCTTGTAGGTTAGGTTAGGGCTCGACATAAATAATCAGGTAGTGCCCGGCCGCAGGCCAGGGCACTTAGGTTTTATCAGGTTAATATACTTATCAGATTACAATCTACCAAAAAATAATGAGTTAAATTGTAATCTGTCGACAGTTTACAATTTCGCTAGTTTGATTACAATCAAACGGTTTTTGCAATCTTACAGTGACATATACATATAAAGATCATTGGTTACATAACTTTGAATAAAATAAGGCCTTTGACTTCGAATAGGTATAATTTCTTGAACACGGGACCACCAAGATAGAATTGGGTCAATGATAATAATCGAAAATATCATTGAATTACCTGTTGCTATATGTTATTGCAACAAGGCCGTAACACTTTCACGTGATACATAAGTAGGCATAAATCTCGTAAAGAAATACATAAATCGTTTATTGATTTAATACAGAAGTCATATTAACCAGTTTCCAGCCTTCTGGGCCGCCTGGTTGTTATTAAGCAACAGTTAACTTCCCGACGGCATTATAAAGACGAACATCTTAATATATTTTTATTACTGACTAGCTGATGCCCGCGACTTCGTCCGCGTGGTTCAAGTTTCTTTGATTCCCGCGGGAATTAATTAATTTTCCGGGATAAAAAGTAGCCTTTGTCACTCTCCAGGTCCTCAACTATACCCATGCCAAAAATCACGTCGATCCGTAGCTCCGTTGCGGCGTGATTGAAGGACAAACCAACAAACAAACTGACTTTCTCATTTATAATATTAGTATGATGATGAAGGCGAGGAATTGAAATAAATTGAAATGGCTGCGTTTTGGGAAAATGCAACTTATTTCTAGGGCAGGTGGTAATCTGGACAATTGTTTTTGCTCTTCACATCTTTCGTTTACCTATTTGCAATGCTGCCTAGCTATGCTAACCTATCTAAGTTAAAGAAGTAAGAGATAAGGTAAAATGAGCTGGTTGTACCAGTTCGTAAAATAAACAGATGACTACTTACAATTTGTTTAGAAATTAAATAATTTTTTATACCAAATTCCGTTCTAGAACAGATGGACCGTGAACGCGTAACAGGCAGTCTCTTACGCATTTAAATATATTATTAATATAGATTTCTTTATTTATTTTATGCCCAGTGACAATTTTAATAACTATACCATTTTACGATTGCATGAGTACAGTAGTAATGATTATATTATAGGGGACGGAAGGCTTCGAGCCGGACGCTCTGGGAGGCGACCACACGCCTTGGACGCACCTATATCTGTAAACATAATAAAAACCTTATATTTACGTTCACTCCGAACAATAAAGATGCAAGTACTGTAAAAATATCCGTTGCCCGATTTTCCCATTTCCCATCAACCAGAAATAAACTCTAATTGTTGTGTATTGCAGTAGATTTTTCTGTAAATTTATAGTTAGCATATAGGTCGTTTTATTTGAAGGTTTGTGGAACTTATTTGTAAAGTTGCGTATTGTCTTAGAAGGATATTTGCGTTTCGTAAGAGATAAGGTGAAGGCTGTGTTATGATTCATTTGACGGGTTTTCTTGTTTATTTTTAGCAGTAGGCTGTTTGTTGTATTTCTTGGTAGTTTGCGAGTTGGAGGGTGGTAAATGGTAATTGAGCTTGTTTACGGTGATGTGACGAGGTAAATAGCGAATTGAAGAAGGAAAATAAATAAATATTAGTTATAAACAACCTGTTTGCAATATTTTAGTACCTAATGCCATTTATTAGGGTACGTTGCAACTAAAAAAAGTTCTTTAAGAAAATAATTTTAATAAATTTTAGAATACACGTGTACCTTTTCATGAATAAAAAATTTATTCATGAAAATTATGATGATTAAAATGATTTATTATACCTACGTTTTGAAAAGTTACTGGATTTTATTTAAAATTAATCTCCATTTGTTTATTTGTGCATTATGAAAAGAAAATATAAGCAAGATTATAATGTAAGAGAAATTACTTCGTCTAATTTTCTAAAATTAGAAATACATTTGTAGGTAATTTTATCAAAATAAATAAGGCAGATGTTTAAAAGAAAGAAACGGGAAGAAATAAAACATATTACTTTTAAAGTAAATGTAACCTAATTTTCAGAAACTTAAGATCGATTTCGCCTTGCTGTGTACTAGTGGTTCTTGGAATGAAGAATAGAAGCATCTATGGATCCTTGCTCTTCGAAATTCAAAAGTAAAATTTTCATGGTGTCTATTGGGACAATACAGGACGATTATGCTTTTTTAATCTTCTTATTGTTAAGAAATTAAGGCTCAAAGTTGTTTAGCAACATACAGTTTATTGTTACAGTACAAAATAAATTCCCTAATTAGTAACACTTCTGTTTCAGTCAGTGGACCCCAAATTGACCATTTAAAGCTGACCTTTTTGACAAAGGAATTTTAACCTTAGCTGTTTGAGTTATGAGCTCCTGACTTATTGGTTTTTGATTGAATTTTAGGGCAATTTTGCAGTGGTCTGGAATTCCATGGGGATATATTATGACAATAAATATGCCTTATTTTGAATTGTGTCTCTACAATGTGTTGTAAATTATTTAACAATGACTACTGTTTAATAATGATTTCTATGGGCTATGTGAGTATACCTATAGGTATAATGTCAGAATAATTTATTGCCTCATAAAGTGATTATTGGCATTAATAGAATTCATTACTATAGTAACTACAAAATATAGGTGATATTATTAGTATTTTTTAAATTCCTATCACCTTAGATCCTATTTATATTATTAGATGAAATCAGCTACTATGAACCTATGTGGATTTAGGTTTTGAAAAAAAATCGTGGAAATTATTTGATATTCCGGGGTTTAGAAGTAGATTATGTGACTGTCCAGGTGTTTAACTAGTCTAACCCTACAAAAATAACGTCAATCCGCTGCGTCGTGGTGGAAGGACAAATCAAAAAACAACTAAGCACTCATACTCATACGATAAGATATGTGAAATACAGACTCATACATAATTAGTGGAAATTAGAGTAAGATACGAAATCCCCTAACATTATAAATTTCAAATTACCGTAAGTCTAAGCAAGTATTTGAGTATAAAAAATCACTTTACCCAAAATATGAACCCGGAAACGGCAATTGGTTGTAACCGAGTAAGTAAATATAAATACATTGACATCTGGAATAGAACCCCAATACACGGATATTCAATTAGGCATGGACCTCACATGAGGGACACATGTGTGATGAGACACGTGCCACTTTCTCTGCAACCGTTTAAGCACTTGAAAAGTAGTCACTTAAGATTGCGCTGAAAAAATTTAACACCGGTCCTTTGCTGAGCTATTAGGGCGAAAACACGCTAAGGACAAAAAATTGTCTGGCTGACTAAAAGTTCGCACGCGGATTTTTTCAGCAGCTGCACAGACGAGCGCAACACGTGCTTCTCTGTGACGCCAATGTTTTCGCCCTAACCTAGCTGATTCCCGCTACCACAGAGTCCAAATCAAAGTCAAAGCATTAGTAATATAACTCTATGATGATATAAGATTATCCTTCTCTGGTATCCAATCTAGGAGATGGGCAGTATGCATTCAATTTTATAAATTGGAAATTGGTATTCTAACAGTAGCCTCGCAATATATTTACAGTAATATAATTTTTGTAAAACAGCACATCCATAATTATAAAAAAAAATGCGATCTGCACGATAGGCCTACTAGAGGCCGTAATAAGCTCGTGACTCCATCGCTCCGCCTCAAAAAAGTCAGAAGGTCATTCGTGGGAATGGGCATTATTTTCTATGACAAAGTTCCACAACCTATTTTGGACTTGCCAATAAATAAATTTAAGAAATCCATTAAAAGTATGCTCCTGAAAAAAGCTTATTATACTGTTGAAGATTATGTAAATGATAGAGGAGCATGGATTTGATCGCTCCAGCAATGCTGGGGACAGCGGTTACTTATTATAAATTAGTGTTTGAATATTAGTATTCAATTCGATGCTTTGATACGGGTAGACTGAGTATGTCACGCTCTCTTTAAACATTTCTGTGGTGGTTTCGTGTGGTGCGGGTTGTTACGTTCCCTCAAATATGGTCGGGCGAAGCAATGGCTGGATCATGCGTCATGCTCGTGAACGGGTGCCACCGGCGGGAATGGGGCTGCTTTCTGTCTGCCCGTCTTTGACATGAATTGAATAAACAAATTTAAGAAATCCATTAAAAGTATGCTCCTGAAAAAAGCTTATTATACTGTTGAAGATTATGTAAATGATAGAGGAGCATGGATTTGATCGCTCCATTTGTTCGGTTCTTCTCGGTAGGAATGGCATTCCGAACCAGTGGTAGATTCGCTTGACGATTCAAAAGTACTTGTAAAAGTTTATTTAAAAAAAAAAAAAAATATTAGTAAATTTGGAAGTAGGAAATTTGGAGTAGAAGGATTACTTATAGATAGATATGAGCGAGTAGGTATTTGTTACTACTAAGTTACTATTTATATTAGGTATATTAACCCGATATTCAGGTCAAACCCTAACCTAACCTATAGTTCGCGCGCGAGTTGAATGCAGAGTAAATGTATGGTGACACTTACATTTACTCTGCATTCAACTTGCGCGCGAACTGTACAAGAAAGAGACAAGAAAACGCAAAAACAATAAATATTTCATAAATTTATACTCAGAACATTGAACGGTTCACAATCTTTCGACAGTTTATAATCTCGCGGGATAGAAACCGTTAGATTATAATCTAACGGATTTTACAATCTTACGGTGACATATATAAGTCTAATTCAGAGAACGCTTCGTTAGCGTGAGTTGGGCTCTTCGTGTTCATCGTGCGCTACTAGTAATATCATCTATTGGACTATGTGCGGACTGCGAAGGTGCTGCGAAGACCGCAACAGGTAAAAGACAATCACTTAAGTAATTTTAATGATCGCATTAAAGATGTTGATTGCGTACTAGTGTCGATTGATACGGACCGCACGCGTTGATGTCTTTTTGAAGGGACGGACGCCACTCATATTGCAATTGCAATTGTCATTACAATACTTTGCTTGTAGTTAGTTTCTCTATCTACCTAAGTCATTGAAATAGAAATAGGTACTAAAATTCTACATCAATGACCTAAGTACTAGATATAATTATTATAGTATTCTGTGCTGTAGTGCTATCAGTGTATTAAAATAATGTCTTAAATTAAATAAGTTTATTATAAATAACTAAATAGGTGTTATTATAATTGTTATTTAAATACTTGTTGCCCTTAAGCTTTTTAAAAATCGCGAGCGAACTCTATGATTTTATAAGATTATCAAGCCTAAATTCATTGACATCCAATCAGTTTTGTATGGGCCGTGAAAGCAGACGGATAGACAGAACACACTTCCGCGTTTATAATATTAGTATGGATTGAATTGGACATGGATTTTTAAGATAATTTTTTTTATGATCCTGATACGCACGTGGTCGGCTTCGTTCGGCAAGGTCCGCGCGCGCTGATTGGTCGCGCCCGCCCCTCCCACTGCGCGCGCGCATGACTCACGACGCCCCGCGCGCATGACTCGCGTCTCGCGCGCAGTCGTCGCTGACCCGTAAATCTGTACACATGTGACAGTTCTCCTGATGAATTTTATTTGGTAATTTTAGTCTTGTACTAAATATAAAAATCCATATATTGTATTTTATTACTTACTAATATTTTATTATTATGTATGTACCCTTTTTAGCGTTATCATGATAGTGATGTTAACGTTGCTTTTTAGATAGGTTGCACTAGATAATGCTCCCGATTTTGTCCGTGTGAATTTAGGTTTTTAAGAATGTGGGAACTCCTTGATTTTCCGGGATTAAAGCCTATGTCTGTAGCAAGTTTTGTCGAAATGGGTCTTGAAAAGGTAGCAGATAGGACGAATACATACTTTCGTATTTAAAATATTAGTATGGATTTTGTGCCATTTGGCTGTTGGATTGGAACATTTCCAGAATTTACATAGGTAAATAGGTGCAGTAAGCAATAAGTCTCAGGAAGTAAACCTTTGGATTTACGTACCTCTGGCGCAGCGCTGTTTTCTTAACGTTGGAGGCCCCGGGTTCGATCCCCCGCAAGAATTTTGAAATATATAATTTCTGAATTTTCTTTGTATATTCTGGTGGAAAGCTTCAGCCGTGAATAGTTACCACCCCACAGGCAATGATGAAACCGGCATTGGCCAAGTAATTTAACAATGTAGAAACTGATATGGGGTACTTACTCGTAAGTATAGGTTTAATATAACTGCCATACCCCTAAACAGTTTAGCCCGCTAGAATCTTAGACTGCATCATCACTTCCATTCATCCAGGTACCATCAGATGAGATTGCAGTCAAAGGCTAACTTGTAGTGGATGTAGAGCCTACTCAGGTTAGATATAACTCACAAATACAATAAAACATCACTATGTAGACATTTTATGTCTCCAAACATAAAAAATATCCTTCTATGAATGTTCCTAAGTAGTTACTAAGATTTACGGTATTAGGTAAGGTTTTAGTATTTTGGACAACAGAAGTAATATTTTTGCATAACCACGGGCCATTCCGCCACATCTCTGGATTCCTCGAACTCATCAGCTGAATAGGGCAATAAAAGACCTTCACCCTTTTCTTTGGAACCTGTACACGGTGTTGAGAACCAAACAAAGAACCTAGGTCAATTGTTTATTATCTTGGTAACTTGTTTATTGTTCAAATACATTACAGAAAGCGATAGGTTAAATAATGAATAGCTTGTAGGTCTATAGATGTGTAGATAATTTGTTTTTAAAAGTATACATTACTACGTTATATTATTTAATACAATGAGCAGTTAGCATGCATGGGCATGAGGCCATGTTAGGGCGTTGCTAAATGTTACCATAATTAATACTTAACTAATCCATACTAATATTATAAATGCGAAAGTGCGTCTGTCTGTCTGTCTGCTACGCTTTCACGGCCCATCTGTTCAACCGATTTTGATGAAATGTGGTACATGGATAGGTTGTATCCCGGGGAAGGACATATGCTACATTTAATCCCGGAAAATTAAAGAGTTCCCGCGAGAATCAAAAACCTTAATCCACGCGGACAAAGTCGCGGCCATCATCTAATTATTAATAATTTATTTAGCACACAATAGCTGATGTAATATACAATATACTTAATAATATGGTAAAGCAAAATTTGTGATAATAATTTATTTTTACCTACATATTCCTTTTGACTAGTTATGTAGGTACGTGACAACTGACATCGGTAGGTAGGTACCTATCCGTGCCCAGTTGGTGCCTACACGTACACCTGAAAGCTGTAAACATAAATTCTATGGAATTCCATGAAGAGATTGGTCTTGCATATTTTTTCGCTAAATAACAATAGTATAGTGAAAGAAGTAAAGAAATACTTTGAAGAAGGATATTTACTGAATTTATAAGATATAAGTAGGTACCTACGTAGCATATAGCTAATTTATACCTACAGACAATACTATTACTACCACCACCACCACCACTACAGCCTATTAACGTCCCACTGCTGGGCACAGGCCTCACCTCTCATAGGAGAGAGGGAATTAGAGCTTAGACCCACCACGCTGCTCTAATGCGGGTTGGCGGGCTTCTACTAACTATTACTACGGGATATGGTAAATATATTCAAGAATGACAGGTGGTGTCGTTTAAAGACCCAGAATCAAATCTCAAAATGTTGAACGACAGTGCAGTTCATAGAGTCATAAAAGCACTGCTTACCCAAATGGAAATACGTCAATGTTCATTTTCATTATAACAGTCAGTAAATAGGTATTCTGACTAACTAATGCCTACCCTAGCTTCAAAACCTGTGCACGCCACTGTTCAAAGAAGAAAAAGAAGAAGAAGAAAAGATAAGCAGGTGTTATTTTGCGGAAGCCTATGATAATCAAGAAAGAAGCTTGATTCGCCATAATCCGCTAAATCGGTCGATATGCAGCATTACTTAGGTACATGATAGAGAGAGAAGTTTAAAGGTTATCAGGAAGGATTCGAAATCAAGATATCGGCATAATAACCAAACCCAATAAGCCATCAGTAAGTTGAAGTGGCAGTGAGTGTGACATGCTTGTCCTAGGAGCGATGGTCGTTGGAGTTGGTAAGTTTTAGAGTGGAGAAAGAAAGAAAGATGGAAAAGAAAGATACGAAACTGAGATGAAAATGGATGAGCAAATAACAGAAAATAATATAAGTAGCATAATTGAGGATAAACAGAAAAGAGACATATTTTTAGACTACTGCGTACGGGTAGCAAGTAGGGTGATTGATAGGAATAAATAAATTCAACAAGTTAAAAAAAAAGATTAAAGACTGGAAACCGCGTACAAGAACCTGCCCACCGATTGTGTAAGGCAATCGTAATCGTTTGTCAAACGGATAATCCAACCTGTTTAAGGAGTTCATGATAGATGCTTGCACGTTAAAAAGCATGTATGAACTCCTGAAACGGTTCGAGTAATACGTTTTGAGCTGTCAATTGATTACGATTTGCCTCGGTAATTGAGCCTCTGTTCTATTAAGTATTCTGTGGTCCAAGTAAAAGCAGAATGTGGTGCCCTACAGCACGATAAAATAATGATATAAATAGGGTGGCGGGAAGGGGTTGGATGAGGGAGGCTGAGAACCAGGTGCTTTTTGGGTAAGTCTTATATATTCAGCATTTTTATTATCCCAAGAAAACTCCTACCATTATGTGATTAATGGAAAGGGGTCACGACCCTCAGTAATGAGGAATACGACGCAAAGAGAGAGATATTCAGCAGTAAAATGTCCGCTGCCTTAAATGACCATGATGTCCTGATGAGGCCCACTACTTCGTCCACTTGGATTTAGGTTTTCAAAATCTGGGAACTCTTTGATTTTCAGTGATAAAAGTTTAGCGTATGTCCAGGATACAAGCTATGTCTGATACAAATTTTCATCGAAATCGGTTTAATGGATGGGCTGCGAAAAGGGCTAACAGACAGACAGACACACTTTCTCATTTAAAATGTTAGTACCTACGTAATCATGTCAATGAGTTCTTTCATCTCATTCTAAAATTCACTTTCCTTTCTTTTCTTGTAAATGGACAGTCCTCCTTTAGGGCTTTCTTACCTATATCGCCGATAATGCGTCAAACTAATCACAAAGCATTATCAAATTGCATAAAAAACACGAGGCGTAGCAGGTAAGGCCTCCCACCCACATCGACTCCGCCTCGACACTCGGCTGGCACCGTCAGACCGTACCGTGCGCTGACCGATTGCGCTCATGTCGGGTCCGCCCATAATGAAGTGGCTGTGCTTGTTTGTGCTGTTTCTGTGTTTGAGGTGTGGGGCGAACAAGCCGAGGCGAGGTCGAGGCAGCATGTGGTGGTGAGTATCCCTTAACTTTATTTTTCCTTCATACTTTGTATTTTCCTTACATTTTAAGCCCGATTTTTCTATTGCCAAATAATATTTATCAGATAAATTCGACCGTGTGATAGGTTTTGTATTGAAAATCTCTCAAAATATCAAATTAATTCTTCAGCTAAAGTTTTATCGGTGATCGAAAAATTAGGCCTTATTCCCTACCTACAAAAATACCTAAATAGAAACATGTAAGTGACAGCTTGATTTTATTTGTTACTAAACGTTAAGTTAGAACTGTCAATCGAAGTTTGTTGTGACTTTTATTAAATAGTAAAGTGGGTAGATTGTTGAATGAATTTTGTAATATGATTTTTGCATGGAACTAATAAGTACTACGTTGTACGTAGTACTTATTAGTTCCATGGATTTTTGAGATTTATTTTTATTGACATTGACAGTTCCATTATATTTCGTATTTATGGAAGTAATTTTTATACTGGTCGGTACCTGTATTAATATTAAGATGGTCTTAATTGACATTAGTGAGAGCTATGTTTATAAGTAGAAGTTAAGGTAATGAATTAACAACTTTAATACCTAATGAAAACACCGATACCTTTATGAAGTTTTTAAGCTATGTTAAAATAATTATTATAGTCACCCTTATGTAGGTAGATTTCAATCACGGAATGATTTAGAGTGTTTAGTTTTTTTAAATTGTTTCAAAGTATTTAATAGGTTTTTTTTCCACAATGGAATTAGATTTTGAAAAATCCCATGGGGATTCTCTTATTTTCCGGGATGAAAAGTAGTCTACTCCCTCGGGATGCAGAAAATTTTGCTTTATACTAATATTAGTAGCAATGTTACCGATACTGGTACCGTTGCCTTTGTGTCTGTATAAGAATTATCGAATATAGAAGTGTTTTGCAATAATTACGTAAATCTCTCTGTCACTCAGACTCCGTTCTAAAACAAAATTTGAATATTGCCGTAACGAGCATGTTCTATGTAAATAGCAGATAACTAATTATTATTGCATATAAACATAGGTACATATAATATAGATAATATGTCGTTTACATAACCATTTAGATAAATCGTGTGTTGTATGCTTTTTATTAGAGTTTACCCAAATCTGGAGATAAATTAGGTGTTGCTAGGAGATATTAAAACGTTTTTCCTATAATTTTAAGAATTTTTACGTACTATTGACTACCTAAAAGATAAAATATATTATGTAAATATTTTTTGTAAGTAGATATTTTATCATTTATCATTTATTTATTTATTTAACCAAAAACATATAATCTACATGATGCACAGTTATCAAAAAGTAATACAATAAAGTTTTATATATCAATTCAAAGTTTTCATTAATATAACACTTAATTAGTCTTACACTTAATTAGCCACTTAATTTTGAGTAGCTTGATTTTTAAACATCCCATATGATTGGTAATTTTTGCCATATTCACACATAAGTATGTAATTATAAGAATATATACCAGTTTATTAGTAGTTTAGTATTCTTATTATGATATTTTTAATTTTTTTCAATACTATATTTTATAGATTTATGCTTGGTCGCTTATGCAACTTTATCGCTCCTGTTACAACCATTTATATTAAACATTTAATATTTAACCATTTATAGTTGTATTTGAAACAGAAAAGGAAGCACGAAATTATTATTTTATACAGCATTCAAACTTTTATCCCAGTAAAATCTTTAAGATATGACAATAGGTATAAATTTTACTAGACATATTATAAATGCGAAAGTGTGTCTGTTTGTTGGTTTTTCCTTCAATCACGCCACAACGGAGCAACGGATCGACGTGATTTTTTGCATGGGCATAGTTGAGGACCTAGAGAGTGACATAGGCTTTCTATCCCGGAAAATTAAGTATTTCCCGCGGGAATAAAAAAAAACTTAAACCACGCGGACGAAGTCGTGGGCATCAGCTAGTAAAATAATAAAAACAATGTAGATACTTGCCTAACATAACTTCTCATTACCATTATTGATAGGCGTAGTTTTACCCTAAACATTGTTAGGATGTACCTCCAGTGCAAAAGAGAAGAGATGATTAGCATGTCATTAAAAAACGCGTAAACACACGCGCGCGAGTTCGCTAAAACCCGCGTCTTGCGAGCATTATTTGAATTATTGCACTATAAAAGTGATGACGTTGAAGTATGTGGATTTTAAAATACGTGTACGCTAACATAAAACATGAATAAAAATTTATTCATGTTTTATGTTAGCGTACCTATATACGCCTGCATGAAATTTAGGTAAACAATATGGCTAATTATGTTGTAGGTACACAATCTTAAAACGAAATAGAAGGATCTAAATAGAGTTATACCTAACCGTTTTGCTACTAATTTTATTTATTATTACCAATATATTATATGTACTAGTAATATCAGTCGGTGTATTCGAATAGGTATTGAAAATGTTTGAATATAAGAATTAACAAAATATGCAATACAATATTTAAATCTACTAATTAGAGAGCTAAAACATCCCATCTGTTGTAAGATAAAATCAAAAATATAAAATCAAATAATGCTATTTTAATAATTTTAATTTATGAATGGAAAATATTATTTATTCAAAATTTGTTAATGAAAATAAATAATTGTTGTTTAATCATGAATAACTAAAATGATAATTATTATGCCAGCAGCAATATATTTGGATATTTCAACAATACAATAATGTCAAAGCCAAAGTTTACAGAGAATCTATATTTTCATGTGCAAAAGTAATATATGAAAAAAAAAATCTAATAACAGTTCGTACATTTATGTAGGTAGGTATCTATTCTTCCTAAATTCACATAAAAATAAGCTGTTGTAAGATACAGTCTGATACAGAGAAAGTAAGCATCTTGTATTCCGTGCCCGAGTGACTGACGGCGTTCAGATCCGTATTTGCACACACTATCACCTCGCTCCTGGTATGCGACAACCCTAATCCCTATTTTCATAGACCTTGGCATCCATTAGAATAATTTAAAAAAGTTTTAATATACACATTCCATAAATACGATTGTATAAACGATACAGACAAAGAGGGTCATAAACGTTAATGTATAGGCTATAACTTAAATCATGTTATGTATTAAAACTGAATGAACTTTCAAATATATATAAAATGTAACTACTAAAACAAATAATCTTACTAATATTATAAATGTGAAAGTTTGGATGTATGGATGTCGGTATGGATGTCGGTATGGATGTATGGGTGTATGGATGGATGTTTGTTACTCAATCACGCCCCAACGGCTGAACGGATCTGGATGAAATTTGGCACAGAGATAGATTATAGTCTGGAATAACACATAGGCTACTTTTTATCCCGGAAAATTAAAGAGTTCCCGCGGGAACCACAAAACCTCGATCCACGCGTACGAAGTCGCGGGCGTCAGCTAGTATTTCCATAAAAATAAATAAACTTTATTCAGAAAGAATACAAATTGCTCACTTGTTATTTAAAACCCAATAAACACCCCATAATAAGATAATTTATAATCAAAATAAAGTTATTTTATAGTGTTGATACATTATCGCTTTTATTGCTGCAGTTTATTAAAGGGTAAACTTTTAATTGCCTGAAAATTTTATGCCCATATAAAGATGCTTGAAATTTCACAAATTAACCTGTCAGCCTCATATTCCTGATCTTGTTGATTTATATAATTTAGGAGGATTAAAATATTCTATTTAAAGAGCTATAAAATACTTGTTTGCAATCATATACCTGATAGGTTTATGCACAACCAATAAACCTACAATCTCCATGGAACTAGTCTAGCTAGACTAGGTTTTGTAAACATACAAAAGTTTTTTATGTAACATTTTTTATACAAGCGAATCACAAAGAAATCTATATATAAGTATAAAAATCAATTGCTGTTCGTTTGTCTCGCTAAAACTCAAGAACGGTTGGGCCGATTTAGCTGATTTTGGTTTTTGAAATGTTTATCGTAGTCCAGGGAAGGTTTAAACGGTGCGAAGATATGGAAAAATTACTTGGTTACGACTCGTAGCGCGGACGATGTCGCGGGCATCAGCTAGTAATCAAATATTTAAATAAAAGCTTATGCATAAAAAGAGATTTACCGACGGTAAAAAATTGTTCCATTACTCATGTCTTTTTATTCCTTGTGTGGATTTTTGTTATGTTTACTTTTTAAATATATAATGTTTTAACACTTCATCAGCATAATATTTTTACTAACCTATTTGTGTATAAACTCATTAATAATAAATATTTAATATTTATTTATCTCAATAATATTATACACATTTAAGATTAGCATCGTAGGCGGCCGTCGGAGGTCCACGATCCATCATCAATATCCACGCATTAAGAGCTAAGCTTTAATAATGATTAATTATTAAAATCCAGTACATTTTATTTACAAGAAAATATTGAATTCATTTCAATTGTATAATTTCAACATCATATCATGTCATCAACAACATATTATAAGGATTTTTAAAAACATACCTATGGTTGAAACTCATCCGTGAGAAGGTTACATTGTGGCACAGATTAAATACTAATATTTTTTATTTGTTTTGGATAACTAATACTCTTTCGAAGACGCCGTCATTAAATCCTTTGAAACAAAGCAAGCAAAATTATCCGTCAGTGTTTTACGATAATATTATGAACGTTGCCCGTTCTAAAACTTTTTACTACCACTAAATAACTTATCAGCCACTATCAAGCTGAGATACAGTGGCGCGTGCGCATTGCGTTAAATAAATATATCCCGGTTGTTTGTTTAATCAACTAATTAACATTAGATATACCTTTTGCCTGACTGCTATATGAAAGGCATTAATCGAATTATATATACACAGATTGCAAGCACATTATTAGATTTATTTATACAGATGCTAAGTTGTTCACAATCTCTAAACTTAACTAAAATTACATCAATATAATCATTTCCCTGCGGAAAGGGAGGGAACTAGGTTAAGAGATTTTGTTATACAGAATTGGCCACATTAATTAGCTATTTAAATTGTCACGGCTACTACTACCGTCGGCAGTTTTCGAATGGGTTAGATAAATGAGTTATATTATGTATTATACCATGAGAGGTTTAATTGACGAAACGTTATCAATCGTTTTTGTTATTAGTATCGAATTAAATACCTAAACATAAACAGGTATATTTGGTTAAAAAAATGAACACAAACTTTACGATTAAATTATGTTAACCCGTTAGACACTATTTGGTCGTGACTACTGACTACTTTTATTCATACAACTTATATTAAAAAAATATGTTTTTTTTTGTGCATTTGTATTTACAACCACGCATCGTTTACCCGATTTATTTGAAACTCCGTACAGTAGTTGCCAACCCTTGAATGCACGTTTGACATAGCCCTATCATCCAAATGACGCGAAAAGCACATTACCAGCATAAAAAGAGAAAACAGGGACTTACTACCATCGCTTAAAGCAGTATTATTTTAATCTTGTTGACGCGCCTGTTTCAGAATTATAATCCTTATTTTAGGGACGTCATATAAAACGTCAATTTCAAATTAACACTTCTTTATGCGATGGTAGTATACCTACTGTTTTAATAAAAATAAATCAATATATATAAAAATCAATGCCACTTTTCGTTGTAATTTTATAACTCAAGAACGGGCTTGCCTATCCAAACCAAATATTTAGGCTTTGTTCGGACTATTTAGTAGATGGTTTATGTGAAGTTTGCACAAAATCGGTCGAGCGGTTCTTCATTTATCACATTTTTTGTAAACGATTTATACGTAGCGAAGCACGTACCGCTAGTATTGTATAAAACATATAGGTACTTATCCACCACCACCACTACAGCCTATTAACGTCCCACTGCTGGGCACAGGCCTCTCATAGGAGAGAGGGAATTAGAGCTTAGACCCACCACGCTGCTCCAATGCGGGTTGGCGGGCTTTAACGACTATTATCATGTTAGTGATAATAACCGGGACCGACGGCTTAACGTGCTCTCCGAGGCACGGGGGGTGTAACACCGCCAACTTCCAACTCCGGGCTTGCACTGAGAATTTCTCAATTGAAAAACCCAATACCTAACAATTTTTATGCCCGACCGGGAATCGAACCCAGGACCTCGTGATCCGCAGTCGACTATGCTAACCGCTAGACCAACGAGGCAGTTAGGTTAGGTACTTATATGCATATAAAAATAGCAAAGCTGAGCTAACATCTCTATTTAATGGCAAAATAACCTCCGAGATGTAACACCGCGATCCAACGATTAAAAAAAATCGCCACACCTCGGCTAATTGGTATTCATGACACGTACACCATATTACATTACGTTGGAAATCGCGTGCTGGCGTCCTGATACCACCGATACGGTAAAGCCATTCTTTAAAGACCTCCTCTGTAAAGCTAAATTATGGGGGGAACTAAAAATTTATTACAAAATAATTTGAACCGAATACTCGTTCCGTGAATTTAATAAACTTTTTATTTTAAGGAGAAACAAACTTATAAAAAGCCCTTGTAAATAAAAGTTTACAATGATTATTATTAAGTATACTTAGACTTAAGGTACTTAAGGTACGCTGTCTAATCTTGCAGGCAACTTTGATACAAACCTAATATTCAATCACTATCGAGTGAGCTTCACCATTATAGATTAAACCGACATTCTGCTCTAGCTTGTAAGAATTATAATTATATTATGAGAGATGACAAAGTACAATACCTCTATATTACTTATTCTATAATAAAAATGATGACAAAGTACAATACCTCTAGCTTTTTAATATTTTTCCATGACTGAATCATATAACAAGACCACGGCTTTGTGAGTGAGCCAGAACTCAAAAATGCAACAGGTCACCTAGATGTATCAGATGTATATTATGTCACCGTAAGATTGCAAAAAACCGTTAGATTGTAATCGAATTAGCGAAATTGTAAACTGTCGACAGATTGTGAACCGTTCAATGTTCTGAGTGTCAATTTTTTAAATATTCATTGTATTTACGTTTTCTCTTTCTCTCTCTTCTCTTTTTTGTAGGTTCGATATAAATAAAGAGGTACGGCCGCAGGCCGGGCACTACCTCATTATTTATGTCAGGTTTTATCGGGTACATACCTAACAGATTACAATCTACCGAAAAATAATTCGTTAAATTGTAATCTGTCGACAGTTTACAATTTCGCTAGTTAGATTACAATCTAACGGTTTTTGCAATCTTACAGTGATATATATATGACGTACCTTGTCATCCCTCAAATAATAAGTATATTTTTGAAACAAGAGCGTCAACATTATTTAAATAAAACTGCTTTAAAACAGATGATTTTAAGCATACTGGCCTTTTAGAAAATTTATATGACAAAGAACCTGGCGTAATATTTTTATTAGCTTATGGCTTGGTCGTCGATCAGACCCTGAACATTTTATAATACAAGATGGCGGCTCACACATCGCTGGTCCAACAAATACGATATTTTGACGCCTTGTACGACAACAAATTAAATATTAAACCCCTTATTTGTATGCAGAATGTGCGAGACGAATCACGAAGCCACCTACGCTTGTGGAAGCCAACGAATTTTAAACATTTAATTAGAAGTATTTAGGTGTGAATAATTTGTGATCGAGATAGTTTCTTGCATAGATTAAGAATTAAGTAACCGACAGAACCAAAATTTGGACAATATGACGAAATGAAATGTTAGCAAAAAAGTAGACGACATATTATATTATTTCAAATAATATTATGATGGTCCCTTGAACCAAACATAGATCCAAGGTGATTTATTTTATGCCTACGTTTATAGTTTATAGTAGGTATATCATATATTTTTGGACTAAAATCATAGACATTCGTCTAAATTTTAACTCAAGCGTCCCTATTCCATCGCTTACAAAAAAAAAAGACTTTCCTATTCAACATAGACAGCGTTATCAATTTGGTACAGAAAAAAAATATCTTTTAATACAAGTTTTACAATTTTATGTTTTGTGAGCAAACCAGAACTTTTCTCAAGGTAAATTCAGTAGTTAAAACGTTCACATACATTCACATAATCGTGACATGATTCTTTAAGTAAATTATCTAATAAAAAGTATTAATTATTAATTAGTAATGGGTAATTAGTGTTTCCTAAACCGTTCGCAAATGCCAATTAAAAGTTAAAAGGTACCGAAAAGCTCATTAGACGTGAGAAACTTAATTACCCGAAAGGTATTTAGGTGTGAGACCAATCAACTTAAGACTCCAATATATACTAAATACGGATTTAACAAAAGGTAATGATGTAATCCTTGTTTTAAGGTATTTATTAGCTAATTGGTGCTTGTTTTATTTAGCATTTGATGCTTTATGATTGTTGCAGTTGCTTGCGACGACTTTATCGTTTGATTGTACAAACTTTAATATAGGCTTAAAGCTTTTGACGACCTCCGTGGCGCAGTGTGTAGTGCTGTTGTCTTAACATGCGGAGGTCCCGGGTTCGATCTCCGGCAGGGTCAATTTGGGAATTTATAATTTCTGAATTTTCCCTGGTCTGGCCTGGTGGGAGGCTTTGGCCGTGGCTTGTTACCACCCTACCGGCAAAGACGTGCCACCAAGCAATTTAGCGTTCCGGGACGATACCGTGTAGAAACCGAATAGGGGTATGGGTTTAATATAACTGCCATGCCCCTAACAGGTTAGCCCGCTACCATCTTCGACTGCATCCTCACTTAACATCAGTTGAGATCGCAGTCAAGGGTTAACTTGTAGTGGATAAAAAAAAGACTTCGTCCGCGTAGACTACACAAATTTCAAACACCTATTTTATCCCCTTAGTGGTAAAATTTTCAAAAATTTATTCTTAACGGATGTCTACGTTATAATAACTTCCATGTCAAATGTCAGCCGGATCTGTCCAGTAGTTTGAGCTCTGAGTTGATAAATCATTCAGTTAGTTAATCAGTCACCTTCCTTTTATATATTTAGGTAGATACCTAATGTCGCCGTAGTTTTTCAGCTTTCATTCATTAAATTATATGCTCAAATGCAGCAGGAACCTTATCACTACAATAGGCATGATGACAGTAACCAAGAATCAATGAAATTATGAATTTATCTAATGAAATAGGATTCATGGATTATAAAAATTGCTATTTATTTTGATAAAATAAAATTATAAAATACAGCAATCCGCCATATTGGTTAAAACACCAAGAAGCGAATGACGTCACAATAGTTTGTTTTCGAGCTTTGACAATCACACTATTGCTTACTGCACACTGCACAGAGTACATTGGTAAAAATAATAGTGACTTCACAAACGACGCCATGACACCGGGGACGTTTTGGCGTGAATTTTAAAATTTAAATTTCAAATGCCAATATTATCTACCAAATCTAGCTATCAGTCAAAAACTATTTTGGTGCAGCCATTTTTTTTAAATTGCAAGATAGGCTTGCACTTGACTACAAACACGCTTAATACGAATCAATGATGAGGTCTATAGAGATTGAATAGGCATCTTCTAGGAGTAGAAGATGCCTATTCACTCTTGCCTTGAAGGTACTTAAGGCCCTGTGTAGCGTAAACGGGGGTTTTTAAAAGCAGTGTATCCATCAAACGGTGACATAATGTATGCTTATTAAAATAATGTGCTGTTTTTAAGGCCTTCGAGCAGCCATTGATGCATCTCAAAACACAATTTAAAAAAAATCTCTGCATTGAAATTTATTATAAACATACCTCTTAATTTACCTTTTAAAGCAATTTTTCTCCTTATTAACACCAATAATTAGCTCTAGAAATATAAGATAAAATTTATATTTCTAAATCAAACACATTGTCGGTTTCATTTGTATTGAAAAGTAAATATTAATTTTTTTACAAATGATATCTTGAATTTTTTGCGACATGCGCTTGCTCGATTTCACCCCCGCGCGACTGTATTTTGATCTCGTGAGCTCACAGCGCCTTAACGGAATAGGGCTTGTATATCGAGCTCCTTTACGGGGTTCTACGTGCGTGGTAATATCGTGAAGCATTTCGAGCGGCCTGTGACAAAGCCACCGCTATGTAACTTTGCGTTCCGGTGCATTTACTATTATCCGTTCAGGTGCCCGAACAAATATTATCCAGATAAAGATTTCAATATAGGTACGTTACGAGTAGAATCGAAGCACTTGACCAGTTTAAAGATTGGATACCCAGGTCCAACGTTTACCCAGGGCTTTATTATGTAAAAAATATTACTGCAGGCGATTGCAATCGCTTCTGATTGGTTAATTATTCATCTTCCACCATTGGCCAAAATCCTATGTCGCAGTAGGATTTCTAAATTCAGCAAATCACAACGATTGAGGCTGTAGCGATGATTGATGGACAACCAGTCAAAGGTTCTTCTAAGACCAGGGTTCTTCTTGCATCATCTCTTGCATGCAAGTCTGATTGCAGCCAAGCGTTAGCCTATATATTTAAAAAAAAAGGGCGCGTTTGGAACCCTCGTAGGTTTAGTTTTATATTTTGATACATTTTAATGAAGTACCTACATGAACTAGGTATACTAAAAACTTTTAATAGCTGTCTTATGATTTTTTTTTTCATCTTAATTTATATGGGACTTTTGTCTTGATATTTTATGATTATTAGTGTGATCCGCTTTTGCTACAAATTGGGCATAATATTAATAATACAGTCCTTCCATTACAAAGTCACGGACTTAAACTAGTTCAAGTTTACGTTAAGTCAAAAGTGCTCGCAATGTGTATACTGAAGGTATAGTGTAGTGTACACGTTCAGTGTACACGTAGTCGAATAGCAACTCTGAGTAGAGAGAGACAATATTTGTTATTTTGACACATTCACACAGTCTTTATCGTTGTCCAAACATCACGCTTGCTCGTGAAAGCTATTCATTATTTTCCCCTCGTGTCTCATATTTGGTTTCCTACAGTGACAAGTGTAAGAACTTAGCGGACGAACAAACATGGATGTCCTCTTGTTTCAAATTGAATTATCCATATCAGCTGGTATCATCAAACGTGAAGATCTATCGACATTTGTCGATTCATCAGATGCTTAAATATTGAAACGAAGAGGAATAAAAAGATTTAAAACTTATTCTTTGAGTTCATAAATCTGTAAGAAATTCTTACAAAAATGTTTGAAGATTCTTCATGGATTTTGGACTTACTTTTCATATCCAATCAATTAAAATTAGTTCACTAAATAAAATATTCTTAAAAATAAAATTAAAACAACCTCCGTCAAGTCTGTTCTCAAAGTATATTAACTAAAAACATATCATAGTTTTAAGAGTACCAACGACTGCGTCTCCATAAATTCTTGAAGGAAATGTGAATTTCCGACGAACGGGCTCATATTTACGTAACACTTGACTACAAAGAAAGGTAAACAGAGAAGTAATACGATTTCCAGCGCGCACGGCTTGTTTTTTGTGAGCTCTCCTTTCATTATGAGACATTTTTGACTACTACAAGGATATAAAACGGTTAAGAAATGTACATCTCCTGTTGTGAGACAAAAACCAAAGTGTGAGTGTCAACCTGGAGCGGTTCCACGAGCAATGTACGTGGTTTCGGGCGATTTTAGAGCATTCCTTTTCCGTGGGTATGCACACATCAGGTGAGCCGGAGCTGAGATCCGAGGCTGAGTCAATAGGACGAGATGTCGATCGCTCTTCTTGTATTTACTCACTCAGCCCTTGAGGATTAATGCGCGACGCAAATATTTATCTAAACGTCTGCAGATTGACAGTTCGGACGTCAATTGTTTGTTGTCTTTACCTTCCCAAATGAGCATTTCATTTCGAGTTGCACCCATTGCCTTAAGTGGCGTTCGGGATTGTTTGTTTTATTTTTTACCAAGTTCTCAGGGATCCTACGGTGATGTTTGGCATTGTCTTTCGCGATGGTGACAAAAGTAAACGTAGACACTGAAAGGAACTTCTTATCTGGTTCATTGTTTGGGGACCGTATTTCGTTACTTCATTTTGACACCTTCACAATTAACAGCAGTTGTTAGGTTTTTTTATCGCCATTCAATGAAATAATACTTACATTTTTCAGAACTATCAAAGGTTGTGTTTTTACGTATCCGATCGACTTAAGTATCTAAAATCTGCAAATTCGAACATTTCTGACCTAAATTATTTATTATTTGAGCATCACCGATAATTTTTGTTACAGGGGCATAGCAAAAGCAGGCGAACCAAACAACCTATCACCCCTGTCTCCAGGGGTTCTATACATGGATCCAGCTGTTCACGCAACCTTAAGGAGAAAGCAGCGGAGGTTAGCGAGAGAGAACCCTGGGGTTCTCGCAGCAGTGGCCAAGGGAGCCAGCATGGCTGTGGCTGAATGCCAGCATCAATTCAAATACAGAAGATGGAACTGCTCCACAAGAAATTTTTTGAGAGGGAAAAATCTCTTTGGCAAAATTGTTGACAGAGGTAAGTTTTGTTTACCTACTATTTACAATGACTGAATTTACTCGTAATTGAAAATTTCTCAAAACGCTTTCTTATGGAAACTTACTTAGTTTAGGCCAGCGCCTTTGACTTGTTTCTTGATTTGTCAGCAATAAATTTTTCCTTGAATTGTTTATATACCTACCTACCATGGACGAAATCTTGTGAAAGAGATTTTCATAAAAAGCGAAAACTGAACATGTGCAAATTAAGTAAAAGAATAAAGTTATACAACATGTAATATTTTTACTGTATATAGATAATTTATTTACAAGAATAGCGATTGTTTATCTCAATAGCATAAAAAATGAAAAAAAAAGCAATTTTTTAATGATGTAGTCAAAAGAATTCCAGTATGAGATGGTTTTAATTTGATAATAATGTATTCAGAATACTGCGTGTTGCCTTTACCTACTGCAGCGCATATGGCCCCAATAAACATAAAATTTTAGTTTTATAAATTGTTTAGTATGGATTTAATTAAGTATAAATTTTGATAAAGACTGACAAGTTAATGCCTGAGCCACGATTATCCTTTCGGCAATGAAAAAAATACAAGCAGCTTATATATAGCAAATATGAGAACACGCGTCATTCGTTTGTCTCAATTCGTCCCAAACAAAAAAGACAAAACACTAAAAAGAACTTTAGAAGATAATCTCTAAATACCCATCGAGAATACCACGGAAACAGATTAAGATGCATTGAGATGTTTAAACGTATTTTTAAAAAAACACGATCGAAATTTTCCTTTCAATACGAAATTTTAAAAGATACAAAAATAGTTTTTTTTTTACTTCAGTCTACAAGTCCCTAATCCGAGTTAACAAAGAGTGGCTACAAATTAAGTGATATCTTTGGTTGGCAACCCTTTTAAGAGATGTTATCTCCATTCGGCGGGAGGGTAGCGCGCCGGGGGCACACATAAAGGGCTCATCAAGATAAAACATCCTGGATCAATTACATGCGACCGAGTGACGTTCCAAATCCCGTTTGTCGATGGTCCTTTTATTTATTCCATTATGAATTCATTCCGAATGCCTCACGATAAACGATTTATTTTTTCATCCGGACAGTGTTTCATATCGATTGGTTATTTTGATTTTGGAATTGGAACTTTTCGATGCCGACTTAATTTCGCTCCGATGCGTCCTAATGAAAAAAGTAAACAATGTTCTATTTTTAAAAATACCTGAGCACAATAGCATTAGTATCGATTCCATTTACGAGTTGACATGAATGAAGTAGATTTTATCGACAGAATTAGATAAAAATCAGCAAACACGTAAATCGTAACTATGACTAAAAGCCCCGCTTTAGAGAAAGTATGGTGCAGGGTAAAGTCGACCAGTATGATCTAGTGGGTAGGTAGGCTATAATAAAAAGGCGAGATTAAATTTATAAAAGGTGCACTTACGAAAATTAAAATGTTATAACAAGTCTGCGTTCGCCCGCTCTTGACATTGGCGAAGTGTTAAGGACTTTATTCGAGGAGTGGCAAGGTCGAAAGTAAATTGTACTCGAGTTTCGCGTGTGTACAAATTAATTTTGTGCCTCAAATCAGGGCTGCCCTATCTCCGGTGTCCGATTTCGATGCTTTGTGCGCGATATGCCTTATTATGAGCCTGCGAACTGCGAGCATCTGGTCCGTACTTCACATTATTCGCTATTAGCAAAAAAGAGGTCGCATTGTAAATCAAAAAGTATCTCGTTTTTTTTTTGTTGTGTTCACCAAAACAAATGCGATTTGATGCATACGCAACTTTGGATGGAAATAGAAACAGCTTTCCCCCAGGGGTCGGGCAGCGTCGGGGGTTATCTTGGAAATTAAAAGCGTTCGCGTCCATATCTTGGCCTAATTCGATCTCATTTGAAATACGACGATATCTGGAGACGGTGGTACCTACGTGCCGTGCGCCACGGTTATTGACCCCTCGCTTCTTACGATAATGAAAAAGGCAAACGCTCTCCGTAAATGATGTCTCTATTAACTTGCACTTCTCTGTCGAAGTCACATTTGAAATACAGCTCTCTTAAAAGGTTAAACTTACTACCAGGCTTGTAATATTCGTCCATTTTTAGTATCCGGATATTTCGAACAGTACCTATTGTCCTAATTATCTGAATACTTTGGATATAACGTACATTCCAAAATAGATGCCTATGCCCGCGACTTCGTCTGCGTGGATAATGGTTTTTAATTCCCGCAAGAACTCCTTAATTTTCCGGGGAAAAAAGTAGCCAATGTCCTTCCCCGGAATACCCTACCCCTGTACCAAATTTCATCAAAATCAAAAGCGTAACAGACAAACAAACAAACAGACGGATAGACAGACAGACAGACACACTTTCGCATTTATAATATTAGTATGGATACTCAGGATGGATATATTATGTTAGGGACTAAGTATAATACTTATTTCAGTTGTAAAGATGTTTAAACAATCGGGTCTGTGGATGAGGTTGAGCGAAGGTTGTTTAAATCCAGATTTAGGATATTTTGTTAACTTTTTAAACGTCCGAGACATAAGATTTAGATCATTTATTATTTTCGTTAATCAGTAGAACTGGTAACACATAGCAATCAAATTTATAAATATGTTTACATAACATTAAGTTTGATCGAATAAAGAATCAGGTTTGGATCGTCACCGGCCGGCGGCAGGCATAGACAAGTTAACCACTTGAATGGACCTGCTCATTCACTAAATCAAAGAGAATCGTTTTAGACCCAAGCGATTAGCCCCGTCTTATTTATGTAAGTAGAATAATGTAAATTGCTAAGACAGAACCAATTAAGGCGATAAAGTTCATTAATGCGAGACCAGCAATTACTCAGGTGCTCTTTTTTCTCCGGACCCACACGGGACCGTGAGCGAGGCAATAAAATAATTATACACTGACAATCGTGAACAGAAACGCCTAGAGCAAATATAAATATTGATCTCCGTTTCAACACAAACTAAGTATCACAAAGGATGTAACATTTTTCTAAATTAAACGCCAGATATAGCACGGCGGACCACCGTAGTAATAATTTCACTCGGTAAAAAGAGCAAAACTCAATACTCGTACATAATTTATGTTATATGCGTGTGCATTTAGAGCATATTACTTTATTAAGGGCAAGCAGGGCGGGCGAACCGCGCGGGCCGATATTACAGGCCGGCCGCAAATATCTGCCGATAAACTTTTTTAATACATTGCAATTACGTTCATTTGAGGAACGCATAAAACGGACAAGCGATCGCGGCGGGAGCTCCATACAACGCAACTCATTAAGAAAAAAAAATCGTAAATATGATTTCGAATCGCTCCAACTCGAGCACCGAAATCTTTGAATAGGGTTTGCTCGCCATAATTACAGTTTCGCCGGACAAAGCCCCCCCGGCTGGGGCAGCGATAATTACTAATATACACGTCGACACGCCATTGATGACTTGACGCGACATCTTCATTTCATTGTGGTGTAAACCTCAAGGATCGTATTAACACAAATGATGACAACGGCACAATAGTGCTGTCTTTATAGAGCGGGTCATTGTTGACCCGAGAATAGAAAAATATATGGGTCGGTCCCCTGCGGTGCGGACGCGGCGTCCCGCGGCGCGGTTTGCGACCGGCCGGAATCGTGTCGCTCCACGGAAGCCCCGTTTACACCTATCGCAGCGTCTAATGGCAGGTAACGCGCCCAATAAAACGACCTTTCTCAAAATATTTCCTGTTTTGAAGGTTTCGTCTCTTAGCCCCCGAGATTCCATCGTCGTGGGTGGATAAAACGTATAAAACGATCCACACCGAAAATAAAACCGATATAAAATGCCTTCGACGAAATATTTAATGCTCAATTAGATAAGCGTTTTGTGTTTTGTGGAATTTGAATTGTTTTTAAGTTCAATTTGTGATTGAAAAAGGATGAAATGGATTTTATATCTCCCTAATAACTGTCAGTGTAGCATTATTTTTACAAAACGATTCGCGATTGAGTCGTATTATTTATGGACAGTCGAAGTTCTTTTTGAAAAGAAATTATTTTCGGTGTTTTTTCGCTCAGTTTGAAAACAAACGTCTTTGTTCATTGTGTGAATGGGTGTCCGGACTCCGGAGTGGTAGATGGTAGCGAGTGGTAGCCCCGGGCGCTTTGTGCCACTCACAATGAGTGATATATGAGCGACGTAATTTTGAATTGTCACAGCGAAGACTCGCTCAGGAGGTTCAATGTGAAATTATCGCCCGTACACGGCATAACGAAAATGAATTATAGCTTTTATGGCTCTTTTCTCGTTACGCCTTTGTAGCGGAAATTATCTTCGCTACTCAACTACTTCTGAGGTATTTTTCTTTGATAACTTAATTCAAACTTATTCTATTACTATTATAGCCCTTGGGTCAAACCGGTTGGTCTATTTATCTACTACGTTTTATGGCTCATTTGGTTTCACAAAATTTGGTTTTAATTCTGAAAATTAAAGAAATAGCCACAGGCATCATCTAGTTATCTGTATCACTACAAATATAGAGACGTTGTGTCTAATCTTATAGCATCTCCCGCTCCAAGATTAGAATCAAATAAAATCCACAAAAACGCCATTATATTCTCGTAAAATAATGTAAAACACTAATAAATGACTTCATTAGTGTCGATGTCCGTCCTCAATAGGTCGACGTCCAAACCGGCCAAACAACGCATTATAAAACGGGTGATTTATGGTTGTTTTGAGTAATTACATCTCATCAAATTTGAATAATGCGACTTGCCATAAATAATAAGTTACGAGAGGTGCGACGCGCGAAATCGTCATAAGTCAATCTTTCAAATTAATCTCTCAGAAACACCTCGGCGCGATGGCTTAATGTGGAAAGGAACATATTTAATTAGTGCATTAAATTCGAATTATTTAATGGTACTGTCCATGAGACCAGGTGTTCGTCAAATGTCAACAGTGATTAAGTTTTATTTTACGGGCCGGCGGAGCGGTCGCCGCGTAGGATTTACGAGTTTTTGACTTTTATAAATTCAACGCCTCGCCTTAACTGCCAATCCGGCGGGATGGAATTATCGCTCGGTGCTTGCGCTGTAAACGTACTTCGGGACCATTTATTATCTACACAGATAATCCACCGACAGCACTTTATTATCAGTTATAATAATAATTTACTTTTATAGATTCACATTACTCATGTTTGTTCTTATTTGACTGCGACTTGATGTGGTGGAATTGCCCCAATAAAATAATAGTCCGGCTCAATAATTGCGGACGCTTTATGCCGAACTATGGCCGGGGATGTTCGTTATTTGTATTAGGGCTTACGCGCGCTCGGTGTCAGATTATCATTGTACGGGTAGTTAATTAGGCCCATAGAGGGAATTTACATTATATTTAATACCGTGACTAATGCGGCCTCTCGAATAAAACATCTTTTAAATCTGTCATAATTTTTCTACGTCGCGATCCGTTCGCAAAACGCGACAATCCTCTTTGTTCGGTTGAAGTCGATGGCTGTGCATGCAGCAGATTTTTTTTTTTTTTTATAAGTGGCCTGAGATATGCCTACCTAGCTATAAATAGGTACCACCATAGTCAGATACAGTTAAAATGAGACTTTTCCTCACATTTTCCTTGCATTTTGATTTCTGAAAATGAAAATTCAGCAGGCGGGCGCATTGAAGAAATGCCGTTGAGGTCACCTGAATGTGGCGCTAACCCACTACAGTGCGGGCGATATTACTAATTAAAGATTTAGTTCTACGGTCGATACTCGATACTATACTTACTACCTAGGTACTGGCATATAAAAAATGAAAAATGTGTCTGTTATGTGCGACATGTGGCCGGGTGCATTTTCCTTCAAACAATACTAGATTATAACGAGCGCTGCGTAAATCTCAGATCAAATAACTACAATTTATATTCACAAGGCGTGAATATATAGATTTCTTAAGTCTCGTGCTATCTCGTTGATTTTCCGGGAAAAAAGTAGCCTTGTCATGCCTACGGAATGCGATCTATCTGTGAGCACTATTTCATCATAATCGGTTAAGCGGTACGCCGTTAAAAGGAAACTTACAAATAGACACACTTTTCTGTTCATTAATATAATATATATTGGTGTGTATTATTTCGTCACAACTTAAGTCCACACTACACTCGCGCCGCGAAAGCCGCTGAAAAATCGGGTACATTTTATTCCGTCTACGCAAACGCAACGTTCTCCATCCATTGTCGGTTTTGTCCATGAAATCAGTAGCTCTATTATATAAAACCTTCATCAATCATTGTAACTGTTTAAAATCTCAATTTTTGCGATTGGCACAATTTGTGGTAGTATTCTAACTGCGACATTTTATTTTGGCCAATAGTGGAAGAGTGTTTACTGTTAACCCATCAAAGGTAATTGCTATTGTTACACTGTAGCAATCTTTATTACGTGATAAGACTCCTAATGGAGGGCGATTTGACATCTTTAATTTCGTGACGTTCGCAACGCAAGTGTAGCGTGGGCTTTAGAACAAAAAAGGAGTTATATATGCGAGTACGTCAAACGAGTTAGTTTCGATTGTGAATCAATCCGGATGGTCGTTTATAAACATTTGTAATCGGGGCAATTAAAATTGATATTCCGGTTGTTATTTACGAGTATATCCGTAATTGGTAAGGTAATGGGTTCCGTTATGTCATAGCCGGAGATGAAGTAAAAGTAGCGAAATAAAAATCTCAGTGGGCGTACTGATATTTGTAGGCAAAGAGCTGGTGTACACACTTGTAAAGTGTGTGATAGGTACCGGTAACGCGAGGTGAAGCATTTTTATTTTATTCCGGATGAACGGTCACGGTGTCGCTAGAATTTTATCATATAGAAATTCTCTTCGCTTTCACATTGTCATTACTGCCACCACCAGGCTCTTAGACATTTGGGGCCAGGAGTGTCGACAGATAGCTATGTGTTGCAGAGAATCTCCTACACGCGGTCGGGCCACCTGGAAAGCACCCATTCGCCGTGATTCTCTGAGTCATGGCAACCATAGCATGTCTGAGGAAAGTATTTAACTTGTCTTGAAAAAAGAGCTTGCAATCTATTTCTTTGTTCAAATTATATAATTTGAACAAAGAAATAGATTGCAAGCTCTCTGACAGTTGTGTCGACTGTCGATAGATATCTAGTGTTGTGGTACTTTCTCTGCACGTGGTAAGGCCACCTGGATGGCACGCATTCCAACCACTTATACCAAGTGTCCAGAAAATTACTTTATTTGTCTTTGCATTATATTTAGCACAATTTGAAATAGATCGTTAGCTCTCAGACATTCGGGGCCAGGTGTGCAGGTGGGTCGACAGATATCTATGTGTTGTGGAGAAGCGTAGTTCCCTGCACGTGGTGTTTAACACTCCATCGTCTTATATTTATATAACTAAACAAAATAAATCAATTTCCCATGCTCGGGAAAATGATTTATTTTGTTTAGTTATATAACATAATTCGAACAAAGAAATAGATCGTTAGCTCTTAGTAGTTCGAGGCCAGGTGAGTCGATGTGTTGTGGAGAAGCGTAGTTTCCCTGCACGTGGTGGGGCTACCTGGTTGGCACCCATTCGTCGTGGCTCTTTGAATCATGACCACCAACTTATCCAGGAAATTGCTTTATACTCGTATTTAGCACAATTTTAAATACATCTTAAGCTCTTAGACGTTCGGGGCCAGGTGTGTCGACAGATATCTATGTGTTGTGGAGAAGCGTAGTTCCCTGCACATGGTAAGGCCACCTGGTTGGCACCCCGTCGTCGTGGCTTTCTGAGTCATGTCACGGCCACCAAATGTCCGTGAACGTCTCACCTCGAACAACAATAAAATGCCTCTTTAAAGATCTGAGATATTTTTTGATACTAAATATACATATGGAGCTACTTAATTACGAGTACCTAGTATCTAATCTTATGGAACTGTTAAAAATAGAAATATTCCAAACTAGGCTCTAAGATCTAGTGATCGGCGCTGTCTAGTTGGCGATCTATTTCTTTATTAAAATTGTGCTTGATTGTGTTACATACAAGACTAGCTTTTGCCCGTGGTTTCGGTCAAGTTAAGTAAGTTCGAATTAGAATGGTAAATTTCAAATCCCTAATTTATCCTTTACTAACGTTACCTACGAAATTTTTAGTCCGATCTTTCCAGTGCTTTGAGCAGTGAGTTGATAGATCAGTCAAGTCACCTTTTCTTTTTATTATGGATTTAAATTTCAATTTAATTAGTAAACATCTTACAATTAAAAGAACATAAACAAACAAAAGAAAGATACCAACCTCTTAATAAAATTGCTGTACCTACCAACTCGTGCATAAGTAAAAACGTCTTAGGTGGGCTTCCTTACAGCATTACACACTAATGGAAAATACGCTTATAAAATACGAATTTAAAAACATAATAAGCAATATATTAGTTGTTTTATAATATGTGAAACGGGTCCGGACTCCACGCCATCGGTATTAAGGACTCAATAAGCAAATGAAATCATTTTTTTATTGAGTTGTCATCGTGGTCCCTATATAAATTACTGAGCGCACCAACGCTGGGCCCGGTTAGTTTTTTACTTCGCTTTTGGATGTTACAGAAAAGTTTTTTATTCAGCAATTACTTGAGACGTTCGACTGGGAATTTTAATGTCAATTTCGCCATCATTCAATGCTTTGGTATTAAACTGTTACGAATACAATATTCAATAGGTTCGCGTTTTAATAATGCTCTGAAAGGTCCATGTAACATTGGCTCTTAAGACTTGTGCCTACTTATTTTTAATTTGGCAGGCTATATAGTCTGATTGGTTTGTACCTATGAAAACTGAAACACGACAAAAATTATGGAAATCTTAATTAACAGGCAATGCACCAGTATAATTCTAAATAGTGGATGCTCATAGTGATATTATTGTTTTTAACTAAAATCTTATGAGAATCGAGGTCATTCGTCATATCTTTAGGCGTTTTTTATTCATTTACAATAATAATAGTAGCTTATAATACGATATCGCTTTAATTATTATGATTGATGCTAATAGACAGGCAGACTACTTTCAGTTTTAGTCGGAGGCTTCTCACAGTGACCTTGGCAGCCTCCGATGACTCAACTTTGAATAGTTTAACGTATCTATTATTCTACTATAAAGCTGTATAGCTTGTTTTTTTTTCTCTAAAATAATGTAGAACTTTCACTGATTTAGTTTTGCCACAAGACCAAAAGTTAAACTATCTTTTAAATTACCTATTTATCTATCTAATTACTTACCTTCTTATTTTTATGAAAAAAAAATTATTATATTTATAAAATAATAATTTTATAAATATAATAATTATAAAATAATAAAATATATAAAATAATAATTTTATAAATATAATATTCGCTGACCACATTTATCATATACTAATATTATAAATGCGAAAGTCAGTTTATTTGTTGGTTTGTCCTTCAATCACGCTGCAACGGAGCAACGGATCGACGTGATTTTTGGCATGGGTATAGTTGAGGACCTGCAGAGTGACATAGGCTACTTTTTATCCCGGAAAATTGAGGAGATCCCGCGGGAATCTAAAAAAACTTATTCCACGCGGATGAAGTCGCGGGTATCAGTTTGTTCAATAAAACATAAGAATATTAAGTTTAATTACTCAAGTAGGGTAGAGGAACCAATGCTGCAACATCAATGTCACGTCTTTCGATAATCTCCGATCACTTTTGATAAGGTCATCTTTATCGATACGCACTAGGTAATCGATAAAGAATACTCGGCTATCGATATAAAGAGATTCGTTGCGCGCGCCAGTACCACTTGTAATGATCAAATTTATAATCTCCCGGGTAGGTAAGAGGCAGTTCTTTTATTTTCAATCGAGAGATATACCCTCTCTCTTTTAATTGTATTTTATGAGTATTTGATTCTAATGCCGGGCCATTAATTATTTATAGTATTCGATACGGGATGAGAGTATCGATTTATGTATTCGTTTGGGAGATGAATGGAGGCATCGATCCTTTTGTTCGTGATCTGAGTTCTTACGATAATTACTGGGCATTACAACACTACAGCTTATTCAATAGCGATGCGTGGCTATTAGTGTCGAGTCATTAATTGATATTAATTTTGCACTGAATATCCTATATATATACCTGAGTGCCTATACCCAACGTATGGTTTAATGTTCAGAGTTCCGTATATATTAAACTACATAATTTGGAGTAAGTTACACGATCCAAATTAATCTAATTTATTTAATAAAATATTTAACCAATGCTCAGCCTGGCCTTTCCGAGAGGCATAAGCGCCTTATTTATCTTGGGAACCGTGCCCATGAATGATCATTTAGACGGTGTTTTTTTTTAAATAAAGATTTTTGTAGTAGGTTATTTTTGTAATAATTAACATTGTAAATATATTTAAAAAAAAACGTTTATTAGATGGCCTCAAAACTCTAATCATAATAATACTATTATGGTCCGAGGCTATAGTTATGATAATATTACAACATTCTTGGATCATAGTAGTTTGTTAGGCACACTGACATAAGGCTATAATGACGAAAAGATTTTGAACGGATTTTGATATAGTATTATTAGTTTCCGTTTTGCTAAAACCTTACAACAACCTATAAAGCTTATATTGTAACCTATATAACCTGTATAGTAATAGTAATATTATGTACCCTACTAGCTGATGCCCGCGACTTCGTCCGCGTGGTTTAAGTTTTTATTCAAGCAGGAACTCCTTAATTTTCCGGGATAAAAAGTAGCCTATGTCACTCTCCAGGTTCTCAACTATACCCATGCCAAAAATCACGTCGATCTGTTGCTCCGTTGCGGCGTGATTGAAAGACAAACCAACAAACAAACACACTTTCGCATTATCGTATGAAGTATGATGATTAGTAGCAAACCAAAAATATTATCAATTTATTTAAACCCCACAACCCACAACTGTTTAATTTAATATTGTATACCAAAGTTAAAACGGGAACCATAGAACATCATTGGAAGGAATCCTAATCGCAAATCTAGGTAACTACTCGCAATAGACGAGTACAAAAGTACCTCTCTATTATCCTTTATGATATTAATCAACAAATGCTACGTAATCATGAGATTAAATCAGTTTTATTTGAATACCAAATGCATTAGATGCCCTAAGCTTTTTGTATATTTTTCTCGCCCTGAGCCATAATAAAATTTGATTAAAATATGGGTGCCCCTTTTGCTCGCACGAATTAATTATGTGGATGCCAAACATGCCTCTGCAAAATACCATAAACCTTGTATTCTTATTACAAAAACAACGATATTAAGCCAGGAGCAAGGTTTACCTGCCTTTTACAAGTTTATAGCAGTCTATAATCACGAATACGTTATGATCCACATAGAATGAAAAGGTTTCGGATTTTTTAAGTGAAAACTTCTTTAGGCAATTTGAGCACTTTTTGGTAGGTGGTAAAAATGTGGATTACGCGTGATCGACACCGTTCTTCTTAAGACAAAAGGTCTTAAGTATAATAATATAGTACATTCGTAATTAAACTTTAATGGCTTAGTTGTAAGGTTTATATTTGAAATATTTTTATTATTATTCTTTTTTTATAATTAGAAAAAAAATTCGTTTTCACTTCTATCCTCCCTATGACTGCCAATTTTTTTATTTAAGTGCTACTAGATGATGCCCGTATGAATTAATTTTTTTGAGTCATGCGGGAACTCTTTAATTTTCCGGGATAAACCGGGGTCTACGTGCTAATTCAGGCTATCTCCATTCCAAATAGGCAAACGAGTTCTGTCGTTGTGGCATGTAGGGGTAACAAACATGCATACTTATTTACAAAAGTCCAAAATTTCACATTTACAATATTAGTAAGATAAGATAAGTAAGCCTGGCCTCCGGGTGTCTTTTGCTTATTAAAATATTCGCTGAATGGCGAACTTCTGTTTGTGAGTCGGTTCATATCATACTAGAGAGCAGAGATCATTGATTTTATGTTGAACCGAATTGGTTATATTGTTCAAAAGTGTAACGATGATTTTAACTTGATTGTGTATTGTAATTTTGTTTCTTTTGTCGTAGGTTGCCGTGAAACAGCGTTCATATACGCGATCACGAGCGCCGGTGTGACGCACGCGGTGTCGCGGGCATGCGCGGAGGGTTCTATTGAGTCCTGCACCTGCGACTATTCGCACGTGGACCGCTCGCCGCACCGCTCCCGCGCCGCTGCCGCCGCCAACGTGCGCGTGTGGAAGTGGGGCGGCTGCAGCGACAACATCGGATTCGGGTTCAAGTTCAGCAGGGAATTCGTCGACACCGGGGAGAGGGGAAAAACCCTCCGGGAGAAAATGAACTTACACAACAACGAAGCCGGCAGAATGGTGAGTACTCGAGTCCACTTACGATACGTCAACAGGCCGTCCAATCACCACTTACGTACGGTAGCTCCAACTGCAAACATCCATTAAATAAAACAATCCGAGTGGCCGTCCATGGACTTGTCATCGCTCCGTGTTTACATTACCATTACGGGTGACGATCGATTGTCAGCCACTTGACGTGTCGCTTGAGTCTAAAATTAATTATGCGTCAAGCGGCTCAGCCCATTGCACGACGACTGCGCAACAGGCACCCATTCGTTGCGCTCGCGCATCTCCCTCCCACTGCACACCCACATTTGCATACCCACTGCATGCACCTTCCTAAAATTCATCAAGAAGGGACGTCAGCCGTCACGAGCCACCCAGACACATAATTTACCAAGTCGCTTAATTCCTGTCACGCCAGACGCACTGGGTGTCCAGTTGTCCACCTGATGAATATTCACAACATTCCATCGATTGCTTAACACATATTTAAACACTAGTCTGTAAAACGCGCTTCCATCTGCATAAGAATAAAAAAGTCTTTCGACCATTTTCTACGAAGCGTATTCACTTGTAGGATGGGAAAATATTTACTGTCTCTGTCCTCGCGTCATTTATCTACCTTCTTAGAATGATGAATGTATCTGGAGCATGATTTATGATCGGTCCACGCGCGGTGACGACCGGCCCACCTCCTTACGATTTGTAACAATTTGCTCGATCGTAAGATGCGATCGATGAAGTGCTTTCCAAACATCATCGATCACCTGCATCGGCGCTTATCGAAGGAATTTAAAGATATTTGGACATCATTATAGACCTCCTCACACGATTGAATAAATTAAGATCTCGAGCGGTTCTCGTTGCCTGTTATTAATGAATTTGTATTGTCCACAGCACGTGCAAACGGAGATGCGCCAGGAGTGCAAGTGTCACGGTATGTCTGGGTCCTGCACGGTCAAGACGTGCTGGATGAGGCTGCCAACGTTTCGGTCTGTAGGCGATGCCTTGAAGGACGGCTTCGACGGAGCGTCGCGTGTCATGATGCCCAATACGGAGTTGGAAGCACCGGCTCAGCGAAACGATGCCGCCCCGCACAGAGTCCCGCGACGAGACCGATACAGATTTCAACTTCGGCCGCACAATCCTGACCACAAAACACCCGGTGTCAAGGACCTAGTGTACTTGGAATCATCGCCGGGTTTCTGCGAAAAGAACCCGCGGCTGGGCATTCCCGGTACGCACGGGCGTGCCTGCAACGATACGAGTATCGGCGTCGACGGCTGCGACCTCATGTGCTGTGGCCGCGGTTACCGAACCGAGACAATGTTTGTCGTGGAGCGATGTAACTGCACGTTCCACTGGTGCTGCGAAGTTAAATGCAAACTGTGTCGCACGGAAAAAGTAGTTCACACGTGTTTATAGACGAGCGGTAGTTAATTATGTACATTTGTACGCATCGGGAGAAACTAAGTGTTGGACCTGTGACTCGGACTTGACAGTGAACCTGTTTAAAAGTATTCGAAGACAGAAGAGGCCGTGTATATAATCGCTGTACTTTCCTCCGTATAGGAGTCGTTGAATTCGGAATTCATTGTGACTTATGTAAATAGTCCTGTGCCGCTGTTTATTTCACGTTAACGCTTATAATCCGTGAAATAAAACAAAGCGGTGTTCGTTCGTTTAATTTATTTGACTGTTAAGTGCGAACTTGTGATCTAGTGAAGTTTATTTTTTTGTGGACACTGCCGTCGGGACACTAATGAGACCAGTTTTAGAACCACTTATTCCTATCGGCTTGTAACCCCGCCTTCGCTATCGAAATTGGACTTATTGGTTTCCTTACGCGGTCAGGTGTATGAATTATTTAAGATAACGCGCTTATTATGTTTCTACTCACCCGAGCGACATAACCTCTAGACTACTTTAAATGGTATTGTCTAATATCATTACAAAGTTGAAATTGTTATAATATTTTAATACCACCGTACGCTTTGTACGGATAATATAATTTCCAGTTTTACGTGTACTTTCTATTTTATAGACGTCCACATTGGGTATACTGGTCGTATTAACTATTGAGACTCGAGAGCGAAATTATCTTGTAATTATAATTTTATATTAATTATTTTAGCGGTCAACGGAATATGTGGCTTAACGCAATAACATAAAGTGCCCTCTTGGGTGTTCGCTAATAAAGGTTGCATTCGTCCCTTATCATTGAATAAGTAGTGCCATCGTAAAAGTGTCCCACATTATGAGATAAAGGCTCTCGAGAATTTTAATTAAATATTAAACGAATTAAATAATCAGTATTATACGTTTAATATGGTATGCGTGCTGCGTCCGATATTCGAGATAAAGTTGCACGTAAGCCCGATTGACACTTGTTATACATTTTAAACACTCGCCTGTGCTTTTAAATTGTCCATTATTTATTAAAGCATGTACAAAAAAACATTTGTTGCCTTTACTTATATATTTTTTAATTAGTAAGGAGATAACGCAAACTGTTGATTCGGGTTATATTTTATACATGCATAAGTACAGTATATTGATGTTTCTGTGAAAATTATAAAGTACCTGTTATTCTGAAATATAATTTAATGGGGCTGATTCTGTAGTGCACAATCTCTAAACTAAACTAAAATTAGAGCATTGCAAATATTGCTAACCCTTTCATAATACTTCATACGGAAAGGGACAGAAATAGATTTAAAGCTGCCATTTTAGTTTCGTTTAGAGATTGTGTTATACAGAATTAGCCCCAATGACTGTTTATCTGGTGTTTGAGTTGGTTATAATATGTAACATACTCGACAATTATGTTTTTTTTTTGTATCCGACTGATGATTGTTCGACAGTTTGCATTATGAGATATGAAGCTTTATTAATCATAATTATATGTATCAACGTGGATGATATCATTGTGATATAAATATAGTTTAGATGATATTGATAGCATAAGTTGTCCACTGAGCTTCATAATGTAATATATTAGAAGGCGAGAGCGGACTAGCGCGATCTTGTATGTGAAGGTATTTATTAAATTCTATTTAACTTTATATTATGTTGTTTTAAAGTTAAATGAAATGTTAGTTTTAGTCTAACTTTTCGAGTACACGAGTATTCAGCACTCTAACTTTTAATTTTTTCCACTTGATTCTGATTTATCGTCAAATATCTCATTATAATATAGTTAGCTATATTATATGACTTTTATTTATATATTTTATACATATATTAATATTTCATTGGCTATTTATGGATCATATTTATTTAAATTTGGAAACACATTATAATATCTATATCAATATAACACATTGTAATAAAATATATAATTACGTAACATTTAATATGAATAATAAATATAATTATTAGTACACTAGTGTGTTTGTCATATTATCATTATATAATATAATATAGTATAATAATGCGAAGTTAATTCAATAGAATTTTCAAATCTATTGGTTGTATCTATATGTATATTTTGAATATTATGTTTGATATTTGACGATAATATTTTAAACTATAATCACTGGAGCTTGAGATAAAACTTGGCGACAGTTCCAGAATTGGCAATTAATTAACATACCTAACTACTTACTTTAACCTTAGTTGATTAGATAACAACACACTAAAATTACTTAATTTCAAAGATAAATTGGTGGAAATATGGACTATGACGACCTCCGTGGCGCAGTGTGTAGCGCTGTTGCCTTAACGTGCGGAGGTCCTGGGTTCGATCCCCGGCAGGGTCAATTTGGGAATTTATAATTTCTGAATTTTCCCTGGTGGGAGGCTTCGGCCGTGGCTAGTTACTACCCTACTGGTAAAGACGTGCCGCTAAGCGATTTAGCGTTCCGGTACGATGCCTGTAGAAACGGAAGGGGTATGAGTTTAATATAACTGCCATGCCCCTAACAGGTTAGCCCGCTACCATCTTAGACTGCATCATCACTTACCATCAGGTTAGATCGCAGTCAAGGGCTAGCTTGTAGTTGATAAAAAAAAAATTTTCGGTCGCTCTTTTATCTCAAGGTTCAGTGACTATTGGTATAATATCGTTAGTTATGATATTAGTGATGTACGCCTTTCTGTACCTGTTGGTACGATATTTTATTTTGTAAATATCGAACAGCTTACTGCTAGTAAGTTAATGAATTCAATTATTACGTCATCGTATTTAAAAGACTGATGTTTTTTTTAATTTCATAGTTGTATCATCCATTTAGGGATCACGAAGCCATTTTTAAAATTTTAGCGTTTAAAAATGAATGTGATAAGTATCGATTTTATAACATGTTTTATAATATCCGTCGAGAATTCGAAATTTAATCTGTATCGGATCTTTTATCGATGACAGTTGTCTGATTTGAAGATACCCTTGCCACAAACGATTGCCAGTGTAAAAAATGCATGTAAATATATTTTTTAATGAAAATAAGTTATTTATGTGGATGTACCATTTTTATTGTTAATATTAGATAAACAATTACAATTGAAATCAGCTGAACGTGTCTGAATCTCAAATACTATTACTGTATAGTGAATTTACATATATTAAAATTATATTTCGTCCATTGACTGCTTAGGGTTGACGCATTACTGTAACAATATTGGTTGTACATTAGTATCTATTTATGATTAAAATATTGATTAGTTGTTACCAAAAAATACAAAATTAATCAAAAGTTCAGTTTTTTTTTCTACGAAACCCTTTTAGAATCAAAATACCAGTAGGTACCTACAATCTAAGTACTTACCTTCCTGCGGTAGAAGTACCTTCACTACCTACCTATACGAGACTGATAATATTATGTTAAGCATATTATTTTATGCTATGGCCAGGGTCAAAGGATAGAAGGTTTTGAGTCTTCCTATAATATTATAAAGTTTATTTCCTTATTAATTGATCCCTAATTGATTAATTAATTTAATAATTAATCCCTATTGATTTGCTATATCAGCTAGATCCACAATAACGTTAAACAGTGGTTCAGGACAAAAATTTGCAATGCAGTTTTTTGTTCCACTACTTACTGAGTAGATTCAGAACGCTTTTTGACGACCTCCGTGGCGCAGTGTTGAGCGCTGTTGTCTTAACATGCGGAGGTTCCGGGTTCGATCCCCGGCATGTTCAGTTTAGGAATTTATAAATTCTGAATATTCCCTGGTGGGAGGCTTCGGCCGTGGCTAGTTACCACCCTACAGGCAAAGACCCGCCAAACGATTTAGCGTTCCGGTACGATGCCGTGTAAAAACCGAATAGGTGTATGGGTTTAATATAACTGTCATGCCCCTAACAGGTTAGCCCGCTACCATCTTAGACTACATCATCACTTACCATCAGGTGAGATCGCAGTCAAGGGAGTAAGCGGCGCGCGTAGCGCCGACTCCGCTCACCATTTGAAACGATGGAACGATGCGTGGTTGAAAGATAAAAATAATACATATTATATTATGTTTGTATTAAGTAAAATATTTTCTGAAACAGAACTTTTACTGATTTAGACTAGTGCACAAGCGCCCTAACAGTGATCGTATTTATTCTGGTTGCCATTAAAAGCAAGATAACAAATCAAATGAATATTGGCAACGGGTACAACGGAGAGAATGTTTAATAACAACCATCGACGTCCATGTCGATATACGATGATGTTTCCATTTTGAAATTTATGCGCGCGCGTTTCAGAACTCCATGTGAACTGTCATAATTCCGCCATTTTGTTTTATTGCGAACGCAACCGTACCGTAGCGTGCTTTTGATCGCGCAATTTTCTGAAACGGCTTTATTTTCTAACAAAGACCACAAGAACACTACGAACTTGGATTCTATATAGATAGATTTAAGATTCATTTTTGTACGTTTGGTCAGGTCGAAAGTGAAAAGTCGTTCAGTGCTGGTGGTCGCGGTTGCCCAGGGCATGTTCCCACGAGTATCTCGCGCAGGGGAAAATTTATGTTTATGAACGAAGAAATCTGTCATAAGAGATACGAATGGCGTGGCTGAATCTGAAATAGCGTAAATAATTTTTCACTCATAAGGATTTTGCGTTGTACAGTTTTAAATCTTCTCATGTGTCTGCAATAAAGGACTAACAATACTCACTGTACCTACTACGTTATCTTATGTGTAGGTACTTGTGTCTTGTGATCGTCATCTCATCCCATAAACGGCCATTACTGAACATAAATCTCAAGCAAGGACCTTTACAGCATTCAGTCAAACCATACGCACTGCGTGTGTCCAACGGATCCCAATTCTCAGCAGTGGCGTGCACTTCATAGAAGCATACAAGCAGAGCTTATGGAAATTAATATTATATGGAGTTATTTTTACTCCTAAATAGCTCCATATTATATTAATTTTTCATAAGGACGGTCTGTAAATAGCAGCATATAACATCGACGTTCCGTAGTGCACAATCTCTAAACTAAACTAAAATGACATATTGCTAACCCTTTCATAATTCCCCCTGCTGAAAGGGACAGAAATAGATTTAAAGCAGTCATTTTAGTTTAGTTTAGAGATTGTGTTATATAGAATTGACCACTGACTACCCTAACTTCTATGCGCGCCAATCGGCCTACTATATCTACTATTCTGTGCTAAGAACTATAAAACTATAGATGTAAGTATAGTAGGTATAAAATATCGAACCGATTATTGATTATAGTTAGTTTATCGAACAAAAGCTATAAAGAAAAATATTATAGGCGCTTTATTCCATTTGTGATATCAGTTGTATGGCGTGAAATAAATTTTATTTTTCTCGTATTCTCGTGCAATGTTAACGCGACTTTGGCCAACATGGACTTAAACATTGCAGTGTCTTGTATTTTAAACATACTTAGTTTTCATGGTAAGTAATTCTCGATAAGAACCTACCTTTTAAATGATGACTCACGGTTAGATAAGGTTATTGAAGTTTGTCATTTTCCTGGATTAGGTTTACTCACAGTTTCCACTTTATATTTTAAGACACCATAAAGAGATGTTTAATTAATTAATACGTTTAACATACTTAATAAGCCATCATACTAATATTATAAATGCGAAAGCGTGTTTACTTGTTGCTTTGTCCTCCAATCACGCCGCAACGGAGCAACGTATCGACGTGGTTTTTTGCATGGGTATAGTTGAGGACCTGGAGAGTGACATAGGCATACACGGCGTGTATTTTTTGTAAATATAATTAGTAGTTGTTTTTAATTATTATCTCTATGTTAAACTAGCTGAGGCCCGCGACTTTTTTAAATTCCCACGGGAACTCCTTAATTTTCTGGGATAAAAAGTAGGTAGATATGTCACTCCCCGTTAGCGTTACAAGTAACAACAGTCGGGCCGTAACAAGTAGGTATTGGGTTTTCTGACAAGAAATTCTCAGTACTAGCCCGGAGTTGGCGGTGTTTCACCCCCGTGACTCGGAGAGCACGTAAAGTCCTGCGCCTGATCTCTCTCCGGTCATGTCGGATTTTCTGTCACATCGGGATATGAAATTAAAGAAACAGAGAGTGCACCTGTGTACTATATTATAGTGTACGGGAGATATTATAGTGCACAAGTGTGTGCACAGGTCCAGAGAGATAAGCCATAATGTACTTGTACTCCCGACCGAATTATTTATTTTTATTATTTTACCTATGTGTGTGTGTTTTACAGCCATTTCTGTTTCATCTTTACGAAGAGATAATGGTTCGGAGCCGGTGTTACCTGGTGACCCAAAATCAGAACATGGCTTAAATCTTGACATAGAAGTCATGCATAATTTCCACATCTGGCCAACTGGGGTTATACCATACCACATAGATGATTTCTCATTTGGTATAAAAGTTATTTTATGGACGTCTTGCACATCACTGCACAGCCTGATTTAGTGAAAAATGATGAGATTACTAACTGATGTCCGCGACATCGTCCGTGTGGATTGATGTGTTTTGGTTTCCGCGGGAACTCTTTCATTTTCCGGGATAAAAAGTAGCCTGTGTTATTGCAGACTATAATCTATCTCTGTGCGAAAAATCATCCAGATCCATTCAGCTGTTCAGGCGTGATTGAGTAACAAACATCCATCCGTCCATCCAAACTTTCGCATTTATAATATTAGTACAGATGTAATTTTTACATGTCAACACTGGAATGAATTTGGCAGAAAGTGACGGCATCACAAGATTTAATTAAATCTGTAGAAGCTTTGTGCAAGATGGCCTAAGACTCACCTACTCTTAAGACATTTTGCTAAACCAGCTCTCTCAAGTAGACAATTTTATTACTTTCCCTCTCTACACTCTCGTCATCATTATCATCTCTTCTCTCACAATGCCTGAGAGAAGAGATGATGGCCATAGTCTCTATGCTTGTCATAATATACAGAATACAGATTGGCAGATGAGTTGCATCTTTGAAAATTTGCTATGGAGATTTTGTATATCTAATTATGGAAAACTCGAAGAATGCGCTTCCATACCTGAGAATTCCCCATATTCAAAGAATTATCCAGAATAAAAAGTAGCCAATGGGCCTGATTTTGTAGTACACAAGATTTTGTAGTAGACCCTTTTAAGTACGTGCCTGTAAAGGACTCATATCTCTGAGGTAATAAAACCCAGGCTTCACCGAGCGGGCAATCTTAAAAGTCTGAAATTAACTTTTATCTCAAATCAATTTAGACCCTTGCCATAAGGCTTGGTCAGTCCTAGATTTAACCAGCAAATTCCAGGATTCATCGCAGTTCGCACTCGTATATATACGCATTTAGACAATATCGATGAAACAGTTTGGTAAAACTAGGTATAGGAATCAAAGATGCCTTCTGAATGATGATATGGAGTTCCTAAATAACCTTCAATTC
This sequence comes from Erebia aethiops, assembly GCA_923060345.2. Classification (NCBI taxonomy): domain Eukaryota; kingdom Metazoa; phylum Arthropoda; class Insecta; order Lepidoptera; family Nymphalidae; genus Erebia; species Erebia aethiops. Next base: position 15,355,156 of record OV281090.1, on the reverse strand, counting down.
CAGACAAAGTTCTACGTGACAAAATACGCATGTACCTCAATGAAGTCAACAGGATAACAGCTTTGCGTTTCGAGGAAATCCCGAGGCCGCCCGAAGACGATGATACCAGATGGGTACTGTTCCTTAATAGACGGAGCTTACTTCGTTGTGATGAAAACAGTTTCGGTGATTTTACTAATGACGGTGTACAGGTAAAGAAAACACGAGCGTTTTATAATTTTATTACAGTGCTTCTCACACCAAGAAAGTTTCTCGTTCAAAGATTTCCATCGGATATGGGCCTTTGAAAGTAGTTTCGATACTGCAATATATCACTATTAGGTAAACAGGCATAATATTTCAAATTTCGGCACAGATGGGAAAGTGAACCGTGGCCTAGCAGTCAAAGGCGTTCTGGGTGCGATTCCCAGAGAGTCGCGGGTTCAAATCCTACCGGTTCTGCAATTTTGATATTTTTTTTTTATTGCGTGATAGGCTTGCGCTTGACGACAATCATGCTTAGTGCAAAGCAATGATGAGGTCTAGGTTAGAACGCGCTTGCCTAGAAGATGCCTATTCACTCTTGCCTTGAAGGTTTTTGGGGATTGGAGTTACTCGCGTCCGTAGGATGTACCATGTCAGGTTCCAACCCTCCTTACCCTACACGTGATCCCCGGGTGGTGCCAAACGAGTAACATAGGTGGTAGGCTTCGGCCGTGGCTAGTGTAACCACCCATCGGGCAAAGCCGCGCCGCCAAGCGATTCGTCTCGTGACGTGATTTTATTGTGCCATGGGGCGCGTCGTGTTCCGGCGTGATGCTCGTATTAGCCAGTTCAAGGGGAATGGGTATGTACAGTTGCGTTGTGTTTGGTGACAGGATCCGATTTGCGGAGCGGCTGCACCGGACGACTCGACCTGGAGGTTAGCGGGATCCGAAGCACGGTTTACCGCTGGCCGACCGCAGGCAGTAGGGGGCCCAATTAGTAGGAAAGCCAACTATGAAAGGCTGCCCCGCCACCTAGCGAAAAATCCTGGGATGGCTTCCATCGTGCCGGTTGGCGACCGGAGAGAGGACCCGATGGCGATTCCCAGGGGGGTTCGGGCGTCCCCGCAGTCTCCAGTCGAGCCTTCCAACAGTGCGGTCCCTTCGTAAATTGCGAAGTCTAAAAACACAACGCCTCGTACAACTGCCATTCCCTTTCCTATTCACTCCCATAAAACACATATTATGAAAAGAACAAAGAAAAAAAGTAAGATAAAACGGCGGCTGCACATCCTCTCCCTCAAAGTGCACCTCTCCAACATACGAGGATTGCACTCTAATCTCTCAGCAGTCCACCATCATCTAGAGACTGAGAGGCCGCATTTACTTTTTCTTACGGAGACGCAAATCAAAAAACCAGCAGATATAGCGTATCTACAGTACCCGGGGTACTCGCTGGAGCATAACTTTAAAGCTCGCGCTGGGGTCTGTATGTTCGCTCGCAGTGATATCTGCTGCCGGCGTCTCCGTAACTTGGAGGTACCTGCTTTTTCTACAATGTGGTGTTTATTGGATACGGGTGTGGAGCAGACTGTGTATGCCTGTGTCTATCGGTCGCACAGCGGTGACCAGGAGACAACTCGATTGTTTGAGTACCTCAGCGAGACGGCAGATACCGTTCAACGTCGATACCCAACTGCTCAATTGGTATTTCTGGGGGACTTTAACGCTCACCATCAGGATTGGTTGTTCCCATACCAGAGTACCGACCACGCAGGGAGAGAGGCGCTGAAATTTGCTTTATCGTTAGATCTCTCACAGCTGGTCCAAGGAGCAACGCGAGTTCCTGACGTTGACGGTCACACACCTAATTGTTTGGACCTTCTGCTGACTACCGACCCAGACCGGTTCTCAGTGTCAGTTGCGGCCCCTCTGGGCACTTCTGATCACTGTGTGGTAAAAGCGGTGTCGAGCTATCGCCCTTTCGACTCGGGTCCTTCCGGAACCAGGCGGCTGTGGCGATATAAGTCGGCAGATTGGGACGAGATGCGACACTTCTTCGCATCTTACCCTTGGCGGCAAATCTGCTTCTCTTTGAATGATCCGTCGAGCTGTGAACAAGCCATATCGGAGGTGATACGTCAAGCTATGGAGTACTTCATACCATACGCTGACGTATCACTCGACGGCAAAGTTCCACGGTGGTACAATGCTAAATGTGCCGAAGCAGCGGCCTTCAAAAACTCAGCGTTTGCAGCATGGGCAGAAGCCCGCACCGTTAAAGCTCCAGACGTCAATTCAAAGAAGAGAGCGTTCAACTTTGCCGCCAAGTCCTACAAGAAGGTTCTTAAAGAGGCTTGTTTCAACCGCACTAACCGTATTGGGGCCAAACTAGCAACCTATCCACGTGGTAGTAAGGCTTTTTGGTCCCTTTCAAAGTCAGTTGAATCTAATTTCTGTCGTCCTTCGCTGCCTCCTCTACTCAAACCAGATGGATCGCTGGCTTTTACCGCAACAGATAAAGCAAATCTTTTGGCGACGTTGTTTGCGGAAAATTCGCATCTAGATCCAGGTAATGCCTTAACACCTTGTTTACCATCCTGCGGCTCTGCCATGTCAGAGATACACATTCGCCAGAATGAGGTGCTTAAAGTGCTCCGCAACCTGGATGTGAGTAAAGCAAGTGGTCCAGATGGAATACCAGCAATGGTTTTGAAAACCTGTGCTCCAGAGTTGTCTCCAGTTCTAACACGCTTGTTTCGCCTCTCCCTTAAGTCTGCTCGGGTCCCTAAGGCTTGGAAAATTGCGAATGTACAGCCAGTCCCAAAAAAGGGCAGCCATGCCGATCCGGCCAACTACAGGCCTATTGCAATCACCTCCATGCTTTGCAAAAGTTTGGAGCGTGTCCTGAACAACCGGCTACTGGCATACCTCGAAGAAAATGACCTCCTGTCGGACCAACAGTACGGATTTCGACGTAATCGATCCACAGGGGATCTTTTAGTGTATGCCACGCACATCTGGGGTGAGGCCATCGAGAGGTATGGTGAAGCACTAGCTGTTTCATTAGACGTCTCGAAGGCTTTTGACCGGGTCTGGCATGAAAGCCTTTTAAGCAAGCTTCCAGCCTATGGGATACCCGCTGGCTTCTGCGACTGGATATCGGACTTCCTGAGTGGACGATCATTTCGAGTAGTCGTTGATGGCTCCTCATCTGATCTCATGGCGATCAATGCCGGGGTCCCTCAGGGATCAGTTCTCTCTGCAACGCTTTTTTTGCTGCACATAAATGACATGCTAAAACCCGGTATCTTTGGGTATGCAGATGACAGCACTGTTACAGAGAGATACATGTCTGGTCCCCGTGCCAGTGGTGCTGAGATTCTTAAGCACAGAGAGGCTTTGGTAGAACGAGTTAATTTGACCTTGAAGGAGGTGTCCGACTGGGGTGACGCCAATCTCGTCAAATTTAACGCAACCAAAACGCAAGCGTGTCTATTCACCGCGAAACGGAGTTCATTCCCACTCACTCCGACTTTCCGAAATATATCCGTTCCAATTACCGACAGTGTCGAGCTCCTCGGTATCAACATATCGTCCAACCTCAACTTTGGACAATGCATCGAATCCAAGGCAAAAACAGCTGGCAAGAAACTTGGCATCCTCAACAAAGTCAAGCGGTACTTCACGCCGGAACAGCTCCTTATCCTGTACCAAGCACAAGTTCGATCGTGCATGGAGTACTGCAGCCATTTGTGGGACGGCTCTGCCAAGTACCAGCTTGATGCATTGGATTCGGTGGATCGTCGCGCCAGGAGACTCATTGGTAGCAAAGTGCTGGTCAGTTCGAAGCTGCAAAGCTTGGAACATCGGCGCAAAGTCGCCTGTCTGTCGGTATTCTACAGGATATATTTCGGAGAGTGTGCTCAAGAACTATTCGATCTTGTTCCTCCGTCACCTTTTTATTATCGTACCGCAAGGCATCGACAAGGTCTGCACCCCTACGCAGTCGAAATTCCGCGAGCTCGTACGAAGCGATTTGCTTCCTCGTTTCTAATTCGAACCGCTAGGATATGGAATGCCCTTCCGGCTTCCGTTTTCCCCTCCCGTTTTAATATAGGTACCTTCAAATCAAGAGTGAATAGGCATCTTCTAGGCAAGCGCGCTCCATCTTAGGCTGCATCACCACTTGCATGCAAGTCTGATTGCAGCCAAGCGCTAGCCTATATATTTAAAAAAAAAAAAAAAAAAAAAAAAAAAAAAAAAAGGTACTAAAGTTATAAGTGGCAGGAAACACGTGCGCTGGGAGGGTGTTCCACACCCTAGCGGTTCGTATCAGAAACGTCGAGCAAAAACGCTTCGTGCGAGCAAATTGGACGTCAACCACATAAGGATATGTACAAAAACACTAGTATCTATCAAGTTTTACTTTATTAAGTAGTAAATCGTAGTGTCTATCAAGTTTTACTTTATTAAATAGTAAATAAATCGTCGTCTTCATCCTCAACCGGTAGACGTCCACTGCTGGTTATAGGTCTCTTGCAAGGACTTCCACATGCCGCAGTTTTGACGACCTCCTAGGAAGTTTCGGCCGTGGCTAGGAAAGCAACGAAGTATCGCCAAGCGATTTAGCGTTTCGGTCGCTATGCCGAGTAGAAACCTATTATAGGGGTATGGTTTTAATATAAGGTTAGCCCGCTGCCATCTTAGATCACCATCAGGCGAAATTTTTGTAAAGGTCTAACTGGTATTGGATAAAATAAATAAATCCATACCATATATACATATATATATATATCTATACTAATATTAGGTATTAATGCGAAAGTGTGTCTGCCTGTCTGCTATGCTTCCACGTCCCATCTTTTCGACCAATTTCACAGATAGGTGGCATCCGGGGGAAGGGCATACGTTACTTATTATCTCGGAAAAGTAAGGACTTCCCGCGGAAAAAAGAAATCCACGCGGACGAAGTCGCGGGCATCGCTAGTAGTAAATACAGTATACTTATTAATTTTACTTTTCTACTCAGACAGTTGTGTTGGGCTACGACTGTATGAATTCGGATGAAAATCTAGCTGCTATGGTACTCTCACTTGTTGGAGTACCACCGCAACACAACGCTCCGGATCGAGACAAATACGTAGATATAATAACAGAAAATATTTTACCAAGTAAAGAAAATGCTATTTTAAACAAACATTTAGTATAATAGTATTAGTATTTTCAATAAGTCAGCTTACATGAGAGAATTACAAGGTAATTGAAAAATAGTATAAAGCAACACTGTGAAAGAATCATCGATGAATCCATGTGGGAACCAACACTTCAAAAGTACTTGACAGCACTTATTGCTGTCTTCAGAAAGCGATTTTAAATCTTTTTTCTAAAATTTCTATGTAAACTGACTTATAATACATGAAATATTAACGGATACTGACCAATTGCGCAGGAGTTAAGTAATAATATCAGACGCAGAATTTACCGCTTCACAGACTCTCCAAGGCACGAGGTATAATAATACCTCCTATCTTTCAACTCTGAGCTTCTACCGAAATTTCATTGATATAGAATAGAATAGAATAGAATATTTATTTATTTGCATGATTATAAGTAAGTAGGTACATAGTACGGTGTTATTATGTAATAAGGTGAGCGTGTTACAATCAGCCATACAATGGCGTGCAAAATACTTAAAACTAACAAAGGTTTCATAAAAGGGAATAAACAAGTTGCAAGCTTTAAAAATAATGTAAAATTAAATTAAACATAAAATAAATAGACAAATGAGAGTTTAAATCGGGTGATTAGTTTTAAAATTCAAGAATTCTTTTAAAGAATAGAAGTTTTGGGCTACTAGCTATTTATAAAACTTATTTTTAAATAATTTAATTCGTAATGCCTTAATATCTTCTGGCAGCTTATAAATTTTTACGGATAAGGCTGAGCAATTTTTTAAGTAAAATTCCGTTTCGGTCGACACTGCAACACAAGCCTGTCCGTGTTTCTAGTGCACCGTGGGTAGATATCACTAGCTTTCATAAAAATACTATGATTGTCTCTCACGAACACAGATATTTCATAGATGTATAAACTAGGCAGTGTTAAAAGATTTAATTTTATAAAGAGAGGTTTGCAAGATGTTATGGGCGAGACTCCGCAAATTGCTCTAATACATCTTTTTTGGGCTATAAAGGCCCTGTTAAATTCAGAAGTAGGTATTTCCCCATAGAATTAAGCCATATCTGAGGACTGTGACCGCAATGAAAATAGAGAGAGAAAAATGATAATAACCAGGCCGAGCGACGGCTTATCTTACTTTTTTTTTTATTCACTACTACATAGTTTTTTATTTTTTATTTATTTAGTACCAAAATATTAATATATTCTTATAAAATTCGAAGAAAAACAGATACATAGTGGACAAGGAAGCACTTATCTCTATAAGAGATCTCTACCAGTATTAGGTACTACCAGTATTAAATACTTTCTTAGGTTCGGAGTATAAAAGTACATACCACATACGAAGGTACATATCCAGCTACGAAATGGGTAGGCGTAGTTTTAGGTGACATTATGAGATAGTCATATTTAAAATAAACTGCTGAGTTTGCTGTGAAATTCTTCACATGCCGAGGAGCATTTGGAATCTTCGTAACTTTAGTACCTCACCTATATCTATTATATTTTTATCATCTAAAAGCGTTTACCTATTCTATTAATTACCATATTTTGTTGGGTTCATAGAGGTCATCTAATCTTAAAATAAACGCGCCTCCAATGTTATACACACATGCAAAGAGTATTATTTACTATTTTAATTAAATTGTGTGTATTATGTTACCGTTAAAGTTGCTAATACCGTTAATGTCGAGATTCACGCGGTAATGTTAACATTAACGTATCGAATCCTTTTGAGTTGGAATAATTTTTTTCTTGCTCACATTACTCGACCCGACCATCATCAATCAAGCTGGCGACCTCTGCAGCGAAAAGAGTGTCGAGTAGGTGAAGCTGAATGAAGGTGGACGAAGCGAGTCTTCTGGCGTAGTCCATCCTTTTTACATCTAAATTTTTATGAACACTCTACATTAGACGTTTGATCATTATATCATTAATTAATAAGAAATCATCTTTATTATCTGATGATTTTATCTATATCATAATCATTCATGATGAAAACTATGATCGTACTATAATATACTTGACTATTTCATGAAATCATCAATTCCGCTCTATGATTTCGCGGTTTAACGGTGGATGGACCATTATTCCTCAGTAAACTTCTTAAATCATCCAATTAACGTAAAATTTCGAAGTCTAACGTATCGAAACCGTTAATGTCGACATTTCTTAGGGAATGCTGACATTAATGGATTCCGGACATTAGCGGTAACATATACATCCCATGTCCCTCTACTTTAATCTTAATATTATGTTTGGTGTCTGTTGCAGATAAACTTATTTTTTTTGAAAAACTTAACGAAACTGACTGGTTGTTTCACAATTTGACGTATGATTATGACAGCGCGGGGCATTACGGACCCTACAAGTATACCTCAAATGGAAAAGTTACAGTTCAACGAAAATCACGCGATTACTACTTTTATAATAACCTTGGACCTGTAATTATATTGATTTATAATATTATGTTTAATATGGAAATACATTAAATAATAATACACTCATAAATTGCAGCCACCTCCTAAATCGAAAGAAAAAGGTTTTAGTACGCAAGACGTTTTGAAAATTGCGATGCTCTATAATTATATCGCAAGCAAACGAGATATCCCAGTGCCTGAGTGCGGTATCCTATATGGAGCAGGTACCAAAAAGGTTCGTCTCATGCAATACACGAATTTTAACATGAAGTACACGGAAAAGCCAACCAAAGGAAAAGCCAATCTGGGCGAATCAGCAAAAAAGCTAGTCTACCATGAAAAACAAAATATTATTGGGGATAATACGTATGAAAGTGAGAACAGTGAAAATAATGACGAAGGTGATAATGAAAATGAATACAAAGATAGCAACTATCCGGAGGAAGATTATTCTGGAAACGATATGGAAGATAGTGAAGATGAAGAAGATTACGTTAATAGTGATGATGATGATGATAATAATCTTGTTAATGATGAAGGTTATGGTAATATTGATTATAATTATGGTTCTTATGTAAGTAAAGCTGGTAAAGAAAAACTAAATGCAAAAATATATGCTAGTAATAAAAACTATACAAAACTAAAAGATAAATTTAACGATGGTAACAAAAAAAACAGTTACGAAGATAGAAAGAGTGACGACACAGAAAATCAGAAAAAACTCAGTGAAAATTCTAATGAATATAATGCTACCGAAAAAATTAATACATACGGTACAGTAAAATACGATCGTTTGCCTCTACATCTTAAATTGAAAAAAAAGTCTAATAAACAAAGTCTTCTTGGCCAATCTGACTTTGAAACAGATGACGATTATAGAAATATGTACATTCACGAGAAAAAATTGTAACTATCAAATAAAAGAAATATGTACAATTGCTTACACAATTATTTTAATTAAAATAATGTTAACCATGCTATTATAATTGTCTATCACATTAAAGGCACGTTTGTATGTCTCGTTTTACATAACATGTTTTGCAAATTACTTCACAACACCACTTAAACTGGCAATTGCAATTTTCAGCCTCCTTAATAGATGTTTGTATGTAACCTCTCCTACAGCAGAGTTGGTCGCAACTGTCAGTTCCCGCGGAGCTTATGTTGCACTGGCGTCCTTCAGTTCCGAGAGATCCTGTCTTCATGTTAGGACTGCAGAAATCAGGCGACTCTTCTGAGTATATTATATCTTTCTTTCCCGGTCTTTTAATATTGGTACTTTCAGGCATTAAACTATCGCCATCGTTGTTAGAGATTACCTGCGAAATAACAGTCAGTAAATTTTTGATGGAGTCTGTCATGGGACTATAACATATTCTACATCGTATACACATAAGTTAATTATTCTAATCCTAACTTAATATCTGTACTAATATTATACTGCGAAAGTGTGTCCGTCTGTCTGTCTGTCTGTTTGTCTGCTGCGCTTTAATTTGTTCAACAGATTTTGATGAAAATTCGGTGTAAGTTATAACCTACTTTTAGGTAAAGCCTGGGAAAAGAAATGCTACTTTTTATGGAGAGTTCCCCCAGGAAGTAAAAAAAATCTTAAATCAACTGAATCAAACAAAATCGGCTGACACATACAAATTTGGTTCAAAATCTTACAAGTGAAAGAGATCGAACAAGGCTTCTAGCCTTATCTAAAAAAGAATCCGGGCTTGGCTTCATGCCTTGGAGACCCTGGGGCCATGGAGTCTTAGTGGCAAAAGTTTTTTACGAGATATTTCACCGCGGCGATATTGCCTCATTTGGTGACAGAAGGGCTGGGTCATTTTTTGCGCAAAGGATCAGCCTGGCTGTCCAGCGCGGAAATGCAGCCAGCATTCTTGCCACCGTTCTATGCGGGCATAATTTATATAATAATTTGGTTAGGCTAACTAGCATTAAGTTCTATCGTATTATTTTCAATAAATGTTTTAAAAAAATATAAAAAATAAAATCAATGCGGACAATGTCACAGGCATCAGCTAGTCAATTAATAAAAAAGAAACCTGACTGCATGCATAAGTCACCTGTAAAACTTTATCAAAATCAGTACTTAAGTGTATATCAGTCAGTTACACACCAAAGTATGTATGTTCCCGCCTGGAAGTTATGTAGACTTCTGTGCAATCAGATTTCTTTTTACCCACGACGGAACGGAGACGTGTTTGCCCTAAGAGGTTGAATGTTTGTGTGTTTGTTATTTACCAACCGGTTAACCCACCCCAGTTTCACACATGGAAAAAACTACACTTAAAAGAGCACAACTTATAAATTAAATAAAGAACATACCTTAGCAGCGCCTTCGAACTTGTCTCTCAAGCGGTCTCCTACTTCTCTAAAAGTGGGCATTCTCCACCAGCAAGTCCGAAGAGTGCAGGAGCCCGAAAGTCCGTGACATTTACACTCCACTTTCATGTTATTTCTAATTGCCTGAAAACAAAATAGCAGCTTAATATTTTCATTTCTGTTTTTTCTCTAAGCGCTGTTCCTCGTTGAGGAGAACAGCACACTAACTCTATAAATAATTAATATGACTGTCGCTGATTCCTTATCAACAACATTACATTTATTTTATTTTACATACATTCAATTTATTTTTAACTGAAGGTATATTTATTTCCAAGTGTTAGGTTAGAAATAATTTACAAATAAATTGATAACTCGATAATGTTCCACATTAATTATGAGATTATGGACTGATATATTTTTTATAGGATGATGATTGGAAATCAGTACAGGGGCTTGCTTAGAATAATTTTAGATTAATCATTTAAACAGTATACCTAGTGGAAGGAAATATTAAGAATAGCGCGATAAGAGAATTGCAAAGCAAGTGCAGTATGGGAAGACCACCAGATCGATGAGCTCAAAATGATAATAGGAAAAAAGTAAATGAGGAAAGCGAGGTATCATGTTTAATGGCAATAAGGCCAACAAAAGCCAAGGGCAGGTGGGTAACAGAATATTTTACTGAAGTACAAAATGTTTACTGACCAACCTCCCAGCGTTGTGGTTATGCAGCTTTATCAGTGTTTTGATGTCACTCCTCTTCCTATATCTGCTGTCCATAAACTCTCTGGACTTCTGCAGGCCAAAGCGTACGTTGTCACTGCAGCCACCCCACTGCCACTGGTCCGTTTGCGCTTGAGAGGGAGGCTGGGGTACTTGCATCCTCCCGCGGCGTGGTTTTGGTGCTCCCTGATAGGCAAACGTAAACTTTTAATTATCTATAAGATTTGCACTTTCAATATATTACGTTTAATTTATCTGTAGCACTCCATGTTTTTCTGCTAAAAATCCCTTTTTTGTTGCTCCTACAAGCTGTTGGTGTCGCTTTCTTTAGAAATTATTTTGTCAGTAAATTGAGGAGGAAATATGAGAAACAAAATTCCTATGACACACTCCTTAAACCCGTGCTTGGGTTAAGCACAGAAATTGTTTAATATTGACGAGGTGCTAATTGACAGAAACAGGAGGAAGAAAAATGGATAGTTTAGTTTTCATCCATTTTTCCTCAAGACAAGCTAGTTTGTTTAGCGAACCAATGTAATATTTTAGGCTACTATGTAACTTAGGCTCTTTCTGCACTGCATCTGAATCGAATCCGATCCGAATCCCGATCCGAAGTAGCAGTTATACTATATTTTGTATGAAGTAGTGGGCACTAGATCCGAATTTCGTTAACCGAATCCGAAAATTCCGAAATCCGAAAATCCGAAATCTGAAAAAAGCCTGAGAAATTACTAATTAATAATTTATTAAATTTTCACTCAGATATAAAAGAGTTGTACTTACCTTTTCACATGAGCATTCTAGGAGAGATCCAGCTGTACACGCCCTGGTAATGGCGTATGTGACACCGGCTGCGGTGATCGCGTTAACAAACCCTGTTTCCCTTGTATCTGAAACAAATGTCTGAATTAAGTGAAGCCCAGACTCTTTTCGATGAATGTATAATTATTGACCGAGCGAAGCGAAGGTCTCTGAGTCTACTTGAGTGAATTGGCACTTGTCCGTCCGTCCGTCCGTCCGTCTGTCAGAGCATTATAACTTCTGAATTATTGAACGTAATTACTTCAACTTTAAACATAATATGTAAACTAATGGCCTCCAGTCGAATATGACTTAAAATGTTATAAAAATCTTCATTTCAGGGGGCTCTCATAGAAGCGAATGCGAAGTAAAATATTTTTATAGCGTTACATAGGGTTGCCGTATATCATTTTATAGATAATTAGGAATAGAGTCCAAAAAAATATTTTTTTATAAGCTACAATAAATTACAGATTTTGGCAACAAACGATCTTACTGCAAATAAGGATTTCGACATGTGAAAAAACAAAAAAATGTGAAGAATGTTTTCAGACTATTTGGTAAAAACCATCCAAACAATTGCGACGATATGCCTGTAAAGTGTTACGTGCCTGCTATTAAATAGTACGAGTATGTAACATGTTTTATAACGTACTAAACCTAACTAAAATTACGTAACTTCACATTATACGTATCCAGCCGCCGATTCGTCACAGCGGGCTAGGGTCCAAAGAAATGAAAGCCTGAAGCATAAAGCAACACAATGCGGAGTGAAGCTGTTGACCCAAAAATCAATATTCACACGGCCGCAGTAATAAACAACTATGGGCTTTACGAATCGAAGGTTGCATCCATAAAACATCTTAGCGTGAAACACGGTCCTGTGAAATGGCGAGCTTTCTCGCGTTCGCGCAGGGTGTAACTACAATCTAACCTAAGGATATATGCTGACGTATGTATTTACGCTGTGGTAATCTTTTATCTTATTTCTTGTACCTTTCATGACAAATTTCTTGGGAAAATAGTGCAGTGGTTTCCCCATGCCTTCTGCACCAGTCATTTTAGGAGCCATTTGAACCCCAAGGCCGCTGTAGCCTCCTCCACCCGGTTGCCCGGCTGGGTGTGTGATGGATATACCGCCATTGATCGGTCACCACAGCCTCGTCCGTTGTCCAGCAGAGGGCACCACGAGCAGTGAGATTGGCAGTTGGGGCCGCCTAGATATTGTTGTCGTTCTCGGCCTTATTTTCCCAAGGCGAGGTGGACAGACGAAGTGACGGCTGCGGTCGACGTCCCCTTACACGAATGGACTCGCAAGACTGCCATCACTGAAGAGTGAAGATGGATAGTGAAGCGTGTAACACCACCACCGCTCTGGCAAGAGCGATACGATGAAGAAGAAGAATTTTGTTATGAAACCTAATAAATAAATCCTTCCGACTCTCGAACAAATTTTGAACGAAAGTTCTATGTCGCCCCTGTGGGGTAGAGGGCGTTTACAGTATTGCCAACTATCATTGAATGTATGGTATTCACCGATCCGCACTGAAAAGACTGTTTGGGTGGTGGTTACCACTTTTTTTTCTGCTGTGGTGACTGCTGCTACGATTTGAATTCTGCTGGCATTAGACACCTAAGTGCTCAAAGGGTGATACATAACAGGTTGTATGAAATTCTTATTGATTTCATAAATGGTAAATTAATATTTTTATGCTAGATAGGGACAATAATTAATTAAACAGCTAGAATAATGCTTAAATTAAAGTAATAAGTTGTAACCGAATACACACTTCAAGAAATCTTTGTTGCAAAAATTAAAAGCTCACTTATGAATTTTACCTCTAGGTTCCGATAAAAAATAATCTACATTGCTCTTCGATGTTAGAGCCAGTGTGTATTCTTAAAGCCTGGCTATAACAATTAATGGTGGGTGAAACTGATGTTGGAATATTCAGATGGCATGAATAATGTGAAAATTGTTGTGCCCATCTACTGAATGAGCCTCGGACACCGGCTAAGACTGATCGCTCATCTATGAGCACGCACCATAGTATTAACCTATAACCAATAACAGAGCTTGGGTCTCCTCTTAGAAAGAGAAGAGTTTATCTAGACAACCACTTCCACGATAGCCATGTGCGGATTGGTAGATTTCACAGATCTTTAAGACTATTATGTAGAACTCTCAGGGATGCAAGTTCCCCACGATGTTTTCTTTCACCGTTTACTTTCACTAGTGATATTTAATTGCTTTTAGTCACAAAATCATGGCAAACTGGCAAGTCAGTAAAACGTGAGAGGGTAGAGATTTATGGAGGTATACGGCGGCAGGGTGTACTGCGATGCACTTATAACTCACGATATAGATTATAGATCATCAGCTGATGATGATAGGTGCACTTCGTGACAATCATTTCTTATTTAAACTCACACGTAAATCGCCCTTAATTGACTAAATTCGATCTTCTCCTCGATGGTACTCAAGTAATACGGGACAGAAAATACGCAGTTCATTACATTTTGTTCAATACGGCCCCAGTGCTTGAAATACGAATACTTCACCATTCATCAGAATACACTGAATACTAAGAAGGGCGGCCCATACGGCATTTCTGTTAGATGTGCGATCAGCAAGTATGAAATCAGTTTGGGTCGATGACTTTATATTATCGACTGCAATGGTTGAGTTTAGATTGGTTTTATAGATTTTTTTCATGCGTGACTAAATTAATTGTGGATTTTATTAAACTACATAATAATAAACGCTTGATGATCGAAGGTGATGTTATTTAAGCTTTATTGAAGCATATTTGGATCTGTCGATGACTGGACTGGTAAGGTAAACCATCGAATTAAAATAAAGTTTTTAACATTTTCAGACGTGTAGGTAATAATTATGAGCATATCTATGAATACAATTTTAAAGTAAAACGGAAGAATATATCTACTGGCTTAGAAAAGGCTTTTGTACATTTTGTATTTTTTGTTTATAAATCAATTCCAAAATATTTTAACAAATGTAATGTTATAATGATATTCATAATCATCATCATCATCAGAAGTAACTTTAAAATTTAAGCTCTTAGGTGTAATAAGTATAATCGATCCCAATCAAACCGTCACACACTTTTCGTGCCCGCATAGGGGTTAAATCATTTTCGTGATAGTAGCGGGGCATTCATTAAACTCAGATTAGATAACAGCAGCTTACGCAATGTGGTGCAGTTGACAGCAGATCGGCATCGCGCCTATCGAACCCATGCTAATTGGCCTCGTATACGAAGAGCGAAGTTCCGTCCCGCATACCGCCACCGCCGGACCGCCATCCACCCGTCCAAAGAGATACAGCAAAATTTATTGCACCAACAATTTATATAATTGACGTGCGACAAAAAAGCGAGAGTGCACAACTGCACACCCATCCGACGCAAAATTCGGCCGGTAATTACATCACGTCACCGTTGTCGACGGCGAATTTCATCAGTATTTTTATCAGCCAGATTAAATTTCGCCGGACATCGCTGAGGATATGTCTCGGATGGAATTATGAGAGGAATGTCAATTTCGAGATATTTTCGCTAGTCGTTTAGCGGGCGATAGGGGAAAAAACGGCGTCGCTGGCGCGGGGGAAAGCTGGGAACGGGTCCGCCCCGCGCGCGCTGCAGCCGCCGCGGTTTTTCTGCCGCACGCTAGTCCATAGGACAGCGCGGCCGCCACACTCAGCCGTCATTATAAATCCGAGGCGGTGAGCTCAGAGCGGGGCATTCCTCGCGCTCCACCCGCGTTATGCGCTGTAATTATCGCAAAACGCGGCCCCGACTCGCAAATATGTCGTCGGGAACGAGGGACATGACATTCTCATCACCAAACGTTCCCGTTTTTCTAGCGTCTCCAATCTCGAAATATGCCCCGTAACGAGCCACTCCCACGACGTCCATCAGCCCTTTATATTTGGGTCTTCGTGACGGCGGTTTTTTCGCGAGCGCATGGAATGTCGGTATTCGTGTCCACTTGAATAATTCAGCGGAATTGTCAATCAATCAATAAAACCAATGGATCAAATCGGTTCACACTTGTAGATTGTATAGCTTCCATAACGCGTCGCGCGCGTTTTTGCCGTCTCAAAATGCTTGCGAGTCAGTCATTCAGAAGCACGTGCTGGGCGCCTGCCTCATGAAAATGCTGTTTGTTCTTTACTTGGATTGGATAATTGATAACTAGTTCCTTTGGATCGAGAGTCTCCTGCGACGGTGGTAGGTGGCAACCTTGTAACCGGTTCTTGCAGGAAATGCTCGAAAGAGTATAAATAAGACACAAGGGTACTCGAACAAAGAAATAAAGTAGAAATGTCGTAGAAATGTCGCGCTTGTGAAACAACTTTTCAAGATTCGATTCATGAATTACATCTCGAGTTATATTGCTGGTATTTAATGCAGTAGGCTCGTAAAGTACGATAGTTATCATTTGTTTTAAAGTAAGATTATTAAACCTAGGACGATTAGATGAAATCTTGATAAAAGTAATAAATATTTTATATTTTTATAACCGACCATAGCCGGCTGTCAATACTGAACGTCACCACGTCGCGGGTATTGAGTATGGATGGATTCTTGACGGAATATTTTGTCCGCTTTTGTTAATCAGTAGGTAACAGATAGATGTAAACCAGTTGATAAGGACTGTATAATTGAATAAAAAATGATCCATAAGGCAGTTAAGAAAAAATATCATACACTAGCTGATGCCCGCGACTTCGGGAATTGTCCGTCCGTGTGGAATAAGTATTTTTTGAATGGCGCGGAAACTCCTTAATTTTCCAGGATAAAAAACTAGCATATGTCACTCTCCTGGTCAACTATACACTTGCGAAAAATTACGTCGATCCGTTGCTTAGTTGCGGCGTGATTGAACGACAAACAAACACGCTTTCGCCTTTATAATATTAGTATGATTCATGCTACATTCTACCTACTTAATGAATCCTAAAGATTAACCCTAACATGAGATCCGTAGCCCTATTTAGTAAAACCTGTATCAATCATTATCACAATCTCCAAGTACAAGCTGGCCCTTGACTGAGCAATCTCACCTGATTATTACCGGTAAAATTATGATCCAGTCTAAGATGGTAGCGGGCTAACCTGTTAGGGGTATTCCAGTTATATAATAGGCATCTTACGTCATCAGTACGTCTTTGCCGGTAGGGTGGTAACTAGCCACGGCCGAACCCTCCCACCAGGCATGCATTTACGGTATTCTTGCAGCGAAAATGTATTTTGGCCAATACCGGGAGATTGTCATTACTTTATCAATCAGAAGTGATTATGACCGTTACAATGTGGCAATCATTTTTGCGTAATTAAGCCCTTGGGGCCTACGAAAGCTAATTTTGTGATCACTGTTATTACCTATTAGTCTTTCGATTAAACGGTATCAAGGTGAAACACAAACACACATGAATCACAAATAATTACCCCTAATAAACCGTTTCCAATGTTTTAATGATTGTAGTCGGAGAGCTAATGTGAAATTACCAGAAGTTGAAATTGAAACACACAACAGCTTTGACTCATTCAATAAAAATATGGCGAATAATACTTACAGTAAGTTAATTGCTATCCACCACAAGTAAGTAATTTTCCATACTGGATTCGAAATTGAAATCCACCAGACTAAGGATGACGTCACAAAGTACAATCATCTTTGTGGGATCCAAAATATTTTGCAGGGAATGACTAGACTCGTAAAAATCATCGCAACGAATGGACATGACAATGTCGGTTTTTTTTTTTTAATCTATCTGTCACCGTAAGATTGTAAAATCCGTTAGATTATAATCTAACGGTTTCTATCCCGCTAGATTATAAACTGTCGATAGATTGTGAACCGTTCAATGTTCTGAGTATTAATTTATGAAATATTTATTGTTTTTACGTTTTCTTGTCTCTTTCTTGTACCACCACCATACATTTACTCTGCATTCAACTCGCGCGCGAACTAAAGGTTAGGTTATGGTTTGACATGGCACTTAGGTTCTATCGGGTTAATATACCTAATATATTACAATTTACCGAAAAATAACGCGTTAAATTGTAAGCAGTATGTTACGGTTCACAATCTGTCGAAAGTTTATAATCTATCGAGATAAAAAACGTTATATTATAATCTAACGGTTTTTACAGTCTTACGGTGACATATCTATAGTTATTTATACCACTACTGACAGCATATTCCACCTAGCCGGGGGTCTACTAACACTTTGATTTCCGGAGAGGGAATCTCCTTCCACAACTTGGGACTCTAACGTCTAGCGTTTCTCTAAAGCTATGTGGTCTTTGTCATTTTAGCTTTCCAATTCCTAACTCGATGGAGAAGGTATCATAAATAAAAAATTTCCACCAGATCTTATGCTATTGTATTTTGTAGCCAATTACAACATTAATCAATAGTGTTGGGGACATAAATTATATCGATATAAACGTGCAAATGCCTCGGATGTCAAATTGATAACGCGCGAGATCATCTAGAGACCATATGTGAAATCGCCGAGAATTTTGCAATTTTAATTTTATTTGTAACGATTGCGTACAAGGCATGAGAGGGAGCGGGAGGATCAAGGTTTACTTTACATGATAAAAGAGGCAGAAAATTTGTTATAATCATTCGTGCTGCAGTGGACCTCTTTTGGTTGAGATGATGACGGCAGACACCTAGCACATTATAGAAAAATTCAAAGTTATCGAAAGTACTATGAAATTAAGCTGAATAGTGGAAAAGAGGAAGCGGGAATCGGTATCATTATATAAATAATCCAACTCATGTGCCTAAATTTAATTAGGGTGTTTTTTTGAAATTTTACCAAGCCTTTATATTATACCTGTTGTTTTGCAGATTTATGCA
This sequence comes from Erebia aethiops, assembly GCA_923060345.2. Taxonomy (NCBI): domain Eukaryota; kingdom Metazoa; phylum Arthropoda; class Insecta; order Lepidoptera; family Nymphalidae; genus Erebia; species Erebia aethiops. The sequence continues at coordinate 15,336,831 of OV281090.1, read as the reverse complement.
CGTGCCGTACCTCAGTTAGGACGCTCATTGCATTGATGGCTTGTGTGTTAAATAGCTTTTATGGAGCAGTCTAGAGTCAGATTTTTTTTAATGAGTGCATTATTGCCGGCTCACTACTGATCCGAGTCTACTCTCAGAATGAGAGGGTTTGGCCATAGTCCACCACTCAGAAGAGCCCTGAAGAATTACCATTATATTGTTACTCGTATATGTTATAGTGGTAGATTCACTTGACGATTCAAAAGTACTTGTAAAAGTTTATTTGAATAAAAAATATTTGATTTGATTTGATATAAATAACCGAACGTCAATAAGTGTAGTATACCTACCTAAATTGAATAAACGATCTTTGATTTGATTTGAACTCTCCGGAGTTAAAACCAGTGATATTTTGATAAATGAAGCGTATGTTTTTCTCTCTCTGCGTCGTATTCCTCATTATTGATGGTCATGACCCCTTTCTATTAATAATGGTAGGAGTTTTCTTGGGATAATAATGCAGTAGGTTCCCACGTCCTTCCGCATACAACTCGACTATGAGTATGTTTCTATTACACAATAATAAAATCTTCTGTACCTCGGTTGCTTGTTATTAGCAAGTCCTGTAACATAATGTACCACATGACATTTCGAACCGGACGTACGCTAGAAACTGATAAACTGAGCCCGCTCCGATACCGATCGCTCGTCTGTGCCGACTTTAAATTAACCGTTCACGCAGTGCCCGTAGGAATTTTAGATTTGATACGCGACACTGGCCTGCCCTTTGCAGTTTACTGTTATTTAATCTGTGGGATGCAGTGCAGGTGTTAATTTGCTTTTGTTATTTTTTTTTGTTCTGGTTTTTGAATAATGTGGTCTATTTTATATATTCGAGTTACAAGTTAGCCCTTTACCTTTACCTTACCTTTAGAACAAGATGTTTTTTTTTAAATGCCTTGGCATCCAAGCTTTCTGTGTACCAAATTTCATCCAAATTGGTTGCGTGAAAAGCTGACCGACTGATTTCTTTCGCTCTTAACATATGCATATGGATAGTGTTGTAAGTTGTTACAAGATATATAAAAGAAACAAGATGATGACCGCGACTTCGTCCGCGCGGATTAAGTTTTTGATTCCCACGGGATATCTTCTTTTCCGGTAGCCTACGTCCTTTCCTGGGATACAAACTACGTCTATACAAATTTTGCCCAAATCGGTTGAAAAGATGAGCCATTAAACCGTAGCAGACAAACAGACAGACACTTTCGAATTCACAATATTAGTATGGACAATTATTATCTCCTCGCACTAATAAAGTATACAATGTGGTTATAAAATAATTCACACGGGTGCTCCTAGCGAATTCTTGCACGTAACATCTTCATACTACCCTAGAGGGGCCGAGAAACATGGGATGTGATGTTTCCTAGCCGGAGCTGTCAAGTATCGTGTGTCCGTCCGGACCCGTTGTCATAAAACTGTATGCCATTCTGCCACCAAGGTAGGTAGGAGCACCGCTCATAAAATGGTTCTGTACGCTTTATTGCTATACTGGTGACCACAGATTAATAAGATGTTTCCAGATAACGCAAAAAAAGACGTAGGTCAAAATTAGTGTTTTGACCTGGAGCGTTATTACATAAAAATGATTGCTTTATTGTAACAATCGCATTCGCATCTGCTTGGCTTAAATTTTTTCGCTATTGGCTAAAATCCGCCAATAGAGACTGTAACAATGATTGATGCAGGTTTAACATAATAATAAGGCTACTGAGTCTTTTCTGAAATGGTCCAAGATGACTACAGTAACATATGCTTTTTTGATTACGTTTTAGTACGGAAATAAGTCCCGGAAAAGGCAAGACAATTTGATTTATAACCCCTCAAGAAGTCACAAATGACAATTAATAATATTATAACTCGGTCACTGGTTTTCACGTATAAAGTATGATAAAAGAGCTCAATAAACTAACAGAGCAGCTTGATAAAACGCTCGCAGTAAATAGCAAGACAGTGAAAGATTCTAAAAGGAAAAGCAATTATGCAGCGAGATACGGTGGACAGCTATTATAAGGATCAGCTCAATACACGCACAATACATCGAGTTGTCACCGTGACCGCAACGGAATGTTTAAACGAACGCGAGCATTTTATCTCATCTGATTAATTCAAATATTTAGCGCAATAAATAGCGGGGTGAGTGGGGGTGGACGGTCGTAACACTGTCGCGGCTGTCCGCTGTCGGCCGGCGCATGCGACTCGCGAGCAATTGCGTCAGTGTCACTGTCAAGCTGACAGCGCGCGGCCATTGTGGCCCTGGATATACGAGCGACGTGCGGTCACAACCGTGCACCTGATTTATCGATGTCCCGCGGAGCCCCGGCCGCCGGGGTCTGCTGTCGCCACCCGAATAAAGTGCATTCTCACGCTACCGAACGCACGCGAACGTTCCCGCTCCCGTATCCTACCCATATTTAAATCGAGCGATCGTTTCTCATTCCTTTCCCCCAGATATTTTACGTCGGGTAATACGATACGACACTGTCCGGCTCTTTCTGCAGTTTTCGCGTTCCTTTTGCCCCTCGGCCCGCTATTGTTCACTTGTCAATTTCTTTAGCTAATGCGAGTAAACGTCTCATTATGCGGTGCGGTGCGTCCGCGACGCGCATTGCATGTTGTGACAGCAGCCACCCACCGGAAGGCCGTGCGTCATTCAGCGCACAAAACGCGCTTTATTCAACCTACGGTGGTTAATTTGAATGGATTGTGCCCATTTAATGGGAATAATTAGCCCTGTTATGTGTACGGGATAACGATGTCTCATGTCACATCTCTGTAAGATACTGTGATGCCGTCAACGTCTGCTTTCTTAGATTACGAAGCAGGTTGCGTGCGCAGAACGGCAACAGTGTTGCATCACAGGTTAAGCAAATTATTATAAAATTAGTAACGTAAGAAACCTTTTAATACCTATCTAAAGGTAAAATTATCCGTAGATTTATCGAGAAAGAATATTGGCGACACGCGCACCTTTAAGCAGCTGTCAGTTCTATAAGTTTAAAATTAGAACCACAAACGACCCCGTCAGAAACAATTAACTTATATAGTCTTTAATGTTAATGTTATAAAGTCCCACTAATTTAACAGACCCGGTGGCCAAAATTGGAACTAATTTTTATACTTGTTTAGTTTTTATTTTATTTTAAACATTTACTAGCGATGCTGTCACCGGGTCAGATAAGTTGGCGGGACTATAAGTGGGAATCAAAGGTTTCAGTCCCTTTAAAAATAGTATGCGATAAAAAACTGATTGCGTTGTAGCAGCCTATTTAAGCGTAGTGAGGGTATTTCTTTAATTTGGCGTTGGCAGTGACAAGTGCGGATCGCCGCGGCGCGCGCGCACATGTCACCGTGACGGACAGACCGACGGCTGTCGTCGAGGGAACAAAAAGCGAAATACCTTCAGATTAACCTAAAGAATGAGACATGGCTGCAAATTTTTTTTGTAAAGTTACATTTATACTTTTACTTGCAATGATACATTGAAAGCGTGGAATTCCTGTGTGACTAGTGACTGTATAGTAGACGGTGCATTAATATTTCTCTGGTTTGAATTTGTGTTATCATTATCCAATACCGATTATTTGAACTAATATTATAAATACCAAAGTCTGTCTATCTTATACGTTTTTGCGGCCCATCTTTTTAACCAATTTGGCCGAAATTTTCTAAAGAGATAAGTTGCATCCCGGGCATACTTAGAGATAAGTATGCATAGTCTATTAGGTATACGTTACTCCAGTGTAAAGTCATTTTCAATAAGATAGCTTGAACCACAGACTTATTATTTACCTTGAAAAGCTTCTAATAAATATCCCAGAAATCGGTAACAAAATAGAGTTGTTAGTTTGACCGATTGATGTATACCTAATATGTGTGTGTTTTATGGTAGAGCTCAAACAAAGAGACCAATACTAGGCATGATGACAACTCAAACAAATCAGGAACTCTCTATAAAACTTCTTAAAAAGCGCTTCTTATAGTTGTGACGTCATCAAATTTCAAAGCCCTTTATTTTCTTTAATCTATAGTTTAAAATGGTAATCAAACTTAAACTTAACCCAGGATGTGATAGTTTTTTCGGAAGAACCTCTAATTATTAATCAGTAAGAGATAATTTATTTTTGACATAGGTATCATCCCTATTGTTAAAAGCGTCTTATTCAAAGGCGGCTTTAATTTCGGCTCAATTTCGGGAAATGTGTCGAGTCAAAGGCCAAAACAGCTGCCAAAAAACTTGGCATCCTGAACAAGGTGAAGCGATACTTCACGCCAAAACAGCGCCTCGTTCTCTATCAGGCACAAGTCAGATCTGGCATGGAGTATTGCCTGCCACCTTTGGGATGGATCCGCCAAGTACCAACAGGATACATTAAACTCGATAGATCGTCGGGCCCGAAGGATAATTGGCGATTAATCACTTACGTAGGCGAAATTGCTCAGTCTACAACACCGACGCAATGTCGCCTGCTTATTGGTTTTTTATCGGATATACCATGGAGAGTGTGCTCAGGAACTTCACAGCCTTGTTCCTCCTTCCCCGTTCTACCACAGAACAGCGAGAAAACGTTTGCGTTGGCATGTGGTTGATGTCCAATCTGCCCGCACGAAACGTTTTTGCTCGACGTTTCTAATTCGAACCGCTAGGATGTGGAACACCCTCCCAGCGCTCGTGTTTCCTGCCACGTATAACTTAGGTACCTTCAAGGCAAGAGTGAATAGGCATCTTCTAGGCAAGCGCGTTCCAACCTAGACCTCATCATTGCTTTGCACTAAGCATGATTGTCGTCAAGCGCAAGCCTATCTCACAATAAAAAAAAAAAACACTAAATGAACAAATTAATGTAAGCTAAACTTAGCAGCTCCATCGTCCGTAACGTTACTTTAACCTTACCTCCACTAAAACATCGCCTCGTCCCGATTATTGCCATTAACATATCTCGGAACGTATTAAGATGTACTTAAATTTCGAGTATCGTAAGTACACCGACAATCAATATTGAATTTACGAGTACTTCCACTATCGGAGGCTGGATGCGAGCGAACATAAGAGTGAGCCGATTAGATACAATCCAAAACCAAAACACTCCCCGGATATTACACTATAATTAAGAACATTTACGTGTTTGGGGCGCCAAATTTATCGAGTTTTTTGTCGATATGAAGCTATCCGTGGAAATTTATGTGCGGAGCTTCGGGTATGTGTGAGGTCCGAATGGTGCAGTAGTCGGGTTATCGTTTGGTAATCTTTACGAGCCCCCGCTGACTCCTCTCGGCGACCTGTCGACACTTAATGGCTCTCCCAGATTAGTACAATCTAGGGATGGGTAAAGCTTTAGTATTCGACTCTGAAAGTTTCGACTGGATCTGCGCTATCGAGTCCTGCTCGATGCTTTCACTATGGACACTCTTCGTTATGAAAACCCGTAAGAAACCTCACAAGAAAATAAAATTGAGAGTTTAGTTAAAGCTCTCTTATCAAAATCACTTTAGGTATTTAAGACCAATGCTAACCGAATAAATTTATTAGAATGAGAACTTTATTTTAACTCGCACGATAATATAAGACAATTTTAGCACAGAATAGGTAATAGTATTTTAGTCTACAAAGTGAAATGTAGTAGCTAGTAAGTACCTAGATACTTCCACCTCTCGGAAAAAGAAGCCTTTAGAGTTAGAGCCATATCTATCAAAGTTGAGAAAATTGAGAAATATTTATGAATCTATCTAATTTCTGTAAAATCTAACGACCTTACTTTAGTTTCGCTGTTTATTTTTTATAGGCAAATACGTATAAGCTAGCTTTAGTGAGCGAGCTTTCTTCGGTCTTAAACTCGACTTCATTTAGCCACGCGTGGCACATCCCTATACAGTCCTCAATATTTTGGGAGTCCGTGTTTGTGGCTTTGTTTATAGCTTAATTAGGCTGTTTTGTTTAAGTGGGAATTGGTACCCGGCCGGTCTAGGTAGATAAGGTGTCGAGGTATTTACGATTTGATATCGTGGTGCTGACTTTGATTTCGGAGTTTCGGTGTCTTCGTTTTGTTGTGATCAGGTTTTACGAGTATGCCTCTGGAACTAGGAGCCTTAAAGGTTAATTTATCTATCTTCATGTGAGAATAGTCTATACAATTCATAGATATTAACTTCTTTTAGGTTAAGCTTCCCTATGTTTATAGGTATAGGGTGTTTTTTTTATTTATCTCAAAGATCCTGAAAATTATAAATTACATCTGATAATCTGGACTTGTTTGCAGGATGTACTTTTGAAACCCGGTAGTAATACACCTGAAAGTACTTTTTAGTGGGAGTCTACATAATACAGCTTACTTAATGAAAAAAAACCTACACGTAAAATCACAAGTCTCTATGCCCATTGGTTTGAATCATAGGTACGTTAAGTCAGAGTCTCCTTTCATATTTTATATATGTAATGCAAAGTGTTGATTTATTTATAGCGGGATCTTGAGCTGTATTTAAATATACGATTTCGATAAAACGGCTACCATAACTATTAGTGATAGATCTGATATCATTTAATCGGTAAGTAAAATAAATGTAAAATTATACACATAAAAGGACTTCATAATGATTATAATCTCGTATAAAATATATAATCCTTCAAAAATAAAGAAGACCCCAGATATAAACGTCTCAGAACAAGACGACGTTATAAGCGAGATTATATTATATTTATTAATATCCGAGAGCTCATTAACTGTAACATTACGTCCACCGGTCATTGGACAGTAAGTATAGGTATATGATAAGGCAATTTAAATAAAAATGATCTCCTTTTTCATTGATAAAGATTTGACACGGAAAAAACAACGAATCGAGGAATGCAGGGACTTACTAATGAAAGGGACCAATTAACGATGATTATTTTTTTCTCATGACTAATATGATACAGCGTGTTTCGGATTTTATTTGTTTGGATATTAGTTTGTGGAACAAAATGACTTATTTTGAAATAATTGACTTTATAATAATTAATGCAGATCTGATTCTTGCACGCCTGACGAGTAATAAATTAATTGAGTAATAAGGTAATTGAGTGATATTGTAATAAATTATTTTTTAATATTCAACTTAACCTTTTATTTACGAATTGTCAACGTATTTACAGTTTAAACCACTGAGTCTAGAATCTTCATATTTTTCAAATATGTTTTCTGAACAACGTCAACATCCACTAAGATAGGATTTTAAGGATTATCACCCGACTGAAGTAGGGGCGGATAGGCTATATATAATAATTTAATTTAAAAATAATATTTAGCTCATAAAATACAATAAACAGTTCAAAAATAGAAACGGACGGATGGTGAGTCACTTAATAATTCTTCCGTCCTTGAAAAAGTCTGACCATATCTTAAAAGAATTAAAATCCGAACACCCTATATACGACACTTTTTCTTGTCACCAAGTGATAAAAATCCGGGACTAATTCAGGCTGCCGAGAGCACCACCCATAGCCGTTCACATCAATTTATGTGCTTTTAGTCTAATTTGTTGCTTTTAACCTGTAGGTATTAACCTCCCACGCATCTGCCATCTCTGTTTAGCGACTGCTATTAATTACGTATCCCTTCATAAATTAAACTTTTATGCCCCATCAATATTTGGCGAGCTACCTAGTTAATGCGTAGTAAAGATGAATCAAACAGAAATGTTGTTCCAATGATATTTATGTGTGCGGGAGACCTATTTATTAACAGGGGTTACTATCAAGGTGGAAACCCGTGCCGTGCAACCCTAGTGATGAGCCACTCAATATGAAAATGGAAATGGAAAATATTTGTATTTTATGGTACGCAATAAAATAATTAAAAAATTTTTTTTATACTTTTCGTCCGTAACGTCATTTTGTGTTTTATGGACACCTATTTGAGTTAATTAATAATATTATTAACTATTTAATTATTCAGCAACCATAGGAGCGAGGTCCACGAACCAGTTACCGATAAAAAAATTCACACGCCACCCTCCACTTTCGTCTCCTAATTATCACTAAGTTTTTTCAATCCATACATCGATATTTTTATTGTGTCAATGCTATCTCTCGCCGGACCCTAATCCTGGATTAGGATGAGGTCCGCGGTGATAATGTCATTAGTCTTCTGTAACGCAAAGTTTGAGATTGAGTGGCCCTTATCGAATAGATAAGAGGTAATTAACTTTTCGTAGACCAATGCCGGTCGATGATATCGTCATCAATATTTACAGCTGAAATATTTTAATATAATATTTTTAACTACCTCACTAGAGTTTACATTGCATGGAAATTTTCTTAAAGAGTAATTGAACGAAATATAGCAATTTTGTGCTTTTCTCAACAAATCTATAATTTTTCAAATTCTGCTCTACTTTGAACTCTGAGCTTTCAAACAAAAAAATATGAGACTTCTGTTTTATACCTAATATGAATTTAAACTTTGTGATTTCAAAACTCGATATAGTAGAAATACAGAAACAAAACTTGAAAACTGTAGAAAATTACAAGAATTGGAAATCAATTATATACCTATTCAGTTTCATTCGTTCAGGTGACATACTTATTGTTATTATACCTATTTTATTTCAAGGAACCAAAGAAACGTATTCAAGCAACAAAAACATAGGTAGTTAAAATTCAATAAAACTTTAAAGAAAAAAATAAACATTATTTTACTCGAGGGATATCCCCCCGTATTACAAAACAAAGTAATTAATCTTTCAAAAAAATATCGAAACAATATAATTATGCAGCGATTAAGTTAAGCGAATGCTCATCCCTAGTGACCCGCTAATCGCGTTTGGCCATAATTAATTTCAAAAAGGAGCACCAAAACGATCAAATTAAGCTATCTTTTTGAGAGATAAAGCAGTTAATTATGGATTTTACATTAGCAAAATGGCTCCCAATATCCCTAAGAGTAATAAAAAAACTCACGCTGACATTTAAATCGCAATATAATTTTACCTGCTAAGGTACTGAACTCTATAATTTAGGCATTCCTTATAATGGTGATGTTTAAGGTTAGTGATACAAATGAGTTATTTACTAATTGACAATTTAGCTACTTACCTACATAGGTTAGCTGCCTTGTAATAAATTGCAGCGTGTATTAAATTATTAAACCTGATAAGATTATTTTATTTATTTAACTTCGTTCGCGTGGATTTAGCTGTTCTAAAACCTCCACCCATACACACATACAAGAGTTCCCCACTGTTTAAATTTTTCGTAACAAAAATACCCCATGTCACTTTCCAAGACGTCTTTTTGAAGTTATGAGCCATGGCTTACTTTAATCATTTTTATGGAACTAAGCTCTAATAAATCTAGGAGTCGTGGGATCGACGCATTAGATACTATGACAATGATAGGTTAGTAGGTAGAGGTAAATAAAACATAATAATAATATGCATTGTTTTGTATGCAGGCAAATTTGAAACATACCACATAATTCACCACTAATGAATACCGAACGAATGCACGCGGACAAATAATGATGGTCAGCATTTGTCTCTAGTGATGGCCTAGTGATTGAATCAAAATAATATATTATCGATAAGGATAATATTTGAACGCAACCTAATCATGACTACAAAATCATTACAATAACAATATAACTAGATTTTTTAAAGCTATTGTTAGGCGTTGATAGTACCATAGTCATAGTCATAGTCATAGTCATAGTCATTTATCTATTAAATATAGGTACACTGTAGGTACACTTATTTTCGTCTAAAAATTACTTAAGTACTTAAAAAGCATGATGGTGATAATGGGTAACGGTATCTTAAAACTAAAGCTACGAGGGTTCCAAACGCGCCCTGGTCTGAGAAGAGCCCACAACAAACTCAGCCGGGTTTTTTATCTGACTTAGTGTAAGTAAAGTAATCGCTTATTAATTTATGGCATTCTACGAGCGTATAGTACTGCACATCTACGATTCACATCAAAACAATACGAATACCTACCTCAAAAGTTATGCCAAATCCAATGCATGTAAATTAGTGTGTACATAATGCATATTAATGTTTAAAGTTATGTAAAATATACCTGCTCACAATTATTAAAAAATCTACTTGTTAGATAATTCTACGCAGTAGCAACAGCTTTATAAAATCCCAGTTTTCTTTTACAAAATCGCAAACTTTTCGTGCTTATGATGATGAATGAAGACACAATCACGATGTTAAAATATAATCGAGAAATTATAGGGTCATCTCCAAAACGGACGAATTAAAATAAACGACCGATCGCATAAAATCAACTCTTGTGGCCTAATCGAATTAGGCACCGATACTTATCTGTGCGATTTAACACATTTTGCATTCTTTTATCCATCGCTAATAAACCTGCAGGTAGCAAACCTCTGACCGTTGTTTTTTTTATCGATATTAATATATCCCTATTTGAGGATAACATGCCTAAAGGTAAAATTTTTAATCGACAGAAAACAATTTAAATTAATTATTGATTAAAAACTAAAATAATATACGTAAATCATAATCAAGATGTCTAATTATTTTTTGTATTTGCAAAGAATTTATAAAGTAATTTTGAATTTCTGTCTGTGACTACATTAAGATTCGATTTATCTAAGAGATCGTTGGCAATAATTAAAAAAAAAACATTTGAATATCTAAATAATATTATAACAGACGTGATATTGTATAAAATGTTTATCATTATTTTAAAACGATAAAGTCATTTGTGAAACTTAGTTTTATAATACCTTTAAGTTTTAATGAACTCCTCGCGTTTCAATAACTCTATTCAAATCTCAGTTAACGATAAATTTTTCAACATAATAAATCCGTGTTAAAACCGTGTGATTCAGTTTTATGGGAGGAGTAATAAAATCATAAAATTAGGTACAATAAAAATCTGGTCATACAAAGCGTGAAGGCAGAGCGTTGATCTGAATGCGTACTACGGGTTTAATACAAGTATATCTATGTACTATGTCGTCGTCATGACCGCTCCTTGTCTAAACGGCCTTAGAAGCCTGATACAAAAAGTGCGATCCAGGCGATGGTAATAGCACGATCGAACGCCAACTTTACACGAGAATGATGTGTTGAATGACACAAAAAAATGTGAATCATGTAATTTGCTCAGTCATAATATGGGCAGCAATAGACGGTCATTCTTTCACTTTTCCGCTTTAAATCTTAAATTTCCTTTTTAATACTATAATTATAAACCAACGTCATACTAAGAATACAACGGCAGATGCAAACTGCGTGGGCCTAATAGAATACGTTCTTACAGCACTAATCTTTTGAGAGCATTGAACATGTGTCCACCGCGCGTTGTGTCTGTCCAACCCTTAAAAACTGATGGGACGTGCGAGACGGTATCTCCAACAAGAGGTGTAAGGTCGGCTTAATGTTCTCAGCATATTTTTATGCCTGAGAAATAAAGTCTTCAAGGTAGGTAACACGTCGTCATGTGAAATAAAATACCTATGCATGACTTGTTGAATATAATATTTAAGGCAAAATTACATTATAACGATCATAACATGCAGTAAGCAATGATGACAACTCCTTCCTCAGTCTAAAACTGAACTATCTGACTGATTTATCTATCAACCCATAACCCAACCGTTCGATTTGAAATTTTGACAGTAGATTCCTTGTTATGGATTAGGCTAAAAAATATATTTCAGGAAATTTCATCCCAAAGTAGGTTAAAAAAGGGATGAAAGTTTGTATGAATGTTCAAGTTATATTTTGTATAAAATAGAAATAAGTAAGTATCTAGCTTCTTATTTGTTTCAGATATTTTGGCATTATTAGGTTAGATAGGGTATGAAAGTACGTAATTTATATTAAAAATTGGCTTAAAAGACATGAAAGACTTTCGCAAAAAAAATTATTAAAGAGAGTTTCAGGAATTTTGGACCTTTCACTGCCAAGGAATTTTTAGAATTCCAACCAAAAAAGAATAAAAAAGATAGCAGAGGCGAGTCAGCTAGTCTTTATACGATTATGTAATTAGAGAAGATAATTATGATAGATGAGGATAGTTACCCCTCATGAGTATCTTCCTCATGCTCCGCCTCTGTGTTGTGCAGTTCCACCGGTGGTGCCTGAACTGGTGGGCGCACTCAGTGGCCCCCAGCGTGACTCCTCGACTGATCTCCTTCAGCAGACCGGTCTCGTTCCTGCAGATCTGTGCAAGCCGCCCGCGCGTGCGCCGGTTCTTCTTGCACACCATGCGCGGATCCAGGATCACTGCGCTGCCAGACGCCCTGCGAAAAGAAAGATGTGGTCATTGTTTGGAGTGACAGTGAGCGGAGCATGTAATTCGATGAAATGATAAAGGTTTGGTTTCCAAGGTGCTGGAATGGCGATCCGCACTGCAAAGCGCAGCGATGGCATTAGGTGGTGTCTGAAGAGAAAAGTCGTCGAAGTGCGTATTGTCAGCGATGACCTACCTACGAATCGTAGACATGGCTGCTAGCTATGGCCTCAGAATTATGAAAGCTAAGGGTCATTCAATGCAATGGGCGATGAAGACAGCTATGCTCGGAGTTTCTGTACGCGATCAAATCAGAAATGGTGAGATCCGTAGAATAGCTAAAGTATCCGTCATAGCTCGATGTGTTGTGAAGCCTCATGGCAATGGGTGGGGCACATAGGTCGCAGAACCGATAGACGTTTGAGTGCTAAGACGCTGGAATTGCGATCCGCACTGGAGAGCGCAGCGTTGGCCAACCGCCCGGTAGGTAGATGGACGAAATCAAGCAAGTAATAGGAAAGCGCTGGATTTAGGTGGCACAAGGCGCGACGTGTGACACACTTTACAAGAGACCTATGCCCAGCAGTGGATGATTATCAGCTGACGACCACAGCGCTCACCAATGTGCCAGGGAGGTGCAATCTATCTTGCGAGCATTTTCAGAGTATAGTGTACAATCAATGTGATGGTACTAGGTTCCTCAGTTAGTGAGATAACAAAGAATGTAGGTACACCTAGTCAAAACCATCTACTTACGAATTTGGTTTCGGTAGCGCCTTGAGGCACCTTTCTGTGATGAGACCAATGTGTCCAAAATCAGGATAAAACTGAGTTATGCTTACTATATTCTAAGGAGTTGCGTTTAGGTCCTTACACATTAACAATACAGTTGGAAAGTGAGCTTAGTAATCTTTAAGTACCCACACACACTAAATTATTGTAAAATATTTGAAATCTTACTACTGTTTTATTATGTTTTGGTACTTTACCTGGTTTCACGCATTTGTTTTATACCAAGAATTTAATTACAACCCACCTGTACGAAGTAATAAGAGTAAACTCAACAATCTTAAACGCCCACTCGACAATTCGAAATCAGAACGCTCCTAATTACAGAAACGGTCGTAAAAATCGTCTTAGTACAAGTAGTGTTGTCCGAAACCCCGAAACCGGTAAATATCGATTTACGATCCGCCACGGCGATCGATGAGAGACGAGTGCCAGGTCGTGGCGAGTGATCGATTGTTTACTCGATAAGAGTTCATTGTCAGACAACCGAGTGCGAAGCTAGTTCGAATAAATTTAGAAGTCTTTAAAGACTACAGTAAACCGGGTCTCGGACGATACTGATCGATTGCATTACATTCGTTTTAGACTAACGACTCGATAATAGAAACGATTGTAGAGTTGGATCCATCTCAGGTTGTCGCGATCGAACTGGTTCTTTTGAATAATGTATTCGATTGAAAATTCTATTAATTTATTTCCAAGTTCTACGAAACGAAATATACGACTCGAAAGATACGGAGAGAATTTTATTATAGTAGCTGATGCAGCAGCTTCATCCCCGTGGATTTTGATTTTGTCCCACCGTAGAAAAGCCTAGGCTATAAGCCCTTATCTAGAATGCAGGCTGTCTCTTTACCAAATTTCGGGAATGTGATCTGATCAAGATTTTATCGGCTCATCTGTTGAGTTTGTCTGGTGGGAGGCTTCGGCCGTGGCTAGTTACCACCCTACCGGCAAAGACGTGCCGCCAAGCGTTTAGCGTTCCGGTACGATGCCGTGTAGAAACCGAAGGGGTATGGGTTTAATATAACTGCCATGCCCCTAACAGGTTAGCCCGCTACCATCTTAGACTGCATCATCACTTACCATCAGGTGAGATCGCAATCAAGGGCTAGATTGTAGTGGATTAAAAAAAAAAAACGTGAAAAGGCAGACCAATTTATTAATATTATTTTCGCAATTATAATAATATACATGTATAGATAGATTCTCATGTAGTTACTCATTTATCGTAGACGTATACATACGTACGTAGATATACTAGTCTAAGTGAAGTCATTACTTATTTCAATGATCAATAAAGGCAATTTTTATTTTTCTACATTATTTTTATTGTGTTGCACCGTCGAACAGGCTCACGGTATTTTTGAGAGTACCTATAGTGAGTTATATTTAAACATCTGCATTTGATTACATTTTTTTATTTAGAGTAATGATTTAGTTTCAAAACAATTTATACTTTTCCGATTGGTATATTTTACGTGTAGTTTTCTTGGCTAGGAAATAAACCACATGGATGCTGCTGTCTATCATGTTAAATGATCTTGCAACTTTTCGAAGAACTTGTTACTCATTCGATACTTAATCCAGTAGGTACACTAGATTAACGACTTTAGGTATGACTTTATATCTGTGCATTACTTTTTAGCTTTTTATGTCTAAGAGTATAACCAGTTGTTTAATAATAGCCTGTTGCTCATCATCATCTTTTCTAAGAAATGGGCAATATGCAAGGCATGCTTATCTCAGGTCCAATGGCTGCTAAAGTCAGAAAGTTCCTGAGTGGAGACTGTGTACAAGTAAATGTGGTGAGGGCGCTTGCTGGAGTAACATGGATTGACGACTTAAGAGGTTGGCAGGAAGTGTTCGGATTTGGAAGACTGACGATCGAGGGTGGTGATGATCTTTGGGATCCATAAGATGGTGATGCAATAGTAACACTATGTGGTGCCATCGATGCTTACGACGATTACTGTCAGATAGCCTATAATTTCAGTGGTAGGTACTATTTAAAATCCTTGAACATAATAAATAACGTTAAATGTAAAAAATATAAATTCAGGACTCTTACTCACCTGCATTACTCATTAATGTAACAACGGAAGAATTCCCAGTAACGAGCTTCTATAATGGAATATAAACATCTAGTAATCGACCTTGCGATTTTACAACAACAGTAAAAATGCTTCAACAGTAAAAGTCATGAAGCGGGTAAGTTACGATCCGCTCCAGTAATGCATGGTACACACGAAATGATTTTATTAACCCCATACGCCAGAGTGTTTACGCCATTATAACAAATTTCATCATCGGAATTCTGGAGTGCGGAGGTTTTTATTACAACATTCTTAACGGTTACACACTCGATATTACACGTAGCCAGTTCGTGATCATTGAAGTGATCGAATTCTTGATTTGTGTTCGGTGATTGAGTTGTGATTGAAACGATGGTTCCTATTTTACGAACGTTATATAATGTGTTTGCCCTTTTAATCTTTTCTTTACGCTTATTTTTTATCGTTCTCTCTATTTAAATCAAAAATTGTGTGTTACGTTACACCGTATGTGAGTATATTACACTAGATGATGCCCATGACTTTGTCCGCGTGAGAATTCTTTGATTTCCGGGAGTAAAATATAAAAACCTATGTATTTCACTTTCAAAATAAAATTAGTAGGTATGTAGGTATTCTCCTTAAATGTCAAGGTATCTACAGCTTGCTTCTCTTAAAATATCGGTTCGCGAGGCTGTGAGTTATTACATCAATAATTGCCATCTGAAGAAGCTAGCTGTTTAGAATAATTATTTCCACCAACATCCTTCTAATGAAGGCAAAAACTCATCACCAGCTGTTCAGCACGAGTCTCCTCGCAGAATGAGAATGGTTTGGCCATAGTCCTCCACGCTAGCCAAGTGCGGATTGGCAGACTTTTGACCTTTGAATATTATGTAATAATCAAAGCTTTTGACACCATTGAGAACATCATCATCATGATCATCATCATCATGCTGTTGGGCAAGGAGGTTTGTTGATTTTGTCCTTTATCGTTATAGCAGGTGATATTTAAAAGGCACATAACTCAGATAAGTAGATTTATACTTATATATAGCCCAATCTAGATTCCAGATGCTACGAGTATAGTTAAACTATTTTTATCTCTTTTCCTTTTATGATCACAGTCACTCGAGAGAAAAGGATAGGTATAATGCTAACTGTTATCCTAATAGCATCTGGATACGATAGGTTTATTTATCAGTATGAATACGCGAACCGGTCAAAGATGCTCTTTTGCATAGTTAGAAAAAGACCTAACGAATTCATTACAAAGCTACAAAAATTGAATCAATCGGACGCGAGTGGCAGTTCAATGGCGGGCCAGTGACACCACGTGACATCCGTGCTGCGTAAGATACGGTTCAAATAAAATACATGTACGTAAATTACTATAAAATACACTGACTTGATCAACGCGAGAACTTTTGTTTGCTGAATTGGATGGATGGAGTTTATTTAGCATCTAAGGCATTTGACACTCACTAGTCACTACAATAAGAATTTAATAAGCAAGTTATCAAGCAAAAATATGTAAAATGAACGAAAAAGTCTTAAACCACTGGCTTTTGCTTAGCTCAAACACCAGTCCTCAAATTAAAAAGTAGCTATACTTATTGTGAAATAGAAAATATAAAAATCTTATAATAATTATTCACGTACAATTATTGTACTTGTATGCTTGCTCATGAGGACAAATAAGAAACATTTCTGATTTCAAATAATTCAATCAATCAATCAATCAATATTCATTTATTCAAATAAGGTACACTGTATACTTATTCACGTCCAAATACATAATAAAACATGATGGTGTTAATCAGTTACGCTATCTTAAAACTAAAGCTACGAGGGTTCTAGATCTACATCTAGAGGGTAATTAGATCTTGTTTCTCTTTAGGTTTCTTATTTAAGAGGTTCAATGATATGACAATTAGTACCTAGTAGTTGACTCATGAAACGCCACAATTTCATGAAATGGTCTTTAGTAACATTGTAAACCCGATTATGGCCAGACTATTGGAGTGGGTTTGCGATCTTGTCAAGTGCCTTGTAATAATAATGAAGATTTAAACAATAAAACTATATTCTATCGCGTTCTATTCCATAACGAAGATTCCTATAATCATTAGAACAACCCAGCGATTGCATTAATTGAATCAATTGAATGCGAGTGACGGTTCAATGGCGGCTCGATGACACTTTGCTACATTTTGTCCTGCGCAAGATACGGTTCAAATTTACGATTCATTGACTTGATGAAGCTGAGATTCCCAGCTTCAATGCACAGTATTAGCATTTTGATTTATGCTTTTATTTAATGTTTATTCATGGAATGACCTCTCCACTGGGTTTTTAGTTTGCAAATTGTTTTGTCTATTCCAGTTTTCCTTAGTCTTTAGAAATTAAGGGTATTTTTTTTTAATATACGAGTATAGGCTAGCGCTTGGCTGCAATCAGACTTGCTTGCAAGTGGTGATGCAGCCTAAGGTGGAGCGCGCTTGCCCAGAAGATGCCTATTCACTCTTAATGTGAAAACTTGTACTTTCATTATCTTTGCCTAGTGCTCGATTCATTATAATTCAAACAAGTCCTCTAAAAGTCATCTAATTCGAAAATTGAACACACCTCTCGAAACGTTCGCATCATTTAGGATGCACTAGTCAGTCAATAGATCTGGTTAAACAATTTTTGATACCTGTGACGTAAGATCCAGTGTCGATGTCCATTTTGTGTGTATTGCACGTGAGCCTAAACACATTGGAGGAGCGTTCATTTCTATATTTGATGAACTCTACTTATTATTTAGGTTTGAGCTATGTTTTGATATATCAGTCATTTTTTCCTTTTACATAATATTTAGAAAAAAAGATAACATTGTGCGATTCAAGATAAAAAAATCGAGCACTTTAAAAAATATGTATAGCCAAGGAGCTGTATCAAACTTTGTGGATTTTTTCTAAATCATTACCAGCGCTTACATTAATTGAACCAGTCGGGAGCGAGTGACAGCTGAATGGTACTTCAGTGACACCTCCCGACGTTCGTCCTGTGGAAGATACGGTTCACATGTATGCGACACCGCGACTTGATCGAGTCCAGATTCCAAATTGTTTTTACTTGTTTTAGGTCATTTTTTAATAATTTTACTTTTATAGTAAGTATTAAAAGGCAGTTTCATTAGAAATGCTTGTAGATAAGACGAGATTATAATGGTGTTGATTTCGTAGACGACACAACTTGGACGGCTATCTATTCTGTCTGCGATAGTCTATTCTGATTTCTGGCGTAATCAAACATCCCTGAACAGCATTATTATGATGCACGTGAAGGAAGGAGAAAAATTATCTTACGCTTAGAATACGATCAAAATGGAGACTGGTAATTATTTTGTAAATAAGTAAGAATTCACAAATACAAAGAAATAATGAGAAAGTGTTAATAATTATAGATGATGCAGCAGTGCAGATGCTACATGATAAGTAAGTAGGTAATATGGAAGTGAGATTACGGAATAACTTGATTGTCACATTTCCATCAAACAATAGTAGAGTTCTAGAACCGTTCACGGTTATAGTAAAACTATAGTAAAACTAAAAATATCGGTTGTAAATTTTTTGCACAAACATTATACTCTTGACATGATTTCATTAATATATTTAAAAGGAATTTCACCTTGTAACTACTTCGTGCAAAGTAAACACTGAGTTTATATATTATTACAAAAATACATCAGCATACTGTGAACACTAAACATGGAGAGTGTGATGTCCATAACAATATTATATTTAAAATATTTCTTAGCACATCATTATTCGTGCCCCAAATGAGTCAGTAAGTTTGTTTCGTATATTTGCTATAATTATTGTCACACCGTATCTGAAAGTACAGTTACGAAACACGTCAATGAGCAGTTTCAGTTTATTTTGGCTTCAATTTGAGCGTATCTTAGCGACAGGAGTTTCAGTGAAGTAAGAAATGATTATCGTATTCATGCCGTTGTATTTTAAACTCTAAAACACTAAAAATAGAACAGCTAATCCTGGGGGAGGAAAGTTGATGGACTATAGCCAAATCGGTGACAAACCTCTGTCTATCCAGACGAATAAATTAGCTGTGATAAGTTGTATGTCAATTAATTATTCTTCAAAGCACCATCTGGTGAGAAAGTCAGCAAAGCATAGTGAGGAAATTTAACGACGGACAAGTGACTTTAGACCGATAAAACACCTCAATTTTTTAGTGCAGTATTATAATATACTTAGGTATTTTTTACGTAACTTATCTACTTTACTTCTTAATATGTCGTCAATGTGATGATTTTCAAAGCTTAAAAAGTCATTGATGTAGAATTTTAATATTTAAAGTATCTATCATGTAGTATATAAGGTAAATAACGATTGTAGGTATTAGTTTTAAGTATAATTTTGGAAGCACCTGTAAGGATTACCTATTCTGCGCTTTAAGTATTGGAAGCTAAGCGTTCGTATTTTTATATATTTTTTTGGTTAATATAAAGCCTTCATGATATATTTTTAGTCATTGCTCTACATTGATAATGCATTTTTAAGGACGATATCCTGATCTATCACAACAAAGTTACTTGGCAAGCGCAAGGTGGGAATTATCGAGTTATTTGCAGCCACTAATTAAAAGCTCTTATTTAGCCCACTTTCGTCTCTTGATCTCGTATCTGAATGTGAAAATTGGCCGCTTTTCTTAGTCCGTCAAACTAATTTACTACAGCAATATTTTTTGCGTAGTACCTACTACAGGAATTTTTTTTTTCGTAGTAGGTTATTAATTGTGTCTATGTTATCTACAATATGTTTATTATGCATTTCTCTTTAGGAATGTAAGGGATAAAAAGCTGAATAAATACAATATTATATACATGCGTTTTTATATATTAATTGCTATATGAAGCCGGGCTACGTCGTCAGAGTAAATAATTTTTTGTTATTATTTTCCTTTATTCCATAATTTTTTAAAGCGGTTGAACGGACAGGCTGTAAAAGCAGTAGCAGACAGACTGACTGACTACAGATACACATTCCCATTTATAATATTAGTATAAAAGTATGGATTTTGGCAGATTTGTTGTAAAATGTTTATAAAACTCAAAAGGTTATGTGAAAAATTTAAGAAGTTGTCGCACATAATAAGTAATATGTTTTACTAGATAATTTCTACCCTCTAACTTTCGCTACAACAATATTTTTCATCTACAAAATATCACAATAAGGTCAGTGACATCTCACGAAACTGACCTACGACAATACTTGGCGCACGTCTCAGTTCCACTAGACCAGCCAAATCGTATCTCATTAATTTCTTGTTTTCGTTAATAATCTGACGACCTCTCTGGCGCAGTGGTGAGCGCTGTGGTCTTATAATGGGAGGCCCCAGGTCTGATTCCCGGCAGGGTCAATATGGTAATTTATAATTTCTGAATTTTCTCTGGGCTGGTCTGGTGGGTGGCTTCGGCCGTGTCTAGTGTTACCACTTACCCACAACTTACTTGAGGCCAAGCATCTAGTGTTCCGGTACAATGCCGTGTGAAACCAATTAGGGGTACTCCTAACTGGGTACCCTGCTACCATCTTAGACTGCATCATCACTCACCATCAGGTGAGATTGCAGCCGAAGACTACCTTGTAGTAAAATTTAAAAAATCCTTTTTGCTGAAAGATAAGTACCACTTTCTTTGATAGAATTTTGTAAAATGTAAGTACCTATTTTCCAAAATTTTATACCGAGCACGCATTCATTACACTGCCACTTTGGAGACTGGTTTTCTCGAAATATCTTTTTGGTACTTGATATGACCAATTTAGGCGTCTATACTAGACTAGCTAATGCCCTCGACTTCGTCCACGTGGTTTAAGTTTTTTTTATTCCCGCGGAACTCCTTAATTTTCCGGGATAAAAAGTAAAGACTCTCCAGGTCCTCAACTATATCTATCCCAAAAATCACGTCAATCCGTTGCTCCGTTACGGGCTTATTGAAGGACAAAACAACAAACAAACACACTTTCGTTTTTTTATTATTATTAAGTATGGCGTACGATGTAGATATTTCTTGGGTACGCTTGAACGCCCTAGCACTAAAATTGTTTAACCCTAACGCTATACTCAAATATTTCGACAGCATACCTCAAGAGGATGATGTATCAACGTTCAAAAGTTGGAAGTCCATAATCAAACCACATTGAACTAGTTCATTTAGCATCGCAGCTAGTGCGATGGCCTGTCGCGCAGGCGGCCGCATATTTGTGCTGTGCTTAGCGAGCCTCCGCTAACCAGCGTGTCGTTCTGATACAGAGCACTAGAACACATAGACTAGCTCATCTGGCAGCTTTGAAAATCAGAATCGACAATGAAAACATTATTTTTGTGCCTAATGAAAATTAGGCAAGTTTTATTTCATCAAGCGGGGTTTACCAGGGTTTCCGTACCGATTCCGCTTGTCCTGCAGAGTAAAACTGCATACAAGCACATTCACCAAGCTAGACTATGGTTTAAAACTACTTTAGACCATAGCCCTTCCTTCACGCTACAACCATGTCGTTCTGAGCACCATAGACTAGGTCATCCGGCAGCTTTGAAAATCAGAATTGACAAGGAAAAAAATAGTTTTGTGCCTAATGATATTTAGTGAAGTTTTATTTCATCAAGCGGGGTGTAGCGGGCACTGGCGTCAGCAATTTAACGTTAGGGCATTCACGCCACGGAGTCGCACGCCAGTTGCCACTCGTCCGCCACCACACGTCCTCCTCGTCACGTCGTACTCCTGCCCATGCGTGTCATGTAATTACCCTAAAATAACCTTCTGATAACCTAACTGGAGTAGTAACAATATTACGTGTATAGGTTAACCCCGGTAAACCCTGTGTACAAGTACGGAAACCCCGTGTACGTACATGGGTTCCACAACCCATGTACGTACACGGGGTTTCCCCACTGACTCTGCTTAACTTACTTAACAGAGTAAAACATAAAAGCACTTTCACCAACAAAGAGCTAGCGGAAAGGGTAGAGCGAACGAAAAGAATTCAATTAGGTCACTCATAACACTATTCTAAGGCCTGTAAAAACTCTTTTTTATATGAAATGTAAACCTAATAATAAGTATATATAATAAGTATATAATATAGTAATAAGTAAAAATAATTCTGTCTACATATAGAGTCCGTTCTCTTTGGCCTGTACTTGAGAGTATGTACAAATAATTTCATTTTCATCTTTAGTAGGTATAAAAGCCTTCTCACCCATCTGCTGTTAATATAATCTGTGTCCACGTAAGATTCAATGAACAGTGCGCGTCATTGTGCGTAGCTCCAGCAATTAACGCGCGCACCCATTATGGACGCAAACTATGGCGCTAAAACCATTTATTATAATCTGTTGTCAAAAACTATGTTATATTATACTTAACCTATATATAACATTAAAAATACTATTTGGTGGGAGTCAGAACACGCATAAACTGTTCTTTCGTAGTGAACAGTGATGCTAGTTGATAAAAACTTTGATGGGGATTTTTCGTAAATAGAAGTACTTTTTTTTTCAACGAAGTGCAACTCTATTGAGTAAAACAATTTTTTTCGTCTCTCGCTAATAATTTTGAAAATGTTTAATTTTTTTTAAACTTATTTTTTGAGTAATAAGATACCCCAATACTTTCCAATCTCATGAAATCATCTCACGCTAGAATCCCTTACACCAATACTGCCTCTCTTTTATTAAAACAGCCCAACCACAATCAGTGCGACAATTAATATATCGCACTGGTTATGCTTGGTCTGTAAGTAGTTTATTATACTGTTTTAGTATTCAACGAAAATATGTGGTCCAAAGAAGTGTAAAATTCACTCGCACACACACCTTTCACGTCCCATAACGTTTTCGAAAGCGTAAAAAACGCCAACAATGGGCTGCGTAGACCCAATTTTAAACAGCACTAAAAACATGTATATGATGCGACCACTAAAGTCTTGCGACAACATTGCTCATCGGCGCATAATATTTTAAAAGTGTTTGCTCTTGTACAGTGACAAAACTATCTAGTCTGACGATTGTAGGCTGTTGACAATTGCACCTGACAACTTTACATTTACATTTTTATACGCCTTTTTATCTTAAACCATAAGGTTGTTAACAGCTTGTTTTGGATGCTAGATATGTTGGTGCGACGGTAATGGTAATGATGTTTACAGTTAAGTCGTCATGTAGTCGCTAATCGTGTCGAAGTCGCGAGTTAGCGCCTCGCCCGGTGTCCGCAAACATTGTCATTCATTGTCATCCCAATGAGAAGGGACGTGTCCTGATGTGTGTACACGCGTGGTCTCACGACTGGCGACGCGGGGGTGGTCATATTACACTGGACCTAAGTTACTTGTTATAATGTTTATAGATACACTACATGACGCCCGCGACTTCGTCCGCGTGAATAAAGTTATTTTTAATTCCCCCGGGAACTCCTTTATTTTCCGGGATTAAAAGTAGCCTATGTCCTTATTTATTTATTTTATTTATTTATTATTTTTGTACAAAATATCGTCTTAAAAACTAATAGAAAAAAGTGGACAAAGGTAAAGCTTATCTCTAAAAAGAAATCTCTTCCAGCCTTCCTTGAAAGTGAGTAAGGTGAAATTGTGAAGTGGAATAGGTACAAAAATAATATACTATATTGAAATTATTAAATTCTAACAATATATTATACTTAATAAATAACTTCATAAACTTACTTATATTTACTTATATTATAAAAACGACATACTATTATACACAAACTAAATACATATATACAATACATAAACATAAATACACAAAAAATTAAAAAATACATATTTGCTATATAATACATACTATATAATTCTATTTATATAGAAAGTTTAATGATAGATATGTATATTGTATACTATAACATTGAAAGATAATGCTGTTTAACTCTGAATTTAAATATATGTACTGACTGACTTCCCCTAATTTGATCAGGAAGGGAGTTCCATAGACAAGAAGCTTCTGTTGTGAAAGATCTTTTATAGAAGATAGTGTTATAATTAGGAATTTCAAGAGATTTTTTAGAGACACATTTTCGAAGGGGTCTTGTAGATGGAAGGGACAGTGTAAAACGCTCTCGTAGGTATTCAGGAGAAGAGTTGTTGAGGACATTAAAAAGGATGGTTAAAATATGCATGTTCCGGCGAAAACGGATCGGGAGCCACTTTAATTGACGACGGAAATCGGAGACGTGGTCGAATTTGCGCAGTCCGTATATAAAGCGTATGCACAAATTCTGGAGTCGCTCAAGTTTGTCAAGTAGCTCTTCAGTGGCATCTAAGTAGCAGGCGTCAGCGTAGTCGAGGATAGGAAGCAACAACGATTGTGCAAGCATAATTTTAGTACGTAGCGGAAGGAAATTCTGCAGCCTCCTCAAGGAATGAATCGAATAATGCAATCTTTTACTGACTTGATTTATTTGGGCTGACCAGGCCAGGTTTCCATCTAACATCAGTCCTAAGTTTTTAGCGGTACTGGTGTATTCTATGGGTATACCGTTGTACTGAATGCGATGAAGATTGTTAAAATGTATCCGGTTCCTTAGTGGTCTGCTGCCTATAATCATAGCCTGCGATTTATTTGGGTTAACAACCAGCCCGTAAGCTTCAGCCCAGTCTTGAATAGCAGCAAGATCCGCGTTAGTTTCAATGATCGCAGAGTCCAAATCCGATAGTTCAGCATGCCTATAGAGTTGCAAATCATCTGCGTAAAGATGGTAGCGAGAAGAAAGATTTTTTGTAACTTCGTTAATGAATATAGAGAAGAGAAGAGGGGAAAGAACGCCGCCTTGAGGTACACCAGCAGAAAGGTTAGCCCAGTCTGAGTGAGCCTCATCTGTGCGGATTTTCTGCTGACGACCATGAAGATAAGAGTGGAACCAGTCAATCGCAGAAGAAGATATGTTAAGGGAGCGAAGGATACCAAGTAGAACCTCAAAGTCCTTCCCCGGAATACAAACTATCCCTGTACCAAATTTCATCAAAATCGGTTGAACAGGTGGGCCGTGAAACCATAGCAGACAGACAGACAGACGGGCGGACAGACGGACAGACAGACGGACGGACACTATGGATATTGCTATTGAATTTACAAAAGCTAGCCATCTAAGAACATAGCCTACCCTTCCAGTAGACATATTTACCTTATAAAAATACATACTTTAAAAGTTTAATCTATAACAACCACCAAGCAATTGAAAAATTACAATACAAAATGAAATGAAAATATTTGTGTGTGAATGAAATAATTTGTACCGTTTAAAAAATAAATCCATCTTAAAATTAAGCTATAATTTCTAAACTTAAGCATAAATTCAATTAAATTTGAATTCTACCAAATACTGTCAACAGCAAAAGATCAGATGGTTGTTAATTAATTAATTACCTCATAAATCTGTTTAGATGCGGTTTCAAGAGCACTCATTAAGAAGATTTGTCCGATATAATGGAAATGACGGAATTATTCAAATATTATTGTTTAAATTTGTAATTATTTGTGTGTAGGCGCCTTATATATTTTCACGATTCAACTTTTGTACGAATGTTTTAGGGAAATTGGGCAATATCAATTTGTTAATGGGTTTTTTATTCATGTATTTTAATAAATGGCTGTTACTTAAAACTTGAAATTAAACAAATTTTCAAAGCACTTTTACTGTGAATAGCTCGGTAGGTATAGGTGTAAATATTTTAACCGACTTAAAAAAAAGGAGGTTCTCAATACGACTCAATGTTTTTTTTTGTATGTGTGTTACGCGATCATTCCGCCAATTATGAATCAATTTTGACGATTCTTTTTTTTATTTGGTAGATCATACTTCAGAGGTGGTCCCATATAAATTTTATCGAAATTTATTTGGAAAAAACACAAAATGTATACCCAGATAATGTTTTTTACTTTTTAGTTTAAGTTGGTACTTACACGTGTAGTTTTGAAGTCGGTTTTTGTTTGAGATGAAAGCGAATAATTATTCCACTCACAAGTTATTGCAAGTTTTATTTTTTCAAAAAAAATACAACATAATATTTTCGTAACGGACTAATATAATTTTTATTCTAGATAATATTTTTATATATCTAGTTCTAGATAATATTGTTCCATATAATTGGAAGCGTTGCCGTGTATGTCAGATCCAGATCCGCTATTACATCGGGTACATTAAAATAAAAAGGTAATTAATTAGGTAATCGATGTTTTAGCTTTATATCAAATCGTGGGCGAACGAAATCAATCTGAGACGCGTACATACAAGGTGTCTTTAACATAATTATACACGACATGATCATATATTATCTGTTATTCAAGTAGCTATTTCAACAGTATTTCTATACGAGTTCCTTGAATTTAGCTCTTTATAATAATTACCTCCTTGGCGCAGTGGTCGCCACATAGTGAGAGGTCCTATAGCTTAGATTCCCGGTCCTATCGACAAAAACGTCCTGCCAAGCGATTTAACTCTCCTATGCTGGCATTGTTAAGGGATATGATTCTAATAAAAACTGCCATACCAAGTTAGACCGTTTCCATCTTAGACTGCATCATAACTTACTATCATCACCATCATCCATCACGATTATCACCAGATGAGATTCAAATTCGCCGTTAAGGGTTTACATTCTTACTTTTATCCGAATAAGTATGTATATAGTTTTGCAATGACGAAGAATTGTACTATAGTGAAAAAAACGAGTGGGCTAGTTGTGAAAACGCATAACAGTCGATTGCTATTGTTAAGCAGCGTTCACCCAAGTCGGTAACTGGATGGGTGACCGAATTTGGAAGTTTAAATTTAGCCTTTTCGTTTTTTCCGTGCCTCGGAGAGCACGTTAAGCCGTCGGTCCCGGCTATTATCATTAACATCTGTTAATAATTGTTAGAACAACCTAAGAGTTTTAATACTCGTCGAGTTGTTTTATGTTTACGGAACGATGTGGGAGCCCACTGCATTGTTATTCCAAGAAAACTCCTAACATTATGTGATTAGAAAGCAAAGAGAGAGTCCTGCCATGATCTAGATTTGTACTATATTTAAGAAAACCCCACTCAAAAGATTTTCAGTAAGCACTATTAAAAGCCAGGCTGTGGCAGTTAGCATTAGATATATACTAATTATATTTATACCATACCGCCCACCGTTAAGTCCTAAAACTGGCATATTAGTCTAGACAACTAGAAAAAAGATGATGACAGTGTCATATAATCTACGTGACATTATTACTACAAGCGTCATATTCAAGTCACGCAGTCTGTACACACATGCGCCACACCCACGTCGTCTTTAGATCAACTTTTATAGTCAATGATTCAAATGAAAGGCTTGATTGGTTAAATGATTAAGCGTATTACATCAACTGGATTGAAATAACGTCGATACTTGTATCAATCAATATTTCGACTAATCTCTTCGAATGGAGTGTCGATTTCACTTTTTATTCTGCTTCTTATTTTTTGTTACCCGACTACAGCAAAGCCAAAAGGAAGCTATTATTATCGTAGTTGGATTATAGCTTTGAATATTTGCTTTTTTTTGTAGGAATTTATTGTATATATGCATATGACTATAAAACATTATAACCGCCCAAGTGCATGGCGGGTCACGCGCAGTGTAGGGTTCCCTAGTTGCCCGCCACAATATTATACGGACATTTTATAAGTTGGTCGACTATGACTCGATAACTTGTAAAGCTTACTTTGCTGTGATAATTTTCCTTTTAACTTAGTTATAATAGATCTTTACCTATGAAATTGCCGTTTTGTCGTACTAGCCACTTTGATCTCAAATATCTCCTCTTTGGTTAGGAATTTCAATTTCAAATTTATACAGCTATTTACACATGCTTTTGTGTTTTGAAAACCCTAATTAATTTGTTTTTTCCTCTTTTGGTTTTTTCTTTGCGTCACTCAGTTTACAAAATGTAAAACTTTAAATATCGCGTTATTTACGAGTACGAGTTCCATCGTGGCACCAGTGCTGCAGAAACGGCTCGAAGGATTAATGATGTGTATGGCGGCGCTGTCGCAAAAGAAAACACAGTGCGTTTTGGTTCTAACGTGTTCGTTCTGGAAATTTCGACCTGCAGAACAAGCCCCATGGACGACCGGAGACCAAAGTTAATAATGAAGAATTGAAGGTTATTGTGGAAGCGGATCCATCGCAAACCACGTCCAAGCTAGCTGCAAGCTGCGGTGTTAGTGATAAAACTGTTTTAATCCACTTGAAGCAAATTGGGAAGGTGAAAAAGCTTGAAAGGTTCATGCTCACCTCATGATTTGAGTGCAGCAAACCGACAAACGCGCGTCGACTGCTGCGTTACATTACTCAACCGGCAGAACAATGAAGGGATTTTAAATCGAATTATTACCTGTGATGAAAAGTGGATCCTGTACGATAATCGGAAACGCTCATCGCAATGGTTGAACCCTGGCGAACCAGCCAAATCCTGCCCCGAGCGAAAATTGACTCAATAAAAATTACTTATGAGCGTTTGGTGGACTAAGTGCCGGTGTCGTTCACTACAGCTTTCTTAAATCTAGCCAGACGATTACGGCGCATGTCTATTGTCAGCAACTGCGAACCATGATGGAAAAGCTAGCTGCTAAACAACCGAGGCTGGTCAATCGCTCTAGGCCACTGCTGCTTCAGGACAACGCTAAACCACACACTGCACAACAGACGGCTACCAAATTAGAGGAGCTTCAATTGGAATGTCTAAGACATCCAAAGTACTCCCCGGACCTTGCTCCAACAGATTACCATTTTTTTTCGAAATTTGGATAACTTCTTGTTTAGGAAAAAAATCAACTCCGAAGGGGCAGTCCAAAGCGCCTTCAAAGATTTTATTGATTCCCGTCCGAATGTTTTTTTTAGTAAAGGGATTTTTTAGTAAAGGGATCTACGTTTTAATAAACTTTCTTGTTTGTAACATGTCTCTTTTTTATATTTGTGGTGTACAATAAAGTACTTACATACATACCATGAATGAATTAATGAAACCGTAGGTACCTTTCTACTCATAAGGGCCGAGCAAATAAATAATATTATAAAGGAAATAAATATATTTTTTTTTTTTTTTTTTTTTTTTTTTTTTTTTTTATCCACTACAAGCTAGCCCTTGACTGCGATCTCACCTGATGGTAAGTGATGATGCAGTCTAAGATGGTAGCGGGCTAACCTGTTAGGGGCATGGCAGTTATATTAAACCCATACCCCTTCGGTTTCTACACGGCATCGTACCGGAACGCTAAATCGCTTGGCGGCACGTCTTTGCCGGTAGGGTGGTAACTAGCCACGGCCGAAGCCTCCCACCAGGCAAATAACCTCAACCTCAATTGCCAGAACTCGAGTTGTCTAAACTTCATATTGTGTTAAAAGGTTTTGAACCATGCACGAAAGGTCATCTAAGATGTGCAAAAAAGGAGAAGTGTTAAACGCTTTAACATTAATATGATAAAAAGGTGACTATAAAAACACGAGCATAATGTACCGTTTATCGCACGGCTCATCTTAAACCTTGGATGTAATGTAATTGTCACTGATGCTCCAGATACTTCGTGGACGTGACAATCGTGTTAAACTACTTACTTTTCATGCCTACGATCCTATCTGAGCGATATAAAATTGGGCATTTGAATGGTTTTGCTTTTATGTGTGGGCAAGACTTTATGTTATAAAATTTAACATAAAAGTAAGTATAGTAAATAACCCATTATATTGTAGGTAAGTAAGAAATTTCTAACGCTCAGTCCATAGATTTGCTCAAAATTATAATATTAAAGTAGATATAACACAACCGTAAGTTGTCCATTATCGTAATAATTATATTTTATAGCACTGCGTGACCTAAACCAGCACTTGAGTAACGCTTATCCGTGCCAAAAGTAGTTCATTTTTACACCGTACATTTTAATCACCGTATTGTAATATATGAGAATTGTACAAGAAGAAAAAATATAATATAACTAGATCTCTGATCTGGGGTGAGGAAAACTTAGTGAAATTAATGCAAAAGTATGTCTGTCTGACTACCTGACCGTTCTGTTTCTCTATGCATAAGCTTCGTTTTATCCCGGAAAATTAAAACTTTCCCCAAGATTTTTGAAAAATGTACATACACTACACTACACACACAAATCGAACGAGTGTGGATTGAGGTACATACGATTAGTACTACTAGTTATATTATACTAGCTGATGCCCGTGACTTCGTCCACGTGGTTTAAAATTTTTTATTCCCGCGGGAACTCCTTAATTTTCCGGGATAAAAAGTAGCCTATGTCACTATCCAGGTCCTCAACTATACCCATGCCAAAATCACGTCGATCCGTTGCTCCGTTGCAGCGTGATTAAAGGACAAACCAACAAACAAACACACGTTCGCATTCATAATATTAGTGTGATTAGAACTGCAAGTGTAGCTATAATATAATACGGCAAATTATCATTAGCGGGTAGCCGTTGATTTCATTAGCGAATTCAAATCGTAAAAAAGTTAATAATGCCCCGTCCGTCATTGGAAGCGATCAATCAATCTGTCATAGCCAGTCTCGAGGAATTAAGTAATTCCTCTCCATCATACTTTGTAGCCATTAGCGAAATTTGTTGTCACGTGGCTCGTATGAAGCCTTAGGCGCAACGCCCAGCGGCAAAGTTTTTTTTTATCCCCTACAAGTTAGCCCTTGACTGCAATCTCAACTGATGGTAAATGAAGATGCAGTCTAAGATGGTACCGGGCTAACCTGTTAGGGGCATGGCAGCTATATTAACTGCCATGCCCCTAGCAGGTTAGCCTGCTACCCCTAATCGGTTTCTACGTGACATCGTACAGTGCTAAATCGCTTGGCGGTAAGGTGGTAACTAGCCACGGCCGAAGCCTTGGACCAGGCCAGACCAGGGAAAATTCAGAAATTATAAATTTCCAAATTGACCCTGCCGGGGATCGTAACCGGAACCTCCGCACGTTAAGACAACAGCGCTCAACACTGCGCCAGGGAGGTCGTCAAAGTGGAGAGAATTTCAACCGTACCTTTTTGCATAACAACTGAAACTAAGCTTCAATTACCCTATTTTGGTGACGGAACGAAACCGCAAGCCTTTGGAATCTCCTTCATCTATTGTTTTCATTATACAGATTTCATGCATGTACTTAATGTTTTTTTTTTACTTTTTTTGCAACCACATTAATTATTCGAACAATTGATCGAACGGCGGCCTCACCCGGAAAGTACAACATTGGACGACCCCCTAATAAGTAAACCGACTAAAGCTGAAAGCGGGTAGCTAGCAGCCGCTAGTAGCAAGTCGAGGCACAACGCCGTGTTTTGTAGAGATCCATACAAGAGACCTTCGTACAGCAGGGGACGTCTGGTTGAGACGACGAAGTCACGGGCAACACCAAGTCTAAATCGAAATTTAGAAAAGGAAAAGGCGACTGACTGAGTGATCTATCAATGCACAGCTCAAACCAATGGACGGACTGAAATTTTGCATTCAGATACCTAGCTTTTTTGAATATTTTAAAAAAATTCCACTCCAAAGGGGGTAAAATAGGAATTTGTATGAAAGACGTACCTGTCGTGAGCGAAGCCGCGGGAAAAAGCTAGTAATACTATCGTACTAATATTATCATACTTCATACATAATATTATAAATGCAAAAGTGTCTGTTTGTTGGTTTATTGGTTTGTTGGTTTG
This sequence comes from Erebia aethiops, assembly GCA_923060345.2. NCBI lineage: Eukaryota > Metazoa > Arthropoda > Insecta > Lepidoptera > Nymphalidae > Erebia > Erebia aethiops. The sequence continues at coordinate 15,304,947 of OV281090.1, read as the reverse complement.
TCCTATAATCACGCCGCAACGGAGCAACGGATCGACGTGATTTTTAGCATGGGTATAGTTGAGGACGTGGAGAGTGACATAGCCTACTTTTTATCCCGGAAAATTAAGGAGTTCCCGCGGGAATCAAAAAAATTTAAACCACGCGGACGAAGTCGCGGGCATCAGCTAGTATGAAATAAAAGGTTACACTGTGATCAACGCCTTACGCATCAATTTTTATCCCCGGCCTCTAAATTAAGGCTCTTGATTAATTGCAAATTAACCTCCTCTCCCCGGCGGTGCCCGTCCGATATGACTTTATTGAATTTCATGGCCGCTGATTTATGCGAGGGCCCGCGAATTTATTAGCGGATAAAGCATCGATTATAAATAATAATAGTGTAAAAAGGCCTTGCGAGCAATATTTTATGCTGATGCAGGTTGACTTGAATATTGTTGGGGGTTTTTATGAAATTGTGCGGATATCCTTCAAGATTTCTGGTAATGATGCTTCTGGTGATAAAGGTTTCAATGAAATTTCCATGGTTTCAATTATTATAGGTACACAGAGGTCTATATTACTAAATGACGCCCATGACTTCGACTGCAATGATTATGTTTTTTAAAATCCCACGGGAAAGCCTTTGTCCGTCCCTGGTGGTGGCTGGTGCACGATCTATCTCTGTACACAATTTCAAGAAAATCAAATCAATCGTCTAAAAAAATACTTAGTGACTGTCCAATTTTTGCCTTTTTATTTTGTTTCATGCTCAGCTCAGGTATACAGGTAAGCATTTTAAAAAGTGTTTGGATTCGGTTATTCTTATTTTTAAAAACAAAAGAATGTTTCCTTTGAATATTTGATAGCTTCAACACGCTTCAATATTCAATGTAGGTAATTTTCCTCAATTACCTGTTCGTTCGTACCCATAGCTTAGTTTTATTGTAATTGTTTATAAGTATGTGTTTCGTGGTGTACAATAAAGAATTTTTCATTCATTCATTCATTCATTCACCCTATACCTACCTACAAGAAGAATCTATTGACATTTCGGGTGGTCAATGCAAGAAGTCTAGGTAATTCAGGCATTCTAAGAAATCGATGAGCGAATACGCTCAAATCAATCATAACTGCGACATATAACTCGTGCGAGCGACATAATTAATGCGAAACGGCCAGTGTGCATCCACCATTAAATCAAATCCGAACAATAAAAGGCGTCCTACATTTGGCACCGTACGTGTAGACGCGAATTAAGCCCGTGCAGAATCGCCTTTATTGCACTTCCCAGTTGTAAATCTCGTAATAATAACTAAATCACCAAGTTTTTGTGCTTTTTTAATTATTTTGTGACTACCTAACTACTAAAACAGACCATATCAAACGTCAAATCCGTATCAATTCAGATTTATAATAGACTAGCTAGATCATTGATGCCCGCGACTTCCTCCGTGTGGAATAAGTTTTTTAATTCCCACGGGAACTTCTCAATTTTCCGGGACAAAAGTAGCCTATGTCACTCTCCAGGTTCTCGACTAGGTATATCAATGCAAAAAATTATGTCGATCCGTTGCTCTGTTGCTGCGTGATGGAAGGACAAACAAACACACTCGCATTTATATATATATTTTTTTTTTTTAAATCGTATGGCATTTATTACGCCTCCTAGTTCGTCGCTCGCTTATCACCACCCGGGGGACACGTGCAGGGAGGTAAAAGGTAATTCCAGCGGACGTGAGCGACGGGGCATCCCCCCCGCATTTATAATATTAGTTTGACTAAGTAGCGGTCAGCTGCGGTTTTATTCCCATGGGAATTTCGAAAATCCAGCCTTATTCCTTGGCTACATTATCATTAACTTCTGTGGACTTTTGACTTTATATATTTAAATTTTTTTTTTAAATTATTATTGTAAGTGATGATGCCGCCATCCCACTACCTGACAACCTGAAGAAGTGTCAGTCGAACTCGTAAATCTTAATAAAAAATTGGCAGTCATAGGGACTGCCGATAGAAATGAAAACGAATACATAATATATAAATATATATTTTTTTTAATTAAAAAAAAATTAAAGTATTTAAAATAATAATAAAAAAAACTAAGGCATTAAAGTTTAATTACGAATGTAGTATTTTTTCAATTTAAGACCTTAAATTGTCTTCGTAACAACGCGAGCATGTCGGCGCGGAGCGCGAATCCACAAGTTTACCCCCTACCAAAAAAAGTGCTCAACGCGGCTAAAGAAGTTTTCACCTAACTCACACAAAAATAGTAGACCTAACCCATTTCAGAAAGAATTCCTAATTTGCAAGGCTTCGATGACTTATCACTACCGTAATCGTCATCCAACTATATTAAGTGATTGCAATCACTTAAATCACAATCTCTCTCAGTACCACTATGTGACGATCACGCTTGCGTGCTAGCCCCCTAATATTAGAAAATAAACTTACAAATACTTACCTCTAAGTAGTTTAATCCTATAACAATGTTCCAGCTACCACCGGCCAATTTAATTTCTAATCCGTCATACTATCATAGAGCTTTGATAGAGTATTACAAATGAGGCGTATTAATAACCGAGTGCAGACAAACGGACAGTAGACAGACGTTAGAACTAGCAAGCGGGTGTTGATATACACGCCTACTAGTGACTAGACTATCCTTAAAATGCGAGCATAATATAAACAATACAATAGAAAATTCCCGTGACTTTTCCTGTATGTAAAAAATCTAGCTGATGCCCGCGACTTAGTCCGCGTGGAATATTTTTTAAATTCCTAAGAGAACTCCTTAATTTTCCGAAATAAAAAGTATAGCCTATGTCACTCTCCAGGTCCTCAACTATACCCATGCAAAAAATCAAGTCGATCTGTTGCTCTGTTGCAGCGTGATTGAAGGACAAATCAAAAAATAAGCACACTTTCGCATTTATAATATTTATTATTAGTATGATAAAATCTGCCAATAATTTTAAATGGTTAATATTATTCATGTGAAACAAGGTATATCTGTGTTTGATTTTCCCATAATCCCTTTCACCACGACGCAGGAAAGATATATTCCTGAAAATCAAAGAGACCCTATGGGAAACTATATTATAAAAATCAAAGCTCTTATTATGTATATGTCACCGTAAGATTGTAAAAACCGTTAGATTATAATATAACGTTTTTTATCTCGGTAGATTATAAACTTTCGACAGATTGTGAACCGTAACATACTGCTTACAATTTAACGCGTTATTTTTCGGTAAATTGTAATATATTAGGTATATTAACCCGATAGAACCTAAGACTACTACTACTTGATTATTCATGTCAAACCCTAACCTAACCTATAGTTCGCGCGCGAGTTGAATGCAGAGTAAATGTATGGTGACACTTACATTTACTCTGCATTCTACTCGCGCGCGAACTGTACAAGAAAGACAAGAAAACGTAAAAACAATAAATATTTCATTAATTAATACTCAGAACATTGAACGGTTCACAATCTTTCGACAGTTTATAATCTAGCGGGATAGAAACCGTTAGATTATAATCTAACGGATTTTACAATCTTACGGTGACATATACATAATAAGAAGCTGTATCTTCAAACAAAGTCGGGTTTGTTCGAACACTTAAAACTCTGGAACGGCTCGACGGATTTTCAATGTTTTTTGATTTGTTGTATTTGTCCGTCCCGAATAGCAGATTAACTATTAAAAACATTGGTAAATTGACGAAAAAAGAAACAAATATAATTTCCCTTGATTTTCAGATTCATTTATGTTCATGGGTTTCGTAACTGTCAAACATCAGATTATAGTCTGGAACAACACATCAATCCACGCGGACGAAGTCGCGGGCATCAACTAGTATTATATTATTTTGTGTGTATTGGTAACCAACGTACCAGAAAGTCTCGTAAAAGTGAAATCATTCTTTATTTTCAGTATTATATTATGCGGAGACAGCTATTTAGAATTTAATTTTTCGTGCATTAATTTTTTATTACTTTCATAACTTAAAAAAATCTTTACTTTTGAATACTAGAAGTTAAATGTGGTATCGAGCTGTTTTAGTTAAGTTGTCGTATTAAGTATATTAATATTATAAATGCAAAAATGTCCTGTCCTTCAAACACGTGCAACTGAGCAATGCTTTTTGAGCAACGTGATTTTTTGCATGGGTATAGTTGAGGACCTGGAGAGTGACATAGGTCCGTGTGAATTGAAAAACTTATTCCTAGCAGGCGAAGTCGTGGGCATCAGCTAGTTAAAAACATGTTTACAACTTTAACTTAAAATAAAAAACTAAGCGACTGAAGTATAGTTTCACAAAACTGACCCATGAGCTCACCTGTAAATTATTTATTTATTTATTTAGATATCTTTATTGCACACAAAGTATACAGTATACAGCTTAAAACTAGTAAGACTACATAGAAATGTGCAAAGGCGGTCTTATTGCTAGAGCAATCTCTTACAGACAACCTTTGGTGAAAGGATAAATAAACTGGAGCGCGGGATGGTGCTGTATTTAAAAAAAAAAAAATAATAATAATAATAATAAGTAATGCATACAAGATACAGTACATAAATAGACCAATAAATATATATACCTACATATACAAGTATACCTATATAAATAAATATATATCTATAATATATACTCATTAATAAATTAAAATATACACTAATAATTACAAAGAGATAAATAATGATTATACAAGCGACTTTTGAAAATTGAGAGCGATTTGGAATGGCGGATTTCAGAAGGCAGACTATTCCACAGTATTACAGACTTGCACGTAAAGGAGTCGCCATAATACCGCGTATGATGGGTGGGAATATGCAAGCGGTTATCCTTGCACGACCGCAGATGTTGGCGCTCAATGTTCGAGCCAAGGTAGGAAAAGCGCTGCTTTAAGTAGGAAGGAGTTTGTGGATTGAAGAGAATGGAGTAGAGAAGAGAAAGCAGAATTAAATATTACTTAAGTTCGCATAAAATCATAAAAATGTAGTTTTCAGTTAATTTTCGAATATAATATTATGGCGCATTCAGCCAGGGGTTGAAAATTGAAATCTGAACTATCCGAGGTTCAAATTCCGCCCATTGCTCTATTGTGGTGCCCACCTACTTAAAGAAAAGTCTTTACTTTTACTAAAAGCCTTAGTGGGAGGCGAGAGGCGGGATTAAAGTAATTTATATTAAATTGAGTATTTTTATTAGTTGATAGAGAGACATTGTGTTCATTACCTGCTGACATTTTGTTTTGGCGCTCAAACAAATGCTTGAGAATTGATGATACATTGTCAAAATCTACGCTAGGCTTCGTTTATACTGAGATTTATTACTTTTGAACCATGCTTTATAATTAGAAACATACTAACACAGTGGACAAAGAACAGCATAGGTACTAGATATTTTTGTCCAATTTACATAGACGAGCCCTGTCAAACAAAGAATGTGGACTTATTTTACTAACGCCATCTTGTGTGAAAAGCGGGACAGCCATTGATGTAGAATTTTAGTACCTTTCTATTTCAATGGGGACAGCGCTACGGCGGGGACAAAGACAGGTGTGGAGCGCGCTCTACAAGTCGGACGCCCAATTATTTTCTATGAAAGGGCCCATCTATTACCTATATAGTTATATATATATATCGATGAATTTAACCGTAACATATTATGAGAAAGTCGGAGTTTTCGAGAGAAAGAGACTTTAATGTATACTTGGTAAAAAAATATGGTTTCATGCCACTACACAAAGCAAAATGCTTATAAATATCACTACATAGTTAGAGCCATAACTTAATGTTCCACGTACTTAAAGTTAAAGCTTTAATTTTAAGAGCTTTTGCGCTATTTGAAAAGAAATTAAAAATCAAATCATTAAAATAAACCTACTTCAGTGAAGGCTATTGTTAAACATGTTTAGAATTTTATCTCTTTTCAAAACTTCCAAGTGTTCAAAACAGGGAGGTTGTATTTTTTTCTTTTCACGTACGTGTAGGTAACGCAATGTTTTGAGAGCTTTAATTTTTTTTACTACATTTATTTGAAATATCTATCGGTGTTAGTATGATATGTATTTTGATTTAAAATATCGCGTATTTTTACATTGAAATCTGGAAATTATGGTTTTTAATTTTTTTATAAGATTTCTTTAAACAAAGTGTTATTTTCTAGAGCGTAACTCAAAGCTCTACCGACTGCGTAGCGCTCGCTCCAATACAACATAACCTCAATCACGTCGCAACTTTTGCTTTCATTGACACAGTAAAAGAAGACGGCTAGAATTACTTACCACCAAGAATCGGTAATGGGCGCAAGCAGCAGTAAGCAGGCGGCTATGAGCACAGGCCGCATCGCTCTGCGCACATCACTACTCCGGCGCCCTAACCATGACACCATGCGTTACAACCCTATGACCATAGGCTTTTTTTTTTAATTTGTTTCGGTGTCCGGAGCGATTTTCGTTCGTTTTTCGATACAGCTCCGAATTTCGCGGCGTTGCGTGTAAGATCCCTGTCGGCAAGAGATCGCGACGTCGACTGACGTTCACTAAGGCCCACCCTGGCGCACGCGCAGCGCAAAACGATTTTCGCGCTATTTTGGCTAATATTTAGCGGATTAGGCTTCGTGATTAGAAACTAAGGTGGGGGATACGTTGACCACACGCGTGGGCGAATTAATACGATAAGCGATTAATGAGATGAAACCCGTTTAGTTCTCGATCTAGTTTTGGGTATCATTAAAGTCGTGTCAGCGTTATTCTCTCTATATGACATTAATTAATGTTTTGTGCTACTTATGTGATTTTTATTTATGAGATTGGATATCGATTGGATATATTTTTCATTAATTATTCGTTTATTATCAAATATATCAGTAATGGTTAATTGCCAGCACTCCATCATAACTAATTTCCTGGAAATGATTCATGTCATAATTGAAATATTATGAACATCAAATTGTTACATCCAATTACTGAAACATATTTTATTTATTTTATTTATCAAGGAAAACCAACAGCTTATTATTCTAAATAGTCTTAAAATTAGGTAACTTATAGCTAATAATAGGTTTTCACAAATAGACACTAATTAAAAGAACAGACGTACCTGTTGATACACATGGAAGTTGTTAAAAAAAACTATACCAGCTGTATTGCACTTGACTGTATCAATACCTTTGTAAGATTTCGACGTACACTACACATATTGCCACAAAATAAGTCTATACTAGGTTCGTTGTAAACAGAGTTCAGAAGGCGAGAAGCGCGATTAATAAATGAGTTGGATCTGTAGTTAGTTTTGGGTACCGGAGTATGTAATATCCTTTTGATTCTAGACGCACGGAATGATAAACGTGAGGGTACTATTATATCTAGCTTTGAAAGTAGTTCAGGGCAATCAATTGACCCCCTGGCTAAGTTGAGTAAGAAGCAAATATCAGCTATATTTCTGCGGATATTAGGAGGTACAAGGTGTAAATCAGAACAGGCTTTCTCATATGATGTTTTAGGAAGATGAAATTTATGACGTAGAAATTTAATGAATTTGCGTTGGATGCTTTCTATTTTATTAATATACACTTGATATGCAGGATTCCATACTTGACAAGCGTACTCAAGGTGACTGCGGACCAATGAACAGTAGAGAACTTTTATCGTTTTCATTTTCTTGAATGGTTTGCTGGCACGAATAATGAAACCTAAAGCTTTGTATGCTTTGTTTGTAATAGCATCTATATGTTGGTTAAAAATCAGTTTCGAGTCAAGCAGCACTCCAAGATCTCTAATTGTGTTTATTTTAGTTAATGTTTGATGTTTTAAGCTATAGTCGAAATGATAAGGTTCTTTTTTTCTAGTGAAAGATATAGAGAAACATTTTGATACATTAAGATCAAGTTTGTTTTTGAGACAATAATTATCCAATCTAAAAAGATATATTATCTCTATATTTAAAAGCATTCGACCATCCAAACCACATATTATATTTTAAAGACAATTCACGTAGGTATACTCGCTGGTCAATTTTAAAAATGAAAACGAAGAACTAAATAATTAAGCGCACAGACTTGCAAGCTTAGTGAAGTTCGCCTTTTAAATGAAAACTAAGTATGTATCAACTTTCTTGCCCAGGCATTAGGCAACATCTAAACTTCACATTTACTCCGTCGACACTAATTCATACAGTATTTATAGTTCATCTATACTAATATTATTATAAATTCGAAAAGTTTGGTTGGATGGATGGATGCATGGATATTTGTTACTCCATCACGCCAGAACGGCTGAATCAATCTGGATGAAATAGATAGATTATAGTCTGGAATAATACATAGGCTACTTTTTATCCCGGAAAATTAAAGAGTTCCCACGAGAACCAAGAAACCTCAACCCACGCATACTAAGTCTCGGGCATCAACTAGTACATTATAATCCTCCAGAGATCTACATAATGAAAGCAAAATCAAAAAGCTTAGCCTGATTATGCTATGATTAAAAATATTATAATTTTCTTAATCCCGTTAACACTGGTGTACGAAATTTTGAAAGACACTTGTAAACAGCTGTTTAAAAGTGGTCGCCCATTTATTCCCCACGAATGAGCCGCACACAAATAAGATGTCGCGGATTTGACAGCGCACTCAATTTTTAATTCGTTGATTTCGTTGCACACTCAAGTTCCACGAAATATGTCTGTAACACCTATTTGAGGAAATTTAAGCGCATACGATGCTATGAACATGAGTTATTAGGTACTATTAATAATATTATTTGAATTTTAAATACCGAACTATAAACGGAAAATGATTCAGATTCCATTCTTATTCGACGTATGTCCTCTCACGTATTTTTTACGTACCTACATACGAGTGAGTACATTACGTTATTTCTTAATTTACTATAACATACTGCGCCATCACAAAGTAGCCGTCATTTGACGTCGTATAACCACAGAATAGGTAATAGTACAGGGTATAACAACGCGTGTTTTACTTGAAGTCTTTGCAAGCTACTATTACGAGAGTTCCATAGGGAGTGTTTGACATCGTAACATGAAAACACCGTAACGATGGTGTCGTTACGCTAAAAAAAACGCTCTCTCTAGCAGAGCTAATGAGTGCGCTAACGTAAATGTTTTATTTGTCCATAAAAGTGTGCGATCGTTTTATTCAGGTACATTTTTGTGCAGCAAGACGAAGCAGATCAATTTTGTACGGGTGATGGACAGGGCGAAGCGGCTGTGAAGTTTTGTATCTAATAATAGATGATTCGAGTACCGTGCGCGAAACTAATTGTGTTATACAAACAATCACCACACACCTGCGCGTAGTGCGAACAGTGCGTGAGTTTGACAATCGATCAGCTGGTAATAAATCCATAATCTAAACTAATATTACAATGAGGAAAGATTTCTTTGTTTGTTTGTAATGGATAAACTCAAAACTACAGAACCGATTTTAAAACTACTATCACTTATAAAAAGCTAATTTATCAGCGAGTAACATAGGCTATATTTTATTTTCAAAAAATTTTGAAATCCCTATGAAAATTGCAATAATGTGAGTGAAGTTGGAAAAAATCGTCCCATCTGAGAGCTTCCGTGGCGTGCGCTGCGGAAATAGTAAAAGTTACATGAAAACAATGTATTGTGGAAATGTTTCTCTCAAAAAGTTGTAAAAAAGAGTCCGCGATAGCATATATCTATCTTTAAAGGTTGATTCACAATAACCTGCATTTTTATGATTTTCAAATTTGGTCTAAACCAATGCTTTAGTTGCGAAGGTGTTTTTACTGATATAGTATTAATCCTTATCAAAATAAGATGATTGGTCATCTCAAGTATTTAATATAGACCAGATTTGCCCTTTACACCATTTAATTCCTATAAATATTTTAGAAGATATCATAGAAATAAATTAACGCGCAATAGAAAGGGGAGGCGGGCAGTGCGGAGATATCGCAGCGGTAATGAAAAACCAGATGTGCTGCCCAGTGCCGACTGGCTATTATTGGGTATGGACTATTATGATGATTAGTGCTACCCGTGCGAAGCCGGGGCGGACCGGTAGTAATATTATAAAAAAAGTGGCGGGAAGCGGTTGGATGAGGAAGGCGTAAGACCGTGTTTGATGGCGCGCTCTCGAAAAGGCCTACTGATGGATGGAATATTATTTTAAAGATGCGAAAGTTTAGTTGGATGGATGGATTTATGTTTGTTACTCAATCACGCCAAAACGGCTGAACAGATTTGGATGAAATTTAGCTCAGAGGTAGATTATAATCTGGAATAACACATAGACTACTTTTAATCCCGGAAAATTAAGGAAAGAGTTACCGCGGGAATCAAAAAACCTCAATCAACGCGGACGAAGTCGCGGGTATCAGCTAGTTATTTCTATATTTTAAATAACTTCCTGGTAGTGGCTTAAAGAATTGTGTATTAACCGATGGGTTAAATAATAATTTAAAAAAAAAGAGAATAGGTACGTGGTGGAAATAGAGTTTAAAAACCAATATCCGTGATGTAATAAATACCAGGATTTCATATACAAAAAGAGTAGAACCAAAACACCAACATGGGTGCTCGTGAGCGTGTACGTTAGTACTATTATATTATTCTGTGGCGTGGATTAGAACCTGTGCCCGAGTTTTCCCGTCGGTTGCATATGCACACGGCTATCATGGTACCCAACCGACTGGTAATAATGCATATTAAATGATACATCAAGTGCAAACGTCGGTCTGTGGTCTCTCGGGAACAAGATCGCGAATTTTACACGTGAACCGATCACCGAAATAAGTTAACTTTTTTTTGGATTAAAGTCTAATTTTTTTTGGACACATGTTATGCTTGCTACGGATCGGCTTCTACGTGAGTTCGTACCGGAACGCTAAATAACTTGACGGAAGGCTTCGCTGGTGGGGGGGGGGGGGGGGGGTCCAGTCCACTAAATAACCCGAATCTAAATATTGGTTAACTATAGGTTAAGATTAGTCGATCCAGTTTAACTGATAAATGCTTTTATGGGCCCATTAATGTCAAAACCTTTCTTAATTATAAACATTGCTATGTATTTATTGCCCGGCATGATTTTCTAACGCTATACTGTTAATTTGTATCAAACATAGATAATTAAATATTGTAGACAAGATTGCTTAATAGTTAGAGAGAAAACACAATTTAGGGACCGGATTCGATAAAACGTCTGCGCGAAATATCCGCGTCGGAGGGGAATGACGTATTCTCCTGTCGCGCTAGTGTGTGCGACTCCATATAAAAGTGAGTTGGATTTCTCGTCCGCCAGACCGTTTCAGGGTGTGATAAACCCTGTGTCAACTCTGATTTTCCTGGATAAAAAGTAACCTATGTCCTTCCCGGGGATGCAGCTTTACCAAATATCGCAAAAATAGGTCCATGCAGGGCCGTTAAAGCGGAGCAGTTAAATAGACAGACAGACTCTCTATTATTGATTCTTCTATTTTATTTTATTTGTGGGTAGTAGCAAAATATTTCCTAACTGACAGAACCGCGTGTAGCGTTGGTGGACAGTTTGCAAAAGTAATTTACCTGCAATAGTAGTTTATGCAACTGTCATATAATGAAGGGTATTAAAACACGAGTGTGAGTTTATGAAACGAGCGCAGCGAGTTTCATAATAGTAACGAGTGTTTTAATACCCGTGTTATATGCAGTTGCATACACTAATTTATCTTCACTAATGCAATTTATCAAACAACAAGAGTAAAAGCTGACAATAGTTTATTTATAATAATTGTTCAAATTTTGGACGGTACAATTTTGAAAGTTAATGTTAATTATTGATCCAGCAGCTGTCGCGGCCGCGGGGCAAGCAGTAGAGCTCGTAGACGGAGTCGGAATATTTATAATTACATTATGCCGAAGATTAGTGCAACCTGTAACAATAAACGATATAATAAGCTTGAGGTACATAGCCAAGGCAAAAACTATGATTTATGAAGTAGTAAAGTGTAGGTACCTACCTACTACCAAATTTATGCACAAAGCGCTTAAACGGAGTGTCTAGATAACTTGCGTGTGTAGTAGGTACGTAAGTACTAGGTAGATTAAATAACAGAACTAAAATACACTTACCTTTTCAAAAAGATACAAAATATCTGGTGAATCTTCCAGGAACATCTTTATTTGACCTGATGTGAACGTCAAGGACTTTTTTTCCTTGTGTCCTTCTGAACTGCTTTTCAGGAACGCTATGACTTTTGAATACTTCGTGATATCAATATTGTTGTAGATACTCAGTGTGGACTTGAGCATAGAATATTTAGCCCACATAGAAGATGGCTTGAATTTGTCCGAGAGTTCTTTGAGATACGCAAGAATGACATTTTCAGAAAATGATGTAGTTTTCTTTTCGATCTTCAATGCCAAAAAGTTATTATATTCTTTTTCATATAATTTTCTAGATTTTTCTGGCAAAAGATTGTGAGTTACTTTTGTTGCCAATTCTAGAATATCCGGAGGCGTACAAATATCATCTTCGCTATCCATTTTTAACTTTTAATTTGTATTTTAAAAACAAAACACATTGCGAAACATTAAATTCACGCGTACGTGTATTGTCACAGTGAACTTGCCGCCATTAAAATCTAACCAATAAGAGCGCAGCTGCGCGCGCAGGGCCAATCAGGAGCGAGCGCGCGCTGTTCGTTTTTTATTTAATTGGCACAAGATCTTACCAAAGAGTTTTGTGTATGTAAGTTTAGTAGTTTCGACGAAGTTTTCACGTATAACCCAACTGTTTTCAAAAGTCAGCCTAATATCAAAATTTTATACAACTTGTATGAGGATTTTGACATAAGGCTCGCCAGGTTAATTGGTCGCGTTTTATTGATGTTATAATGAGATTTTACGATATCGATGTGGATATTATACCATCATGTGAAATTGCTTAAATTGAGTGTTTTGTTATCTGCGCTATAACAGTAGTAATTATAAGTCAAGTATTGGAAACATAAGTAGAATGTTATAACATTAGTGTAGATAAACTCAATTTATAAAGTCACGGACAAGCAACATGTTTTTAAAGATTCTTTAAATGTTCGTAGGCACCACGTTTCTTTCATACTGGAGTATAATGTACCGATGAGACAATTCGAGACGAGTAGGTAAAATTAAGGGTGCAGTCTCACAGGACGTATTTATGTCACGACATAATATTTGCAGGTAAAAAAACCATGAATAAGCTGCTGATTTGCTGAATTTATGAAATTATTTATACGGAAGTGCATTTTAGCCGATTTTGTGATGTATTTTGGCCAATCAGAAGTGCTGTAGCTGTCACACTACGAGAGTAGGCTCTTGTTATGCTTTTGTGGGACTGGCAACAAGTATAAAAACTGTACACACATATTGTATGTATCACATGTATCCGTAGTGTATTTTCACCCTTACACGTCGCGAACTAATGCGACCTTTGATTGGCGGGAAACAGAAACGACAGCGACAAAACGCCTTGTGAGACCACACCCTAAAACCGCAATAACAATGCTACAAGACCCAGTTACGAAATTCCGTCTGTTTATAATAGAATTTTCAAAAGAATATTCAGTTCTATAACGAACATCAAAGAATTCGGCAAATTGTTTAAAAAGTATTCGACAAAGGATATTATTATATAAAACACTTCTGAAATGTTCTTTTGAATTTCAACTAAGTATTTGTTTGAGTATGCCATGAAGCGGTGCAGCTGTTTCCGCAAAACTTCGTAAGATTATAAAAATATGTATAAGATTTGTGTAAGTTTACTTACTTTGTGTGAATAAGATAATAAAAGCTAATACCATTCACTAACTCATTGTTATTCTTTTAAATGATTGATACCCTAAAATTAGTTCATTAATCTTATTGTATACACAGCTCATATCATCACATATCGGAATCATTTAATTAAAGGGGTATAATATAGGGCGTTTATTTAGAGCGGTTAGCACGACGATGCGAGATACAGGAGTACAAGGTAGTAGAGACCATATTTCCGATTTTAGAGTGAGTAAATAATTGTCATAGGGACTGCCGATAGACGATAAGTGAAAACGATTTTTTTTTAAATTAAAAAAAAATTTTGAATAGTTAAAATATAAACTTTAAAACTACAGGCATCAAATATTTAAGACATTTTGTCTTCGTAACAACGCGAGCATGTCGGTGACGGTGACGCGAATCCACAAGTATACCCCTACCAAAAAGCGCTCATTGTGGCTAAAGAAGTTTTCACTTCAAAAACTGCAATCAAAGATTATGGAAAAAAAATACACGGGGAATGGAAATTTCTCTCAAAACAAAGTTATTAGTCTTTTTACTGTGAAAATCGGTAAGAGAATTTTGTAAGAAATAAATGCTGTAACACAAAAAAAAGGAGTTAGAAATGCGATTTTCCGAGAATTTGATAATTATTTATTAAGGACCTACTACCCTTTCTAGGGCTCTTCGACACATAACCTAATATCAAAAATGTAAACCTAACATTATAATTTTCATTTTTTCGGTTCTACTTCTTACTTCCATGTTTTGGTAGGATGATTTTGAACACGTAATCTATCCTTATGACTAGAGATGCGCAAAGGATATCGATAAAACGGTCAACATTTCTATTCCAAAAATAGACGCGAGCCCTCACATAATACCGGCACTTGTCACGGTAAACTAAATAGCCCACTTGGCCTCTAGAATGCAAAGGGCTAACACTCAGGCGCAAACAAAACACGTCGACTGAGCTCTCGAGTTAAAACGAATCCGATGTCGAACTTTCCGCTTTACGTTTTTTGCCTCTCGAGCGTAAAATCAACTAATCGTATGATCGATATAGTCGGGCGCTGTTCTTGGGTGTTTCGGTATGCTGACTTTAAAATATAAATGCCTAGGTAGTTATAAAATGTCTGTTTGTAGTCTCAATGTTGACTAATGAAAAGCTACTGTAGGAATTTTATGTATATGCCCCTAACAGGTTAGCCCGCTACCATCTTAGACTGCATCATCACTTACCATCAGGTGAGATCGTAGTCAAGGGCTAGCTTGTAGTGGATAAAAAAAAAAAAAAAAAAAGATGAAATATCTTTACGCGATCAAATCAGAAATGAGGAGATACATAGAAGAACCAAAACTGAAGTGATAATGGGTGGGGCACATAGTTTCCAAAATTGATAGACAATGAGGTCCAAGGTGCTGGAATGGCGACCCTGGACTGGAAAGTGCAGCATTGGCAGGCCGCCCATAGGTGTGCGTACGGACGACATAAAGCGATTCACAGAGAGCGACTGTATTCAGGAGGCGTACGGAATTCCTTACAAGAGACCGTAGTCCAGCAGTTGACAAAGATAACGATAGTGACAAGTATGGTACAATGTTTTGTATTTATAGTACGCGCGCGAGTGGAATGCAGCCGGGACCTTAAGTGACATATACCTACTTAAGTTCTGCATTCATATCGCGCGCGCACTATAACTTACTTCATTAATAAAAAAAAGGGTAGGGTAGTTTTTCGAAAAAAAAAAAACGGGCTAAATCCACTGTGCACCGTACTACGACACAATTGATAGTATAGTGATGGTGACTTTAGTGGCGTGCAGGTCATAGGGGCTTAAAGGCAGTGCTCAGCCGTGTAGAAATAGTATAGTGCTCGCTTAGATATTACACAGATACATGTCTAGTAAGTCTACCCTAGATTCAACCTCTGTGTAACACAACGATGGCTTACCCATTCAAATGGATTTTTAAATCCTTTCTTTGTGGACGTTTGCGTTATTAGGAAAACTTACATGAAAAGGCTCAAGCAAACGCCGGGGTCTGTTCTGTTCAATTTATCGTTTAATTTAATGTTTAGATTATTAAGATTATTGCCTTACCGTATTTTAATCTCTAAATACATCAAACCTTTGCTGCTAGCAAGCTGTGCATACAAGTTCCATTTATAATGTGGACAAGGAATAAGGACGGATTTACCTCAGAAGCGAAGCTGCAGGCAGTCACTAGTATCCAAATATTGTAACATAATGTAATTGGGAGCTGTCTTACTCAATAAATCAATTATATACCTATTATACTGTACTATTGTAAAGTTTCTGATATCGGGAATCTACAATCTAAATCCGTATACCAATAATTAATAGAGGCACACCTAACAAGAAACATCCAACAAATCAATTAAAATAATGCGAAGAATTCATTCACCTCTGCTGATGTGAATATCTATCTTATTTTAATGGTCTCTGTAATAATATCGAAAATTACTCTTGGAGGTCTCGATATAGTGATGTAACTTCTAGTTGATAAATAAACAATTTTATCTACACTAATGTTATAACATTCTACTTATGTTTCCAATACTTGACTTATAATTACTACTGTTATAGCGCAGATAACAAAACACTCAATTTAAGCAATTTCACATGATGGTATAATATCCACATCGATATCGTAAAATCTCATTATAACATCAATAAAACGCGACCAATTAACCTGGCGAGCCTTATGTCAAAATCCTCATACAAGTTGTATAAAATTTTGATATTAGGCTGACTTTTGAAAACAGTTGGGTTATACGTGAAAACTTCGTCGAAACTACTAAACTTACATACACAAAACTCTTTGGTAAGATCTTGTGCCAATTAAATAAAAAACGAACAGCGCGCGCTCGCTCCTGATTGGCCCTGCGCGCGCAGCTGCGCTCTTATTGGTTAGATTTTAATGGCGGCAAGTTCACTGTGACAATACATGTACGCGTGAATTTAATGTTTCGCAATGTGTTTTGTTTTTAAAATACAAATTAAAAGTTAAAAATGGATAGCGACGATGATATTTGTACGCCTCCGGATATTCTAGAATTGGCAACAAAAGTAACTCACAATCTTTTGCCAGAAAAATCTAGAAAATTATATGAAAAAGAATATAATAACTTTTTGGCATTGAAGATCGAAAAGAAAACTACATCATTTTCTGAAAATGTCATTCTTGCGTATCTCAAAGAACTCTCGGACAAATTCAAGCCATCTTCTATGTGGGCTAAATATTGTATGCTCAAGTCCACACTGAGTATCTACAACAATATTGATATCACGAAGTATTCAAAAGTCATAGCGTTCCTGAAACGCAGTTCAGAAGGACACAAGGAAAAAAAGTCCTTGACGTTCACATCAGGTCAAATAAAGATGTTCCTGGAAGATTCACCAGATATTTTGTATCTTTTTGAAAAGGTAAGTGTATTTTAGTTCTGTTATTTAATCTACCTAGTACTTACGTACTACACACGCAAGTTATCTAGACACTCCGTTTAAGCGCTTTGTGTATAAATTTGGTAGTAGGTAGGTACCTACACTTTACTACTTCATAAATCATAGTTTTTGCCTTGGCTATGTACCTCAAGCTTATTATATCGTTTATTGTTACAGGTTGCACTAATCTTCGGCATAATGTAATTATAAATATTCCGACTCCGTCTACGAGCTCTACTGCTTGCCCCGCGGCCGCGACAGCTGCTGGATCAATAATTAACATTAACTTTCAAAATTGTACCGTCCAAAATTTGAACAATTATTATAAATAAACTATTGTCAGCTTTTACTCTTGTTGTTTGATAAATTGCATTAGTGAAGATAAAGTAGTGTATGCAACTGCATATAACACGGGTATTAAAACACTCGTTACTATTATGAAACTCGCTGCGCTCGTTTCATAAACTCACACTCGTGTTTTAATACCCTTCATTATATGACAGTTGCATAAACTACTATAATTAAGATGCTTGTATCTTTTAATCTATTTTCAAATCACTATTAAGTGGCTTCAAAAGGCGTCGCGTACAAAAGATATAAGATTAGTCTAAGGCTAATAGATTGTATTTTCAGCTGCGATTAAAATTCCTTTACATTAAATTTAACTACATATTTGTATCCATATTTGTATACACAGTGTAGTATAGTTAATAATACATATTCGTGTAAAATCTAGGAAGACGCTATAAAGTAAGTAGGTATACTTTTAATTACCATCAACACTTAATGTCTCAATAACACGACGATACTCTATCGATAAACAAGTTACAGTAATATGAACATCACTGATGTTATCGCGTCATCGATTAAAACATTTTGATTAGCTTTCAACTTACGGGCAATGTCATAATCTGTAATCTGAAACGTCTTAAACGCCATTACGCTTAATATTACAACCTGTCTTTTTATATTGGAGTTAAATTCCATACATTAGTAATACTATGAGACACGATGCCACCCCGGTCAAGTGACTATGCAGGAATGGTTCGATAATAATCTGAGATGTAAACGTCGATATGTCTTCGATGCGGACACTAGACATCCCTATTGAAATCGTGAGCCTGACGAAAAACTTAATGAATTGTGACTTATAATGACGCATGTAGAAAGGATATTGACTGTGGATAGTCTAATGGAGAGACAGTTGAGATAATAATCAAGTATTTCGAGCGATTACAACTATTTTTATTTTATTATTGATCTCAACTCGGGTATTGTGTTTTGTCTCTTTTTTTCTACGACCAATTTAATCTTTATCGACTATAAGAAATTGATTCGTAATTCTATTTTTATATGAAGATTTGTTAATATCAATATCATAATCATAATCATTTTTTGCTGGATAGATCCAAATAAATATTTCTTTTAGCATTAGCACAGCTATGCCAGACCAGACCAGACTTAACCAGACCTCAGGCTTGATCTATTATTATCTGTGCTAGCTCAATATTATAATTAATATAAAATCATCATCGTCCTCTTCAACTTATCACAGTACGGAGCGAACCACTCTTAGAACGAAATGGTTTAGCCTTTCGGACATAATCCACCACGCTGGCTAATTGGATTGCCAGACGTCAGAGATTATCTTTGAGAACGCTATGGAGAACTTCTTCACCATTCAAGCAAGTGATATTTAAGTAAGTAATCTATACTAATATTATTAAATATGCGAAAGTTTGTTACTTAATCACGCCAGAACGGCTGAACGGATCTGGATGAAATTTTACACAGAGATAGATTATAGTCTGGAATAACACATAGGCCACTTTTTGTCCCGGAAAATTTAGGACTCCCCGTGAATCCTCATCCTCAATCCACGCGGAGTGAAGAAGTCGCGAGCATTAGCTAATTGCTAATAAATACGAAATGTTAGGAGGTGCTTGGGGTTCGAATCCTTTCCGAATAGAAGGTACATCTTTAACAACTAGGCTATGCCTATATTAAAGATATCGAGTAATACTTAGATTGGTATTTATTGATATCGCAGAAACAAATTTCATCCTCACCACCTGGATGCCTGGTCTTCTTCCACCGGCATGCTCGTTTGCTCGCTATACGAGTTAAAAAAAGATACTACAGAAGCTACGAAACCCGTGAGAAAGCGTTGTTCCTGCTTGGGCCTCTATATTATAATAATATAGGTTTAAATGTTAAAGTGTACCAAGTCATTCCCAAGCGTTTACGCGGCCTTTTTCAATAAGTCTCGCAATCAGCTCGGCTCAACAGCATTGTTTAAACACAACTAATTAAGTAACTCATTCCGCTGCGAACTAATAAAATATTACGTTATTATGAAATTACTGTAAACGCTCGTGAATGGTCACAAGCGTTTACAGTAATAAAGCTTTAATATGTGCCGAATAAATGCGAGCATAGTGTGGATACGACAGGTAAGTTTTTCTTTTCTTTTGCGCTACGAATATTTTTCGCAGTGCGAACTTTAAGAAAGTTATTCGCGCGAATTTTATCCTCGCGAGTTATTTTCCGCGTACAGATTTCAACTACTGCTACAATTTTTATCACGCGTACACCTCCAAATGATTTCTTGCGTTACAGAATTGCGAAAAAGTCGCGCGAATATTTTTCGCAGTGAGAACGTAGCTTTATTTCACTACAAGTTAACCCTGCGACTGCGATTTCACCTAAGTAATGATGCAGTCTAACATGATATCGGGCTAACCTGTTACGGGTATGGGAAGTTATTTACCCTTACCCCTCTTGGGTTATTTCTACACGGCATCGTATCGGAACGCTAAATCGCTTGGCTATTTCGTTGCCGATAGGGTGGTAACTAGCCACGGCCGAAGCCTCCCATCAGGCAAATAGGAACAAGTATAGAAACACGTTATTTTAAACGGGGAGAAACTATTTCCCTCTCGATTTACAACTGAAAAGATATTTAAAACAAGTTGAAGGTATGCACGACCTTTAAGTATGGTTGGACTCAACTTTTCCAATTTCGTTATCATGGCATTAATTTTTTTTAATATGAAATATTTGCGCAATTATTGAGATTATAATAAACTAGCTGATGCCCGCGACTTCATCCGCGTGGAATATGTTTTTTGAATTCCCGTGGAAACTTCTGCATTTTCCGGGATAAAAAGTAGCCTATGTCACTCTACAGGTCCTCAACTATACTCATGCCAAAAATCACGTCGATCCGTTGCTCCGTTGCAGCGTGATTGAAGGACAAACCAACAAACCAACAAACAAACTGACTTTCGCATTTATAATATTAGTATGAAGTATAAAGAATGAAGTATGATGTTCAATACGTGGACATTTTTCTCCGACCCATCCACACAACTCTTTCCCAGCATCGAAGAACAATAACTCGTAAATATTTATCACCCGTTACAAATGAGCATTTTTGAAAAGGCACTAATTATTTCCACAATCCTTTGAAACAAATCAAAAAGAATTGATTTGCCGCTTTAGTTTGAACGCCGCAATTATTTCCAAAACCAAAATGTCATGTGCTGAAATAATTATTGTTATACTTCGGTCGCATTGCCAGGAAAAATTCAAGCAGCATTGAAAAGCAACAAGATCGAAGGAAAGAGACCCCGCGGACGAAGCCCGAGACGTTGGTCTGATCCAATATAAGAAGCGGTCGACACTCCAGTCTGCATTGCCTTTCGCACGGGTTCCAATAGAGAGAGATGGCGTAACACCGTGAAGGCTGTTATATTTCGAGTGAGCCACGATCCTCAAAGTTGAGGAAACGACGCGAGAAGAAGAAGAATTTAGGATGAAACACTCTACGGATCGTACAGTACAGAAAAAGTCCGCGATTTTGAAAATCCTATACAAACTCTTTGATTTTCGGGATAAAAAGTAAGTAGCCATCCATCCCCGGGATGCAACCAATCTCTGCACCAAATTTCGACAAAATCGTTTGAAGAGAAGGGTAGTCTATGCACTACTGCCACCGCAACAGAGTCTACCTTACCCCGGTCATTAGTTATCTTGTTGTTATCATACGTTACCTTTAATTTTATACCATACTTATTTTATTTTATTTCACTTATTTTATTTTATTTTACTTATTTTATTTTATACCATCCGGGTGAGATCGCAGTCATGGCCTAACTTGTAGTGGAATAAAAAAAAACAAAAAAGACAAGTGAAACCAAACGAGCAAAAGTTGCACAAAAACTTTGTCATTAGATGTAGTAACAACATGCTGTGTGTACATGACGCAAGCGCTATACTATTCAAGCGGTATACAAACAAGGTTATAGAGATAAATTATAGGGATTTTTATGGAAACGCACGTAATCCATCATGCTGCACGTGTCGCCGCTCGCGGTTTTTCTCGCCATCTTCGCCTTGTACGTGGACTCGATTGTGCAGGGTCTACACTATCGTAAGTGTAGTGAAGGTAGATAATAATTGGTGACCAATATTGGAAATATTTTTTATGTTAATTAAAATAGAAAATGAAATAGCCATTTATTCACCATAATATCTTACTTATAATTAAATTAGGTACAGTATTTTGTCATAGCTACGGTGGGCTGATGACATCATAAAAACAGCGGGGAAAAATTGGGTGAGACTAGGAAAAGATAGGAAGAGGTGGAAGAGGTTGGGGAGGCCTTTACCCGAGAAGGGGCCCATATCTTATGTTAATTACTGTTTAGTTTTTACTTTATTTTTATTAACAACACTCAGAAACGCTGTCACGGGTCCGGATAAGTTTGTGGAACTGTAGTCACGTAATTCACGTACTGATGATATGTCAAGGCTGATTCACTGTCTCGGAAAGCGGCCGGTGTAAAAGTTGGAAAAGCGCTGGCAAGAACTGAACAAAAACAAAATGTTACTTGTGTTACAAAAGTTCTGAAAGATACTATTAAGGGTAAGGCTATATTAAGTGAAAGTATTACACTATCTTGTGAACTGGTGAATGCAAGCCGATTGATTCCTGTAACCTTTTCCTACTCCTAGCCCTACTTATAAAATTATTTTTTCTTCTTTTGAAAAAAAAAATAATTGTCAAGTACAATTTGTCAGATTTGTATTTTAAAACCATGGTAGGTCGGTATAATTGAATCTATAATGTAATGGTTTGCGCATACGTAATAGTTACTATTATAACACAATGAGAATTATCTGCATTTAAAATACAAATTAGACAATAATTAGCAGCGGCCTGTCTCATTTCCATTCCATCACGGCTCCTGTCACAATAAATTCACATAAATAAATAATAATTTACATAATTCATCTCTGAGTCATGCATCTCATTGACTGAATTTGACAAGGTTCTTTGTGAATTCCTGATGCTATTGAGAATGGAACCTTGTCGCAGTGAATCCTGTCGATGTATGTGAAATCTTTTGGCTAATTTGTTGGTTTCCCATAGTTGGAATGTTCAGTGGGATTTTTGGCGCTTGTAGCGGGTTCGATTCCCATGTCGACCTCCACGGATTGACACTTGAAATATGTGCGGTATTTTGTAATGTGGGAGGCATAATTATAACTTATTGTAAAAAATATACAATAGTATGTTTTTATATTCTTTTACATTAAACAAACGTCCGACTATACCTAAAGGTTTGCTACGACAAGTAAAGTGAAGTATCACGTAGCGACATCTGTCGGATGGACGATTGTCAACTAAATCATACCTATTTAAAATCTTTTAAAAATATTATTTTTTAAAAATTTTATTTAAAAAATCAATATCATAAAGTATAAAGCATAACTACAATGTAAAATACCAAAAGGCGTGCACTGCCCGGGAATCGAACCCGGGTCGCAAGAATGGGAATCTTGCATGATACCACTACACCAGCAGTGCTTGGTGGCTAACGGGGAATTTTTGGACTAGTTTAGTCTTAATAATTTTCCACACTTTTCTTAAGTTTTCTTTAAACCGATATGGCTACTACCATACTACAGACACCTAAGTACTATGCACGTTGGCCGTACCAACCCTTCCATAGATCGATAGGTAAATAGTATCTACTATAGCACCTTTATCTTGAGACACAAAATACAGGTAAGCCCTTGACTATGATCTCACCTGATGGTAGGTGATAGTGTAGTCTGAGATGAAGTGGTCTATCCCTTTAAAATTTATAATTTGATATTTTTTATACCCGGTTTCTCACTAAATCGCTCGACGGCACGACTTGTTGGTAGGGGGGTCAGCAGCACGGCAAAAGCCTCCCACCAGACCAGCCCCCCGATTGCGTAGTCAATCGTAATCGTATTCGTTTGTCAATTATTTAAAAAAAAAAAAGCCTTGCGTCAACTTTATATCATCTTATCCTTGTTATACCCGCCCGACTTCAACATAGTGGGTAGAAATAATAATATGTAAATATATCCAATTATTTTTGCTTTTTAGTTTTTGAAGGCGGTTTTTTTTTATTTAAAAATAATTTTATTGTTTGCTTTTTAGTGCTGTAAATATAAAAAAAAAGAAAAATAGGTTCTCGAAAGGTAGACAGACCTGTACCTAATAACTATCTGGGTTAGTGTCCTTATAAAATTTAAGTTCCTTTGATTTCCCCAGGATTTCATTATCAGACCTAATGACCATGGGACCACCTGGAAAGTATACCCTTTCAAAAAAAAAAAGAATTTTCCAAATCGGTCCAGGCGTCTTCGAGTAATCGGGGAACATCTGTCTTCGAAGATCTCGGGGAACATCTGTCTTCGAAGATCTTCATCAGATCTTCACCAAATTTATATGGGACCACCTTGGAAGTATACCCATTCAAACAAAAAAAGAATTTTCAAAATCGGTCCAGGCGTCTTCGAGTAATCGGGGCACACACATAAAAAAAAAAAGATTCCGACGAATTGAGAACCTCCTCCTTTTTTTGAAGTCGGTTAATAATTAATTCGACCTGTTTAAGGTGTTCACAGATGCCTATTGCTCGAATGGAGTTCACACATGTTTTTTGACGACCTCCGTGGCGCAGTGTGTAGCGCTGTTGCCTTAACATGCGGAGGTCCTGGGTTCGATCCCCGGCAGGGTCAATTTGGGAATTTATAATTTCTGAATTTTCCCTGGTCTGGTCTGGTGGGAGGCTTCGGCCGTGGCTAGTTACCACCCTACCGGCAAAGACGTGCCGCCAAGCGATTTAGCGTTCCGGTACGATGCCGTGTAGAAACCGAAGGGATATGGGTTTAATATATCTGCCATGCCCCTAAAAGGTTAGCCCTCTACCATCTTAGACTGCATCATCACTTACCATCAGGTGAGATTGCAGTCAAGGGCTAGCTTGTAGTGGTTAAAAAAAAATCTATGAACTCAATAAACAAGTCGAACGTTTGACAAATAATTACGATTTCCTCACTCAATCGGGTCCGATTTTCGCACACAATCGGGGGGGCAGTGTTTACACACGTGTGTTTGTGTGAGCCTTACCCGTTGTCGTAGGTGAGCGACAGAAGTGACGTCACGCGACGCGATACGACACCATAGAAAATTACAGACGTTTAACTACGTGACAATGTAGGCCACGTGAAGAGCAGCTACTGTATACACTTACTCCGAGTTTTAACATTGCAAATACGATTGATCGACGTGAGAGCTCACCACGCCAAGTGTAAGCGAACGTTAAAGTAAAATGAACCTTAGAGCACATTTCATCATTTCGTGTATTTATTCACAGCCAGCGCTCTAAACGCTGAATTTGTGACTTTAAAGCAAGAGCTTTGGTTCCATTTTGCTTTGACGTTCGCTTACACTTGGCGTGGTGAGCTCTCACGTCGATCAATCGTATTTGCAATGTTAAAACTCAGAGTAAGCGTACTTTTTGATACTGTCGAGTCGCATCGCATTCCGTGGCGTCGCTTCGAGTCGGGTTACCACGTTTATCTAGATTATCTAGATAGATAGATAGTCTATATTATAAATTCCCAAATGGCGTAAAAAATCAAACCTAGAATCTCAGCGCCCCCACAGCACTAGAGCAGTCGCCAATAATCGAAAGAAAGTGAGTTTACTTTTTAGCATTAAGTAGGTACTAGGTACCTACTCATAATTTTTATTTTCTTCATCTAAAAAACTGGTTATGATAATTTAATAGCTATGACCTATTTCAAGAGAAACAGTACATAAAAACAATCCGCCTTAAATCCTACCTACCTCAATACCGAAAGTAAAATTCCACTAAACACCCAAAAAGTGTACCGGACGCCATCACGTAAACACCAAGCGGCGCGCGCGCAATAAAAATGCTGTAAAATTTTGATGTTTCTATTCAAACCAGCCATCCCTCTCAAACTAGTGGAAAACCGTACATCCATCTCACTTCCCCGACTGAGAATCGCTGAGATTATTATCAATGCACTTTACATAAAGCAGAAGTTCCGAAGTCTGACATTTATGTGATTTTGAGAGTAAATCGTATAGGTTTAGTGGCCGATAAGTGGCGGGGGAACGAGGTGTCAAGTGATAAAATTAATAAATGGGGCTAGATTTCATCGCTAGCTTAAGCGTTTTGTTTATACAACTACAGGGTGTAAAATTGCTCTATATAGACGTTGATATGTTGTTCTCTCATCAAAATACGTTGTATTTAATATACACAATACATCTAGTAAACTCATAGACGTTTCAGAATTGATTTTGTCTGCATTTAAAGTGAAAGCACACTAGCAACCCGACTTGATAGAAAAACAACGCCGCCGGAGCGAGAATTATACGTTTTTTACGCCACTAAAAGTTGGCCCTTGACTGCAATATCACCTGATGTAAGTCATTTTGCAGTCTACGATGATAGCGGTCTAGCTTAGAGGGGCATCTTGCCGGAACGATAAATCGCTTTGCGGTACGTCTTTGCCTTTAAGGTGGTAATTCCCACCAGAATATTCAGAATTTATAAATTCTCGAATTGATCCTGCCGGGGTTCGAACCCGGGACGTCCCACTTATAAGACCACAGCGCTCACCAATGCAACAAGGGGTCGACGTTTGGTCCTATCGTGCTAGTATATTACGTGAATTTGGTACTAAGATAACATTTAGGATACCGTAAGTAATTGATTATGTTTTATAAGTTTCGGACGTCAATAAGTGTAGGTACAGTGTACTTAAATTGACTAAATAAAATATATTGTTTGATTTGAAATGAAATGAAATGATTTATTTATTTCATGTAAGACAGCTTATGACACTTATGATACGTCAAGACTCTACCACCGGTTCGGAAAGCTGTTTCTACTGAGAAACTCAGTAGTTGCTCTTTTCTTAAAAAGAAATAGAAAAAGGTTACAATAAGTACCAATACAACACATACTGATTGATTGATTGATTGATATACTTATTATTGAGTAGAAAGAACAAATTATCCTATTTTCATCCCGAAAACCAGTTACTTAGTTCCCACGAGCATTTTAAGATCCTAAATCTACGCAGATGAAAACGCGGTATCATATTTAATTTTGAGTTCAATGATCACGATATTAATTTTTAGGGTACCTATCTGCTTACTTTAAACCTGGATTCAAAGTTCGGGGTATAAAATTTCGGCAAAATGCCGGGCTACCTAAAACCAATGTCAAAATCAACGCTTCACACGCACCTAATGATCGGAGATATTATCTCATTACCAATTTCATCGGAATGCGAGCGCAGGAATCGATATAATTTCTCTCCTAATGGATCGCTAATAGCCTTAAACTGGTCACTAAAATGCCGCTACGGAAATATTTTTACTGTGCATCGAGTCGATGTACAGATGTTTTCGTGGAAATACAGGGTTTATTTACAGGGGTGACTTTTACAGGATATATGACTGAACAATTATTTAAAAATCTTAATAAACCTAATAAAGAAATCACTAAAATAATATAGTTAACATTTTTCTAGACACTCTTCAGCTCTGTGTTTTAATAGGCATTAGTTTAGTTGATCGATAGTCAACTCATAACACATTGACTATCATGCCTCGTAACTCTAAGAGGTTGCCATACAAATCAAGACGAGACTCCCACTAATTTAAGTTAGCTTAATATACCTATTAATTTTTTTGCAATTTCTTAACCCATCTGAACTTTCCACCTTACCATACCAGTCGAAAAAGAAGCATACGGAGCCATGATATATTGTATATTCACCAAAAGAAAATCGGTCAAGGATACTATGGCCCTTGACCGATTTATTGACACACACATGCCGCGCAAAAGCTTGAAAGCATACTACTGAGGGACTGAAACACTTTTGTGAGGATATGTACACAATTAGCGTGAATGGAAAAAGTCGTTACGACTTTTCATGTGGAAGTTCTATGCTGTCCGGTCTGTGGTAAGTTTTTGCTTTAAAAGTTCGGTAGGTAAAAGATGTAGCATTTTATCGGCCATAGCGGACATATAAATCTTCAGTGTGAAATTATATCAAATTAGTCAGCGTCCTTGGCATCTCTTAGTCATTCAGGCTTTTCAGAGATGATTAAACTTATCAATTAAGCTATGAATCACGTAATTTTCTCAGTAGCTGCCATTGTTGGAAAGATCTGGAATTTTGCTGGGACCTGTACACCCGGATATGCGTAATGCTAATCGATTATTGTGCAATTAGGTACAAAAAATGCAATGCGGAAATCAAAGTTGCGCCTTTTATTCATACAAAAAAGGTGCCAACTTAAATCATGCACTTCTAGAGATGCAGAATCAACTAATAAAAAAATTATATAAACCTTTATTTCATATCCATGAAATCCATATAGTGCTAGTAACAAAATATCTTAAAAACTATGTTAGTAATAAATACAATTCACACTTAATTCATAATTAATTAATAAACTTTTTATCTTATTTCATGTAACTACTTGTACTTTAAATCTCCTTGGAGTTCAGATGTAAACCCACCCTTAATATAGGCTTTTTAAATACCTACTTTTAGGGTTTTCTATGATTTTCTAGGATAAAAGTCCTCATTGTGCATCTCTAAAGGCCGACTAGGTATATATGTGCTCAAGATCGAGTCTTAGTAATACGACGAATTTGGAGAAAATTATTAAAAAAAGTAGCTGATGCCCGCGACTTCATCCGCGTTTTTTGGTTCCCACAGAAACTCTCTAATTTTACGGTAAAAGTAGCCTGTGTTATTCCAGACTATAATCTATCTCTGTGCCTTTCATCCAGATCCGTTCAGCCGTTCCGGCGTGACTGAGTAACAAACATCCATTCATTCATCCAAACTTACGCATTTATAATATTTGGATAAAGGCAGGCGTTACTTTGCGGAAGTCCATCATAATGAAGGTACCAGAAGTTTAATTCGCTATACCTAATCCACGACAAAATATTCTTCAAAAAAAAATTGTCGCGGATTATAGCGAATTAAACTTCTGGTTCTTTCTTTATAATATTTGTTTATAAGTATAGATAAAGATGATTTGTTAGGAACTTCTATTCTAAGCGTTATAGTTCGATGACGTCACAACAAAAAAATCTAATAAATATTATGAGTAGATACCACCACAAAAAGTTTCCATAGAACACACATGACACAGCAGTCTCCCAACCCGGCCGTATTACGAAAATTGAATAAATAAAATTAATTACATAAGCACAAACCAACACCGTCAATTACCCAATAATCTTGTGATCTCGTCCAAATTAATAGGTACCTCGTCACTTGAGATGGGACGAACATTCTCACGGATTGACATGATTATTAATAACGCGACTTGAGGCGCCTATACACTCTCGGCGAGGTTCTTCGAAGTATTTTTTCTCCTTTATGGTTTTGAAATGAAACTGCAGCGATTAACTCGCAGAAATGAATACCGATACTATTTTTATACTTATTTGATAGCAATAGTGTCTATCTAATAGTATCTTATTGTGTTCAATAGCTTAAAGATATGTGCAAATATATTAAAAGCAAAAAATGTAAGTTCAAGGAGAAAAATGTAATTCAAGTTTATAATCGTATCGTAGGTAACATCTATGAAAAATATTGGATGTTGAGGTCCCAGGGTGCTGCAAGGGCTACCCCGCACTGGAAAGCGCGATGTAGCCCTGTACGCTTACTTTGAGTTTTTACATTTCAAATACGGTTAATCGACGTGAGAACTCACCTCGCCAAGTGTAAGCGAACGGTCAAAGTAAAATGGACCCAAAATCTCTTGCTTTAAAGTCACAAATTCAGCGTTTGGAGCGCTGGCTGTGAATAAATACACGAAATGATGAAATGAGCTCTAAACCAATGCCGTTAGGGTTCATTTTTGTATAACGTTTGCTTACACTTGGTGAGGTGAGCTCTCACGTCGATCAACCGTATTTGCAATGTAAAAACTCAGAGTAAGCGTACATTTGTGACTTTAGAGCAAGAGCTTTTGGGTCCATTTTACTTTGACCGTTCGCTTACACTTGGCGAGGTGAGTTCTCACGTCGAACAACCGTATTTGAAATGTAAAAACTCAGAGTAAGCGTACAGGGCTACGTCGCGCTTTCCAGTGCGGGGTAGCCCTTGCAGCACCCTGGGACCTCAACATCCAATATTTTTCATAGATGTTACGATACGATCATAAACTTGAATTACATTTTTCTTCTTGAACTTACATTTTTTGCTTTTAATAACTCACCTCGCAAAGTGTAAGCGAACGGTCAAAGTAAAATGGACCCAAAAACTCTTGTTTTAAAGTCACAAATTCAGCGTTTGGAGCGCTGGCTGTGAATAAATACACGAAATGATGAAATGAGCTCTAAACCAATGCCGTTAGGGTTCATTTTACTTTAACGTTCGCTTACACTTGGTGAGGTGAGCTCTCACGTCGATCAATCATATTTGCAATGTAAAAACTCGGAGTAAGCGTACTGGTATACCCTCGATGGACGGACGGCTAGCGAGTCACAGGGAGCCACTGGATCCAAACGGCGCAGCACAAGACCGTGGCATGTGGAAGTCCCTACCAGACTTAAGGCCTGCAATCACTGGCGGCACTTTACGGCAGGGTATTTAGATGCGACGAATCATACCAATGTTATACATACGATAGTGGGATTGTTAGTTGGTTTGTCTGTTTATCCTTGAATCACGCCGCAATGGAGCAACAGATCGACGTGTTTTGGCATGGATATAGTGGAGGACCTGCAGAGTAACATACGCTAAATATCTATATAATCTAGCTAGCTAATATAACTAGCTGATGCCCGCGACTTCGACCGCGGTCATCAGCAAGTTATATTAGCTTTTGCTGTATCTACAATTATAACCCGCCAACCTGTATTGGGGCAGCGTGGTGAGTCTAAGCTCTAATTTCCTCTCTCCTATAAGAGTGGAGGTCTGTGTACAGCAGTGGGACGTTAGTGGGCTGTAGTGGTAGTGGTATCTACAATTCAGCGTCATGATCTATAAAGCTCCTCGGCATACTTACCGAACCGAGAGTGAAGTGGGGTTATCAAAAAGGGGCGCTTCACACATTAATTTACCTATCACCACAATATGGAGTCCCAAAACAAACAAAAATACAGCTTATTCATAAGGAAATAAAGCTTGGATGGGATGCAAAATTTAACTTCGTGTACTTCTCTGATGGTATCAGTCGGTTCTGTGGGATCGCACTCGTCATCGGTGATCGACGTCGAGACAAAATGATTCTGACGCGTCATAATGTAATTATTTGCGTATCATTGCCGATATGGTTTTTGCTGTTCGGTTTTTGGAGTGGGGCAAAGGCTCTTGTCTTGGTTTTTTGTCTTCATCGCGATTTATTTCTTTGTAATTTTTACCTCTAAATATTTGGACACTTCACATCTACTGGTGAAATTACATGATTTTAAGCATAACTACTGTTTACCAACTTCAAAAAGAGCTGGTGAAATTCCATCTAGCGAATCAATTCAATTAATTTCTTATCGCGCGATTATTGACTTGAGTCAATAAAAGTGACCCTAGGTAGATACCTACGTACTACGTATACTGCAAACATTGATGTATAATTTTTGCTTTGCAAAATATACATTGGAAGCCAATTAAAAAGAAATATATCCTCCATATAACTAGGAACATATGGACATAGGAATCTGCTTATTACCAAGCTATCTAGGTAGGTACTATTCTTATTTCTATGATAATAGAATTCTAAATTTAGAATAATTTAGATATTATACGCATGTTTGAACACTTTAGTACTCATATTAGGTATAATTCGGCATTGATATCGGCATGATAAAACACCTTCTTTACAGAAAATAAAAAAAGCTTCTAGCTTTCTAGCATAATATCCGAT
Organism: Erebia aethiops; assembly: GCA_923060345.2. Taxonomy (NCBI): domain Eukaryota; kingdom Metazoa; phylum Arthropoda; class Insecta; order Lepidoptera; family Nymphalidae; genus Erebia; species Erebia aethiops. The sequence goes on along the minus strand of OV281090.1, from coordinate 15,273,444 downwards.
CTCTACATGTTTAAACATCTACTTAGGTATTTGGTTTCGATATCGGCACGATAAAGCACCCACAAGGGCCGGCCCCGCCCCGGCACGCCCAACGCCCCGGCATTCGATTGCCCAATTTCCCTCTTTTTCAATTTCGAATTCCAAACGATAAAATTTCTATGCGCTACGAGAATCCGAACGCTATAATGTACTTTGAAAACTTTTAAAAATCTGAAAATGGAGCATTGATTCTTCTCTGCTATTATTCTTGTTATTATCACAGCGTATATAAGTTTATATTCATATAGTGGGTAGATGCTCATACAAAAGACAGACCCGTCTACATAGACCGTTGTAGCACCTAGAGGTATAACTCACCAATGCCACATAGAATATTAAACCCCACAGTGTTTCTCTGTCTGGACTTTAGTAGGAAAGGTCGCACTTTGCTATATTAGGAAGTTCTATTAGGAAGAGAGATTTTTTTCACTATAATACTCGAGTAGATAGAAAATGTTCACTTAGGTTCTCTAGCTATAACATCCGTCAAGACCAAATCATGAAAAGAAAAAAAAAAAATTAAGACTTGCAATGACACAAAAAGATTAAGTTCAAAGACTTCTAAGAAAATTGATTAACAATCGTTACTCAAAGCCACAAACCTTAGGGGCCAATGATTCTTAATTGTACATCTACATACACACATTAAGAGTAAAGGCGCAATCACACTTGGTCGCTTGACCGAATCTAGGAACTGAGACCGAACGATTAATAAGTGGACAAGTTTCGTGCACATATCTACCATATTATACTGCATCATCACTTACCATTAGATAAGATCGCAGTCAAGGGCTAACTTGTAGTGGATTAAAAAAAAACTTATAATAACCAAACAAAGAAAATATGTGACCCATTCTTCTTCCTTACGTTTATATACACCTTCATGCACCCAAGTAACTGACAAAATTGGAAGGATCGCTTAACTGAAATAACATGCAGGAGACCTTCATCCAGCAGTGAACGTCTACTATCTGTTGAGACAACGATGGCATCGGATGGCTATCGTGTTTCTTCGGATGACATCGGAACCACTAACCTGTGACGCTGAGCTCACATTACAGTTTGTTTTTCACGAAATTCAGTTCAAACAATTTTTTTTATGCACTACATGTTAGCCCTTGACTGCGGTTTCACCTGATGGTAAGTGATGATGCAGTCTAAGATAGTAGCGAGCTAACCTGTTAGGGGCATGGCAGATATATTAAACCCATACCTCTTCGGTTTCTACACGGCATCGTACCGGAACGCTAAATCGCTTGACGGCACGTCTTTGCCAGTAGGGTGGTAACTAGCCATGGCCGAAGCTCCCACCAGATTAATTAACTAATTATTAAATTAATTAATTATTATAATTAGAAAGTGACACTTATGAATCTGAATGCGAGTATACGACCAAGTGTAATTCCGCCTTAAGAGTAATCGTGCCCATAATAGATACGAATCACTGGCCACAATAGGAGGTAATTAAACCACAATCCAAATATTCTAGGCGGATCTCTCGCTGGTGGTCGCAATAATAAAATAATCACAAATATCATTAATCATTATTTGTATGAGTTAATGCCTAATAATGTGTAGCCTCTCAGAGATTAGTCCATTTGACGCCAATTAGAGACGTTCTTATTTATACGTTTCTATCTGTTCCCAGTTTGTTAATATAGCGATTGTGTTGTTACGTTCCCTCAAATATGGTCGAGCGAAGCAATGGCTGGATCATGCGTCATGCTCGTGAACGGGTGCCACCGGCGGGAATGGGGCTACTTTCTGTCTGCACGTCTTTGACATGAATTGAATAAACAAATTGAAGAAATCCATTAAAAGTAATAATAATAATAATAATAATAAGCCTTTTTATTTCTAATCTCATGATATTTACAATTGTATATAACTACTTTTTAGATGAAATAAGTGTTAGTTGTGTTAGTGTTTGTCTTATTCTAGTTAGTATTGTTATTTGTTGCAGTATTTGTTGGTTTAAAAGTATGCTCCTGAAAAAAGCTTATTATACTGTTGAAGATTATGTAAATGATAGAGGAGCATGGATTTGATCGCTCCAGCAATGCTGGGGACAGCGGTTACTTATGTACACATTGATATAATAATTGTAAATGAATTATTTAAAAAAAGCAACCACCGAGTTTCTTGCTGGTTCTTCTCGGTAGGAATGGCATTCCGAACCAGTGGTAGATTCACTTGACGATTCAAAAGTACTTGTAAAAGTTTATTTGAATAAAGAATATTTGATTTGATTTGATTTGATTTGATTTGTGGAATATTTTAACCTATTGAAATAATAAAGCTACGTAGTCCATTGCATTTACTTTGAATTTTAGCTGTAACCGTGCCACAAAAAAGAAACTATGAAAAGTCTGGAATAAAACAAACAACCGTATGTAACCGTAGGTTCTGTGAAAAGACAGAAACTTTTGAAAACGTACCTATCTTACTAGAACCAAAACAAAAATACATGTTTGATATATATTAAGAAGATTAATCCATTGAAATGTGTAGGCATATTATCAAGATAAGAAAGTCACTCTGCATCCATCTACTCTATGTCAAAAAGAATGACTGCGCACCGCGGTGGCGTTCCCACAACGACCGCCATCGCTCACCGACTGAACTGACGAAATTAGATCGATTAACTCGATAAACCTATCGACTGTCGATGAATCGATACTATCGATACCGCTGACAAATTATACCGAACGCCCTGTCTGCGCCCGATTGATAGAACCACTTGATAGCATGGGAGCCTGTGACAGTCTTATTTACATCATTATAATATTTCGACAGCTCGAGTGCATGGCAGAAGTTTTTATCCACTACAAGTTAGCCCTTGACTGCGATCTCATCTAATGGTAAGTGATGATGCAGTCTAAGATGGGAGCCGGCTAACCTGTTAGGGGTACGGCAGTTATATTAAACCCATACTCCTATTGGTTTCTACACGGCAGAACAAAGACAAATAAGGAAACTTCTGGCATGCATCATTAGCTGCACGCTTAGCTTAGCTTAGCTTAGCTGGAAGCTTTTCTATGCCTGAGGCTGTGAAAAACCTGGAATTTTGTCCGACAATTTTATATTAAAACAGCCGCTATCGCTCACCGACGGAGCTGCACAAATTAAATTGGTTAATTCCAGAAATATATCGAGTGTCGAAGTATCGATACTATCGATAGCGCGGACAAATTTATACATCTTATCGAACGCCCTACCTGCGCTCGATTGATAGCTAATGACTTGATAGCTGCTAGAGACATTAATAAAAAAAAATTTTTTTAGTCAAACATACTACTTGACTATTACTTTTTTAACTCGTTTTTTTATCTAAGCGTATTGGAGCTGCCACGAACTCCTGTCCTATATCTAGGTATGTTTTGCTGGCATTAAGTCAGTTAAGTGCTTTAGTTAGGTCTTGAGTAATTGTATCTCTGTTGCATGGTCGTGATACTGAGCTTTAGTACATTTTGACTTTTTTTTACTTTGACATTTGATTTATAACTTTAGATACTTACGCTATCTGGTGGGCACGATTGGTTGTTTATCTTGAACATCCATACAGTTTAACTATATTATCTAATCTTTCGTATAAATATGCTTAAATACTTTATCGCATGTAAGTTTTTATATTTAAAAAAATATAACTTCAAGGCAAGAGTAATATTTATTTATTTTTCAACATAATCTAAAAAAAAAAAATTTTTATAAATTAAAATCTAAATTAAACCTAAATTAAAAAACTAAACATTAAAAATATCATCTATGCCGCTGCAATAAGGCAATGTGCCCAGAACGCTGGCTGCGTTACCTCGTTGAATAGCCAATATTGCCAATAAAAAAAAATGCAACATATTCTTTTATTCGAATTTCTTGAGTACCGAGTAGATTTTTAAATAAAATAAAATAAATTATTTTTATTAAGTAAGTAATATTACCAGCACTTTTACAGTTATTCTTACTGAAGGAATGGTAAATTAAAAAATTATCAGGCTTATTTTTGCAAAGAGTTATTACTCACAAGTAGTTTTTTCTTAAACACTTTAAGGCCGGTCATACACTTTAAGACGACTGCATATATATTGAACTACAGTCTTCTACATAAATAGAACCGCTCGAGCAGTTGCGACTGCTTTGGGCGGCTGGCAGCAGTGGTAGTTTCAAGCTGTTGACTATGACTGCAAGAGCGGTATGTTGATCACTGGCTAACTACTAGAGCAGTCCGTGTATGACTGGCCTTAAATCATTACGATCTGGAAACAAAGAAATAAAACATGGTAGGTACTTAAATAAATTTAAAAAAGAACAGTACCTACTAGGTACTATACAACTACAGAATACCTATTAGGTTAGTAGGTACCACTAGTATACATAGTACATACCTACCACTATAAGCACTTAAGAAAAAAAAATAAAGAAAGAAAAAACATTTATTTCCAAAATTGTGCCACACATAAATAGCATACCTAAAGACGTAGATAACCCCTGCACCTCACGATCTAGAAAAGATATATTATCTAAACTACAGCAAAGAGGCGCAGGAATGAACTAACTAACTTAACAATGATTAGATGTAGAATATACAATATTTTATATTAGATTGCTAAATATATCTTTGCAAAGAAATTAACCGGCAATATCCGCAATATTGACTTCCAATAAAAATAATCCCAACCTCAGTAAAGTAGCACAAGCAACCTTCAATTCAGTAATAAAATAAAAGCTAGTAAAAGTCCCTACACACATAGATTATCAACATAAAATATTACAGTACACATATTATATTTCCATCCCAGTGACTTGATAAAGAACTAGTCTTTGATAGCCATTCGATGATAATTCCCACATTATCATACAATCCTGAATATAAGCGAATTATCAAAGCTTACGCATTGATATTAAAAACCAACGATACACAGTTCAATAGACTGTATTGATTGCAACTCGTACAAATATATACCTGTTTCTCATTAACTTACTTGGTCAATACTCATTACATTCATTGCTTCTATATTTGTTGCTAATTTTGTTTAAAATTATATTATACTGTGGCCAAATTCTGCATAACACAATCTCTAAACGTACAGTGACAGCTTTAAATCTAGTTCTGTCCTTTTCCGAAGGGAGTATAGTGAAAGGGTTGCAATATTTTAATGCTGTCATTTTAGTTTAGAGATTGTGCACAACAGAATGATCCCCAGTTATCATCATCTCAACCTAACACATGCCCACTAACGATCACAGGTCACTTTTATGAACAGATTTGTAGAGTTAACACACCTTTGAGAATATTACGAACAACTCAGGCATGCAGTTTTCCTCACGACAATTTCCTTCATCGTTTTCCTTCGCCTAATAAGTCATATTTTATAACTAAAAGGCGATTTCCTTTAAACGATAGCGATTGCAAACGCGAAATGTATTTATTGATTGACAGTTTATGGTTACGAGGCCAAAAACTACAGCTCAAGATTATGCGGTCTATATCTTGGGTATTATATTATATCATTGTACATACGCAATAAAAATATATAATGAGAAAGTTGGCCTATCGTAGGGAAGTTTATAGCCGTGTTTCAGTTATCGTAGCTCGCAAGTGTTTAGAATGCTAATGGACGGGAATCGATGGATGCAATACTAACTATACCTATTTAGGGATAAGATGGCCACAGATGAATGGGCAGGCAGAGGCGATCTTTAATTAATGTAGGATTCAATCAGAAAGTAGATTGTAGATTGTAATAAAAATATTTCACTGGGCCTCAGTCTCCTTATATGTACACACGATATGTTATTATGGAAGTCCGTAAATGTCGTATGTCGTGAAATGGAAAATGTTCGGAAGACTTAATGTTCTCTCTTTTCAACACAATATATAGCGATCAAGCCCTCAAACAAAACAACAAAAACAACAAAAACAACAAAAAAAATAATAATAAGTACGTTCCCATATTATAAACACGAAATAAAGATCTTTATACACTACAGGATAAAACCGATCGCGAGCGCGCCGCATCTGCGGAGTAAATCTCACGGACGCGGGCAGTTTATCAAGATGGGTAAATGCTCGCAATTAGCGCATGTGAAATGTCGCATACACTTGCTAACGAGATACCGGCGAGTGTGCGTGAGCTTAGCTTGAGTCGCACACCACAGCGAACGACTCTCATACAAAATACGCATGCCCGATAACAATATAATACACCCAACCAACTAAGGATGAGTATACACTGCTGGAAAAACGGTCGCGATCTAGTGAATAGTTTTCGTAGCTGCATATGTAATAGGCAGTGTGCCATAATAGATAAATGCTTACAATTAGCGCATGTGAAATGTCGCATACACTTGCTAACGAGATCCCAGTGAGTGTGCGTGAGCTTAGCTTGAGTCGCACACCACAGCGAACGACTCTTATACAAAATACGCATGCCCGCTAACAATATAACACAGCCAACCAACTAAGGACGAATATACACTGATGGAAAAACGGTCGCGATCTAGTTGAAAAGTTTTCGGAGCTGCATATGCAATGGGCATTGGGCAGTGTATCAAAATGGATATATGCTTACAATTAGCGCATTTGAAATGTCACATACCACAGTCACATACACTTGCTGACGAGATCTCGGCGAGCACACCAGAACGAACTTGAAAGATGCGATAGATGCATACGAAAGATGCATACTTTCATACAAAATACGCATGCCCGATAACAATATAATATCGACAGCTAACTTGTGATGAGTGTACACTGCATGGAAAACAGCCGCGGTCCGAAAACTTATTTAGGTACAAAAAACAGACAACTAATATAGGACAAGATGCAGTCACTAAGTTTTCGGTCAAAAGGAAAACTATTTTCGATTACATTTGGAATTGCGGAGGATTTGTTAAGTAGTCGTAAAAGAAAATTAAGTTTTCATATTTGCCAAGAAACGCTTTTAAACTGAAAAGAATGAAATTAAAATCTTTGGAAATCTCGTTCAGTGCTGCAAGATAAGTGTTCATAGTACGGGTTCTTACAATAAATGTGTAGGTACCCGATACAATTTTCATACATAAAACCTGGCATTTTCCTGCAGAAACCTACTACCAAAGTACGATCATGGCAGACCTTTAGTTTATTTCGTACTTTAGGTTTATAATATTATTAGGTTGATATTAATTAAGACAATTTTTTTTAAATATTATCTCCTTCATTATTACAAAAATACAAAAGCAGAAGCCTACTTATATAATGTATTAAGTCAATAACTTATGCTACTTATATTTTATTTTGCCAACTTATATTTTAACTCTACTACAACAAATCGACAGTAGTTTTTTCATCGCGTGTGCATATCCCCTAACACCATTGCCCTTCGGCTGATTTATAGCCCCTTCATATAGCCCCTAAGTTTTCTAATTGAGCCAGTGGTGAGCATCGTCTCAACAATCTTTAGCTATTAGCGTGAGCTTATGAGAATCAAGTGTTGATGGCCCAACGGGCATGGCATTTGATTTTATGGCTCTAATATCAGGTTATTGTTTGTTGAGCAAGCACTAGACCAACGAATAAGAACAGCTCATTAGACTGCGGATCATGGGCCCTGAATTCGAATTCTGAGTTGGACCATTCAGTTACAAAAAAGGTTTTTTTAAAGGGTTTTCCGTCGAGAAATTCTCGATATCAGTTACTTACAGTAAAAGCTGCTTACCATAGTATGGGTTTGGAAATTTGTTTGGATTAAACTAGTGGTTTTCGTGTTGTTGATATTTTGATTATGTAGGGTACTAGTACGACCAAAATTTGAACGGCGACTGGCTGTTAATATGTCTGTCTGTCTATTACTGTCTTATCAGCTTGACCTATTTTGACTAAATTTAATACAGAGCTAGGTTACATACTTGGGACGGCCATATTTTACCCTGGAAAATTAAAAAAAAACACGCGGACGGGTTCGCGGCCATCATCTAGTTGAACTTTTATAAATTCGTTCTTCTTACTACCGTTTTTCCAACAGTCAACAAAGGGAAACTGGCTGTAAATGTACCTAAGTATTGAATTGAAATGCTCGAACCTTAGAAATAGAGTGTTTAAGATCAATTTTACCGTAGCCTTATAGGCAGATATTATTCGCGTCTTCAAGATGTGTACTATTGTGCAAAAGGTTACTGAGTAGGTACTTGCTGGCAACACCAATTCCAAGCATTGTTTTCCCATAGTGGCGGGGCTGCAAACATCCACGAGGTAATTGATAATAACAGAAAATGATGCGTGACAGTAGCTGCCAGCGATGTGGTGCAACTTGTAACTATCTTTTGACGACCTCCGTGGCGCAGTGTGTAGCGCTGTTGCCTTAACGTGCGGAGGTCCTGGGTTCGATCCCCGGTAGGGTCAATTTGGGAATTTATAATTTCTGAATTTTCCCTGGTCTGGCCTGGTGGGAGGCTTCGGTCGTGGTTAGTTACCACCCTACCGGCATAGACGTGCCGCCAAGCGATTTAGCGTTCCGGTACGATGACGTGTAGAAACCGAAGGGGTATGGGTTTAATATAACTGGCATGCCCCAAACAGATTAGCCCGCTACCATCTTAGACTGCATCATCACTTACAATTAGATGAGATCGCAGTTAAGGGCTAACTTGTAGAGGATTTAAAAAAAATCTTAGCAGATATTCGCACTCAGAATGATTGCCAGCTTTAAAACGAGAGATATACCCACTGAGACAGTTTTTTGTTCGTGCTTTTAGTTTGAAGAACTGCAATACATCGGTACTAAGATAAAGACATTCTTGACATAATTCCGATGTTGCCTATATCAAAAATAAATTTTTACTTATTTAGCGATTGATAAATAGAGGGCCTGCCAAAAGACGAAATATCTACATCCCCTGTTAATTAATTTATGGTTGATAACGATTTTAAACTATCGATTAAAGTAAAAAAAGTGTATTGACTTTTGATGAGGTCACAAGTAAGTATTTCATACAAAAACCCATACCAAGCGCGCGTTTTGACATTTGAAAAAAAGTTTCTAATTTGACTAGTTGTCAATTATACCCAATAAAAAAAATCACTCTTCCTAATTGCTTTAAAGCATAAAAATCTTATTACCAAAAATTGGCCAGTGGACATAATATTTCGGTGGGGATAAAGGCACCTCACAAATCGAATCCAGTAGTTTCAGCTGTGCGTTGATAGCTCAGTCAGTAAATCAGTCACCTTTTCTTTTTATTTACTTATTTTGTGAGAGCATTGAAGATTTATAATCACTCCCCAAATAAGAACGTCAAAAAATTATCCCGCAATGTCCTAGAAAGTTTAAAAACCTGGCGACACCTTTACCTCTGCAGAACCACCCGGAGGTTTATTTAAACACCAGTGTTTACGACCTAATGACAGACAATGGTGTATTCATCGCCGACAATCTCGCCACATTAAATACATGCAATCTGGAGACTGGGTTAGTCATCGCCTTTTTTATTTAATAAATAAAATGGCGATTTTATTGAGGCTTAGTGTGTATCGAGTTTTTAATTCATCACTAGCCATGAATGAATATGAAAGCTTTATTTATGATTACTAGCCAATGCCCGCAACTTCGTAAGCGCGTTTTAAGTTTTTTTTAATTCCCGGGAAAACTGCATAATTTTCCCGGATAAAAAGAAGCCTGTGTCACTCTCCTGGTCCTCTAATATATTCATGCAAAAAGTTACGTCGATCCGATGCTCTGTTGCAGCGTGATTGAAAACCAAACCAACAAACAAACACACTTTCGAATGATGGCTTTCAAATTAAGACCAGTAGAATGAAATCTTTAGTATGAATTGGGAAGCTGAAAAGCAAACTGGGTTTTCTCCGTTACCTGAGTAAGTAGGTATGGTAAAATAGATATTAAACTTTCCTCAAACGCCTCTCCTAAATCGAGCCTTCATTTAATAAAACGAAAATTACAATTCGCTAAAACGAGCTTTTATTAAAAGCTTTACGTACCTAGATAAAATAATAGTAATAAATACTAATTTATTTGGCAAATATTTAATTGATTTACTATAATACTTCGTAAGTTTATTTAAATAAGTAATTCAAATTTCGCACTCCTGATCTTGTTTTACTTTGTCTTTTAGGACGTTATTTGTGGATTTGCCTATATTACTTTCATGATATTTTTTGATTTACCAAATTTCCAGTCCGAGGAATGGCATTCCGAACCCGTAGTAGGATTCTCTCGACTAATCAAAAGCACTTGTCAAAGCCTAACTGAATAAAAAAGTTTTATATTTGTATTATAAACTAACTAGATGATGCCCGCGACTTCGTCCGCGCGGATTAAGGTTTTTTGATTCCCGCAGGAACTCTTGAATCTTCCGGGATAAAAAGTACTCTATATCCTTGCCCGGGATACAACCTATCCCTGTACCAAATTTCATCAAAATCGGTAGAACAGATGAGCCGTGAAAGCGTAGCAGACAGACCGACAGACACTTTCACATTTACAATATTAGTATAGATTATATTTAATTTAATTTAATTTACAGATAAAAGATAACGTACTTATTAAAACGCATTATTGTCCAAAAAGAAATAATAAGCAAATAATTACACTAAAAGCTCGGCAGAGCATCTTAAGAAGCTTTTAAACGTTAATATCATTTGTGATTACTGCAAGTTTATAACGCAATAAATGTTCACTGACCACCGGCGGTTTATTGCCGCAACTTGTTCTATAGACGTATTGTCAAGTAATAGACGTGCTAAGTAACGAGTACAATGTTTATGTATCGTACACACAGTTTCAATTTAATTATTTGGATTCTGATGAAAAGAACGTAAAAGCTTTGGAAATTTGATGATATGATACTCAAGTATCATATCATATGATATAAGTATCATATGATACTCAAGTATCATACTTATCATCAAATTTCCAAAGCTTTTACGTTCTTTTTATCAGAATCCAAATAATAAAATTGAAACTGTGTGTATCATGTGTGATCATATCATATGATACTCAAGTCTCATATCATCAAATTTCCAAAGCTTTTACGTTCTTTTTATCAGAATCCAAATAATAAAATTGAAACTGTGTGTATCATGTGTGATCATATCATATGATACTCAAGTCTCATATCATCAAATTTCCAAAGCTTTTACGTTCTTTTTATCAGAATCCAAATAATAAAATTGAAACTGTGTGTATCATGTGTGATCATGTCATATGATACTTAAGTCTCATATCATCAAATTTCCAAAGCTTTTACGTTCTTTTTATCAGAATCCAAATAATAAAATTGAAACTGTGTGTATCATGTGTGATCATATCATATGATACTTAAGTCTCATATCATCAAATTTCCAAAGCTTTTACGTTCTTTTTATCAGAATCCAAATAATAAAATTGAAACAGTGTGTATCATGTGTGATCATATCATATGATACTTAAGTCTCATATCATCAAATTTCCAAAGCTTTTACGTTCTTTTTATCAGAATCCAAATAATAAAATTGAAACTGTGTGTATCATGTGTGATCATATCATATGATACTCAAGTCTCATATCATCAAATTTCCAAAGCTTTTACGTTCTTTTTATCAGAATCCAAATAATAAAATTGAAACTGTGTGTACGATATAAACACTGTACTCGTTACTTAGCACGTCTATTAAATTAATTTGACGACCAGTGGTGAGCGTTGTGGTCTTATTGTGGGAGCTGTGCCGGGCTAGACCCCCGGCAGGATCAATTTAGAAATTTCTAATTTCTGAATTTTCTCTGGTCTGCTCGGAGGCGTACCTTACCTAGGTACGTACCGCAAGGCGATTTAGTTTTCCGGTACAATGCCGTGTAGAAACCGATATATTTTAAAGGGTTATTATTGAATAGGGGTATGCTTTTATTATAACTGCCGTACTCCTAACAAGTTAGCCCGCTACCATCTGAGACTGCATCGTCACTTACCATCAAGTGAGATCGCTGTCAAGGGCTAACTTGTAGTGGAATATAAAAAGTATGACATGAAGATGAAATCATGAATATAACATCATTATTCTAACCCATCCCAGCCCACATACTAAGCCAAATATTAAATTTGAATTTTTAAAAATTACAGCATGGATATTTTTACTAGTTTTTCCGGGTGTATACCTTCAAACTATATTCCAAACTAGTGTTAAATGTGTATAAGTGATGTGTAGTGAATTAGTGCTTGGGCTACTTAGTAAGTAGGTCACAAAAACGTAGTGAACACTAAGTACATTAGAATAAACTAAGGATAGCTAATGGACTGTAAATTAGACGTAGAAATTAATTTTAATTAGAAGTTTAAGTTAGAATAATATGACTTATCTATATATATAAAAATGAAACCCGTTTTCCTTGGTCACGGCATCACGCGTGAATGGCTGGACCGATTTCACTAATTCTTTTTTTGTTGTATTTGTTATTGTTAGGAGAAGGTTCTTACGGAAAAAAATATTAAGAAAATCTCTCAGAAATATTGAAAAATTTACATTTAATTTTGCATACTAAGGCGGTACGAAGTTCGCCGGGTCAGCTAGGTTGGTATAAATATAAATTTATACCTACCCGAATATTATTATATCTGGATTCAAAGTTTATTGATGAGATACCGATAGATTCAAAATTGATTGATTGCATTTGGCTCAAGTCCACTCAGATCAGATTAATTCATCTCAATAATCAAATAAACCAATACTTGTAAACGAGAGTCCTCGACTGCGGGCGCGTGGCAGCTAGATCAAAGGAAACATTAGCATAGCCCTGACTTCGCATAAACAGCTACACGTAACTAAGCCAATTCTTGGATAATATAATCTGGTGCTATAATATAATCAAAACAATATTATTTTATGAGTTTGATAAGTAGGTCATGGTACGTATATAAAGGTAAGTGTTACCACGGTAGTAGGTATATATGTCACCGTAAGATTGTAAAAACCGTTAGATTGTAATCAAACTAGCGAAATTGTAAACTGTCGACATATTACAATTTAACGCATTATTTTTTGGTAGATTGTAATCTGATAAGTATATTAACCTGATAAAACCTAAGTGCCCGGCCATTTATGTCGAACCCTAACCTAACCTACAAGAGACAAGAAAACGTAAATACAATGAATATTTCAAAAATGACACTCAGAACATTGAACGGTTCACAATCTGTCGACAGTTTACAATATCGCTAGTTAGTAGTAGTAGTATAAGTCTTTATTGCATCTTAACACATCGGTACAAAATTATGCATACAATACAAAAGACAGGAAACTGTGGTAAAGCGCAAAAGCGGCCTTATCACTAAAGTGATCTTTTAAAGGAAACCCGAGCGTACAAAGCTGATGACACTGGGTCTAGGAGCTCATGTGGTCGATGCACATAAAAGAAAAATAAAAATAGCAAAAGTATAAAATAAAAGATACTTACATAAACAAACATATATTATAAAATATATATTGTTATCATACACTTACAACTACATTACATAGATAAATAATGATTTTTTTAAACATATATATCGATTCGGAGTGACGAATTTCGCGGGGTAATGAGTTAGATTACAATCTAACGGTTTTTGGAATCTTACTGTGACATATATATTCTAAGCTTATGGTACTAACTACCCTACCTACCTACTACGTGGGAGCAAAATGGCATCTATACTCATATTATAAATGCGAGAATTTGGATGGATGGATGGATGGATGGATGGATGGATGTTTGTTACTCAAACACGCCAGAACGGCTGAACGGATCTGGATTAAATTTGGCACTGAGATAGATTATAGTCTTTTTTTTTAATCCACTACAAGCTAGCCCTTGACTGCGATCTCACCTGATGGTAAGTATGGTAAGTGATGATGCAGTCTAAGATGGTAGCAGATAGTCTGGAATAACACATAGGCTACTTTTATCTCAGAAAATTAAAAAGTTTCCGCGGGAACCAATAAACCTCAATCCTCGTGAACGGAGTCGCGGGCATCAGCTAGTTTGTAAGTACTTACATATGGCAGGGAAATTATTAATAATATGTATGTAGATTTGTCGATATTTTTACATCCTTGTTTGTCTATTAAAGTCTTTAAACTTTTTAGTTGATTACAACATTGTCGAAGCTATTTGCATATTATATCGAATGCGCACGCGTCTGTCACCCTAATGAGGGGGTCGTCAACTCGTCACCCTTCTGGATCAATTTCAATGGGCGACCCTCTGAATCATTCAACGATTCATCAACAGGGTGGTTTGTCACCAACGATTGACATTATTTTCGTAGTAATTATTGTAAAATATCTATGGATATACCTAATAGATATGAATTATAATTGGTTTTTAATATGGTCAAGATTAATAGCAAGAGCTGAAAGAAATAAAAAAGATTGCAAGTACCTACTTACAATTCTGAGTTCTGACCCATTAGTATGATATACTTAGCCAATTCTTTCACGGATCATTAATTTCATTTAGATGTAAAAGGGGTGTCTGAAAATCAGATATAATAAAAAATGCATTTACTATGTTCTATGCATAACAAAGTATAGGTATATATAACAAAACAGATAATCAAGTCGTACTTAGTCTCAGTTTTTTTTTTTAATTGGTCCATCTACCTTTAGGGTTTTAAAGGCTAGTCACCCAAGACCCGTAACCGATAGGCGATGCAATCGAAAGGATTTCGTAACAAAACAATCTAAAAACCAATAACAACGGGATATCGTTTCCCATGACCGGGAATAAAACGCGTGGGGCGGCATTTTATATAGGCAGGGTCTGTGTCCATGGTGCCACTGTCAAACGCGCCCGCTCTGCGAACACACGGCTATTGCTCTGTAACAATCCAGTGCCGAATATCGGGGAATAATTGCGTATAAACAAGGATAATGAGAGGAGGTGGAGTCGGCGGAGGCGTCCGCACGCCCCTCTAACTTTTTTCTCGACGTCTGGGCGGCGCAAAGAGCACGCCTTTATATCCCACGCGCTCGAATGCGTCCGCCAAACAAGAGAACCCGACGCGTCGGCACCGTGCCGCTGGCCTCCACGTAAACAAACATTTAATCCGCTCCGATGCGAAGTAAAGCGAATCCCAAACTAACCCGACACGGTGACAACCTAAAACGACCTTCCTGCCTAATTAGACCCAACTAACGACGTCCAGCGATAAAATTCCAAGGATTTATCGCAGTTTTTATTAACATTTTGATTGCGTTTGCAATACAACGTGAATAGTTCTTCAAACTGCAATGATTTCGGAAATAATCGAATGGATTTTAGTGAATAACTAACGTTTATAGTGTGCAGAATATTACTGTTTGGTTTGAGGCGAGTTTTCGCGGGAGTTCAGCAAGTTTTTTTGTAAAGGATGAGTCGGGATACGGAGGACTTAGTGCTACCAACATGAGAAAGCTGAAAGTTGATGTTGGAAAACGCAGAATGCATAGGACGTATCCAGCGGCAATATACTTCGTGTTTATTGCATTTTTTGAAGTTGTAAGGTTAGTAAAGTTGACATTTTTAACTAAATTGATATTTTTCTAGGTACACGACTAGGCTGAAAAGATAAGTTTAAGACTTGAAAATCAATTTTGTCTCCAAGATTTATCAAAAGTCAAATTTATCAAGAAAAGATGTATTAGAAGTCGCCATGTTAATCAAAATCGGTTTAGAGAAAAAGGATCGCTGTAATGGATCGATGAAAGCTCTGAAATCAGCTATAAGAAGCTTTTTACATGAAATCAGGCTATAAAAATTTCAATTTCATGTGTCTTAAATTTTTATTATGAGTTATTAAGGTTCCACTTTTTTATTTAAATCGGTTCAGTAAATTGCTAAAGCAAAAGCTTGCTAAAGCTCCGGTGCATATACATTCATTGTGCATTCCCTTTACCTTCATTATTATAGGTCTACGATTCTACATGAAGTAAGCAGCTGATACAAAATCTAGTGTTCCTGTCTGTGAAAAACATAATACTAAATCCTTAATTTTCCGGGATAAAAAGTAGCGTATATCCTTCCCCGTGATACAAACCATCACTATACCAAAATTTCATCAAAATCGGTTGAACAGATGGGCCGTCAGATCGTAGCAGACAGACAGACGCACTTTATAATATTAAAATGGATTAGTATTTTTTGTATAGATACCAAGTAAGTACTAAGTATCACCCTAACTTTCAATTCCGTTGACAAAATCCCTACCATCTGCTAGTTTCCAAACGAATCTGTGCATTCAGCTACCATATCTATGTATCTAGAATTTATCACACACAAGAACCAGTCTTATATCACGGCAATTAGGTCCTAATTACCATACTCGAACTAATCGCGAATAGTAATCGCAGACAAGTAGGGGCGTCACGATGAATGGTAAACGTAAACATCACGACACTAATCATGCATCATAAGAAGGCCCGATGAATAATTTGAGTTAAGCTAAGCTCATGTTAAGCCGAAGAATAATAATGAACATTTAGTGATGGGCGTTAAATTTTAAGAGTTTAAAAATTATAGTTTAAAAAATGTTTGAGCTGCATATCGCGTTTCCACCAGAGATGTACTACGGCTTACTTTGCTAAGCTACGGATGTGTGTCAATCCCACCAATAGATCGCTTAATTGTCATAGCTTAGATCGTTAGATGTTAGAACAAGCGCTCCTATTGGTAGTGGGTTTGTTATAATATATCCGAAGCTAAGACACGTAGGTAGCACATCTCTGGTGGAAAGGCACCCTTAAAATATCCTTTGAAACATTCATATTATATGAAAAAGTGAAAGAGTTCGGTTAAACTAATGTAGAGATTTTAATTATTGTGAAAGGCTACTTTTTATCCCGGAAAATTAAAAAGTTCCAGCGGGAATCAAGAAACCCTTATCCTCGAGGACGAAGTCGCGTGCATCATCTAGTAGACAGTAGTCTATAAAAAGTCTTTATATTAGTATTTATATTTGGGAGATGCCCCGTCGCTCACGTCCGCAGAAATTACCTTTTACCTCCCTGCACGTGTCCCCCGGGTGGTGCTAAGCGAGCGACGAAACAGGAGGCGTATTAAATGCCATACGATAAAAAAAAATTAGGAACTCAGAATCAAGTAGGTAAAACTTAAGTTTAAAATGCATAACATTAAGATCTAAGGTAAACTTTTATGTTAGTCGTTAAGTCTTTAAAATTACACTTGATGTAAACGTTAATCTAATGTGGCGACGATTTCTAAATCAAGAAATAATGGGTTGAAACTTAAAGTTCAAAGCCCACTTGTACAAGGCCATTTTTTCTTAAATTTTCTACACCTGTCCTTCTCTTATCGACCCTGGAATAAACTGATCAAAAAGTGACAGCATCAAAAAGTATAACTAAATCAGTTTAAGCAGCGCTGTATCGCAATATTTTTAATACAATTTAAGTATAAGCGTTCGTTTAAAACAAATTTAGGAGAAATTCTAAATCAAGAAATCAAAGAGTTCTAAGCTTAGGAGTTGTAATGAAAAATGAGAAAAAATTTAATGTAAAAATGAGAAAAAATGTAATGAGCTGAAAATTTTTACATGTTTATAACCCACCTCTAGTGTTTAATGAATGCAAATTTAAAAGGTGACAATCATTTGTCGGCCCACCCAGCGGCTGTATACGATTTACCGCGTATGTAAATGCGGCTCGATATGCCACTGCACGCGGTCGCATAATCACCTGCCTGTTTGTCGGTGATTGATATTCACAGCCAATGGAGTTACTTCTAGCTGGATGGACTTATGAATAGACTAGCTGATACCCGCGACTTCGTCCGCGTGGTTTACTTCAGTATTTTTAACTAGCTGATGCCCGCGTGGATTGAGGTTTTTGGGTTCCCGCGGGAACTTTTTAATTTTCCGGGATAAAAGGTAGCCTATGAGCTATTCCAGACTATAATCTATTTCTGTGCTAAATTCAGATCCGTTCAGCCGTTCTGGCGTGATTGAGTAACAAATATCCATCCATCCATCCATCCATCCATCCATACATCCATCCAAACTTTCGCATTTATAATATTACTAGATGATGCCCGCGACTTCGTCCGCGTGGATTAAGGTTTTGTGATACCCGCGGGAACTCCTTAATTTTCTGGGATAAAAAGCCTATGTCCTTCCCCGGCATGTAACCTACCTCTAGAGCAAATTTCAACAAAATCGATTGAATAGATGGGCCGGGAAAGCGTGGCAGACAGACAGACACACTTTCGCATTTATAATATTAGTATATGGATTATAGAGTATTGATTCCTGCGGTAAATGCTTAATTTTACGGGATAACAAGTATTTTCTTAGAAGGTAAACGTACCTAACTATCTACGTTATTAAAAATTGTATCTGTTGTCAAGCCCTTCTAGATATCTAAATGAAACTTACTATGCTCACTGTTTAAACTTCTGATAAGTTCATAATCAAGAAGGAGACCTACTAGAATAAAACTGTAGAATAAACTAGGATATTACCTACCAATGAGCAATGTCCATCCATTTTCTATTTTTAATTTTAATGGCATCTATCTGAAATGACGCCGTCCACTTTTCCGTTTACCATCCATTGGATACCAGAGTCCATAACCAAACCGTAATGAACATCAAATTTTGTATCCTGCTTCTCCCTTCATTTACTCCTATACGCCAAATAGTTTCTCTTATAAAACGCACAGTTTCTTGCCTTATCTTCTCGGTAGGAATAACATTCCGGACCAGTGGTAGATTCACTCGTTGATTCAAAAGCACTTGTAAATTGAATCGAATTGAATAGCGATTAGCTCAAACGCTATCTACAGGCTTTATCTTCATGTACCTTCGAGTAGGTAATAACAATGAATATTGAATAAATAACCTTCTTGAATGTAAACTAATTGGGTATTGGGTAACTATTTGACTAACTAACTAATAACTATTTAAAACTATCGATTAAAGTAAAAAAGTGCGTCGAACTTTGAAGACGTCACATTTCAAAATTTCATACAAACTCCCATACTAAGCACGCGTTTTGACGTTTCAATAAAAGTTGCTGATTTGACTAGTTCTCAAATACCCAATTGCAAAAGATTGAGTTATTGCCACCACCGAGGCGTGCATTTGAGTTAATCTCAATATTTATTAAACTTAATGTATAAGTATGAAAAATAGATCCTGCACTTAAAAGACTTCTTATATCAATCATTTATGTCAATTCAATCAACTAGTATAAATCAAATGGTTATTAACTGGAGTTCCTAGAAGTGGTATTTAACGGCTTTGGCGAATATTTCACGTTTGAGGAAATAGATATTTCTTAGCTTTAGTTTTAAGATACCATTACTGATTATCACCATTATATTTTATAAATAACTGGACGTCAATATGTGTAGTGTACTTACCTAAATTGAATAAACATTATTGACTATTGACTGTTTATTGGATTGGTTATTCAATAAATAGTCAATCGTCGTTGTCGTTGATTAAAATTATATATTTACTGAAAGGTTACAATCGTATCTACCTTTATGCATATATTCTATCAGATCTACATAGTTAAAAACATTATTAGCGTTAAAGCGTAACTAATTTTATACTTAATGCAAAAGTATGGTTGCTAGTTGGTTGGTCAATCAATCACGCCGCAACAGGGCAATGGATCAAAGTGATTTTAAAATCACGCACATTCGTTTTGTAACAAAGAGTGACGGGCATACTTTATATCCCGGGAAAACGACTTCCCATTTAATTTTTCCAAAAACCTAAACCACACGGATAGATATCATCTAATAAATAATATGTTAATATAATATTTAAGTTCTATCTAGTATTTCAAACAGAAACAATTTATTTTTTGTATGTAGCAAGGAATACATTGATTTCACCCACGCCTTAGCGTGTTCAGTAATAATAGCCACAAATGATAATACAAAATAATCTATATGGAACTAGTGTACTAATGGACAGAATACCTTTATCTTTACGGTAATTTAGATACGCTTAATTGTGCTCAATTTATTAACTCCCATTCGAATAGAGAGGATAACAACACTGCCTGTGAAGCTTACTCAATTGGAGTCAAAATACCTATTAGAGAACACTTCATACGATTCCAATGTTTGACGACCTTCGTGGCGCAGTTTTGAGCGCTGTTGTCTTAATGTGGGTCCCGGGTTCGATCCCCGGCAGGGTCAATTTGGGAATTCATAATTTCTGAATTTTCCCTGGTCTGGCCTGATGGGCGGCTTCGGCTGTGGCTAGTTACCACCCTACCGGTAAAAACGTGTCGCCATGCGATTTAGCGTTGCGGTGCGATGCCGTTTAGAAACCGAATAGGGGTATGGGTTTAATATAACTGCCATGCCCCTAACAGATTAGCCCGCTACCATCTTAGACTGCATCGTCACTTAGCATAAGGTGAGATCGCAGTCAAGGCCTAACTTGTAGTAAATTAAAATAATATAGTCCTAACCTTTAGCATTTACCTATACACTTAATAATATACCTAATAATATTATCCTAAGCTCTAAGTACCGACAAATCCGTGCCCACAAACAATTTAGCTTTACTTAACCGCGTAAAAACCGATTAGGGGTATGGGAAGTAAGTAAGATATTTCATCTGTGGTATCAGGTTAACCCGGTACCAAATTAGACGTCGTTCTCGCTTACTGCACTTGGTAAGATTGCAGCAAAAATAGTGATGCAAAGACGCCCGAAAAACAAATTCTTTCGCACTGCATATTACCTAGCTTGAAAAATACCTATACCTACTAAGTTTCCCTGACTAAGTATAAGTAACCTTTTTCTAAGGATAATACATTCAAAGCCCTTTTAAAACTTAATAAAACTCCTAAGTAGAGTCCTTTATCAAAGCAATTAACTCTTGAGCTCGTGGCATTTTGAAATGCATTATCCCTCTTAATTCACGGAGAGTTCGTCGATACAAAACCGATGGCTTTAATCGATTGAACTAATTGCATATATTGGTAACACTTTTAAAGGATTCTACAAATTGCATACACAGTAGTTACTTAGTTTATCTGCGCTGATTTATTAAACTTTAAAGGTAGAGTCGATTTATAGGTTAAATTAGTTAATTCACTGTTTTTCGATTTTACAAATACCTTTTTTACATTAGGACCGACAGACCACATACGAGGATCTAGAATTCTAGATGTATACTTTTACCTACTCTATAGGTAATAATAGTACATAATATCTACTTAACAGGATATTATTCTATTTTAACGAACTTCAAACACTGAAATTATTCGTTTTTCATGAATTTTGAGCTCAAAGTTCGATAAAATTAAAGAATTAAAACGATTTATGTGAAGTCTGATATTGATTTTAATAGACCGTAAGATAAAATTTAAATCGTTGTTTCGGTGTTACGAAATGTATTTTACCAGAATAATGTTAATGCTTTAAAAAACAACGGAGTAGGTACCTAGAGGAAAACTAAATATTCAGATCAAGAGATGAGATTGTGTGAAAGAGGATATCCGCGTATGTAGACACTGTGGACAGTGGGTTGAAGGCTGGTGGACTGATGGATGTAGGTGGAAGAAGAGGATATTGTCCTATCTTACATTGAGTTGAAAATTGCAAGAAGGAGAAGGAAATGTTTCTTACATTATTTCGCATGATCATAATTTGAATAACATGGAAAATTAAGCTTGATTTATTTCAGTGTAACATAAGACACGGCTTGACGTATAACGTCAAAAAAAGTGAATGCATGGTCTTTCAGGCCAAAGGAAAATCCTTGCCCGCAACTGTACCACCCATTAGGCTATACGGTACACCATTATAAAGGGTGTTTCAGTTTAAATATCTGGGTCATGTGGTATCCTTTGACCTGAAAGATGATGCTGATATAGAGAGAGAGCGCAGGGCATTGTCTGTTAGGGCGAACATGATTGCACGCAGGTTTGCTCGTTGTTCCGCCTCTGTTAAAGTAACGCTCTTCAGAGCTTACTGCACCTCTTTCTACACGAGCAGCCTGTGGATCGACTACACGCAAAAACAGTATAGTGCCCTGCGTGTACAGTATAATAATGCATTCAGGATGCTAATGGGTCTGCCTAGATACTGCAGTGCGTTGGGGATGTTTGCCGATGCGCGTGTGGATTGTTTCTACACTACCATGCGCAAACGGTACACATCCCTGGTTCGCAGGGTTCGGGCTAGCTCCAATGGCATCCTGAGGGCATTTGCTGACAGGTTTGATTGTCAGTACCTGAACCATTGTCATATGGTTCACGTGCTGACAAATCAAGGCTGTCTTAGATAAGGTTTTAGGATTAGGTAGTTTTTAGATTTACTAACATTAGGTTATTGTGTGTGTTTCTTACTAACAAAATTTTATGATCTTTATATGGTCGAATTAAATGTTTTTTTTTTTTTTTTTATAATCTTTTATTATTGTACTAGACGATGCCCGTGACTACGTCCACGTGAATTTTCATCCCCGCAGGAATCTCTGATTTTCCGGGATAAAAAGTAGCCTACGTGCTTTCCCGGGAAACAACCTATCCCTGTACCAAATTTCATTAAAATCGGTCAAACAGATGACAGACAGAAAGACAAACAGACACACTTTCGCATTTATAATATTAGTATAGATAGTTACCTATTATCTAGTTTGTTTTCAGGGTAAGTAGGTACATAAACCGTAGGCCGTAGGTACATGATTTCTTTTCGTGACGGAATTTCTTGCTTTTTACCTCTCTTATTATATTTAAAAACAACACGCGAATCCGAGTCGGTTCGCTAGTGCCGTATAAGCTGAGCAAATAGGTACTAAGCACGGGTACACATTGTTGGAACATGGAATTTCAATCAGACCGTTCAACGCGCATAATAAAAATGGCTTATTTGCATGCAGTTTCACGCGACTCTAGCTTCAGACCAACGGGGAATAAAGACGAGTTTTGTGCCGCCAGTTTTTGTTGGAATCTTTATGCACGCGCGGGTTAGAGAAGAGAAAAGTATTTGCAGAATTGTCGGCATCCAGAGAGAAGCAACGCAAGTAGTTGTAATTTGTATTGAAATAACCTTTCTGAATGAGTATCGTAGCATTTCATCGGGCGGCCCCGACATTGGATTTATTATTTTTTACTGGCTCGGGTCTTAAAGCACGAAATTATTGTTTTTATCTCGGGCGGGTGGAATTTTCGAAGCAATTATATTAAGCTCGGGCTGGAGTTTTAATTGGATCACTGAGTTTAACGACTTGTTGGAAAAAGCTGTTAGCTGCTGGTTAATTCCCTTCCGAGGGACGATTTGTGGTGAAAAACTAATTTTATCTCGCAACATACACAAATCACGGTGGCGAAGAAAACTGCGTACTTTATTTTATTGTGGGTAATTCAATGTTAAACTGCTATCGTAATTTCGGTCCTTTGCTCGGTCTCTACATTTATTACTGTTCTTACACGTTCAGGCAAGTTATCTGAGGTAGAGTTCGCCTTGAAAGTCCAATTGCAGTTTTATATCGTCTACAGGTTTGCCTTAACTTTGACTGCGTACCTACCATATCGTATTTTATATACAAAGTTTTATCATACATTCTTTGAAACATCAAGACGTAGGTAGAATAAGAACGTAGCTTTTTAAATCCGGGAAGGATTCTCTTCAGTTTCTTTATGACCTTCACTTACTTATATACCCACACATTTCTTCCGACGCGGACGTTTCGCACGAACGGTTTGTCCTGTGCAACCTGGAGGGGGTTATCGCTCTAAAAATTGTTCTAATAGACCAAATCTGAATAAAATTAGAGATTTTCTCCAAATGAACTAGCTGGGAGACAACCCGGTATCCACCATAGGAAGTCAAATCATATTCCGCAAACTTTTTCAGACTCTTACAATAAAACTAACTAACCCGCGCCTCTCCCAGTTAACCAGTTTATTCACAATTTTATTTTTTGGGTGTTGAATGTTCATCACAATCAATATAACGCACACACAAACATGTCCGTGTCTTCGTTACTTTTTACGTCTCAACTCTAAACCACTGAAGCAATATTTTCAAAAGCAGAGAGCTTACATCCCGAAAATGAAAAAAAAGGTACTTTTCATCCTGGCGATACAACGCCATAAAAAAAATACGCGCCGAATTGAGATCCTCCTCCTTTTTTGGAAGTCGGTTAATAAATGACAGAGTTATCTACGCGATACGGCCACGTTAAGGATCAAGCTACTGTTTGATACTGTCGCGTCACATCGCATCGCGTCGCGTTGCCGTTTTTGTCGCTCACCTTGGTCAACGGGTGACAATGCTTTTCTTTTCCCACACTAATTAAAAAAGATCCATGAATACGAATTCGCGGGCATCAACTTGTACTCCATAAACCGTTTGCTGTCGGGTCAAAGTTAAACATAACTCGAATCTCCGGAAACTCTTCATACAAGAGATTGTTTAATTAGTCTGTGTCATTCACAGATTCTACTAAAAAGGGCTTTAGTGTAAGTATCGAGGTTTGTATATAGTTTAAAGTGTGTACACGTCTACTTTCCTTCCAAGAACTAGAGCTCCATCTGTTATCAGTTAATTGCACTTTGAAAAGTGTCGGGACATTTTTGACGACCTCCGTGGCGCAGTGTGTAGCGCTGTTGCCTTAACGTGCGGAGGTCCCGGGTTCGATCCCCGGCAGGGTCAATTTGGGAATTTATAATTTCTGAATTTTCCCTGGTCTGGCCTGGTGGGAGGCTTCGGCCGTGGCTAGTTACCACCCTACCGGCAAAGACGTACCGCCAAGCGATTTAGCGTTCCGGTACGATGCCGTGTAGAAACCGAAGGGGTATGGGTTTAATATAACTGCCATGCCCGTTACAGGTTAGCCCGCTACCATCTTAGACTGCATCATCACTTACCATCAGGTGAGATCGTAGTCAAGGGCTAGCTTGTAGTGGATAAAAAAAAAAAAAAAAAAAACATATAGCGTGGAAAGCAAATAGCGGGGTTCCGTATACCCGTAGGTATTTTAAAAAATAACTATCTCACCTTAACTTTGCTTGGGCGAATTATTTCTTAATATTGACTGAAGTATAGCGAAATCCTGAAGTTTGTAGATGCAACAGAATAAAGTTTTCCGCGAAATAATTACGAAGTTGTGATACCTACGAGTAAAAATCCTAACTAAACGTCTAACGGTTTAAGGCGCCAGCGGCGTACAGATCCTGACAGCTGTGTGGATACGGGATCTCTACATATTTTTTGGTATAAGTATATAAAACAACTTTCGCCCTCGACTCTGCTTACGTTAAGCTGGTAAAGTAACCCCTATTTAACTCCCTTAGGGGCTGAATTTTCAAAATGTCAATTCTTAGCGGATGTCATAAAAGCTATCTGTATGCCAGGTTCACGCGTTCAGCTGTTTGAGCTGTTGTTTGGATAGATCAGTCAGTAATCTTTTCCTTTTATGTATCTATATCCATACTAATGTTAAAATGCAAAAGTGTGTCTGCTTGTCTGTCTGTCTGCTACGCTTTCCCGGCCCATCTTTTTAACCGTCGTCGTCGTCATCGTCGTCAACCGATGGACGTCCACTGCTGAACATAGGTCTCCTGTAGGTCCTCCATAAGCCACGGTCTTACGCCGCTTGGATCCAGCGACTCCCTGCGACTCTCCTCCGTGATGTCGTCCGTCCACCGCGTGGGGGGTCTGCCGACGCTACGCATCCCTTCCCGGGGTCGCCATTCCAGCACCTTGGGACCCCAACGTCCATCGGTTCTCCGAACTATGTGCCCCGCCCATAGCCACTTCAGCTTCGCAACTCTTCGGGCTATATCGGTAACTCTGGTTCTCCTACGGATCTCTTCATTTCTGATTTGATCACGTAGGGATACTCCCAACATAGCCCTCTCCATCGCCCGCTGAGTGACCCTGAGCCTTCTTATCTTATCTTTTCAACTGACGTTGATGAAATTTGGTACAGAGGTAGATTGCATCCCGGGGATTTACATAGGCCTGGTTATTTTATCCTGGTTGATTAAGGAGTTCCCGTGAAAATTAAAAACCTTGATCCACGCGAATGAAGTCACGGGCATTTTCTAGTTTAGATATATGTAGAAGAAATAAGACACCAGGCATTCTACCAGGCATGATGCAGCGCAAAC
The DNA here is from genome assembly GCA_923060345.2 of Erebia aethiops. Lineage (NCBI taxonomy): Eukaryota > Metazoa > Arthropoda > Insecta > Lepidoptera > Nymphalidae > Erebia > Erebia aethiops. Next base: position 15,247,314 of record OV281090.1, on the reverse strand, counting down.
CACAGAACCAAACTTTTATACTACCTAGTACTTGTTGTATCAAATAACAACTACCAATGTAATATTACGGAACACTAAACTCGTTCATGACAAAAGACAAACACCGTTTTCCGTCTTTACATAACTGTGTAAGTTATCTCGTTACCTTCCCACGCTCAGGAACGCCGCTGTCATTAAAGGGTTGCGACGAGTCACTCGTTTAATGATCATAATGATACGCACCCGCCTTTACAATCATTGTATCATTTTTGCGTTGCGATGCTGTTATTTTGATTAACATTCAACACCTTCGAGTTTTCTTTTTGGCTTGCTTTTTGATTGCTCTAGGTACCACAACGTCTCGGTGGTCTAGTCTAGAGATTCTAGATACTAGCTTATTAAGCTGTGGACCAAGACACCCTGGAGCGGTCTAAATATTTTGTCTTTGTTGTCAACCGATAGAACCGCTGGACATACTAGGCCTCTAGTAGGGCCTTACCTACACACGCCACAGATTTGCGCCGCGCCCCTTAAATCCAGCGTTTCCCTGCGACTTGTTTGATGTCCTCTGGAGACCAGAGAGGCAGGGAGTTTTTTTGCTTATTCGATCGCGACAACGTTAAATTGATCGGGCGCCAGCTGTCAAACGCTTGTCATTTCCATACAAATCCTAGCGATCAAATGGGAAGAGAATCTCCCACTAGGACACAAACAGAGAGTTGTTCACATAGTGCGGGTCTGCTATAGTCACGTTTTCTGGTGCGAGGTTGTACTTTTCAACCACTTGATATCCAAAGTATTTCTGTTCTTCAAATTAATATGGGTAGGTACCTAAGAAATTTATTATACCTATCCAGCACATTATTATTATGTCAAGAAAATTTTTGCAACAATCTGGACTTGGGAAATAATTAAGGTAGGTAGTTTTAAAAGTGGTTTAAGTGATTTATGGTATGTCGCATGACGAAAAATCTCCCCTGATTTTATTGTTTAGGTATATTATTTTACATATGTACTCGTAGCTCCAAGAACTTTTCATCGACATTTTAGAGGGCAAAAAGTTTGCGTTAAATTGCAAAAACCTACCTATATTTATTTTGATACGATGTTGTACTTTTTTACCATAACTTAACATTTCCTTGTTAGATTTTACTACGCCTTATAGGATAAGAGACCACACCTTAAATATTTACATCGTTAGTCATAATATTATCTACATATTCACTAAGAAAAATAAACTTTTGTGTTAATTTCGCGCTGACATAACCGCCCGATCATGATCGACAATAACTCGATGTCAAGACGTGACAAAATCTTGTCACGAATCACGATGTAAAATATTGCTATATCTTTTCATAAAGGAGGATGTAGATTTGATTTAACATTTTTTTTAATATTAGTGTACCTATTTTAAATTCACTTGATTTCATTTAAGTACTTTATTTCATTTTTTAATCTATAATTTTCAACCATGAGTGTTCAACAACCCTCAACTAAGTTTCAACAACCATTTTGATTGTGATGAAGAAAAGTGTACATTAAATTTGCGAACGCGACAATCAGCGCGGAGCGCATGTTAACTTTTAAGCGCAAAAGTAGTATAATGCAGGGCATAGGCTCTGCATTATACTATTATGCGCAAATTAATTATTAATTATAACCTATGTTGGGTTGAACTAACTCAGTCTGGACTACGCGATGATTCCCGTGGTAACCCCTGAATTTCCAGGATAAAAATTAGAATCCATACTAATATTAAGTAAAAATGCGAATGTCTGTCTGTTACGCTTTCACGGACCCCCTATTCAACCGATTTTGATGAAATTTGGTACATATGGATAGGTTATATCCCGGGGAAGGCCATAGGCTTCTTTTTATCCCGGAAGGAGTCCACGCGGATGAAGTCGTGGGAATCATCTAGAAATTAATAAATATAGAATGGACAGGAACGCTTACATAAAAATCTAGTTAATAATATTTCTATATAACATCTATAGACTACTTACAAATCAATGTAAAGTATTTAGAAAACATCCACCAAGAATTCCCCCCAAAATATCGAGGAACAGACCCGATACAAAATTATTAATTAAAATACTCCAAATAATTCCAACATGAAATACTTCGGGATACTTTCAAAATATTTGTTCAAACTCGGGAGCGAATACAAATTGTTTCATTAATAAAATATCTAAGGCGCGTGTGATAACATCGATTTCAATAAATTAGAGTGCAAGAGATGACTGGCAAAAGGCCATTATCAGTTAAGTCAGTTTTTAATATTAAGTCGCTAATTATATGGGCCTGTTATGAATCCTCCGTCACTCATCGTGATCTAACTTTCTCATTTCAAATTTTTAGGAGAACACAGTGCAACGAGGTACAAAGCTGAAGTGGCAATGCGCACCGATTTTTTATCAGAAAACGACGAAATCTTTCATGAAAAAACAACAAGACTCGTAGCTAAGCTTAAACATTTTGTATTGCGATTTTCTTTTCACCGCGATATTTTTAAAATTCGGAAGTCGCACTCCACTCCAATTGGTGCTGGCTCGTACCTATGACATCGTCTCTCGGACTATTAATTATAACAAAATGTTATAAGCTTCCAATTAATGTTCAATTTTGGTGGACACGATTCTCAGTGATATAATGATTCATAATTAAAAGCCGGTTAATCTCATTAGTAGTTCATAATAATGTGTTTGTTCCGCTTATTTAATTCAGTTAATTAGTAGGTAAGTACAGAAGAAAACTATGCAGGAAATCACTTGTTAAATATATTTTATGGATGGGACAACTAACCCAAGTTTTCAAACCATGAGACTTAGACTTAGAAAGCGCGCCGAAACTAGCAAACAAACTGTGAATATACATAAAGTAGATGTAGGTACCTAGACGTAGATGATAGTCGATTGATTGATTGACTCAATCAGATTGATTGATTGTGACTTTATTTTGACGACCTCCGTGGCGCAGTGTGTAGCGCTGTTGCCTTAACGTGCGGAGGTCCCGGGTTCGATCCCCGGCAGGGTCAATTTGGGAATTTATAATTTCTGAATTTTCCCTGGTCTGGCCTGGTGGGAGGCTTCGGCCGTGGCTAGTTACCACCCTACCGGCAAAGACGTGCCGCCAAGCGATTTAGCGTTCCGGTACGATGCCGTGTAGAAACCTAAGGGGTATGGGTTTAATATAACTGCCATGCCCCTAACAGGTTAGCCCGCTACCATCTTAGACTGCATCATCACTTACCATCAGGTGAGATCGTAGTCAAGGGCTAGCTTGTAGTGGATAAAAAAAAAAAAAAAAAAAAAAAATGTGCCCGTGCAATTTAGGCTATTTGCTGGTCATTAATCAAACATATAATTACTTTGAAAAGTGTGCTCAGGAACTTCACAAGCTCCTTCAATTTTTTTACCGTCATACCTTGGTTCTCTAACTTTTATATCACTATACAATACTATACGAACCACCAAGGTGCGGAACTCGCCTTTCTTGCAAATATAGTGCCACGTACCTATAATCTCACCAACCTATAGACCTGTTATGCATCATCCTACAATTTGGTATTTGACAACTATTCAAATTATTTTTTTTGATTATTAAATAGGACATTTCCAAAAAGTCGTAATATCCACAACCTCTGTTAGATTTATGTTTGTGTAATGTTTTTTTTTTAATCCACTACAAGCTAGCCCTTGACTGCGATCTCACCTGATGGTAAGTGATGATGCAGTCTAAGATGGTAGCGGGCTAACCTGTTAGGGGCATGGCAGTTATGTTGAACCCAACCCCTTCTGTTTCTACACGGCATCGTACCGGAACGCTAAATCGCTTGGCGGCACGTCTTTGCCGGTAGGGTGGTAACTAGCCACGGCCGAAGCCTCCCACCAGACCAGACCAGGGAAAATTCAGAAATCATACATTCCCAAATTGACCCTGCCGGGGATCGAACCCAGGACCTCCGCACGTTAAGGCAACAGCGCTACACACTGCGCCAAGGAGGTGGTCGGAGGATGTATGTAAATGTAGGTAGGCTAAGTTTAGTTGTCACCTTTTTGTATCGGTGTCGGAAATTATAATGTGTATTGAATATACGTGGTGTTATTTTCTCCAAATATTTCAGTGGCGACGAGAATCTTTTTAAGGAATTTCACGCGTGTGTTAGTTCAAAATACTATTTGAACATGTCGTTTGGTACAACCGCCGAGTTTAAAGTTGAAAGTGATAATTGGCGGTTATACGTGGATCGTCTTGATTCTCGAACAGTACCTACTTCGTGGTGAATAAGATTCAACGCGAATTGCAAGTGCTAACGTTAATAACGGTTGTAGGGGCAAATTGCTACGAGTTATTAATGAACTTGTGTACACCTGATAAACCTATCAACAAGTCGTATAAAGAGCTAAAGGACATTCTCGGTAGGAACCATTTACTGCCGAAACCGAGTGTATTAGCTGAAAGATTTAAATTTCGTCGTCGGGTACAACAAACAGGACAAAGAATATCGCAATTCGTAATACGTCGCAGACTTAAAATGAAACTGAGAAAATGTTAAAAACTTGCGAGTTTGATATCTGGTTAGATCTTCGCGACCAGTTAGTTCGCGTCTTGTCAAGCGAGATCATAAGGCAACGGCTGTCCGCGGAAGTGGAGATAAATTTTCCAAAAGTGTATCAGCTGGCGAGTACCATGGAAGCTGCTGGTGGAGAACCGACCGAACACAGCAGCTGCACCAGACGGGAGTGGCAGTGTCTCATTGGATTGCCTGGCCATGGCGAGGCAAGGGCGCCGACAGTCTAGCCGAGTTATCAAAAACCCGAGGGTGCGGTCAGAGGCGGAGCTCCGAAAAAAAAGTGTTTCGAATTTTGATGACGCGTGACAGTTCAATATATCATACAACATCCCAAACTAAGCGTGCGTTTTGACGTTTGAAAAAAAGTTGCTGATTTGACTTGTTGTCAAATACTCCATTATAATTACCATAGACATCCACTACTGCAGAAAGGTCTCTTGTAAATAGGTACTTCACAACGCAGCGTACTTGCGCTGCCTGGATCTAAGCCTGCGATATCTATATAAAGCGAACCTATTTTACATTAAAAATATTATTTAGTTATTTATTTGCTGCTTTTTGTTCACAGCTCAAGGGACAACATGCTTCCACAACACCTTAAACTCAGCTCGACTCTTACCTGCCGACTTATTGGCGGATTGACCAGAGAACAAAGATCCGTATGCCACGACTCCGCGGATACAGCAGCTATCGCCTTCGAGGGTCTACAGATGGCGGTCAAGGAATGCCAGCATCAGTTCCGCTGGCACAGGTGGAACTGCTCCAGTCTGCTGTCCAAGAGTTCCAATCCACATACTAGTGCCATTATGAAGAGAGGTGAGTGAAATAATTTATTTAGATAGGTACATAACAATTACGCATAATAGTCTAGAGGTTAATACCACCACCACCACTACAGCTCATTAACGTCCCACTGCTGGGCACAGGCCTCCACTCTCATTAGAGAGGGAATTAGAGTTTAGACCCACCACGCTACTCATATGCGGGTAGGCGGGCTTATTAACGATTATTATCATGTTAGTGATAATAACCGGGACCGACGGCTTAACGTGCTCTCCGAGGCACGGAGGTGCAACACCACCAACTTCCTAACTCCGGGCTAGTACTGAGAATTTCAGTCAGAAAAACCCAATACTTAATTATGGCCCGACCGGGGACTCGAACCCGGGACCTCGTCAGCCGCACTAGAACATGATAACCACTAGACCAACGAGGCAGTTAACACCGTCTTCAGGGTATCCGAAGTTCGAATCCTGAGCCCGTTTGTTTAGGAGAGCGTTTCATGCTGTAAAATATCACGTGCTGTACCCTGTGAAAGAAAACATCGCCAGAAAGTCTGCATATCGGAGAGTTCTCAATAATGTCCATGTAAAAAGACTCTAAAGTCATTTTCCAGACCAGAACCTTGTCATAACTTTATAATTCATGACGGCAATAAACGCAAATGATCACCTGCTCTATACAAATTAATGAAAAGAATGTGTATTACCAAGCGCGACAAACTTTGTGAGCAATATTAAACAAACGTTATTGAAGCTCGGAATAACTGCCACCAGGGCCGATTGTTTAATTATACCGAGCAATAAAAGCTTCAAAACGACAATAAAAATACTTATTTATTTGTGTAACCTTTGTCGCAAATTGGCCGCCAATGACTTTGTAGGCTTCATTGGGACCTCGTAGGTGGCGGCAATTAACAAGAAACCAGTCCCGAGGCGTAATTTCATATGAAAATTTTATTAAAATAAAACGCACACTAACATTCGAATTTCGAACCAATCGCGATCGGCCATTACGATCCGAATTTATTACGACGAAAAATTATACACGCATATTAAGAGCCCACCGGTGGGGTCGCATTATATTTTGATATTTACCGATGGCCGTAAGTCTTTACGTCTATATCGCCGGGTGTGAAAAGGCTTTGTCGATCTCGTTTTTTCCACAATCCTCGCACACGTTGACGTGGAAATTTACGAGCGTGGAAGATGGCAGACAACAAATAATAAGACAGGCCTTGGTGGCCAGGTGGGGCCGCTCCCGCGCGCAGCGATTTCACGCTACGTGTGGGTCCGGCGAGAACCTTCCTCGCCCCGTACACCAATTAATATTTTAACTGCAGTCATCTCCACTGAGTCTTACTTCAATTTATTTTATAACTAGCTAAAGTCCGCGACTATACGTGGATTTAGGATTAAAATCCCAGGAGAATTTTCCGGGATTATATGAAGCCTTTGTCACTCTTCAAGTTTTAAACTACATGCAATAAATCACGTCGATCCGTTGCTCGGTTTTTTAATAAAATCACGCAATGACAGAGCAACACAGATTTCAGATTCAGATCGAATCCACTTTTCTTTCTATATCTGCCTCCTGCACAAAGAATAACAACTAAGGGCTTTTTCTGGCCACAAAATACTAGTACCTGCCAGGTAGTCTGAGTGGATATCAGTGCATTTGCTGGATTTGTTGCTGGTTTCTAATTCGAACCGCTAGGATATGGAATGCCCTTCCGGCTTCCGTTTTCCCCTCCCGTTTTAATATAGGTACCTTCAAATCAAGAGTGAATAGGCATCTTCTAGGCAAGCGCGCTCCATCTTAGGCTGCATCACCACTTGCATGCAAGTCTGATTGCAGCCAAGCGCTAGCCTATATATTTAAAAAAAAAAAAAAAAAAAATAACAATATTGCTTCAGAATATTAAAGTTTTCTTGCATAGGTAAGTACATAAATATTTTCAAATAAGAGTCAAAGATTGATATGTTTCCTCATCCGCTTATACACAATGCTGGACATGAGTTTGACAAGGATTATGTGATACGGTCCATTGTTCACCAGACACTATTAGTATTGGTAACACTCCGTAACGACACCTTCCGGCCCTTCAAATACACGATTCCGTTTAAATTGAAAAATTGTGAAAAAATAGCGTAACTAAACACTTAAACATCTTTCTTAACTCGCCCATTGTTAGTGTCCCGAATTGAAACGTCGGGTGGACGAAGGCAGAAAAAATCGAAGAACAAATCAAGAGATGCTTTTAAATAGGATAATGGCGATCGATGATCGACGAAGAAAGGCAATAATGAATCCGGACCGTTGGATTTTTTTGGTCGATCGTGTAGACATATTGATGAAAGCGAGGTGGAATGGGATGGCATTCGGGATAGATCGCTGCATTCGTTCCGCTTCCCCGCGATCCTCCACACGTTGTTAACGCGCGTACGTGACGTTGGCACAATGCTGGGAGGACAATGTAGAAGATTTTACGAGCTCTGTGAGGCTAATGAGACGATTGTCGGAAAAGTATTCGCCTCGGGCGTTAATAGTCGCTGATGGGAGGCGAGATTAGCAGACGTCATGACGAAGTCATATGTCGGCATGAGCGAGGGTGGCGGTGCGCGAGTCTCGATACAAATCTGACGAGCGCACGTGACCCGAATACGCGCCGCGAATGTGTCATAAAAAGTGACATTTATTGGCATTTTATATCAACCACGTGTCACCAGGTGACGGAGTGGCGGCGACAAAGTAGGTATGATTATGAGGCTGCAAAAACGAGATGCGTCGTTACGAGACGTCTTATCTGTCGGCTTGTCGTGGGAACTCTGTCAGGAAATGTAGTGACGGCTTTATCATCAGAACCACTTTTTTACTAGGCAAAAAAAAGTAGGTATGTGCACAAGTAAGTAGGTATAACTTGAGTACTCACTATATCTCGACTGTGAAGACACATTGTAAGAGTTTTCTAGCTCACACTGATTTATATGATTTCATCGTGTTTCATGATCAAGCGATCAAGATCAATGATCATAATTTCTTTTGCGATTACAAAAAAAACTTTCCTTCATCAGTCTCAAGTGGGATCTGTAATAAAGTTATTAGCGATGTCCTAAAATAACAGTGCGTGGAGTCAAATGAAGATGGGACGTGTCGAAATGTCTCAATGCCCAACCCTCTAATGGACATGATAACATCGCTCTCACTGCGTTACCAGATCGTGCTCCTTGAGATGCGTCTCAACTGTGAGAAAAAACACAAAAGGCCGCCATAAAAATATGAATTTGTCCAAAGTATCTACTCCAATGTTACCCGGTTTCTGACGTGACATGAAAAGTTTTTTGTATGAAGTCTTTTGTTCGACGGAGGATTATGAGGTTGGCTCTTACGAACTAATTATACGTGTCGATGAGGTTGCAGAATGAGAGAAGAGCAGTTGATAGGTTTGCATTAGATTTATGAGATTAAAAAGTCATCAGAGATAGTGTGAATAGATAAATTTAAGTATTTCTCTCTCCAAAAATCTAATGTCTCTAACAATCCGAATCATGTATGCTCTATAATTATATTACTATTATTAATACAATTCTCAATCAAATAATCACAATATATCTAAAAATCTTTAAAATAAATAAATAAAGGAGTCCTTTTAGGCAAAGCTCCGAAGATACTGGCAGCGTTCCCCCTTTGAATAGCTAGACTAATTCTTTGTCCGAGGTAGCTGCCAGCTCTACGGTCTCCTGTGATGTCGACTAACTTTGTTGCTATTTCCTTAAAAAGCCTTATAGTGCTAGAACCCCACGGACCAAGGGTCTCGACACCGAATGGGACAAAATCATATTCGGAGCCTAGACCCCTGTATTTGCATGCTTTAGCTTTTTCAGCCGCTTCACAAGCCGCACCAGCTCTGTTGTTGGTTCCATGTAGATGGGAAGGGGCCAGCGTGTCTGAACAGGTTATATAATATAATATTATGTAATAAATCTTTGTTGCTATATAATATGTAATGTAGATATGATAAAACCTCTAACCGTGGTAAGGCATCGTTTCGGTGATTAGCGATTCGCAACACTAAGCCAGAGACCTAATTGGATAATCATGTCTGCCACCTAAAAGCCTCTAAGTATAATATTATGAATAACTAGCTGATGCCCGCAACTTCGTCCACGTGGTTTAAGTTTTCATGATTCCCGCGGGAACTCCAAAATTTTTCGGGATAAAAATTAGCCTATCCTCAACTATACCCATGCCAAAAATCATGTGGAACCTTTGCTCCGTTGCGGTATGATTGAAGGACAAACAAACAGACTTTCACATTTATAATATTAGTACGATGTCCTCTTCAATAAAACTGAAAACTGTTCGTATTTCTACTCAACATTTGTTCTCAAATATACATTTTTGTCCTACCAAACTTTTTTTATCTCAAACCACTGGGGAGGTCTCAATAAACCATTATAGAAGGGTTGAATGAATATTGTTCCCAAATACAGAGAATTTCCTCGCCAAAATCAGTGAAAACAAATGTGAGTCCATTCATTTTTGGCACCAGATTTATAGCCTTTAAAGCTGGAAGCGAGAATTATCACAAAAACTATTTAAAATAACAAAGTACTGAATCGTAAATTACGTCGAAGTGCGCAGGAGTGGGCGCGACAGCGATCGAAATGCGCGCGCGCCTCAAAAACTATGTTAAACATGGCGGAAAAAGTCGACCACCGCAAGGGATATCGGAAAAACTTATCAATATGCGCATCCTATTAAATAAATGTCCACGTTCGACCGTACATTTTTAAATAATGTCTAAGTTCTTAAAGACGAATCCGTACCTGTGTGTGCGTGAGTCCATCCCTATGCCACCTATGCGGCTGTTGCATCAGCCAAAATCTATTATTAGTGACAAATAAAATCTTTAAGTGAGTGCACGTATTTTTGTTCTAAAGCAGTCTTCCATTGAAAAACGCTCAACTCCAAACCTTATAGTGCTAAACATATGGTCCTTCGAGCCGGATCTTAATTACCGGCGACCGAGCTACGTAATTCGAGCGAGCTTGTTTTTTCGTATGGAGTTGAGCGGGAGTGTTTTTATATATGAAGTTTGCGCGTGACTTTGCAAGTTATAGTTTTAACTAATTTTACATGAGTTATTACTTGCGAGTGCGGTTTATTTTTTGAGTACGGAGTATTACCTACCTTGAGTGAGTTAAGAAAACTTAGGTATATACTTTTAAATCTAAAATAACAATGGAAGAATTGAGTATTTATCAAAACGAGCTATTAGAAAACCTAAAACGAGCGGAAAAGAATTATCGTAAGTCGCCCAAAGACAGACTAAAACGCCATTATGTGGAGGCGCGTCTAGAAATGTTAGAACAGTTATGGCGGGATTTCAAAGATGAACATAGAAAGATTATATTTAAGGCGACCAGTGCGGAATATAAAAGTCACATATATTTCACCGAACGAGTATTTGAACAGTTTGAAGAGCTATATTTGCAGTACAAATCAGTGTTAAAAGAAGCTTTACAGCCGTATGCCTCAGAAAGTTCATGTCAGCCGGTCATACAAACTACAGAGAAATCAGTGAATGAGATAAAGTTACCAGTCATACAATTACCTACCTTTAGTGGCCGATATGAAGAATGGCAAACATTTTACGACTTATTTTGCTCCATTATTCATGAAAACAAACGGTTGTCACCAGTACAAAAATTACATTATTTAAAAACAAATTTAAAAGGAGAACCTGAGCAGATGTTACGCAATTTTCCTATAACCGACGCTAATTATACAGAAGCCTGGAATCAACTAGTTAAAAGATATAGTAACAAAAGATACAACTGTAATTCTATTTTGAAAATTTTGTTTGGCCAAAAATCTATTCATAGTGAGTCTGCTACGGCAATAAAACATCTGGTTGACACAACATCAACATGCTTAAAAGCTTTAGAAAACATAGAAATACAGACCGAAAATTGGGATCTTTTCATTAACTACGTAGTCACTTCAAAATTAGACACGGAAAGTATTAAACAATGGGAGCAGGATCTTAGCAAAAGTGAAGAAGAATTACCGACCTGGTTGCAATTAAAGGAATTCTTAGAGGCGAGGTTCAGGTCTTTGGAGATGGTGGAAAGCAGTAAAACAAGATCGACCCCGTCTGCGAAGCCAAAAGTGTTTCACGCTAGTGTTGATAAAGAAGTGAAAGTGAAGTGCGCGTTCTGTGGTGAAAATCATTACCTTTTTTACTGTACAAAGTTTCGTGAGATGACAACCAAGGACAGGCAGGATTTCGTCCAGAACAAAGGGCTATGCTTTAACTGTTTGTCGGATACACATGCAGTCTTTAAGTGCAAGAGAGTTGAGCGGTGCAGAAAGTGTTCCAGGAAGCATAGCAGCCTTTTGCACTTTGATAGAGAAGAGAAAGAGGAGAGAGAGCAGAAGGCTGAGAAACCGAAAGAAGAAGAGTCTAGTCCGACAGGTACAGTGAGCGAGGTGAAAAGAGGTAAGCCGTACACTTTGACTAATTCTAGTGATACACGTATTGTTAGTAATTTTTCTAGTGATCATGGAACGAATAATGTATTGTTAGCTACTGCAAATGTTTTTGTTAGAAGTAGAAACGGTTGTAAGCGAGTAGTGAGAGTCTTACTAGATCAGGGGTCCCAAGCGAGTTTCATTGCTGAATCAACTGTACAATTTCTAAATTTAAAGCGTGAGCCAGTAAGTGGTTGGGTGTCAGGTGTAGGAGAAGGGCAAACGAGAATTAAGCACATGGTTTCACTCACCGTGGAATCACGCCACAATCCTAACGCTTCTGTTTGTGTTAATGCGTATGTATTGCGCTCACTAACAACAATGTTACCCACTACTAACCTTAGTGCTCCTGAGTGGATAGAGATTGAGAATCTAGAATTAGCAGACCCAGGGTACACAATTCCAGGAAGAATTGATATTCTTCTTGGGGCTGAAGTTTACAGTGATATCGTGTTGGACGGAATTCTAAAACACCCACACAATAATTTATTAGCTCAGAAAACAATTCTCGGTTGGATACTTACCGGGAAGATGTCGCCAGAATCAACTTCAGCCAGGAGAAATATCACCAGTCTGCACATCAAAGTTAAAGAGGATGAGATACTAAAACAATTTTGGGAGATGGAAAATGAGCCTAATAGTATAGTGAAGAAACTATCAAAGGAAGAAGAAAAATGTGAAGAGTTTTACAATTCCACAACTGTTAGAGATGAAGAAGGAAGATACATTGTGAAATTGCCATTTAAAGATGAAGAACCAGAGTGTCAGTATGGTAATTCGAGAGAAATAGCAGGTAAGAGATTAGAAATATTAGAAAGAAAATTAGAGAAGAATGAAAAACTAAAAGAAGATTATTCAAAGGTGATGAACGAGTATATAAATTTAAATCATATGACGCAAGTAGATGCTAAAGATGTAGATAATCCTAAGGCTGTATACTTACCTCATCACGCTGTTTTGAGAGAAGACAAGACTACGTCCAAGGTACGTGTGGTATTCGATGCCTCGTGTAAGGATGGCATCAACGGCGTTTCATTGAATGATTGTTTACTTATTGGACCTAAATTACAACAAGACTTGCGACATATACTGATGAGATGGAGAAAACATAAGGTATGTATTGTTGCAGACATTGTGAAAATGTACCGAATGGTACGAGTCGCTGAGGAAGACACAAATTTTCAGAGATTGCTGTGGCGATGCTCACCTGAGGAAGCTGTTAGTCATTTTAGACTGTTGAGATTAACCTTTGGAACTGCTTGCGCGCCTTATTTGGCTGTAAAAACATTAGAGAGGTTGGCTGAAGATGAGAAAGCTAAGCATCCTATCGCATCCGAAATCACCAAAAGAGATTATTATATGGACGATTTAATGACCGGTTGTGATAGTGTTGAAGAAGCCATACAGATTTATGAAGAAATGAATAAGTTGATGGAGTCTGGTGGATTTCAACTACAGAAATGGTGCAGCAATAATGATGAGTTACTAAATTACATTGGAGAAAATAAAAGAGATGATGATTCGATTACACTTAAAGCTAATGACAGTTTGGTTAAGGTGCTAGGAGTGAGTTGGAACAGAAAAACAGATACATTTCAATACACATTGAACTTACCTGACGTAAAACAACCTGTGACCAAAAGACAAATTCTTTCTGAAGTTGCTAAACTCTACGACCCTTTAGGTTGGTTAGCTCCTGTTGTGGTGTTAGCAAAGATAATAATACAGAAGTTGTGGAAAACAGGACTACAATGGGATGAAGTAATAACTGGAGATTTGTTAGATGAGTGGTTGCAGTATCGAGAAAAGCTGAGTAATATTAAAAATGTTTCTATACCAAGATGGTTGAACTATTTTCATGAAGCTAAAAGTGAACTACATGTCTTTGCAGATACATCTAAGGTAGCTTATGGAGCAGCTGTATACTTTCGAGTTACAGATCAAGAGCGAGTCTACACAACATTAGTAACAGCAAAAACAAAAGTAGCTCCCATCGAGAAGGAGATTTCAATACCAAGGCTTGAACTTTGTGGCGCAGTATTGGCAGCTAAACTAATATCAGAGACATCTCAAGTAATGAAGATACCGAAAGAGAACTTGTATGCGTGGTCAGATTCTATGATAGTTCTAGCTTGGTTGAAAGCTGGACCTAGTCGATGGAATACATTTGTTAGTAACAGAGTTTCTGATATTTTAAACATACTAGATTACGAGCAGTGGGGTCATGTAACGACTGATACAAACCCAGCAGATTGCGCCTCACGAGGATTAAATGCTACAGAGTTGTCAAGTAATGAGTTATGGTGGAAAGGACCAACGTGGTTACTTACACTAGATACATACAGAAACATGTCTGAAATTGAAGACACACATGAAGAGGAGAAAATGAAATCGTTAATTGCTTTATCAAATACAGAGGAAGATTTAATTTGGAAAAAGTATTCATGTTTATCAAAAATGTTAAGAACAATATCATACTGTAGAAGATTTTTAAATTTAAAATTACCTAAAGAAAAACGTAAAACATATAGTAAGATTGTTACACCGAGTGAAATGAGTGAGACTTTAGATAATTGTATTAAACAAGTTCAAGCTATTGCATTTAATGGAGAAATAAAGCAATTAACATCTCAAGGGTGCGTTCCCAAAAGGAGTCAGCTGCGCAACCTTTGTCCCATTTTGGATCAAAATGGGACTCTAAGAGTAGGCGGGCGTATTCAACAAGCTCAAGTGGATTATGATGTACAGCATCCTATAATTTTACCTGCTAAGAGTCATCTTAGCAAGCTGATAATTGTAGATGCACATCGGAGAACAATGCACGGTGGTCCACAAGCAATGTTAAACTATTTGAGATCAAGATATTGGATCCTACGTGCTAAGGATCAAGTTAAGAAAACATATCGAGAGTGTGTTATATGTATTAGATATTCGAAAAGGAATACTACACAATTAATGGGCCAGTTACCAGAGGCAAGATTGAAACCCAGCAAGCCATTCAAGTCAGCTGGTGTAGACTACGCTGGTCCAATTAATATTCGGTTTTCACCAGGCAGAGGCTCTAAATCATATAAAGGGTATATATGCTTATTTGTTTGTTTCGTTACTCGTGCAGTTCACCTGGAGGCTGTGACAGACATGACTACAAATGGATTCCTCCAAGCATTTCGGAGATTTATAGCCAGAAAAGGCCATTGTCAGGATCTCTATAGCGACAATGGAACAAATTTTGTCGGAGCTAGCAGACAGCTAAAAGAAATGTTTAATAACGCAAAATCGACTTTCCCAAGTGAGATAGCAGAGTTGTTAGTCCATGAGCGTACTACGTGGCATTATATGCCCCCAAAAGGGGCAAATTTCGGCGGTTTATGGGAGGCAGCAGTTCGCTCAACAAAAAATCACCTCTTAAAGGTAATAGGAGATACTACACTAACATACGAGGAACTTGCTACGGTGTTGGCACAGATTGAAGCGTGTTTAAATTCTCGTCCCATAACTTTGTTAAGTGATAACCCAGAGGATCCTCTCCCGCTGACACCGGGCCATTTTCTAATAGGTGAACCTTTAATAAATATACCCGACGAAGATTATACTAAATGTAAAATATCAAATTTAGATAGATGGAGACTAACTCAAAAGATGGTTGCCGATTTTTGGAATAGATGGTACAAGGAATATCTAGTTAATCTTAATCATAGGTATAAATGGAATACAAAAACTCCTGATCCAGAAATCGATGACATAGTTATCCTTAAGGAGGATAATATGCCACCCTGTAAGTGGTTACTAGGCAGAATAATACAAAAACATGTTGGGCCAGATAACATTACTCGTGTAGTAACAGTTAAATGTCAAAATGGTGTTTATAAAAGGCCCGTAAACAAGATTTGTAAAATAACAAAACAAGATTGTGATTCTTAAATTATTTATTGTTAGATAATGTAGGTATTTACAGTTTCTTTACAAGTTTATAATATAAGTACTTACTTAAATTAGTTATATTATTCTATAATATAAAATGCAGTCATGAACTGAACTTATCTATCTAGATGTATAATTGATCAGCATACTAAGATTCTAAAACTTAACATTGAGTAAATTATATTCACTATAAAATTGAGTAATTAAAGTATGAATTGTTAACTTAAAGTTGTATGGTGATCAGTTGAAAGTTTCTTAAAAAATATTACTAAATATAATATCATTCCTTGAGTATGTACAACTTAGTACTAGTTAATTAAAAAACTTATGCTAAGATTATTCACTTAAAACTATGTTGTTAATATTATGGTGAAAGGCTTAAATACATATTAATTATCTTGAGTACTTATACTAAATCGCAAAGCTATTAATGTAAAAATTATGTATTTGAGAGTAAAGTCATCACTTAGGTACTACTTACAAACTATCACTTAACCTAATTGATTATTTGTTTAAATGCAATAATAATGTCCTTACCTATGCATACTTATAACTAACAATGTGTGTAGGTACATATACTAAAATAAGATGTGTGTATCATAAGTAGTATAAGTAACTTAAATCTAGTTTAAAAATTATGTGAACCTATACTTACCATAATACTTACCTTAAAAACCATTGATATACAGTCCACATAGATACTTACTTTGTTTCCAATTTGTTAATACTGAGTTATTGATTAATTATTTGTGATGTATTGAGAAAGGACTGCGTCCTTTGGCGGGCGGAATGTCTAAGTTCTTAAAGACGAATCCGTACCTGTGTGTGCGTGAGTCCATCCCTATGCCACCTATGCGGCTGTTGCATCAGCCAAAATCTATTATTAGTGACAAATAAAATCTTTAAGTGAGTGCACGTATTTTTGTTCTAAAGCAGTCTTCCATTGAAAAACGCTCAACTCCAAACCTTATAGTGCTAAACAAATAAAGAATCGAAGATGAAAACAAAACGTTCAATATGATAATTAAAATTTGTATTTACTTAGGAGCGCTGTGAATTTTTTTGCCCTCCGGCGCCGAGTTGCCTTACATGGCCTGAATGGTGATTTGCCAATTTAATCCGCGGTTCGAGGAATCGAGATGGCCCTGCCATCGCGCCAGTCACCTGTCCTAGTACATACCTAATGGACAGCGGAGAGGATTTGTTTTTACCCCCATCAGCATCTTACCCGATACCTAATTACACCTAAAACAGCGACCACAAAACACTACAAACTGTATAACACCTAAACATTATGGAAATATTTTATTTATCAATTCGCTTGAAAATTATACGAGCACCGAATTTCACTTGCAGAGTCCGTGTATCGTAAATCGGAATCGGTTTTTCGTTCACAACTTTTATCGAAAATAATTACATGTGATGCATTATTGATACAAACTCGGACAAAAAAAGGAGATGCACAAGTGTAAGGGAAGAATTTAAAATCTGTCACCCGTTCGAAATTCAGGGCATTCGCTTAAAAAAGTTACAAATGAACGAGCTGAATTCATTTAGGGAGATTTAAGTTCTGATCGAAGGAAAGGGAACCGTATTGACTGATAAAATGGTACACCTACTAAGATCAGTTTGTATGAACTTAAGGATTATTCAATCATTGAATCTCTACGCCAGTGTATGTTAGTACCTACTGTAGCAAATTCTCCAAAAATCTGTTTTTTTGTAGATCTATTTATCTTTGCCTGTCTTTTGACTCATTCGCTTATAACAGTATAATTAGTCTTATTCGATGTCAGATGTTGTGATCTGACATCATCTTCTTCATCATCTTCTTCTCAATAAAGAATGTCTAATTATTAATTCTATATATTCGGATTTATTGTTGTCGTGACTAGATTTGATTTTAAAGTGGGAATACTAAATTATTTTCTGACTGGAATAAGAAATTTCTCTACTTTCTGCAACTGAATTATATTGAACCAGGAACATATATCAATAACTCACTTTCAATTCACACTGGAACACCTCACGTTCTCTTTACGGCTGCGCGTGTGCTAACAAATATTGATAGCTTTTACAGATGTGCCAACTAATCGGGTAATTAAGTAGACGGCTGAGTAAAGCCGAATCACAAATTAACTTAACTCATAACGTTGTTTACTAACTAGGTGAATTCGATGGTTTGCATGATGAACATGCCTGATAGCTATTATATTATTTAGTCATCTAGCGGTTTCCTCCTTTAAAGCTCTCAAACTTTAATTCCGCCTATTGTACCTACCTACGTAGCACCTAGTTCTGTTTGTGCAATAAAGTTAAAAAAAAGACACTAGGTATAGTTATGTGTCCTATACCTATGTTTTTCTTGCCTAAAAGGTTATCACAGCTTTTTAACATGTATATTTACAACTAATTGAGTTGCATCGATAAGCTTACCTACTCACGTATTAATGCTTAAAACTCAACCGACCTAAACAGGAGGAACAAAATTGGCATGTCTACTGATGCTTATAATACAGTACCCAATCGCATAAATAACCAATTAAATTATCACACAATAAAGAAACACCTATTAATAGTCACGGAGTTCAGCGATAAATATACTAGATTTATATGTCATTGCCTGAACAAACAAACAGACACGTATAAATTCTTCAATAACAGACGGAAACTTCTTGAACAGTCTGAGAGCTGTTGGATAGAAACAAGCGTTACTTATCATCAACATAGTTACAAGGAACAAGGTTACTTTTCTAAGCTCCGTAACGTGCATGGAGCACTATGCATTTATAGAATTCTTATAACATTACCAAGAAAACCTGCAGTTCCATTGTATTCTAACAATATGGATTGTATTTTTCAATAATGGATAAGTGTCACGGATCTCAGCAATGGGTACTATAACGCAGAGAGTATATCATACCCTAACTCTGTTGATTCGCCGATTGCTATTTCAGCTTTGCAATTCTGTTAAACTATGCCGATTAGGTAGGTACTGTAATTCTTCTACCAATCTCTTCATATCTGCAGTCTACGGTAGTAAGCATAAGTCCCTCCATCGCTATATGTATCGCAGTAATTTCATTTATACAAGCCACAGACAAACAACAACCATCTCAATGAGTATTTCGAAATCATCAAAATCGATCAATGGAGCGTGCAATAAATCGTTTCGTATCCGATCTATCGCGTCTCAGTCGATCGACAAGTATAAATTTGTCACTGGTCTTTCGGAAAAAGCTGGGCAAGTTTATAAATAAACAATAACATACCCCTACTTGGTCTGGACACCGTAACATTCGATGGTCCGTGGTCGATTTCGGACGATAGTGTAGAGGTCAGTTTATGTTATGCGACTTTTAGATGGCCATTTTCTGATTACATTTTATTCTACGGTGACTTATGTACTTGTTTTTAAACACCGTTTTTGCGGCTGCGCAATATTTTGAAATTATATGATCTAAGTAGGTACTTTTGTTATTTTACTTGAACGCTGGGTTTTCATTTGATAAGTAAGTAAGCTAACATTGTTGAATAAATAAATAAATCTTTATTTAGGATTTCACACAACACAGAAAAAACAAAACAAATTAAAAAAAAAAAACTTATAGATTAAACAATCAGTGTAGTAGAAAATCACAAAAAGGGTATCAAACTCAGCGTAATGTTTTCAATTTCAGGTTTCGTACCGGTGGCGGGATTATATTCCAAATTCTAGAGAAAGCAAGTTGGACAATCTTATTTTCCTTTTGGTTTCCAATTCAGTACATAATATCTTTCTTCTTGTGGTAAAGGTAGTCTCTAAAGATAATGTCTTTTATTCCAAAATTTTACTCAGCTGTCCCCTTTTTAGTAAAGTTAAAATGTTATCTTGTGTGAAAGAATGCTTTGAATTGTATATTCCTAATTGTACACTCGTAAATCTCTATATTCCATTAAAATAAATTGAAACTAGGTCTGTCCTATTAACTTTAAAAAAAATCTAAAGTTCTAAACTAATTCATTGATTCAAGTCGTGAACGTCGTCCGATATAAAAGCACCAATCATCTTAAGACTGTATTAATTCATCGGAGAAGCGATGAGCTCTTCGAGATAATGCTTGATTTATAATGATTATCATATTATTATACGTGAATCATCCTAAATCATGTCGTGGTCAGTTTTTGCGTGGTTTGATGACCTAGAACCGAGACGGATATGTTCCGAGGGTTTTATACATTTTTCATGTTCCCTGACCGTGCTTGACGAGAAACCAACGCGCGATTGCAAGGATTTTTTTGTTCAATCATTGTTTTGGGAAAGGTTTGTTAATCTACAAAACAAACAGTTTTCATCCCGCCGAAAGTGCGGAATTATAGGTAGATACTTTGGGAAATTCCATCATCCATGACAAGGAAAACTATTTACTTAAATCGTATTACCTCCCACTACCACTACAGCCTATAAATGTCCCACCCTGAGCACAGGCCTCCACTCTCATAGGAATAAATTAGAGCTTAGATCCATCACGCTGCTCCAGTGCGGGTTGGCGGGCTTTTTGCCAACTTCCAACTCCGGGCTGGCACTGAGAATTTCTTAACTGAAAAACCCAATACCTAACAATTTTTATGCACGACCGGGAATCGAACCCAAGACCTCGTAATCCACAGTCGACTATGCTAACCGCTAGACCAACGAGGCCTTACCTACTTAGTAAAAAAATCTTGCTATATTAACATACTTAGAAACCTTTACATCCACTTTACTCTAACCTAATGAATGTCCGTAGCCCGATCATCAAATAAGCTAATTAATTAACCACATCACAGCAATTATCCGGCCATTAATAAAAGATAGCTCTTATAGCGGCGCACTATTGCCCGCAGCGATGCTATTGACATGAGCACAATGAAATAGCAGGAATAGCACATAATTATCCTTGAAGACTTACAACCGAATACAATTAGTTAGCTAAGCACCGGTTACATCCAACGTAAAGCGTAAGGCACACAAGCCAGAATGACGCAGCGTTACTATTAAGTACTTTGTTACTCAATCCATACTCCATTCTAAGTGCGAAAGTGTGTCTGTCTGTCTGCTACGCTTTCAAGGCCCTTCTAAACAAACAATTTTGATGAAACAATGATGAATTTTTTATGCACTATGCTATGAAAAAGCTCCTTTATATGTTATCAGAGCTTTTTTATAATCTTATGACAAAATGTTTATACAATATACAAGTTTTTGAAGTTAAACTTCTTTAGAATTGTTGTGATTTGAAAATTCGATGAACCGAAAAAGCGACACTAAAAAGAGACAAACATATTCTTAATAGGATTTAGCCTGCGAGATAACGAAATAGAATACAACTTATATTTATCTCATTCTCTCGTAGTCCACTTATCTTTCAAGTCTCACTTCTGCTACGTGTGAATTGCACACATACACACTTTTTTTTTAATATCCCTTCTTAATCTTATGTATGTCAGAAATGAATGTTTTATAAGAAACAATTCTTGCAAGTAGCCCAACCTGAGTTGAGAGAAAAACTATGAAAATCTTACAACAAATTAGACAGGGCTTACTTGAACTAGCTAATATAAAAAACCAGTTTAAAAAGGCCACGTTACGATACTATCGGCGGTGTATACGACGCCTTTCTCAAATGCAAATCGCTATCTTTATGGTTAAAAGATTACATTGTTAGAGGACCAATAGCTTATCTTCCAATCTCGAATGGTTTGTATTTAATTTATTGCAATGAAACAGATAAATGGAGTTCGCGACGTCCGCGTTCTTTAGATCCGAGCGGTGAACGCGAAAGCATAGTTAATATTATAACAGATTAACAGATGCGTTCGAGGATACTATGCTCTTTCACTTAGGAATTTATTTACACTCAAGCGCAAATAAAATGTTTTAAGGATGATCCAGGCAGGTTTATTTTTCACTAGCTGCTAGCCGACTCCGTCCGCGTGGGCTAAGTTTTGGATTCCCACGGAAATCCCTTAATTTTCCGGGATAACCGGATCAATCTCCAGATCCTCAACTATGCCAAAATAACTTTTGGATTTGCCGTTACACAAATTTAAGTCCGAGGATTTAAAGTGAACCCGCAACCCCCATACAGGAGGTCGGGTGTCTTACCCACTAAGGCCTAGGCTATACGAACTTCATCAATACCGACAAATGACAATTATATTTAGATAGAAACCGCACCTGCTTCCGCTTCCGCTTCGCGCCCGGTATAAAAACGATTCAAAAATCGGTTTAATTTCTGTTTTGGCAGGATTCCGCGAGACAGCCTTCCTCTACGCCCTAACAGCAGCGGGAGTAGCACATGCAGTATCCCGTGCTTGTGCCCAAGGCCGCCTTATATCCTGTGGCTGCGATCCCCTGGGTTACCGCGCAGCCCACGAACGAGGTCGCACGAGGACGAACAAATGGGAATGGAGCGGGTGCTCCCACAACTTGGCGTATGGCATCGAGTTCTCAAAGAAGTTCCTCGATGTACGGGAGCAGATTGACGATTTGCAGTCGAAGATCAACGTGCATAATAATAATGCTGGGAGATCGGTAAGTCTCTCTAAATTACTTGTACGCCCAAAATAAGGTGGGACATACAGAGAGCGGTTTGCCATAGACAATGCTATCTAGTCCGTAAGATGGCCAATATTCAGTAATTTTGCCAATATTTTTGGCTGTAGGTAACAACTTTCGACGAGGCTACTTTCCCTCTTTTTCGCACTCGCATTTTCGCATAATCAATCTAGGTTGTTAGAATCGTTATATTTTATATTATTTGCTAAATAGATAAGTCAGTTTGTAGTATGTTCCACACAGATTCCTATTTCTGTCCATCTCGTTGAGCTCACAAACATTGCGTTTTTGGGTGCGGCCTCTCTACCCTTGAGTTTCTTGCCGGCTCTTTTCAGCAGAATCTTCTTTCCGAACCGGTGGTAAAGTCAAAACATCACATAAGAGACTCCTGTATATGTTCCAGTTACATGTTTTAATTAAATTGAGTTTATTTGAGTAGCATCTTGGGATGTCAACACTATCTACCTTAGGCATTGCAATTAGCAACTCGTTGTGTACCTTTAGTTCTTCTACGACTCGTCTTATCTAGTCTAGTTTTCTCCATCGCCCTCTCATCGCTTCATTAATATCTACGGATAGATAAGTAAGAGAAACTTGTCACAACAGACATATCAAGATTTTCGATTCAAAATAAACTAGAAGGAAAAGCTCACTACCGTCTACTACCGCAAGTTAATTTGAAAGCAGTGAGTGTTTGATCTCGGCACACGGAAGGGAACGACAAAGGTGACACTAGAGCCGATGGCTCTTCAATTTCTCTATTAGATGCGTCATCGCATAACATCATGTTTGATCATCCTAG
Organism: Erebia aethiops; assembly: GCA_923060345.2. Lineage (NCBI taxonomy): Eukaryota > Metazoa > Arthropoda > Insecta > Lepidoptera > Nymphalidae > Erebia > Erebia aethiops. The sequence goes on along the minus strand of OV281090.1, from coordinate 15,224,139 downwards.
GGGGTGAATAATGAATTTCAGAATTTGAAATGCGTTATAGGTGAAATTGCCTCAATTTATAGATCAAAGACGTTCTAGAAGGCAGCTGGAAGTATAGAAAAATTAAATTGTGATGAAATTAGTTTCGTTACAATTTAATTGTTACCTACGTAGTTACCTTGACCTACTTTAAAAAAACGCATCTCTGTGAATACGAAAATGGCTTTACAGTTTACAAGCCGAAATAAGCTTTCGAAATTCGGCGGCTATGTTTGATGTTGTGATTTTAGATGAAATAGGTGGGTAATGGGTATCTACCTACAACAAGTACAACAGATACTATATTATGTATAGGAATTCACACTAATTTTATAAATGCGAAAGTGTATCTGCGTCTGCTATGCTTTCACGGTCCATATTTTCAACTGATATTGATATTTCATACAGAGATAGGTTACATTATGGGGAAGGAATTGAAAAAAACTTAATTCACGCGAAGCAGCGGGCATCATCTCATTTCAGGTAGATATAGGTAATAAAATCTCTATTGTCTATTGGAAATTCCCTACATAACTTCCTGTGAATCATCAAAATGACTGCAAGTAACATTGGAAACCTTAATTCGGTCAAATTAATAAGTCCTATCCATCCTACAACTGATGACTCATAATTTATCCAAAAGGCAATATTTGGTATAAAGAAATAGAGGGTGTACCTTTAAAGGTGTTCAAAATGGCCGTAGAGATGTCGGGAATAAATTATTAACACATATTTAGTTTGAATTGAAAAGCGGTAAAAGGGCGTGGTCCCATTATGGCCAAGTGGGTGGTCCATTGACGTTTCAATATAGAATTACGACACAAATAGGGTATACAGCCGGCTTTTGAATGTTACATAGAACATCATTCTATCTTTATGTGAGTATGTAAAATTTGAACTTTATAACAAAGTAGGTCCGTACTACAGGACAATAGTGTGCGAGTATGATAGGAAAAATCACCGATAAGAGATGGGAGAAACAATATAATGGAATGGAATGGAGTAAAAAGAAAAGGACAAAGAATTCGCTATAAAATATAAGAAACCCTTGCTTATGTTTCGTAGCTATAATAAAAATAGATACCTATAACTCCTACTGTTAATTAAACTGTTTAAGAACTTTAGTTCGAGTATCCAAAAGCGTAAACAAAACAAAAAACTACCAGAATAGCTTACGGTGTTTAACAAATATCTCTTCCAAATTGCTCACAGACTCACAGGCCATAGATCACTCTTGCATATAAAATAGATAAGAACATCTATAACATAAAGTCATTTGTAAATCAAAAAACATAGTACTAAAAACAACCTAATCATTATACCATAAATGTCACTAATCGCCACCGGGCTCCACCATCAATATAAAACCACTGAACATATCATTAGGCACAATAAACGAATTAGAAATTAAACAATTTGTACCACCACTATAGTAAAAAAAAAACTTACATAAACGTAAATACTAATAAGTAAGTAATCACGAGTGGTATGCGGCTTTAATGTCAGATTTTGTTACGGACAGAAATAATATAATATCATATATCCCAAGCTATTGCGTTTACACAAATAAACGATCACTCTTATGCATTTAAAAATACAGACGATAATTGGATAGAATTGTTTTAACTGTATGTGATATTAAAGTTGTGATGTCGTGTTTAAAATCTCTTTGACATGTTTATTATTAGGCGGAAGGCCTATTAAATTATCAGAAGTAATCCGGTAGGGTTGGTCGAGACTCGAGTATTTTGGCTTAGCTGTCTACCGAAGAACTCCGGTAGATTTGTAAGCTGACAAATCAGCGTTTGACATGTTTATGCGATCACCATGCTGCTGTAAGTCATAACTAAGTTCATAGCAGCAGCGTGACTTCCTTATTCCTTTATTTATCATCGCCAATAAACCTTTTCGTCGCTTTAACTGAAAGACGTAGATTGCTTTTGCAAGAATTTCACAGAACACCGCGGTCTTGTCACGTGGCGGTTATACCCAGCGACTTGCTTTACGGGATTAATTTAGAATTACTACTAACAGCTCTAAAGGGTAGCTTTTGTACGTAATATTGAACGACTACGTTCCGGACACATTCCCTTGAACGGATTTGCATACCTCGTAGGTAAATCTGACTCGCCCAAGTGTACTGAATGCGATGTAATTGAGGATGTACGAGTATACGTTGTCTTGGTCGAATGTGTCCGAATCGAGTTGGATAGATTTCATTTTAAGGCTAGGTTTAATATTAATTTGAGGGATTTGTCTGTATGTAACAGTGTCCTGGCTTACCCCTTATCAGAGGAGGCCAGGCGCTGTACGAGATGTATAAAACATATGTTAAACAGTGAAGTAATGATTTTGTTCCTATGAGGGTGTCATGTTCAATATTGAACAAACCCTCTTTAATAAAATCGATTTTAAAAAAAACCTTTCCACGACTTTTAAAACCTTTCAAAAATATGTTCTTCATACAAAAATAGCGGAACGAGGATGCGAATCCCAAATAGAATCTCGTCGATCAAAGAACTTGCAGTTTTCTTTCCTTTTTTCGTTTGCTAACAGGGGGAAATATTTCAAGATTTTCGGAATTTTTTTTCAAAGCTTTCCGGGGAGAATAATCGAATTACGTCAAATTTATACCCACTAATAGCACTTTGGTGGCTATTCTAACACATGTCTAAGAAATTTTGAATAAGGACCTAAGGTTATTTAAAGTTAGTTGAGTAGGTAGGTACATATTATCAATTTTAAATGATGTTTAGATACGGAAGTTTGTATGTTTGTTATCTTATCTAGTCCTTCACGCCACAATGACATACACTTTATCTCGGAAAATTAAAGAGTTACCGCGGGAATAAAAAAACTTTATCCACACATACGAAGTTTCGGGCAACATCTAACTACAAGTTATCCATTAAGACAAGTAGATAGGACCATAATTGACCGGAAAATTATGTAATCATTTACCGCTATAATTATTTTTATTCAAGATAGATTAGATACAAGGATAAACGAGACCCCCTCCCAACCATCTCCAACGGCCCTGGAGTATAAAATAGATATTGAATCTTATCTTTGATAATTACGGCTACATTTCATAAATGTCCGCAGGCAATAGGTAGCTTACATAAAACATCGTGGAGGCAACATTGTACCTAAGCTAATCATTAGTTTTGACTTGGTTTTATGGCGACCACAGCGATGGTCGTAAAACGTCAAATTAAAATACATGTAATGCTAATAGTCCAATAAAAAAACTAGTGGATTTATCCGACTTTGTTAGCCTTAACTCTAAAGCATATGAAAATTAGTATGAAATTACGTTTTTTATTTACCTATCCACAAGTTAGCCCTTGTCTGCGATCTCACCTGATGGTAAGTGATGATGCAGTCTAAGATGGTAGCTAGCTAGCCTGTTAGGGGCACAGCAGTTATAATATAATACCCATACCTACCCCTATTCGGTTTCTACACGGCATCGTACCGGAACGCTAAATCGCTTGGCGGCAGTTCTTTGGTAGGGTAACTAGCCACGGCCGAGCCTCCCAAATGGAAATGGGATGCGTTTGTGACGCGTTTTTCAGCGTTTCTTTCAGCTATTATATATAAATTAATAGGTAATTTTAAGAACAAGGAACCTTCAAAAGTTGCAAAAAATGACGGATATAATCAAAAAATAAAAACATACTAGCATAGCCTGAGTCCTGCTTAAATTATTCTTGAAAAAAAAATTAAAATCGGTTCTGTTTTGGAGGAGGAAACAGAAAAATTCGTGAGTAAGAATTCGACTGTTTTTCATAGGTATTATCGGTGCAAGCTGCAGTTGTCCCTATCGGGTGTTATGGAGTTCTATTCGAGGAGCAGCGCGACGGCAATATAATTGTTCAATACCTATTCTCAAAGTTTCCCGTTCATGCCATAGGTTGGATTAGTTATATTCAGTTCTCACGCTCTCAAGTCTCAATACATTGATTTTGGTTCATTAAGTAGGTATTAGAAATGTTCATAGCACCATACGCTGTATAGGTACATACCTCACATAATATCATCATCATTACTATCAATAGGTAATCTGGACCGATAAAGGTGCAGCGAGATTGCTCCACGCCCCCGGTGGTCCGACCACACTTGACCATTGTTCCCGCCATTTTGTTTTGGAGCTACATAATTAACAGCCTCCCAACTCAGTGGGATCTCTGTTAGACACGCTCGGTTATAATAACCCACGATGATATTTTTATTAATGTCAAAATAAAGTCGGCCGCTCTCACACCGTAGTGTAACAGAGGACTGTTGCTGGCCCACCTTAACTTGTTTAAATGAATGGGTTATGAGAGTTTATGGTTTGTTATTAGTTTCATTTACCTAAGCTTGTTGAAACGGACGTATGTTTTTCATTTTAGTTTAAGGCAGAGAAAACCTTGGTAGAGTTTCCATGCACAAATTATGCTCCAAAATCAAAAGTAACTAGTCGACTAGGCGTAAAAGTAGTGTCAGAAGAGGGTACACTAGTCTAACAGATGGTACTTAAACCCTTTTGATTTCTGTCCACACTTTAATAAGTTGAGCAATAAATTCAGGCTCTGATTTTTTGCAGTTAACAGTGATAATAAACTATATTTTGTAATTCATAGAGCCTAATAAGCCATTGCACCTATGCAGTCGCATGAAACTTAAATATTAAGCAATAAAATAAACCGGTATTTTCTATGTAGATAGATAACGCGATGGGACATACAATATTATTTAGGTAATATATCTTGTCAGACAATATTTTTTAAGGTAAATATTACAGCGAATTCTCGTTGCAGCATTGTAAATTCGTGTGATTAGAATATCCCAAGAAAACAGTATTGCACGTATTCAAATTTGAACCTAAGGTGAAAGCACCGATGGTTGCAATTGTTTTAAGAAAAACATGGCCAATGTTGTGTCAGTGTGTGTAAAGTCCAATGAAGTTAGAAGACCGCGTTATCACACCGTGCAATTTGTTAGGGCGAGTACCTATTAGGGTCACAGATAAAAACACTTATCAACAGAAACAAAATGGTTACAGATTGATTGGGTTACAGTAACGTTTCTGTTTCTGATATAAGTGTTTTTGTTCTATAACAGTTTCAAAAAACAGTGTTTAAAACACTTATTTCGGTTACTGTTACGGTCCTTAGGAAATAAGTTACTGTGTAACAGGCGGCCGTTACCTCCCTTTACCGGTACAATAAAAGATTTCAACCCACGCAAGAAATTAGGCTCTACATTAGAGAGCGAGGTGATAATTATGTTAGAAAAAGTCGATCCGATGAGTTCATATTTTGTTATGTTATGTTAGGGATGTAGGTAGGTATGCTGGCCATTCATTTGGTTCGTTTGCGATCCGATTGCGAATGAAATATACCAAAGTGCCCTACTTCAGTCTTCAAAGGTTCAATTTAGATACATCGTTTACCTAAGGGATGATTAAAGATAAGATAGGTACATAATTTATAGCGCGCCTTCACCCACTACACACGTTATTGAAGTGAAAACTTTTTTAGCCACGTTGAGCAGTTTTTGGTAGGGGGTAAACTTGTGGATTCGCGTCACCGACACCTCGCTGCCCTATCATGCTCGCGTTGTTACGAAGACAAAAGGTCTTAAATATAAATATACTACATTCGTAAATAAACTTTAATGCTTTAGTTTTAAGGTTTAGATATTATATTTATTTTATTATTATTTTAAATATTCGTTTCACTTCTATCGGCAGTCCCTACCAATTTTTTTAACTGAATTTATATTTGCTGCCCATTTCCAGTCTTAGCTTCCCGCGAAGGTTGTTGTTTGAGGAAAAACCAACAAACAACAAATTTTAATATGGGTAACGATTTTTAATTAGCCCTTGACTGTGATCTCACCTGATGGTAAGTGACGATGCAGTCTAAGATGGTAGCGGGCTAACCTGTTAGGGGCAGGGCAGTTAATTATTAAACCCATACCCCTATTCGGTTTCTACACGGCATCGTACCGGAACACTAAATCGCTTGGCGGCACGTCTTTGCCGGTAGGGTGGTAACTAGCCACGGCCGAAGCCTCCCACCAGATTAATAAAACCTTATAGAAAAATGTTACATAGTGGCTTTGACACGAACGACGAACGACACGAAGCCTATCGCATTACTGAAGTCGTACAAAAACTTGCCTGAAATGAAAATCCATACTTTTATTAGATATAAATGCGAAAGTGTGTTTGTCTGATACGCTGTAACGGCCATTTTTTACCGATTTTGATGAAATTTGGTACTTACCCTAGCCTGTATCCTGGGGAAGTTATATCCCGGAAAATTAAGGAGTTCCCGCAGGATTTTAAAAAACTCAATCCACGCAGACGAATTCGCGGGCGGTCATCAAACAACATAGTATGTACAAACTGGAAAACGTATTAAATATTGTGTTGGGAAAAATTATTTTATAAAAAAAATTGTTTATATACTTACTACCTTCTAAAAAGTTATATATACTACGGCTACGTATCTAGGTACACTTGTAAGTTATACTCACGTAGTTAAGTCGCGTAGGTATATGATATGAATAACATTACATTATGAAATGTAGGTAAAAAGTCTTCTAAGTCGCTCATCGTCTGCAAATGTATGTAGTTAGTAGTAATTAGTTACTCACGTGGTTTATGTATAAAGTTAGGTACAATTAAGTAATTGTGAGCTAAAATTATGAATCGCGAAGTCCGTAATTGTCACTGACAGCTGAAATCGGTTTAGTATGAGAGTTGAAGCACCTCAAGTTTACTAAACCGATTTCCTTTTTTTAGCTAGTTTTTATCCCGGAAATTATTCCGCACGGTTCGTGTGGAATAGCTATGAACAAAACGCGGGCATCAGCTAGTGTAAGTACATGTAGGTACATAAGCCATAATATGTACCACTGTGTATACCTACTAGATGACACAAGAAGTGAAGATCTTCCTATTTCTGTGCTCGACACCTATTATCACCTACCTATAAGTTACTCGTCCCGCAGGCTGCTCTCTGTTCAACCTTGAAAGGTAAAATTCAACATACTTAGGTACGAGTCGTCTAAATATAATTGACTAGCTGAAAAAGTTTTTTTTAATTCCCATGGGAACTCCTTATTTTCCGGGATAAAAAGTAGCCTATGTCACTCTCCGGGACCTCAACTATACCCATGCAAAAAATCAGGTCGATCCGTTGCTCTGTTGCGAGGTGATTGAAAGACAAACCAACAAACCAATAAACAAACACACTTTCGCATTTATAATATTAGTATGAATTAATTAATTAATGTCCTCCCGACCGAATTTCGGCCACGGCGGCCAATCTCCGGAAAGATTAGCCATCTACGCGGGAGATATTATAGTGCACAAGTGTGTGCGCGTATACCTACACAGGTGCACTCTCTGTTCCTTTACACTCATAGCCCGATGGGACAGAAAATCCGAAACATCCGGAGACAGATCAGGTGCAGGACCGACGGCTTAACGTGCTCTCCGAGGCACGGGGGTGAAACACCGCCAACTTCCTAACTCCAGGCTAGTATACTGAGAATTTCTTGTTAGAAAAACCCAATACTTGTTATGGCCCGACCAGGGACTTGAACGCGGGACCTCGTTGGCCGCAGTCGAACATGCTAACCACTAGAACAACGAGGCAGTCAAATATATAAAAGGACTGACTGACGGATCGGGCTGAAACAGATTACTTTTATGACGTAGGCATCCGCTAAGAATGGATTTCTGAAAATACAATCCTTAAGGGGGTAAAATAAGGCTTTTTAAGTATGAAAATCGAACCTAACGTGAGCGAAGCCGCGAGCAAAATCTGGTTGTAACATATAAGAGGCCCAGTCAAAATATACACGTAGGTACCTATTCAAACAACAGTCCTCGTGTGGGGTTTTACCAACAGCCGCGGCTAATTCGCCCGTCGGATTAGTTACGGCCATGTTAAACCGATTACAGTTAGTCACTGTTAATCCTAATCGCCCTATTGATTAACCTGTGAATCACGGACGCATTTTTTTTAAATTCCACTACAAGTTAGCACTTGACTGCCTCACCTGATAGTACAATCTTTTCCGTCCAACCTATGATATATATTTACAACCAATATATATTTGAAAATTTAGTATACGTGGATAAACACAATGATAAATTCAAGAAAAGTGATTATCATAATGTCAATACTAGAAATAAAAATAAACTTGTAATGCCTGTTTCTAGGCTTAGTACAATTAGCAATTAATTTGTTGGAAACAGTGTCCGCTTCTACAATAGGCTCCCAGAAGACATGTTGAAGATGTCTCTGAATAAGTTCAATGTTATTGTAAAACGTTAACTCATTGAAAAATCTTATTACCATGTAAAGGATTACTTAAACGACAAGGAAGCTTGGCAATGATTTGCTCTAATGGCTCTGATAGTTTCTTAGTTAAGATATTTTGAGATGGTGATAATAAAAAAAATTAAAAAACCCGGCTGAGTTTGTTGTGGGCTCTTCTCAGACCAGAACGCGTTTGGAACCCTCGTAGCTTTAGTTTTAAGGTAATATTTACCTACCTAAGTAATTTTTAACGTCAATAAGTGTACCTACCTACAGTGTAGTGTATAAGTGGAAGGTCCTAGGTTTCGATCCCCGGCAGGGACAATTCGGGAATTAATAATTTCTGAATTTTCTCTGGTCTGGCCTTGGGGGGCTTCGGCCGTGGCTAGTTACTACTCTACTGGCAAAGACGTACCGCCAAGCGATTGAGCGTTCCGGTACGATTCCATGAAACCTATCGGGGGTACATGGGTTTAATGTTACCTACCTCCATTTACTGATTTAACCTGGCTAGATATTATTTAAAAATAAGTTGTATAAATGGCTAGTAGCCCAAAACTTCTATTCTTTAAAAGAATTCTTGAATTTTAAAACTAATCACCTGATTTAAACTCTCATTTGTCAATTTATTTTATGTTTAATTTATTTTACAAAAAATTTGGTATCCATCAGAATGGCGGGTGTAGGTTTTCCGATTGCATTAAAACTTTACTGAATAAATGTACGATAAATGTACGTAATTGTACTAAATTATGGATAAATGTACTTTATCGTGTATTGAGAAAACTTGAAATTAAAGTGAGCAGCCATCCTGACGTCAGAATGGCGGGTGTACTCTTACATCTTCTGCATATATTAACTTTTTTTTAAATGTGGCATTACCAAATAAATGTACGTCAAATGTACTTATTGAAACATAATATCAAAATAAAAAAATGCCACATTTGGCGAAAAAAAAAATTGATCTTCAACCAGGACATTGCAAAAGTGCACTAGTCCTCAGCTGCTGTAGGAAAATTGAATGATTTGAGTAACAAATTTGAAATTATGTATCCCCATATCCCCGCATCTAGAGTAGGTACTTTATATTATGTACTGGTATCCCCATGTGAACTAAGAATTTCAATTTTGCCCAACACACGTCTTGTTCGTTTTGTATTTGGATTTTGTATTGAATCTTGACCGTATCTAGTAAAAACGTTAAATAATCCAGTCTCAGCTTTTTGGAAAGACTGCTAATTCTGTTGCGTTTGAAAATTTAAAAATCGAAGTCGAGTTCCGCTGATTCATTTAGAATCGTTTAGAGATAATAGAATCAACAACACACACCGTACACATACAGTATCAACTAATATTTTTCCATAAAATATTAGTTGATACCTGTACCTAATAATACTTAAATAACAATAACTAACTAAATACTGAAACCATACTAATATTATAAATGTGAAAGTGTGTCTGTCTGTCTGCTACGCTTTCACGACTCATCCGTTCAATCGATTTTGATGAAATTTTGTATAGGGGGTAGGATGTATCCCGGGGACATAGGCTACTTTTATCCCGGTAAATCAAAGAGTTCCCGCGGGAATCAAACAACCTTAATCCACGCGGACGAAGTCGCGGGCATCATTTAGTTACAATAAAATTAAGTACTTATTTATTGGGATTTTCTGACTAGAAATTCTCAGTACTAGTCCGGAATTAGGAAGTTGGTGGTGTTTTACCCCCGTGCCTCGGAGAGCATGTTAAGCCGTCGGTCCCGATTATTATCACTAACATGAAAATAGTCGTTAAAGCCCGCCAACCCACATTGGAGCAGCGTGATGTGTCTAAGCTCTAATTCCCTCTCTCCTATTTATTAGTAGGCTAGTGTCAAACTTAAATAAATTTATATAAAAATGAAACCCGTTTTCCTTGGTCACGGCATCACGCGTGAATGGCTGGACCGATTTCACTAATTCTTTTTTTGTTGTATTTGTTATTATTAGGAGAAGGTTCTTACGGAAAAAAATATTAAGAAAATCTCTCAGAAATATTGAAAAATATACATTTAATTTTGCATACTAAGGCGGTACGAAGTTCGCCGGGTCCCGCCCCGCTGCCCGCGACTTCGTTCGTGTGTATTAAGTGATTTTAATTGCCGGGAGACTCCCTAATTTTGCAGGATATGAAATAGCTTCGGTACATCTCGGGGAAGGATTTTTTTGGATCCTTCCCCGAGATTGACCTACCTACTTCTGTACCGAATTTCATCAAATTCGGTTGAAAAGATGGGCCGTAAAAGACACAATCACACAATCACTATAATTTATAAGTATGTACCTAAGTATGAATACGAAGAACATAATATTGTAAAATTATAGTTTGGTACTATACTTTGTCCGCAACTTCGACTGCGTGATTCTTTAATTTCGGGATAAAAACTAGCCTTTTCCCCGATTTCATCTATGTTTGTAGCAAAGGAGAATGAGCATACAGAGGCGCCGCTTATGTCAGAAGATAATAGTTTTCATAATTAGTTAAGTTTAATTTATTTATAGGTACTGCACCGTACAGCAGCTGAGGACTAGTGCACTTTTGCAATGTCCTGGTTGAAGATCATTTTTTTCTTCGCCAAATGTGGCATTTTTTTATTTTGATATTATGTTTCAATAAGTACATTTGACGTACATTTATTTGGTAATGCCACATTTAAAAAAAAGTTAATATATGCAGAAGATGTAAGAGTACACCCGCCATTCTGACGTCAGGATGACTGCTCACTTTAATTTCAATTTTTCTCAATACACGATAAAGTACATTTATCCATAATTTAGTACAATTACGTACATTTATCGTACATTTATTCAGTAAAGTTTTAATGCAATCGGAAAACCTACACCCGCCATTCTGATGGATACAAAATTTGAAGCTTGCAACTTGTTTGAAACCTATGTTAGTTTTAAGTATTTTGCACGCCATTGTGCGGCTGATGGTAACATGCTCACCTTATTACATAATAACACCGTACTATGTAGTTGCCTACTTACAATCATGCAAATAAATAAATATTCTATTCTATTTTATTTTATTTTATTTCTTTGGGTTCACAAACAACGACACAGTGGGTATTACATAGGTCTTAGTATAACAATAATAACTGTGGCGTCAACCACGTAAACCACGAATTATAAAGATAAGTACATTTCTAAGTGGACTTAGTGCTAAATAATTATAATATAGGTCGGTATGTTTAAATAAGCTAATTAATTAGTTAGGTTAGAAAGAAAAATAATGACGTTAAATATATTAGTTAGGTTAGGAAAAAAAAAACAAAGACAAAATGGAAATTTTCAGTTAGTTAGTAGGTAAGTAAAATTAATTCATTTCATTCTAAATATTCTATTATATTCTAGCCCGCTACCATCTTAGACTGCATCATCACTTGCCATCATTTGAGGTTGCGGTCAAGGGTTAACTTGAAGTGGCGTAAAAAAATCTTTAAAAAATCAACAAAAATTACTTTAAGCCTGTCAGTTTTAATAATTTAGGTAAGTCTCGAGATTTTACAATCGAATTATAGAATTATGGACCTATGTTAGACCTATGTTGGATATAATATAGAGCCATACAAAGACAGCAAATCTGTAAGCAGTTATAAGCTTGAAATATTGTCATTAATGATCCACCCATACAATAGGATATTTGTCAAAACGTATTTACAACACTGCACTTAAAGAAACATCACCCAGATACTGGCACTAAAGAGGCTTAAGGAAATAAATAAGATTAATTTATGATAACATCAACCTCTAGACAAAGTCACCTCTGATATGTTATTTATAAACACACATCATACAAAATTACATACTAGAGAACACTTTTAATTGGAGCTATTGTATGTAATGATACGTTGCGCTATGGCTGTCATTATTTGTCTAGTTTTTGCTACTGCAGCCGTACTCTTTCGTATGTTAAACACCCATCACACAAACTTGTCTCATTTATCAAACAGGTAACTCATAGATCATTAAAGACGTATATCTCAGTATCCATACGCTTCAGTAGGCTTACTCTGAGTTTTTACATAGCAAATATGGTTGATCGACGTGAGAACTCACCTCGCCAAGTGTAAGCGAACGGTCAAAGTAAAATGGACCCAATAGCTCTTGCTCACAAATTCAGCGTTTGGAGCGCTGGCTGTGAATAAATACACGAAATGGTGAAATGAGCTCTAAACCAATGCCGTTAAGGTTCATTTTACTTTGACGTCCGCTTACACTTGGTGAGGTGAGCTTTCACGTCGATCAATCGTATTTGCAATGTAAAAACTCGGAGTAAGCGTACTGGGTAAGCAGCCAAAGCTTGCAAGTTGCAAACTAAAGCTGTTCAAATGGATTATACATATACTAATATTATTAATGCGAAAGTGTGTTTGTTGTCTGTATACTACGCTTTCACGGCCCATCTGTTCAACCGATTTTGATTAAATTTGATATAAATGTAGGTTACATCCCGGTAAAGGACATAGGGTACTTTTTATCCCGGAAAAAGTGCCCGTGGAAATCAAAAACCTTAATCTACGCGGACGAAGTCGCCGGCATCATGTAGGTATTATTTTCTCATCCTTTCTTACTTAACTTACGGTTTGGGTTGAAGTCGTACGAGCAGCGTCTCTATATTCAAACTCAAACTCATTTTTTTTATTCAAATAAACTTATTAGAGTCATTAGGGGTAAAAGCACGCACTTTTCTCTTTAAGGCTTTATTTAGCCGAAACTATTAAGATGGCAGACACAAATTTATAGTACATTTGTAGCACGTTTATCAGGCTTCTAATTGATATAAAGTTCATTAAGATAACTATCAAGATTCTTTGATTATAAAGCAAACAGATGAAATGATCAGACTGCGTAATTTTACCCCGGCATAGGGGTAAAAGTACGCAATCGTAAGGGTAATAGTTCGCGTGTAGGATAAAAGTACAATATTCAGGATTCGTACCTTTAGTTAGGTAATAATAAAAATATAGTATTAAAAAAAAGATTTATGTAGAAAAATCAGTACACAATTAAAATAATTCAGATATAATCAACGAAATAAACTTATAATACTTCTAAAAGAACATAAACTAAGATATCTAGCACTTTGCCATTGGTAAAGTCAAAAGTCATAATTATAGATATTGCAATTCACTTATGTTTTAAGGAGATCAAAGGCATGTTATTTATGTTTAGGCTTCGGCCGTGGCTAGTTACCACCCTACCGGCAAAGACGTGCCGCCAAGCGATTTAGCGTTCCGGTACGATGCCGTGTAGAAACCAAAGGGGTACCTAAGGGTTTAATATAACCGCCATGCCCCTAACAGGTTAGCCCGCTACCATCTTAGACTGCATCATCACTTACCATCAGGTGAGATTGCAGTCAAGGGCTAGCTTGTAGTGGATAAAAAATAAAAATAAAACTTTTTTTTCTTCCGAAACTAGAGATATTCCTGGTGTCTTTTTTACATAATTTAGAGGCATTATTTCGCAATCTGAAACAAAAAATATATAAGTACTTACATTTATATCATACAGTATAAGTGGGTATACATTATTAATTGTAGAACTACCTATTTGGTTAAAGTTTTGTAGATGGGGTAAAAGTACGGGGGTAATAGTACGCGTACTATTACCCCCGTACTTTTACCCCATTTGGCTGGTAACAAAAACAAAGAGCAATAGTAAAAATTTCAATAATGCTAGGTTAGTATGTAAGTTTGAAATAAATTGTTTAATAATTATACAAAAACAAGAAAAAAAGCTTAGCTTGATAACCACATAAGATTGAGTGTCACCAACTTTTCCGTAGAACACAAAAATACGAATTTTTACCTTAATTTAACTTATTGAGTCATAATTCGCGGCATACCGCACGCACTGCTCTCCAAGTGGTGACACATAATGGTGGCCCAAGCGCGCGTTCTCCCGTCGACCAAGCTCCCCCGCCCGCATACCCTTCACTGAAAAATCGGCATTGCGAACTTTTGCCCACTGCGGACTTTTACCCCGAATAACTCTACAAGTGTTTTTGAATCGTCGAGTGAATCTGCCACTTATATTATCTGCCGACACTAAACTGACCAATAAAGGTCTTATTTTCCTCTAGTAGACAATAAATGTACTTTTATTTGATCAAACTATCCTACAAATCCAAGATATAAGAATTTTTCGTTCGAGAGTTCGTGTGAAAGATCCCTTAATGACATCATATTTAGTCTAGTTTCCAGGGCGATTTATATTAAAGTGTTAAAACGTCTATCAATGGGTGAGATAAACAAATCTTTCGCTTCCAAGTGCTAGATTGGGAGCAATAGACTGATGACAGTTGAGCGTACACAAAACGTTGCAAGCATCTCTTGACGAATGATTCTAAACTAGATGATGCCCGTAACTGCGTTCGCGTGGATTAAGGTTTTTTTAATGGAAATATTTAGTTTCCCGGGATAAAAGCCCTTCCTTACCTGGGTTTCAATCTATCTCTGTACTTCTGTACGTCGAAATTAGTTGAAAAGGTGGACCATGTAAGTGTAGCAGACTGACAGATACTTACACTTTCGCGTTTGTAATATTCGTATGGATTATTCCTAGGCATTTGAATTGGGTCTTGATAAATTTAACGATCTCTAATTATAGTAATTACTGAACCCACACAATTTTATTCCAATTCAGCGCAACCAGTTCCTAATTAAAGAGGTAGGCAAGTTAGTAAATAAGAAAAATATACATTTGTCTTTGATTGCTAACATTATGCAAATTAACTGTACCTACTCTTTTCGAGTTCGAAGAACAGATAGGCGTTGTGATCCCAAGGTACTTAAATGACAGTTTTATGTCCCGCACCTTGACGTCCTTAAAATAAGGATTATAATATTAAAACACGAACATCAACAACATGCGGATTTAAGTGATGTGTCTTCTGTGGAGATCCATGCACGAAACCTTCGTCCAGCAGATGGACTATAGGTTGAGACGACTATACCTTCCCCGAGAGACCCTGAATGATGCTCAGGCCAAACAGAGTTAATAGATAGAGTCCCTTAAAAAGTCACAAATAAATAAATTTACTTTCTTCTATGGCCTAATGATAAGACAAAAAAGGAATCCAAAATCCTTAGGTAAAAGTAGGTTTCGACAACCTCCGAGGCGCAGCGTGAGCGCCACGGAGTTAAGGTTGCCTCCGTTAAGGCAACAGCGCTACTGTTGCCTTAACGTGGAGTTCCGGCAGGGTCAATTTGGGAATTTATAATTTCTGGATTTTCCCTGGTCTGGCCTGGTGGGAGGCTTCGGCCGTGGCAAGTTACCACCCTACCGGCAAAGACGTGCCGTCAAGCGATTTAGCGTTCTAGTACGATGCCGTGTAGAAACCGAAGGGGTATGGGTTTAATATAACTGCCATGCCCCTAACAGGTTAGCCCACTACCATCTTAGTCTGCATCATCACTTACCATCAGGTGAGATCGCAGTCAAGGGCTAGCGTGTAGTGGATAAAAAAAAATTATCTCTTTCTGCAGCAAACATAATAGCCGTTGCATAGGAAGAAATATTATGGAATCTAATCTAGCCTTTTCGCCGTGACAATTACGCCAGTTTACATCATCATAGCATCATAACATCAATTCATCGGAACAGTCCTAAAGTGTTAGAGATAGCGCCACCATTACAACCTTATGCCGTATGCGGCGGTGGCGTGGCCGGGCCTTCGCTCCGGGGCCCATATTAGCCCGCCGTATTTTACAAAACGCCCGCTGAGGTGAGAACATAATAAGCGGTTCGAGGCCATTTTTAATATTCCGGCTTCATTACGACGTATTACAAACGTCTTGGGTGGCGAATTCTATCGCGGGCGCTCTTAATACCGGGTTATTAAGGCCCGCAGGATCGAGAGGCGGGCCGGGACGCCGATTTATTTGAATTTTTGCCCCGACTCAATTTGGGAAATTATTCCGCCGGCGGCTTTGGCGAAATTAAGACGTCAGCGTGATTGCAGTGAGGCGTTTAATTATGTAAATGTTATGAACTAGTGGGTGGCTTGATCGCGTAATTGAGCGGGATGCGGTCACGTATCGGGACAACTCCGGTTTATGATTTTGTATGCCGCATTTTGGTATGGATGAAATTAAAGTATGACGTAGTTCTTACAAGAATAAGAGCATCGGGGCATTGTACATGAGCAATCATCTATACGAGTACTTAATATTATACAGAGGTAAAGTTTGTGAGTTTGTGACGTTGTATCTAGCTGGATCTACTGAACCGATTTTGAAAATTCTGGTACCAATAGAAAGCCACATTATTTGTGAGTGTCGTAGGCTATATTATACTAACAGAAAAATTAAGGAGTTCCCGTGGGAATTTAAAAAAAATATTTCATGCGAACGAAGTCGCGGGCATCTGCTAGTTGACATATAAACACAATGCTATCAGTACGTACTATGTCCATAATATGCAGTTGTGGTTCTAGTACGTTCAAGAGTATTATGACTTTGTGGTTAAGGCTTCGCGCCTTATATTCACAGGAGCGTTCGAACCCGAGCATGCATCTATCTATCTATCTATCTATCTATCTCGCACGCCTTTTTTCACTTGCTAGGAAAACACCATGAGGAACTTCAGCATACCTGAAACTTCTGTCAGTCGCATTTAGCGAGCTTGATGTACTAAGCCCTAATATTTTAAAAGGAGACTCGTGGGTGAGACCGATGGGTTGAGAATTGTAATGATGATACAAAGACGTAGGCGAAGTAACTATTATTTAATTAGAGGTATTTGTAGTATAACATGGGCAAAAAACTTATAGGAAAATGTCGTGTTTGATATCTCCATAAAATTAAGATGTAGGTACACAGTTAACCTACCAGAAACAGGATTTAGCCACTGCACAGTGTAACTTTTTAAGGTTAGGTTAACTAACATTAAAAAGTTACACTGAGGGTTGTGATGAAAATGTTGAATAGTAACATTAATCTTCCCAGATCCTGTCGTCTCACATGGAGGTCCGGTGCAAGTGTCACGGGCTGTCAGGGAGCTGCCAATTACGGACGTGTTGGCGAGCCACGCCCGACTTCAGGATTGTGGCTTCCACTATTAAAAGACAATTTCGCAAAGTAAGTCGAAATAATCCATACTATAATATAATAGAGTCAAAATAGGTATGGTGACAACTCAATCAAATCAAAAACTCTTTATCAAACTTAAAAACGTGCTTGTATGGAAGTTTGTATGAAATACATACATAGTTGTGTAGTCATCAAATTTCAACGCACTTTGTTTCTTTATATGGAGTTTAAAATGTTTTTTTTTTTTTTTATCCACTACAAGCTAGCCCTTGACTGCGATCACACCTGATGGTAAGTGATGATGCAGTCTAAGATGGTAGCGGGCTAACCTGTTAGGGGCATGGCAGTTATATTAAACCCACACCCCTTCGGTTTCTACACGGCATCGTACCGGAACGCTAAATCGCTTGGCGGCACGTCTTTGCCGGTAGGGTGGTTAACTAGCCACGGCCGAAGCCTCCCACCAGGCCAGACCAGGGAAAATTCAGAATTTATAAATTCCTAAATTGACTCTGCCGGGGATCGAACCCGGGACCTCCGCACGTTAAGGCAACAGCGCTACACACTGCGCCACGGAGGTCGTCAAAACTTAACTTAACTTAACTTATCAAACTTAAAACTAACATAAAATGTGAATTTTAGGTATTTTGGAATCAAATCAATTAATAGGAATAATCAAGAAATAATCAGTAAGAAATAATTAATTTTGACATAGGCTGATATCATCCCAGTAGTCTGTCCTTTTAAGGTATCGCGGGCATCATCTAGGTATTTTTTTTTAAATACGAATACGGCTGACGACAGTTAATCATAAAATGTTCTAGAAAATAATCAGGACTGGCTAAACATTTATTTTTGCGTAAAAAACTGTTAATTTTTTTGTGAATTTTCGTGTTTTGCACTGCGATAAACGGCGGAAGGGCTGAAAACCTGTTAACCTAAGCGCAGAAAGCAAGCAAACAGCTTAGTTATGTACTCAAGTACTTGTAAGATTTTTGGAGGAGGCACAGCCACGTCTTCAAAAGAAGAAAAGAAAAATAAATCAGAATTCTACCGCATGCACGTCCAATTTCTGGCTACGTCTACTTTTCAGTAAAATGCACAATGAATACTGATTAAAGATACCTTTCTTATTTATTCAGGCGCTAGTAGTAGCCCAAGAGGAGCTGAATAACGGCCCTTCGGTGTTGCGAGGGCGGCCACGAGGAAGAAGGAAGAGTCGAGCCAGGCCTGCGCCGAAATCCAGCTTGCTGTTCTTTGAAAAGTACGTATAAGGATATAATAAATATAAAGCAGCAGTCAGACATGAATATAAAATACTGAGCTACAAGCTAAACCATATTTTATAAATACTTTCTAGGCCTCTTACGAAAGAGTAGTGAGTTATTCTGAAATAACTTAATAAGCTCTCCAAAAAAATTAAATACCTTGACATTGTCTTTTTTTATCTCACTACAAGTTAGCCCTTGACTGCGATCTCACCTGATGGTAAGTGATGATGCAGTCTAATATAG
This sequence comes from Erebia aethiops, assembly GCA_923060345.2. NCBI lineage: Eukaryota > Metazoa > Arthropoda > Insecta > Lepidoptera > Nymphalidae > Erebia > Erebia aethiops. The sequence continues at coordinate 15,205,201 of OV281090.1, read as the reverse complement.
TAGCGGGATAGCCTGTTATAGGTATGGCAGTACGTCTTTGCCGGTAGGGTGGTAACTAGCCGTGGCCAAAGCCTCCCACCAGACCAGACCTGAGACCAGCGCCAGAGGTCTTAAAACTATTTAATTATTTTTTTAATATATAACCTAGCGCTTGGCAGACTTGCTTGCAAGTACTCCTAGAAGACAACCAATAATACGTTACATAACCGAATAAGCTGTAAAAGAAATCAAAAATATATAATTACGTCATTAGTGCATTATTCAATAAATAGGAATCAACTGGAAAAAAAAATTTTAAAGCTGGTTTTAAAAAATTCAAAACGTTGTTACCAGATCGCCAAGCTTTTGCGAAGCTGACCTCAAAATGGACTCCGCGGGTACATCAGGCAGGGTCTGCCGTATCGGGAGGACGACAAGGACAGGTTCCTGCGACTTGCTCTGTTGTGGGCGTGGACATGCTCTCATCCGGAAGTCAAGCATAAAACCATGTAACTGCACTTTCCACTGGTGCTGCAGGGTGGACTGTCAGAGGTGCCAGGATGATAAATGGATTTCTATTTGCAAGTAACATTCCTAGATGTTGGCCAAAATTTTGTTTTTGAGGGTCAACATTTTCGCTGCCATGGACTATGGTCTAAAATAAGCCCTTATTAGAAAATTATTATTACCTCTTTGGACATTCCATTGATGCTGCATAGTTTACTGACAGATATTTGAATTGTTGTCAGAGGTGCCAGTATGTTAACTAATGGGTTTTCTATATACGAGTAGCATTCCTAAAATTGGGGAAAAATTTCGATTTAGCGACTTCTGTATTTTGCTGCTGCTAGCAAATTGAGGGTCGACATCCATATTATTTCTGTTTGTTCTACGATATACCTTCATCAGGAAATTAACTGGATATAAAAGCATATTAAACTGCAGTTGTTTATTAGATTGCCAGAGATGCCAGGATATTGTAAGTGGATTTCTATTTGCAAGTAGCATTACCACTTTTTCTGACTTTCTACTGTGGTCTACACCCTGATCAGAAAGTTGAGTATTAAAGCATATAACTGCATCACATTGGTGCTACATAATGGACTATTAGAGTTTCTAATTCAAAGTAACAAATCTTATATAGAGCATTACTTTGAGCAGAAATTTAATTTAGCTTCGCACAAATAAGACGTCTTTAGATTAGAACTTGATCTATCAGTATTAACTACTTACAGTAAATTATTTTACTTCATGTAGTCGTAGTTATCGTAATTTTTATTATAAAATTAAGGTATTGAAACTTCTTTAAAATTATTCTGTAATATAATACAAATAGTTAAACGATGAATTAAAAAAATAACAATGCCTAATATTATGTACTTACATTCCTAGTATACATTCCGTGTTTAAGCTGTACATATTTTATTCCAATGTCACTAACATTCCCAAGCTTGGTGATATAATTTATTTGTAAATTTACTATTTATTTCATAGGAAATAAGGTGTAAGACAATGTAATATTTTTAGCTCATTAATAAGTAAGTTACAAAACCGACACTAGTTTAATTTCTAATACCTTTCAGTCCTCCCTATAATGTAAAACCTGCATCAATCATTGTTGTTGTGACTGATTCAAATTAAGTCATTCAGTCAGTCAAATTGATTGGAATTTAAAATATTCCTGCTACAATTCGAGGCGATTAAATTATCATTTTAAAGTTCCCAGATCACATTGCTTTTCTTATCTCTATCTAGAATATTTTTTCTTTCTTCTCTTTTTATTCCAGAATATCTTTTTTCTCTGTAACTACGCTGTACTACTACTGTATTAGGTATTGTGCAATAAAGTATTAGGTATCATTCATTCATTTCAGAGTGAATTATAGGAAAATAAATTTAAAAATTTTGAAATTTCATATTTCCTTAGTCCTTAGTTTTAAGCATCAATTTTAAGGACTGCATTAGTATCAAAATCGGATAAACAGAATAGGGGGCCGTGAAAGCCTAGCACACACTTTCGCATTTATAGTATTATAATAGTATGGATTTGTTACTGGTATGCTGTATCTCATCACAATATGCTTCTTTACAGTTATATCATTTAACATTTTGAACAAAACATGTTAAATAATATTATGTTCATGGGAGGCAAGAAAAAATTAAGTATATCCCGTCGAATCCTTTAGGATGTTTTACTGCACAGGAGCAACGTTTCAATGGCGCAGTTAACAATTATGCTGTTATTTCCGCTTCATTTGGCACGATAAAGACCCTTCTAGCCTTCGAGAAGCACTTTCGTGTGCTCCGACGCGCTTAGAATAAGTGCTTTTATTCTTCGTGCATCTCAAATCTTGAATTTTGTATAGTTTTGATCTAGGTGAAAACTTTTTTTTAATTTAGAACTCTTGAAAAACTTCAAAGAGTATTACCTACCTATACAATATTTTTAGCAGATATCTTTTAGCAATTATGCTATTTCGGTTTTACTAACGACGTCAGCTTTGTACCTTCCTAGTACCTACATGTTGGTTTATATTTAATTTTTGTTTAGAACTTTATTTCTCAATAGGACAATATGTATCAGTCTCATCTGTAGCTAAATCGTTATACGTAAATACGACTGCATATGTATCAAGAATACGAATGACAATGGATTTTTGGATTAAGACAGATTACCTCTCATTGCTGACAGGTAAACGGTACGAATGATCTCTCAAGTGGCAAAACTAACTGTTTGTATTGTGTTTTGTTCCGCCCTTCAGCTACTCGCGCTTGATGGCGTAAATACTTTGGGGTGACGGATCGCTTTTGGGATAAGGACTCTGTGAATGATGTATCAATAGCATCGAAGTGCGATAGAAATTTGAAGAGCTTCAACGATAAATACGTATTGACGGCAAGCTGTAGGTAGGTATGCGTATGATTCACCGGCGAGTACCTCTAAACTCTAGTTTACTATTATACTAGAGCCTTGTTATTGAAGAAAAAATATTAGTTTTTATTATTTGGAAGAATTCTCCCTTGCCAAGCATAGTTTTTTTTTATCCACCACTTGCAGTCAAGTTAGCCCTTGACTGCAATCTCATCTGATGGTAAGTGATGATACAGTCTAAGATTGTAGCGGGCTAACCTGTTAGGGGCATGGCAGTTATTTAAACCCATACCCCTAATTGGTTTCCGCACGGCATCGTACCGGAACGCTAAATCGCTTGGCGGAACGTCTTTGCCGGTAGGGTGGTACCTACCTAACTAGCCACGGCCGAAGCCTCCCACCAGGCAAAAATTTAAATATCTAAGATTATACAGGTTGTTTTTGGTAGTGCGAAATTTTTGACTAAGTATATCGATTTTATACACATTAAAATCACTAATGATATTTTGAGAAATAAAAAATATGGGTTCGATTACTGTTTTCGTTATGAGATTTTTTACCAATCACTGATGCAGTAGATTTTCTCAAAAATTTTTGACATTGTGTTCTTAATAATTAAACCTTGTTCTTGTATCAATCAATCAATCACTATTTATTTAATCAAATTAGCTACAGTCCGTCTAACTTAGGATCTAACCCGGTGGCCAAAATTGGAATTAATTTTGATGCCTGTTAAGTTTTTTTATACTTTATTTTTTATATCTAGAGATCGCGCGCGAGTTGAATGCAGAGTTTAGGTATGTGTCACCTCAGGCCCCGACTGCATTCAACTCGCGCGCGTACCTACTATACTCGCGATTCTGTCACCGGGTCAGATACGTTTGTGGGCCTATACGTACATGTAGACATCATAGCAGGGTTTATAACATACTAGCGAGCGCCCGCGACTTCGTCCGCGTACAATTTCTGATTTCCTATGAAATAAAATTTTCCCGCTGCAAAAACTCTATCTAAAGAGGCTTTATATAGCTTATGCAGGTTTTATTATTTAAAACATAATCGAAATGCTGAATTTTCATGTCACTTTCTACAAAAACATAGGGCTTTCATACAGATTTTCAACCCCCATTTCACCCCTTTTGGGGTGGATTTTCGTAAAACTGCTTATACGTACAGATTTTTATTATTTTGAACTATTAACATAACAGAAATTTTCATATCTTTAACTTCAATAACAATGGACTTTCATAATGATAATGATGATAATGATTTATTTATTTCACATAGGACAACTTGTGTCACTTATGATACGTCAAGACTCTACCACCGGTTCGGAAAGCTGTTCTACTGAGAAGAGCCGGCAAGAAACTCAGCAGTTGCTCTTTTCTCAACAAAAAAAGAGGTTACAATATTAATACATACGTAATATTACAAGTATTACACTGAATTGTGGGTCACTGGATGCGGTTGATTCCATGCAACTTTGTCGTTAATAAAATCGTCGACAGTATAATAACCTCGACATACAAACTTCCAACCCCCATTTCAACCCCTTAGGGGTGAATTTTCTCAAAACCGTTTCTTAGCTGATGTCTACACTATAGAAGAAACCTACCTTCCAAATTTCAAGTCTGTACGTTTTATAGTTCCTGAGATATCGTGATGACACGTGAGTGACCTTTCGCTTTTATTTATGTAGATTTGATATTCGTTTCATATAATGGTTATGTATGTAGGTAGATGTACTTAGCAGTCAACACTCTAGACACAGTATAATTGAATTACGTTATTATGTGACCGTTATAAGTGGATATTGTGGGTGACGGATGGGTGTCAAACTCATTTCTTACGACATAAAAAAACCTTAGGTGTAAATCGACCGTAAATGTAATTATGGAAGGACACTAAATACTTAGTAGGTTGGCGTGTTTACATGCTTACTTATACTTACTAATGATATTTTGTATACCTATAACGGTAGAAACCCTGGACCCCAAAAATGATCTTAATTTTATGATCCGTATTCACGATTGCCTAACTAAACAACATACACAGTTCAGGGTACAGTAAGCAGAAGGGCAAAATTCTGAAGTTTTACTTTCAAGGCATGGCAACAGTGTACTTTGAAAGGCAGTATTAGTAAACCTTCCAGTTGGAAAACAGATGGCATCAAACGAGTCGGCGGTGCTGGAAAGCTGGACACAAACGGAACAAGTTCATGTTCTGTTCAAAGCGCCTAGTGGGAAATTTTCTTCCCATTCGATAGCGACAACGTTAGCTACAATTTGCATGAAATGATCCAGCGCTTGACAACTGAAGCTCGATCAGTTCCATATAAAATTTAGTAAACGTTGTCGTGATCGAATACGTAAAAAAACCTCCCACTTGGTCTGCTGAGATGTTTGCTTGAGAGTTGAGACCTATGTCCAGCAGTGATCATTTATCGATTGAAAGTTGAAACAACGATAGGTACCTCCAATTACATCAATGTATCACAAAAAGACATCACCAAACACGATACTCGTCTTTCCTCATCACTCGCCACATCCGAAGTGGGCTTCACTTCGGCTCGTAATTACGATACCTTTAGCAAGAAGATTACCATGTTTAACATTACGCTTTATGTTCTCATCATCATCATCTCAGCCTGTGGACGTCCATGTTCCTCCCAGTGATACTAAACATATAAGGATTTTGTGGCTCTCCCTCTAGATGACCCAGAAAATTTCCGTCAAAACAAATATTTAAAAAAAATGACAAACAAAGCAACGTCAATAGCTAGTCGCGTAGTAACACTGTTACGAGGGATTACTGGGGATTTAATTTCTGAAGCCCCAGCACTTGCTAGGCGTCCCGCCGCCCAGTTTTCAGTACGACCCCAGACGTGTTGTGATACCGACTTGTGGTGAGTGCTTTGAAACATTAAAATATTATTTATTTTAAAAAACTGTCAGGGCGGACATTCGATTTTAAGTTACCGAATAAAATAAAATAAATAAAATCTTTATTTGCAAAATCACAAGGTTCAAAATTATAATTTGGCCTCTATCTGACAAAAAAGATAAAAACTGTGTTACGGGAGTTAATGCCTTCCCTAGTACATATTATTATGTGCTGTTTTTGCAATTATTGGCTAAGTTTTTAGCAATAATTATTAATATCAAATAAACGTAGACTATGAATCCAAGTGCAAAATAAGTGTTTTTGGACAAAATGTCAAAAAGTAACACAGCTTCATTATTCAGCAGTTAGCTTTCTACGGATTCCTATAATTTTTTTTCGGTAATTATTTTTCACTAGCTGACCCGGCGAACTTCGTACCGCCTTAGTATGCAAAATTAAATGTATATTTTTCAATATTTCTGAGAGATTTTCTTAATATTTTTTTCCGTAAGAACCTTCTCCTAATAATAACAAATACAACAAAAAAAGAATTAGTGAAATCGGTCCAGCCATTCACGCGTGATGCCGTGACCAAGGAAAACGGGTTTCATTTTTATATATAGTATAGATTATTTAAAAATAGCTATCGTAATGTAAATGAAGTATTTTTAATTTATTTGTTGGTAAACAGGTCGTACGCAGCGGTATATTTAAAAGCTAAAATAATTAAAGTATTGAATCTACACATGACCAATTTAGCAAAATGAAGGACGGTCTTAACATACCGTCCTTGCAAAGCCCTCAAGGCCGTTACTCCCTATTAAAGAAACTTGGCACAGGGGTCTTTGGAGAAATCCACAAAGCTAGGGATGGCGAGGCAGCTGGGAAAGAAGTTGCTGTTAAAATAGTAGTTCTCAAAGACGAAACCGAACCACACATTCACGAAGAATACAAGATATTACGCGATTTCACCCAGCACCCTAATATCATAGATTTTTATGGAGTGTTCTGTGATAAATCTGATTACTCGAAGAAAATATGGTTTGTACTGGAGGTAAGTGATACAAAAAGTGAAAAACAAATTAATGTTATTCTCTTTTGAAAATTTATTCATGCAAAAATATTACTTTCCAGTTGTGCAATTATGGATCTGTCATCGATATGGTCAGAAAACTCAAAGCAGCGGACAAAAAAATGTCGGAGGAGCACATGGCTTATATTCTGAAATATACGATCAAGGTAAGTCCATATTCGACAGACTATAAACATGTCGTTCGTCACATCCGAGTCAAGATGGCTGTTTATAAAACAAAGGGCCTGCCAGTCCAGCTTTCAACCGCTGAATCAATTGGTAGTTACTTTGAATGCAAACTCAATTGTTCTCAGATCTGCGTCCGGGCGATTCCCTCTCGTAGTGTGACGTGGAATAAAATATTGCCAGGCGAATATCCACGTACGTTGAAATACTATCTAGGGTCATTACTTAAAATGCATGCCGCTTTATTTGATTCGCGACGGAACAGTCGAACATGTCGATGTGAATGTCGGTGCGCGCCCGACAACACCGTGATGGCCCCCCATCGAGGCGCATCGCTCAATTATCGTAAATAATGCTCGCACACACAAGATATACGGACCTTTGCTGCGGTAGCCAATGATCCTCGATATCATTTCTATCTGTATAGAACCTCCCTTACAACCCTCGGTTTAAAGTTCTTAATCCTGAGGTCAACTCGAAACGTTAAGCTTTAAAGAAGTTACATAGAGTTAAATGCGTATTATCTTTATGCAAGCCACTTGGCTCACGATACATGTGCATCTTTTCTGTTTGGTACATTTTCGTTGCATTAAAAGCGTTTCTCGTGGCTAGACTTTGCCAACTTCTAGGATTTCGTAGATTTTACAAGTTTTGCATATTTCTACACATCTACACACACCACAATAATGCAGCAAATGTGTAGGAGGACTATGAACCTGTTTATATGCTCAATCTTGTGTAAATTTACAAAAAAAAATCACTAGCAACCATACGAGTAACCCGATAGTTGTGAACGCATTAACCGAGTGATATATCAAACAGTAGAGCGCAGACAGGTCGCGACAGATCTGCGCCCTGATGCGTATGCAAATAGCTCCCAATGAATCTCACGGGCGTGTGGACCGCTTGATTGACGCTGACGTTTGTATCGTCGCGTCCTCTCTTTAAAAGGGTGCTTTGTGGGTTCTGTTTATAATACTTTACTGGTGTGCCTCCTAATTCAGCCTGTGGGTCGGTCTTCGTGAGTCCATAAACGTAGAGGTGTAACTATTAAGAGCCGAGACGACATTTGTCTTACCGGATCTTTTTCAAGCTTCAGAATTTCCAGGATAAATCGGCTTTCTCCAAGCTCGCTTTTAGATATTTGATTCACACGTTTTGTTTTAAAAGAACAAATAATGTATTCCATAATCTTACCTTTCAGGGTGTATGCTACTTACATGAAAACAACATCATACATCGGAATATACGATGCAATAACATTCTTATCACGAAAGATGGAGAAGTCAAAGTAACTGATTTTGGTTTATCTTGTAAACTAAACGGAAGCGATGAAAATACTAGAACAATTATTGGATCTCCGAGTTGGATGGCACCAGAAATGGTTGCAAGAAGTGAAGACGGATATGGCAATAGAGCTGATGTATGGGCTTTAGGAATCAGCACAATTGAAATGGTCGACGGCAAAGCACCATTTGAAAACATGCACCCTACCTGTGCACTGTTTCAAATCCTAAGGAACCCTCCCCCAGGGGTAGCAAAGCCGTCAATGTCGTCAAATGACCTTAACGATTTCATTAATGAGTAAGTTAATGTAACATTCAGTTTTACCACGGCGTAACAACTATTTATTGAGTGTACAAATTGGAACTTTATTTCAGATGTCTCGAAAAAAATCCTGAAAATCGTCCGTTTATGGTGGAGTTAGCAGAGCATCCATTTATACAGTCTGTGCCGGAAAATGACTTCCATGTAAGATATCATTTATATCAAAGTACTTAAGTATATTTTTTAATTAAATTGATGATATTATTGTTGCTTTTAATTTTTCTTGCAGTTGTCCACTGAATTAAAAATGTTTGCAAACGACTTAGTTGAGAAAGAAGTACCATACAGATTTCCAGAAAGAATCATCAAAAATGGTCTCCTTCTTACGGAGGGTGGTAAAGAACCCGAAATCATGCAAGTTGAAGATCTTGCTGCACTGGAACGCTTAACCGAGGACAATCTTATTCGCGAACTTGAAACAAAATATCACAAAGGCAACTTTATGTCATTTATTGGTGATGTCTTATTGATACTAAACCCAAACACTCATGAAGATATTTATAATGAAGAGGTAAACAGGATATATTATAATATTGTGACAGTAAAAAGTTCTACGACATTTTCTACTGCTTTTTAAACTACTCTTGTCTTGCTTTTCAGTATCACAAACAGTACGAATGTAAATCAAGATCTGACAACGCTCCTCACGTTTTTTCTGTCGCCGATAGTGCGTACCAGGATGCTCTACATCATAACGAGCCACAATACATAATTTTTACTGGGGAAAGCAAATCAGGAAAATCAACTTACATGGCCCACACTCTTTCTCATCTCACTTATTTAGGAGCCATGAAAAATAACACTGCAGATAGAGTTCAAAAAGCTACAAATGTTATTCAAGCCTGTATTAGCTCAGCGACTCCCCTGAACTCAAGCTCTACCCGAGGCATACTACAAGTTCAAGTAACTTATGGTACATCAGGAAAATTAAGTGGGGCTATCTTTTGGTTATATCAGCTCGAAAAGTGGCGTGTATCATCTACAGACATGTAAATAATCTTTTACTTTAAAAAACTAGTAATTTACCAAGTTGTGTGTGGGTTATTACTTAAAGTACCTAATCTTTATCATGTTACAGGACTCATGCCAATTTCAATCTGCTTTATTATTTTTATGACGCCCTTGAAGCCAAAAGTAGACTGGAGGAGTTTTGTTTAGAAAGAAATAGAGAGCATCGATATTTAAGAATTTTAGACGAACCGCCAAGAATTGGACGAGGTGTTCGGGAAGCCCCGCGTGATAATATTAAAAAGTATGAAGAATTTGTTGAAAACTTAAAAATATTGGACTGGGAAGAGGAGGACATAAAATTCTTGGAAACCGTTTTAGCAGCAATACTAATTTTAGGTAATGTAAGGTTTAGAGACGGAAGACATGGTTCAGCTGAAATAGAAAATGTTGAAGAAGCAAAAAAAGTATCCAAACTGCTGTCCCTGGATGAAGTTAAGTTTCTTTGGGCACTTCTTAATTATTGCTTCATTGAAAACGGTTCAGCCGTCAAAAGGAAACATTCAACTGACGAAGCGAGGGACGCTAGAGATACATTGGCAAGTGCTCTCTATAAAAGACTTATTGATTGGTTAATCAACACAATTAATGCAAAACTATCATTTATGCGAGCTGTTTTGTAAGTATCGGGAGTTATAAATATGTAATGTTTTAATATAACGTTAGAAATCTACGTCATACTATAATTTAATTAATATTTCAGTGGCGACAAATATTCTGTAAGCTTATTGGATTTGTTCGGATTTGAATGCTATCACAGAAACCGTTTGGAACAATTGATAGTAAACACTACTAATGAACAGATACAATTCTTATACAATCAAAGAATTTTTGCTTGGGAAATGCAAGAAGCGGCCGAAGAAGAGGTGGCGGTGACGGATTTGATGTTTTATGATAATAAAAACTCTGTCGACCAATTGATGGGAAAACCTCTTGGAATTTTTCACATTTTGGATGAAGCCAGTCGCGCTAGCAATGGACAAGAGTTTATAATGTGTAAGTAAATATACCAGAAGAAACAATATTATGAATCATAATATATAAGATGTTTAATTTTTACACGACTACCCAAAAAAAGGAGTGTACCCTAATGTTTCAGGGTTCATGTATGTATGTGAGCTTCTTTATTACATCATAACTTCTAAATACCTAAACGGTGAATAAATCTTACACCATCCCGAGCGACACTGGCTATACTTTTTTTTTTAAAGCAATATATAGCAGGACAGTCGTGTTTATTAATAATTTGAATTGTGTTCATTTATTTTAATAATTTTTGCAGCAACAATTAAAACTAAATGTAAGGGACCATATGTGAAACATTCTGGGAATCACGAATTCTGTGTTGCACATTACACTGGCAAGGTGACTTACGACGCGAGAGAAATGGCTGATAAAAACAAGGATTTCCTTCCTCCTGAAATGATTGAAACTATGAGAGCATCAACTAACCCTGCATTACAGCAATTATTCAAAAATAAGCTTACCAAAACTGGAAACCTCACTACAGTCTCCAATCAAACTCCATCAGCGACGGCTTCAAGATCGAAAACTGAAAAAGAAAAGGAAAATATTAAAGCAAGGGTATGAAATTATAACATTGATAATAATGAATAATAGTTTTCTTGAGATGGTTATTATTTAATACTTACTGAACAACAATCCTGTATTTTTGCAGAAGTTCAACACGGTTTCCAAAGGCCAGTACTCACAGATACGCAGAATGAGGACTGCTGCTACGACATATAGAGCCACCAGCTTGGAACTCCTTAAGCAACTCTCCATAGGTCCAGGTAGTGGAGGAACGAACTACATAAGATGTATAAGAACAGACTTAAATGACAATCCATATGGATTCCAAACCGAATTAGTCAGGCAGCAAATTCGAGCGTTGGCGATCTTGGACACGGCTAAAGCACGCCAAAGAGGATTTTCATATCGCGTACCATTTGCTGAATTCATTCGAAGGTAAGAAAAGGTTGAATATTTTTTATTTGTAATGCTTTTATCAAAATGGCAAAAGAGGTTTGAATATTTTTGTATGGAAGCTGGCCTACCGACCGTTCCGCCATTTAATATTTTTTTGAAATAACGAATTCTTAAAACCTGTACTTATTAATTATCAATAGTGTTAGTTGACATCAATACAAGCAAGTATTATATGAGACCGAATCTTCTAAAGCGACAGGTTTCCGACATATAAGCTATCAAAGCTGTGCTGATGGCGCCTTCACCGAGAAAACTATAACTTTGATAGCTTACCTATAGCATATCACAGAAACCTGACGCGTTAGAATATTTTGTATCATATAATACTTGCTTGTATTAATGCCAACTATTGATTAGATAATACAGGTTTTATGAGTGGCCATTATTTTAAAACAGAGTAAAGATGGCGGAACGGTAGGTAGGCCAATATATTCAAACCCCTTTTACTTGAGAAAATAATGTTCTGGAACATATTTTTTTCAACAGATATCGCTTCTTGGCCTTCGATTTTGATGAAAATGTCGACGAAACGGCTGACAACTGCAGATTGTTAATGATTCGTCTGAGGATGGAAGGTTGGGAACTGGGTAAAACGAAAGTTTTCTTGAAATATTACAACGAGGAATTTTTAAACAGGTAAACAAAACAAACAAACTTTCGATTCACGAATGTCGAATTTCATCCTGTATAATATTTTATTTCATATATCAGGTTATATGAAACGCAGGTGAAGAAAATCATTAAAGTGCAAAGCATGATGCGTCTCTTCTTAGCTAAGAGAAATGCTATGAAAAATAAATCGAAACATTTGCACGGTGAGTACTCCGTCAAGGCTACATTTAACATAGTTCAAGGCCCGATGGCAGAAACGCCGAGTTATCCTTTTAACCCAGTGTTAGCTGCTACTTTGACAGAATTCGTATAAAACTTCTGTCAAAATTTCATATTTATTCCTGGGTTAAATGTAACCCGGCGTCTCTGCAAGCGGGCTTAATTTTTTACTAGTATTTTAAGTACTTATTAGAATATTCTTAAACTTCTCGGTTCTGATTCCAGTACAAGAATTGAAGAAACAAAAAACCCTCGATGTATCCGAAGAAGAAGCTGCACTCCGCATTCAGAAAGGTAACGTAAATACAAACTGCGATTATAAACCGGAATTACCCGGCCTGCACGCCAAGGAGCTGATTCTCAAATCATTAAATGCTCATCAATTCATCGCCGGTTATAGAGCAGTTCTCTCTGCGGTATAGATCTTTCCAGAAATTTCAATCTTAAACAGCATATTCTAAACGTCAGATGAAATCAATGCTTATCAGAAGTGTTCCATAAAATACTCGATTCTCCTTCCACTTTTTCCGTTATATCCTCGTAACATTAATCATGTCTGAAAAAGCTCCTTCTTTGGTGTTTATATCCGTTTTTCATTCGCCAAATCTTACACCCAGGAGTATGAATAGACTAAATATTATGTACCTATAATAAGTTTTTGTATAGGAAATCTGTACAATTAATTTCTAAGTTAACTAGTTATCAATTGAAAATTACAGCTTACAGAGGATACGTAGTACGCAAAGCATACGGCCCACTTGTCAATAAGTCTACCGGAGAAATTGACGAGACAACTGCTAGATTCCTGAAGCGATTTGCCAGGAAATGGAAGAGTCGATCAATGTTCCAAGTTCTGTTGCAGTATAGAGCTTTACGTTATCAGGACTTAGTGCACTTCTCGCAGCAGGTTGGTGTAGCATATTTTAATGTTCTATTTTAGGCAATATAAGTACAATACTATACTAAACTAATAAACTTGCAGTTGTTTTGGGTAATTATATAATCAGATTTCCATGTTTTGATAAATTTATATTTAAGATGGTTGTCAAGCTTTCAAATTTTTGTAAACATTTTCAAAGGAACCCATTGATAAATAATATATCGCAGCGGGTTATTTTCAAAAATAACTTCAATAAACATCATAGGCAGGTGACAACACTTAATGGCCCCTTCAAATCATTTTTCAGTACACAATGAATTACCTTTATTTTTTTAGGTACACATTTACAATCAGGCTGTAGTAGAAGTTCTCCTTAACACCAACACATCCGTGTCCCTCGATCGAGTGGATCCTAATGCTAAGGAAAAAAGTTACCTTGGCGCTGGGCCGCCCACTGTTTGGAAACTTCCTTTCCGAATGGACCAAATACAGTTTTACGATACGTCGCATATGCTGGACCCTTCAGTTAAGAGCACGTAAGTTGAGTTAGAATACGTTGCAAAACTTTGATTTTTACTTTATTATCCCCATTTATGAAATCGATTAACTTGGTTTATATAAACCTATTTTTATCTCAGATGTATGGAATATACCGTTGACTAAAATATAATACAAACACGATATACTTTTGGTGCCAAATATCGGCATGACCCATCTACGTTACCATATACGAGTACCTACATATATCCGGGATTGAAATTGATTTTTAACTGCAGTAGACATCTTTCCACCTTTCAGCAAGCCTATTTGGCAACTGAAGTATATACCGTTCTTATTTTTAACAATGAATAATAATATAATCACTCACGATAGTGCAAACTCATGAAATTATGAAATGTGTAATACTATTGTAATTGGTTTCTCATTGTAGGGACACATTTGCAAGTCCATATGACTCGGACAGTGAACAGTGGGATGAACCTTTGAAACGTCGTTGCAGTGCAGCGCAAACGGAACCGTTCAAGGCCTCGACGAGCACTCAGACCCTTCTTACCATACCATTCTGCAGAGATCCCACTCAACCGGTGCCAACCCTACCGCCGGAAGACCCTCCGATGCATTCAAGACGTGAGAGCTTCAGCAAACCTGTTATTTATAAGAGACCACCATGCGTTACCCCCCAAAGCTATTATCAACCACCCGTACCTTGGTCAAGCGGAGGTAGCGACACACCAATTTTAGAAAACACCGATGGTCGTAGAGGGAGTAACGCGTTAGGTTACTCAGTAAAAAAAAGCGATTTACCTAACCCCGTTAGCGAACTCCACGCCTTGGCTAAATATTCAAGGGGTCCTAGAGATGATGACGATGATGATGATCCTCCGTTTAATTTCCAGGCGATGCTCAAGAAGACACCGAAGAATAGAGCCTCCATGAAAAGACACGGGGAGATAAACCGCGATACATATGATAGCCCGTCGCGGAATCCATCTCATAATAATAAGATGTACAATAACAGAAACGACGACCCCTACAATTCGTCGAACCAAAGAGGATATAATAATAGACACGAAGAAACGTTTGAAGATTCATTCGATCGCAAACCTTATGGGGCTGCTGTGCCTAAGCGGAACCTAATTTCGCCTAGCCAAGAAACTTATACATCTTCAGCCCATTCTGTTTCTTCTAACAGAGGACAATCAAGATACGAATATGAAAGAAACGCCAAGGATTATGAAGATTCCAATAATTATAAGAAGAAAGACTTTCGAGAGGATCGTGGCTACATGGACAACAAAAACAACATGGAAACTATTGAGATTGCACCAGGATTAACTATAGAGGGTGAAGTAGCAGATCTATAAGAAGAAAACCAAAATTCTTGTCGTAAAAAATATATTTAATCTCCATTTAGTTTTAAATAAGCATACAATTATTATTGCTTATATTACGGTTAAGATTAGAATTTTGACATTGCAATATTAAAGCCATAAATAACTTGTCTTAATTCATAAAATCAATGGTGTGGTTAGGACCAGAAAACTTAAGAAACTTGACATTCATGCCTTTAGTACTGAGTAATGAGTCATGAGTTAGCACAACCGTATTTCATGACATTTACAAGTTTAGTGGAGTCACCAACTACACCACCGATTTATTTTTGCTTTATTAAACTACAATTTTCTCAATAGAGTTAAGTATATTAAATTGATTTCGAAATTTAAAGCGTGGCCTAAATCTTTTTCACTTACAAAATACACTCACATCATACAAAAATATGTCATTTTTAGTCTCCCTAAAATATAAAGCTTATTCGAAATTGCTTTGGTAACTTATTAATTAGGTACTTAATTATCTAAAATATTATTTATCAATAATATAGAAATAAGTTAAGTGTGTGGTCCATATAAACGGCTATTGTCCTAAATGTTTGCATAGACTCGTATAAAAAATAAAGAAATATTTGTGATTTTAATTTTCAAAGAAAACTATAATATAACTTTAGAAAAACAAATAACATAGATCATCTTTTATCATTTATGACATATTTACTTACGTATCTTATTTATTAAAAGCCAAATAGAAATATACAATTAGTGGCAATTTGAAAAGCAAAATAATTATGAATAGTGAACCTTTTTTCATTCC
The DNA here is from genome assembly GCA_923060345.2 of Erebia aethiops. Lineage (NCBI taxonomy): Eukaryota > Metazoa > Arthropoda > Insecta > Lepidoptera > Nymphalidae > Erebia > Erebia aethiops. The sequence continues at coordinate 15,189,244 of OV281090.1, read as the reverse complement.
AAAATATATATTAATAATATCTGAATTCATTATCACAACAATTCTAGAGTAAATTTACATTCTATATTTAGTTAGAAAAGCAAAATTTTACGTATATTACATTGTACCCTTATCAAATTGTGAAGCTCTGAAAGTGTTTGTACGATTTGATATGTATTCCATAAGAATTCTTCGTAAATACTATAATATCTGAATTTTATAATATTTTATTGTGTTGTATGCCGACTATGTAATAAAATAATATTTTCGCATAGTAGAAAACATATATGGCAATTTGTGCTTACGCTAATAAACAATTCAAGATGGCGCCAGTAGTACCAGACGCATATTTCTAATTGTAGCTTTTCCGTATTACAAGAGTAAGGAATGAAGTTATTCCCTTACATTATAAGGTCGACTTTAGACGCGAAAGGAGTTCTATTTTGTGCTTGCCTATGTCAGATTAGAAATTATTGTTAAATATTAAGACCTACATATACATTTTATTTACTATCACGCTCTTGGATTTGTTTATTAGTACCTACTAGTGGACCGGCATTAACGGTTATTTAATTTGAAATTTATTAAGCTTTTTTATAAAATGTTTCCATAAACGGCATTTATTATTAAATGTAATTGTTCCAAAACCACTCCAAATATATTAAACAGTTATACAAAATACACTCTTTTCTTTCTTATACAATTATTATGCAACACATAAAAGTATGTTAAAAACTAATGTTTATTTTGGATACTAAGCATAATAATATTATAATAATCAAGCAAGCAGAATGTTTTTCCGATACTGCACACAATTCTGATGAGTTTATGCCTCGTCAAAATACTGACCAAATACATTTTATAGCATATTTTAATTCCATAAATCACATTCTAAACTTATTGCCCAGTATTTTTATTGTTGCCTTAAATCTACCCTCATATTTTGAGATTAAGGTATGAAAATATCTTCTTACACCTAAATATTCTCTTAAGCTCTATTGTTTCAGTCAATATCAGATGGTATTGCTAACAGATTTGAGAAAGGATGTAAAAGATTGAAAAAAGAGAAGTCATGACTTGATATTTCTGTAAAATGACATATGCAATTTAGAAGCACTTCGCTGTCCGAAAAACTATTATTGTTTGTCTTAAACGGGAGATGTTTCTTTAATTTATTTTTTGTTAGGGTCTCAGGTGGCTCAAGGTCTCAATACCTCCAAACAAAAAATGAAGAAGTTCAGTGTGTATGTACTTTTTTATAAATAGCGAGAATAGCGAAGGAAGGACAACCACAAGAGGATCTACCTGGCTTTAAAGAACTTGTTAAAAACTATTGAAGACTCAGATCGATTAGATTAAAAAATAATCCGCTAAGAGTAGGCTTTTGAAAAAGACCCGATATACTGATGCATATCATGTAAATGATAAAGGAGACTTGCAGTTAGTTATGTATTTACACTATAGTAACTGTTTTTATAATAATAATGTAACTAATTTCTCAGTAGGAAATCAATTCTCCAATCCGATTTAATGGTAGATTCACTTGACGATTCAAAAGAACTTGTAAAAGTTTATTTGAATAAAACACCATTTCAATTATATCATCAGTGGGGACCAGTGGGGTTCACAGGATTTGAAGCCAGGGTAGTCATTTTGGTAAGAACCTATCACAATGGCTGATCACAATGGAAAATAATAGGGTAGGCATGCTTTTATGCCTCTATGCCTCTATGATCTGCAAGTCACTGGTGGGGACGCTGCAAAGTTAGCTGTTTCCAGTTTGCTCGTGAAATAAATGTGCTTGTAGATACAACAGGTTATCTATGAAAACCAGAAATCCTTTTTCTTTACAAAATATTAAATTCTCTAAAATGGTGCAAATATCATGACTTCTTGGAAAAGGAATGTAACATTTTAAAAATGGCGGTTAAATCGACTAGCTTTACTTAGGTGATTTGAAGAAATAAATTGATGACTTATTTTAGCCGACTTTATTCGACTTTGAATCATGGACCTTAACTGACTAAACATTTGACTTGTGTTGAGATCATTAGATTATACACGTACAAAAATACACTTTGCCTTATTAATAAAGAGAAAATCACTAAACAATTAATTTTATTCATTATCTTCAGACCATTAATTTATTAATTTTTAGTAAATAATATATTTTGACATGGACAATTTTAGTTAATTTAAGATTTATTAATGAGGCTTATAAAATATTTTTATTATTAAAAGTATGGATGGTTTATAATTGAGTAAAAATTAATATAAAGATTACTGGCCATGCTACAATCATTCATAGATTAGTTTTACTGGCCTCATATGGCCGAATAACGTAAGACGCTCACATGAGCAACATTATGCCCCTCTATAACCTATATATTGAGACGTATCATTTTGGTATAGGAAAATAGATGTACAAGTGTTTTTGATGTAAATAACTGAAATTGTAATTCATGCATTAAACAAACTTAATTTCGCAAATCTTATTATTTAAACATACTTTAAAGACCAGATGAACTCACTTAGTCTCGTTTACACACATTTTTTATAATTTTTAAACTTTTCATAGTCTCCAATCTACATTGTACAAAAATATATTATAGTGTAATTTTATAATATAATTTTCCTTAGCTCTTCTTCACATACATTACATTATACAATAGAAAGGTTTTTTTCAAAATGTATAGTTATAAAATATTATATTCAAATTTTTGAACAGAGAACTGGTTTGAAAATAAGCTCTGATACATTGATAGTATTTAATTATTCGAGATATGATAATAAAGTATTTGATAAATTTTCTTATATCCATACAAAATCAATGCAAAATGGCAACATTTAAGTATTATTCAGAAAAGTGATGTATTCAGCTTTAAGCAGTTGAACCGATGTGTATTGTGCGGACAAAAGCTAAGTATAATTTATCCCTTATTTCCTTCCTGTTATAATAGTATATGAACTGGCAGCCAATAGACTGAGCACAACTTAATTGATTTTGCAACAGTTAGTTTAGTTTTTTTTTTACCTGGAAATTCCTGTTGGTATTGTTTTTTGGAACAGCATTATCAAATACAATTTTTTAACCACATACCATTGGTCTTCTCGACGGTATTGCCATCTGATATACCAGCTTATCCCAATAACTGTGCAACACTGGACTTCTTCTAAGTGTGCGTGTGTAATTCTAAAGAGTGGTATATAACTATCCTCCCTCATAATTTTTTTTTCTTCTATGGAGTCTTGCAACATGTTAACTATTTTTTGGTTTGATCACTCTTCCCTTAGAAAAAGTCAAATTAATATTGGGCCTGGGTTCAGATCTAAAATGTTTTTTTAGACCTCTGAGACAGATTCCTCATGAGTATGGACATAATAAACATACCCCTAAACGGTCTTCTCGGCGGTATTGCCATCGGATATATACCCACTTGTCCCAATTCAAATTCAAAATTCAAACAAAACTGTGCAACACTGGGCTCGTTCTAAGTCAATACTGCATAAGCTCATTGCAACTTACAAGTGAGTTGCGTGCCTTCTCATGAGTATTTTTGTTCTTGTGTGTGGCCCGGGTTCAGTTCAAAAAAATTTTCTTTTTAGACACTTGAAACGTTTATTTTTAATTCCTCGTGAGTATGCACAAAGTAAACATACCCTAATTGGTCTTCTCGACAGTATTGCCATCGGATATATACCCACTTGTCCCAATAACTGTGCAACATTGGGCTCGTTCTAAGTCAATACTGCATGATCCTCCATCATTACAAGTGAGATGACTGTGCCTTCTCATGAGTATTTTTTTTCTTCTTTGGAATCAGTCTTGCAACTATGTGATGCAAGATTTTTTGTTCAACCATTGAAAAAGTCAAATTAAATTGGGCCGGGTTCAGTTAAATTTTTTTTCTTTTTTGAAACGCTTTATTTTTAATTCCTCGCGAGTATGAACAAAATAAACATACCCTAATTGGTCTTCTCGACGGTATTGCCATCGGATATATACCCACTTGTCCCAATAACTGTGCAACACTGGGCTCGTTCTATGTCAATACTGCATGATCCTATCATTACAAGTGAGATGTGTGCCTTCTCATGAGTATTTTTTTTTCTTCTTTGGAATCAGTCTTGTAACTATATGATGCAAGATTTTTTGTTCAACCATTGAAAAAGCCCGAAAAAATTTTTCTTTTTAGACACTTGAAACGTTTTTTTTTAATTCCTCGCCAGTATGAAAAAAAATAAACATACCCTAATTGGTCTTCTCGACGGTATTGCTATCGGATATGCCCACTTGTCCCAGCAGCTGCGCAACGCTGGGCTCGTTCAGAGTCAATACTGCATGAGCCTCTACCATAACGACGAGCGAGTTCCGCGCTTCCTCGTGCGGTACGCCGTGCGCTCTAGTCGCGTGAGAGTACCACGCGCCCGTTGATGGCAGTATCGAGACGCACCATTTGCACGACAGTCTAAAAATCAAATATGAATCAAATAAATATTATAAATAAATATTATTTGCCTGGTGAGAGGCTTCGGCCGTGGCTAGTTACCACCCTACCGGTAAAAACGTGCCGCCAAGAGATTTAGCATTCCGGTACGATGCCGTGTAGAAACCGAATAGGGGTATGGGTTTAACTGCCATGCCCCTAACAGGTTAGCCCGCTAACATCTGAGACTGCATCATCACTTACCATCAGGTGAGATCGCAGTCAAAGGCTAATTTGAATTGAAAAAAAAAACCGAAGCTTTGGATGGATGTTTGTTTGTAACTCAATCACGCCCCAACGGCTGAACGGATCTGGCTGAAATTTGGCACAGAGATAGATTATAGTCTGGAATTGCACAGAGGCTACTTTTTATCCCGGAAAATTAAAGAGATCCCGCGGGAACCGAAAATCCTCAATCCACGCGGACGATGTCGCGGGCATTAGCTAGTAATTCATAATTTGTATTTTGTTAAATTGTGGGGTAACAACAGTTGTTTTCTTGTAATAAGTCCCGTTCACAATTTACTGCAAAATCAAAATCGGTTGAAAAGATGGGCTCTGAAAGCGTAGCAGACAGACAGAAGATAGACGCACTTCTGCATTTATAATATTAGTATGGATTTGGGCTAGTTTTGGCTGGTCTGCGAGTTGGTCCCCAATTGCCTCTTTGGTCTAGTGACTCTAGTGGTTGGCATGTTCGACTGCGGCCGACGAGGTCCCTGGTTCGAGTCCCGGCTCGGGTCATAATTGAGTATTGGGTTTTCTCTAAATTCTCAGTACTAGCCCGAAGTTAGGAAGTTGGCGGTGTTTCACCCCCGTGCCTCGGAGAGCACGTTAAGCCGTCGGTCCCGGTTATTACCACTAACAATAGTCGTTAAAGACCGCCAACCCGCACTGGAGCAGCGTGGTGGGTCTAAGCTCAAATTCCCTCTCTCCTATGAGAGTGGAGGCCTGTGCCCAGCAGTGGGACGTTAATAATTATATGCAACATCCCTAGGGCTTCAATAAAAACTTAACTAAATCACATTGTTCCACATACCTATTGGTCATATGTCTAGATTTGACATGTCTTCTCCTATAGCCCCAGCTATTGTACACTCGAGGGCAGAAAGGGCACGGGAACGACGGATTTGCATAGCAGGTACTGGTTTTGTCTGAAATCATTTATAGCTGAATTTATTGTTTTAATATTATTTATTAGAACTTGATATCCATGTATGTGCAGTAAAAAATAGTTACTCGATAATGTTTGTTCACAAAATCTTCAATATATATAAAAATCAATAGCTGTTCGTTTGTCTCGCTAAAACTCGAGAACGGCTGGGCCGATTTAGCTGATTTTGGTTTTGAAATGTTTGTCGTAGTCCAGGGAAGGTTTAAACGGTGAAAAAATATGGAAAAATTTGTTAGTTACGACGCGCGGACGAAGTCGCGGGCTAGTAATACTTTAAAATTTAGTTTACAGACCTCAACCTATCTATAATGATTAAATCTCATGCAATAAACAGAAAAATTCTATGCGAATGCGTAGTACTACTTTTATCTCGTAAACCAGGCATCATCTAGTCCAGAATAATTAAGGAGAAAATCAAATGGTTAAAATTAGAAAAAACCTGGCTTTTTCTATCCAGTGCTTTTAGGTGGTCAAACTTATTAACTATAACTATCAATGGTGCAATTGACCCTTACAGTTATGTAAGGGTCAATTGCACATTACATGCCAGGCATAAGCTATAGTTGATTATAAACATACCTTTAACACTTTGAGCCTCACTGGAAACAAACTTCAAATTCCCCGTCGTTATACTCAACGACTCAACAATTGTTCCACTCTGTAGGACATTTTCCACTTCTTTATCAATCTCTATCTCTTTTTCTTCTTCCAGATCCACATTTTTCTCACCAACAACATTTAAACATGGCTGTGTACTGCTCACTTCGTTAATACACTTCTTTATGTTGCGGTCGTTAGGTAAAGTTGTACATACAGCTTTGTTAGGATTTGGTAGGTTCTCAGGGCTTATAGTAAATTTCTTTTCTAAGCTATCATCTAGCACTGCTATGTCTGTATCGTTGGTGTTATCTCCTGAATAGTCTGTTAGGGGTGAGTCGATTGGTTCAACTTTGGGCACTATATTCTGAAAAATAACAATATAAAATTAAAAATTAAAAAGATTCCCCGCACAAAAGAAAAGGAAACTATTCCATGTGTTGTTATTTCTTTTAAAGACTAACTGACCTGCACCATTGATCTGCATCCAATTTGCCCACATGAATTTAGTTTTTTAAGAACCTAGGGGAACTATTTTACTTTCCAGGACATAAAGTATTTTGTTTGCCTGATAAGTTGATGACTGATGAGTCTTGAAAAGGTAACAAACAGATAGTTATCACTTATCTTTGGAATACATATTACTAGCTGATTCCTGCGACTTGAACTGGACTGCGACTGGAATGATCTTTTCGTAAGAAACGTTTTCGTTCGACCGTTTTTTCTCCGTCTTACATTGCAAATCCGACATAAAATAATATTGCGGCTAAAAATTAAGATGTAAGCCTATCTTTCAAGTTGCATCAAACTGCACACGGTGTGCAAATTTAATTTAAAATCGGTTAAGTCCATCGCAGACAAACAACGTGACACTTGATTTATATAAATTTAGATATCATAAGAGTGTCTTATCCTGATTTTTTAAATTAAGTAAATAATCTTTGTAAATAGTATTCATAGATTTTTGTTTAAAAGTAGTTATGATTATGAACAACCTTTGGGATAACACATTTGTCGCTAGTCTAATCAATAATGAATTATACAGAGTTTGATGAGACTGGTCATACCTCCAACTGGAAGATTAAGTGCGGAAACCTGCCCAGTAGGAAGAAGGAAGAAAGAATTTCATTTCATTTATTTGTTCCAAAAATCATAACAATAATTTCGGTTAAAACTAGTGGGGCAGTGGTTTCGACACTAGGATTCCCTGTATTGTGGAAACCACTTCCTTCCGAGGGTAGGTAACAATAATAAACTTAAAAATTTAAATGTTAACATACAACTTATACAAAATATACACACACATTAAAATACTAGTCTATTGGTTAAACAAGTGTGTTTGTGTGTGTGTACCTGTGTGTTTATTTGTTTGTTTGTTTGTTTGTGTGTGTGTGTGTGTGTGTGTGTGTGTGTGTGTGTGTAAGTTTGTGTATGTGTGTTACTATATTACATTTTTTTAGTATTTTTTCCGTGTATTCGTAGGTGAATTCTTTTAGCCATTTGTTTATGGTTTTTTTAAAGAAGAAAGAAAGAGACTGGTCACGAAAATACAAGTCTCTTTAAAATACTTACAGAGTTTTTTGGAGTATCAGTATTACTAATGGCAACTAGAGTGTCAATTTTCAATACAGGAGTTGGTTTTTTGTGGCATTTGTTACTATTGTCCTCCTGTTCACTTTTCTTTCGTTTTTTGGGTACAGCTTGTGTGGATGTAGCTGTTTTCTGCAAAGTTAATTTGATATCTCTATCAGAATTACAAAACGTACTTCAGTATGACTACCAAGACATTGAAAATATTATATACTAGCTAATGCTCGCGACTATGTCCGCGTGGATTGAGGTTTTTTGATTCCGGCGGAACTTCTTAGTTTTCCAGGATAAAAAGCCTATGTGTTATTCCAGACTATAATGTACCTCTGTGCCAAATTTCAGCCAGATCCGTTCAATTGTGGTGGTGTGATTGAGTAACAAACATCCATACATCCATACATCCATTCATCCAAACTTTCGCATTTATAATATTAGTAAGAAGTACTAGTGATGCCATCGACTTTAAATTTTTGTGGTCCTGTAGGAACTCTTTGATTTTCTGACACAAAAGTAGTCTATTAACTTTCCTAGGATGCAATCCATCTCTGTGCCTGTACCAAATTTGATTGAAATCAGCCGAATAGATACAGGGCCATGAAAGCATAGCCAACAGACAGACAAAAATTAGTAAGGATAGCCAGTATTATTATGAATATTGAGAAACTAACTATTCAGAAGTAAGGACTTATTATTAAGCTAGTTGATGCTCACAACTTTGTGTGTAAGTTGAATTATTGTTTTTTTTTTGGGATAAATAGAAACTTATGTCACACTCTAGGTCTTTAGCCACATCCATACAAAGAATCATGTCAATCTGTTGCTCAAATCACACTGCAGAGATTGAACGACAACTTCTGCACTTCTGCATTAATAAAATATTACTTATAGGTACAGGATATTCAAAAGAAGCAGGTGTTACCTTGCGGAAGTCTATGATAACCACAGAACAATAAGCTAAATTTGCAACCAAAGCAGTTGCTTGTTCTTCCTGCATGTTTAGAAGTAATAAAGATGGTGGTGCGCGTCACATGCTACATTGCACATAAACTACATACATGCTGCTGCATTGTACCACATAGATTTGTGTTTTAGCAGAATATAGCAAATTAAGCTTCTTGTTCCTTGGTTATAAAGGATATTGCAACTTCTTACCTCATCTTCACGTACAGTGTCACTTCCAGTGGATAGCCCTGATATCCTCAACGCTTCGGCAGTCTTCAATAGAACAGGTAAAAACTCCTCAGTCACATTGACTTCACCATTGTACATGAACCTCAAAAGAGTCCGTAAAGAATCCGTATTGATGTCGTGAAGCACTATAATTGGATCTTTGTGGGGGTTTTGCTGCGAAATATACGTGTGGGCGTTACACAAAAATTTCAACCTCCAAATCATACAAAATAAGTACCATCGACTTTTGCGGAAAATGGTACACCAACTCACCTGGAAAATGCCTCTAAACACGGTACTATTTGCTGAAAGAATAACTTTGTGGGCCTTAAAACTATGCCCTTCCGACACAAGTGTTACATCCGATAAACTTTCGTCCCTAAATAACTCTTTGACATTAGTTAAAATGTTACTCTGATATCCATTCCATTTTAAACTGATTTCTTGGTTTGCCATTATGCTTCGACATGCAAAATGTTTCAATTTATTTCAAAGGTTTTGAAGAGAAATAATTGTTGAGAAAACAAACAAAAATGCGTGTGTACAGTGTTTCCACTTTAATGATTTGATTTCCCCGCGCCTCAATTCAAATTTCCCCTCCTCAGGGCTTTTTTCCCCTCAAAAATTTTTCTACTGTAGTTTTTACTTTTGGCCCTAGTGTAGTAACTAAAAAAAAGGTCTTTATCGATTTTCTTTTATAGCCTACCCAAGTGCCCACGCCTCTGGTGATACTATACTATGATAATATTATTTACACTAAATGCGTCAACAAAATCACACACACTATCACTAGCTGTCAATTTCTTTACGTTGTAATGTTGGTAACAAATATTCTTTCTAATTTGTGGTTGGTTTTAGTGGTTGAGAGCTCCAGTAATTAAACAAAACTAGAAATATTTATTGTGACAGTTGTTTTGTCAAACACAGCGCGCGAAAAGTAATTAAAAATGACCGCTTGCGTAGTAAAGAAGTGTATTAACTCATCGGGAAAACAAAAAAGAAGTGATAATATTGCCTTTCACACGTACCTAACTACTTACATTTTACTAAACTAAACTAACTAAAACAAATAATATAAATTACTGTCTTATCAGAATATGCATCAATCCTGTGTGTAAAATCTGGCTTGAAAAGAACGGGAACAACTTCTGTACAACTAATGAAAAATCAGCTAGAAATACCCGCAAATTAAGTTTGTACAGTCCAATGCAACTGCAAGCGAATCTAAAAAAATAGACTAAGCATGAATAAAGTATAATTAAACGATTCGTATTTTATTTATAGCCTCACCAGAAATCTATAAAACTTGGGGCTGTATACTCACCTCTTATTCCAAGTCAGTTTACGCAATCAGCACATACATTTTAGCACAGAATAATATTTTAGGCCTTAAACAGAATGGTGATAAGGGTAATTATACGCCACCTGCACGTGTTGTCACTGTTTCTTTTATACGGCAACACGCTAGTCCACGGTAGTCCATAAAAAAATTTGTTCCGAAATTTACCGCAATATTTTAAGCTAGGTTTTACCCATGATTTCCCGCAATTTCCCCTTTTAATGTCTTCCCCTTTTTCTTTCCCTATGGACCCTAATTTCCCCTCAAATGGGGAATTTCCCCTCATTGTGGAAACACTGCGTGTGTACAATCGCGGTGACAGAAAACAACGGTGTTGCTCGTACAAAAATATTTTGCACAGATTACAAAACCAAAAGTACCACGTACATCGCAGTACTGAAAAGTTTATAAAACGTATTTCTGTCAAAACAAAGAAAGCCTTTATTTTAACAAAGAATACGATAGTATAGCATTGGTTAAGACCAAATTTGGAAATCATAAAGATGGTTATTGTAAGTTAACCATAAAAGATAGATATATGCTATCACGGAATTTTTTTAGAACTTTTTAAGAGGAATAATTCCAACATACATTGTTTTCGTGTAACTCTAGGTATTTACGCAGCGCTCGCCACGCCACGCCACGACTTGGTTCACATTATTGCAATAATTTTCGAAAGGATCTCTAATTTTGTTGAAAATAAAATATAGCCTATGTTACTCGCTGATAGAAAGTTTTCCATAGGTGAAAGAATTTTAAAATCGGTTGAGTAGTTTTGAGTTTATTTATTGCAAACAAACAAACAAATCTTTCCTCTAAAATATTAGTTTAGATTTAGATAGGCTTTCTTTTTTGTGCTTTAACAATGCACAACATTCCGATTAAAAATATCAAAATGCTTCTTTTGCATTGCAATTTGTCAATTAAGCTCGGGAATAATAATAGAGATCTACCTAATTTAAGCAAACAGCTGCGTTTTAGTACCGTCGCTATTATTACGATAGACTTGGAATATTACTTTCCTATTAATAAGGACTGACACAATAACCAAAATAAGTATATTAAACGCTGTTTTTTAAAACTATTATAGATACAAAAACACAAACAGAAACCGAAACGATACTGTAACCCAATTAGTCTGTAACTGATTATTTCTTTTATTATGTGTTTTATCTGTAACCCTAATTGGTACTTGCACTAAGAAATTGCACGGTGTGACAACGCGGTCTTCTCACTTCATTGGAATTTAGTAGAGTCTAGTAAAAGACATAACATACACTGACACATTGGCCATGTTTTTTAGACTTTGGCAACGACGCTGTTCTGGTTACACTAACACTTTCATTTCTGTTAGGTACAGATTTATATTTTCTGTTACAGAAATATAAAGTGTTTTACGTTAACAGATTTAAAAACACGTTGAAAACGGTTACAGATTTGATTCTGTTATCAATTCAACAATGTAACACTTTTAAACAATGTAAAATTTTTCAGTCACTGCCTAATAATTAAATTCGTGATCTCTGTAGTCCACTTCCGTAATCTCTATAATTTTGCCTGTGCAGACTTGTACCTTCATGAGCGCAGAATATAGGCTTTCTTTGTTTTGGTTCATGACAAACGGTTCCTAAAGTACTACGATGTACGTAGTAGGTATTTTTAGTTTTGTAATCTGTGCAAAAATATTTTTGTAATATCAGTTGTTCTCTGTCACTGCGATTGCTTTATGAGATTTCTCCCTTCAGTTGCGCCGACGCCTTTAGATTGTCAAAACTAGATTTTCAAAACCTCTAAAATATTATATTGAAACCTTTTGCATATCGAATCATGCAACCATGGAAAAACAAAAGCATGGCAAACCATGAAATCAGTATAAATCATGGAGGTATGTATTTGTTACCTCCATGGTATAAATTAATGAACAGAGTAGAGTTATTATGGAATAAGTAGTCTGTGGCCCGATTTGATTGGTTGGACATGGACTTCTTTTTTTAGCGGGAGAGGAGGCAGGAGACGCACAAATTTTTTGAAGTTTATTCCTTTGTTAGTTTTCCAATTCAATGACATAAAATTTGTAGAAACTTAAAATACTGACGAAAATAGAAAACTGCCAAGGCAAGAATCATAATTTATTTATTAATTATTTACAGTTATAAACTAAAATAAAAGTTTTATTAGAGGCATATAGCCCACTTGTATACATATGAACAATGTACCGTTAAAATATAAACCTAATAATTAAACAATTTAAAATAAAATAAAATAAAAATAGGAAACTTAAAACTATCTGGGATATTAGCGGCCACGCACACCCTTTCCACAGGGCCCTGTGGAAAGTGCAGTGTAATAGGGGTTTTAGTTGTATCTGTTTACTGTGGTTATAATATTATATTGTAAAGTATATAATTTACTAGCTGATGCCCGCGACTTCGTCCGCGTGGATTGAGGTTTTTCGTTTCGCGGAACCTCTTTAATTTTCCGGGATAAAAAGTAGCCTATGTATTATTCCAGACCATAATCTATCTCAGTGCCAAATTTTATCCAGATCCCTTCTGGCGTGATTGAGTAACAATTACTCAAACATACATCCATCCAAACTTTCGCATTTATAATATTAGATTATAATAGACGATGATCCGCCCTCGCCTGGCGCCATCGGGTTGACATAAGTCAACTCGTATGTTAAAACCATACCTAAAATTGATGTAGAATTTTAGTACCTATACCTAACTAGATACCTACCGCTCTTATATCACAATCGACTATTTCCTGTTATTTTAATTTTACGATTAACAAACTACCGGATAATAAGCACGGGGGCGTCTATTATTTAGAACAGGGATGTCAAACTCAAATTCGTGAAGTGCCATTTGCATAAATTAGGGTCCGTTATCGGGCCAGACGCTTTTTTTTATGTATAGGCTAGGACACATCTGGTTACCAGATAGCCATCCGTTGACCGCCCAGCGCACTGCGCGGCACACAGTTTCTCGCTAATAACTTTTAATATTGCCTATCGAATAAAAATTATGAGATCTGGATTCTGGCCGCGGGCCGTGCCATAATAGCCCACACCGACGCATGTGATACTAGAATGCACAGGCGTCACAGACCAACGTGAGCAACACCTCGGATCCCCAACCTCGCTACGAGAGGCCCTAGACAACCTGGGCGGTCTTCTAGGCTTCTGGAGCGAGCTCGGATGGCTGGAGTGAAGACTCCGGCGGGGAGGGGCAACACACGCACAACAGACCCCCAACTGGGGTTTAAGTGCGGAAACCTGCCCAGTAGGAAGAAGAAGAAGAAGACCATAATAGCCCGAGGGCCGCATACGGCCCGCGGGCCGTATGTTTGACATGACTGATTTAGAACATCTAGCTGTTCTCGTCAGTTATCACCAAAACCTGAGGTGCGATTGTGTAAGAATTGCCGATCAAAAAAAAAACAAAGTAAAATAAACCTCATCAGTATTGAATTAGAGCTCAATTTCGTGTATCCATTTTCGGCGTTTAGGTACCCTAAACGGATGAGAATGGATACACGAAATGGATGCCTCTGCTCCGGCAACAATCCTGCGGGCTGCTATACCTACACTAGTCGGCATCAGTGGCGCAATCCGCTAAAACTCAGCTGACTCTCTCGGCTTAGCGCGTGCTTAGAACGACGCTTTTGATGTTATCGAGTTTTGGATAGAATCAGGCGTTACTTTGCGGAAGTTCATTTTTTTTTTAAATTTAATATTGCAGAAACAAATACAAAAATTATGTATCTCGCCAAACTACACACGCGGTTTGTTGGCGAGTTCGCGCTCAACTTATATTATGCCGTGCACTTATTACTAGATAACACACAACATCAATACCTATACCTACCATGATTTAGCAATAAAAGATTACAATTATTTTGCTATACTTAATCCGCCAACAGAATAATTCTGTATGGTCAAGCATGCAGTTGGAACTTTCTTGCTTGGTTGGGAAGGTAAACGGTGCTTTGCTTATAACTGCATGCTTGGTAAAATTATTTAATCTTTCCAAGATAAGGAACAACATGAGTGGGTAACAATGGCGAATTCATATTAATTGACGTTTTCAAAAGAAAAACACGTTATTTTGACAGTGACTGTCAGAAATGACATTTGATACATTTCGCGTCTACTGCCTTCTCTATGGCTGAAGGTTGCTATCTTGGAAACGTATCGAAGACTTAAATTACATTTTTATTTTTTTGCTCATTATTTACTTTATTGTTCTAAATTATTATATTTTTAACACAATCTATGTATTTTCCTCTATTCATGCTAGAGTGTACAAGAGTAGGCCTAAAATGAACCTTTTTCTTTGTAATACCTACATACCTTTACCACGGTATTGGGAATCCGCTATAAAATAAAAATAAATTTTTTTTTTTTTTTTTTTCAAATAGACTTTTTACAAGTGCATATGAATAGTCGAATGAATCTACCACTGGTTCCGTTCAAAAGAACACGGATCATGTTCGATCTTGTGGATGAATAATTTGAAATCCAACAATCGGCATATCATGATAGATAGATAGATAGATAGATAGATAGATGAATACTTTATTGCGCACAAGAAATAATACAGTGTAGAGTTATAGCTAAAAACTAGGTATGCAAAGGCGGCCTTATTGCTTACTGAGCAATCTCTACCAGGCAACCTTTGCGTCATCATGTATGATAATTGTATTAATAGATCAAAGAATAGCATTGTATTAAAGATGCAATTTTATCAATTAATAGCTGATGCCCGCGACTTCGTCCGCGTGGAATAAGTTTTTTTGAATTCCCGCGGGAACTCCTCAATTTTCTGGGGTAAAAAATAGCCTATGTCACTCTCCAAGTCCTCAACTATACCCATGCCAAAAATCACGTCGATCCGTTGCTCCGTTGCAGCGTGATTGAAGGACAAACCAACAAACAAACTGACTTTCGCATTTATAATATTAAGTATGATGTGTACGGTCTAACTACATATGTACTTACTACTTACCTTGTAATTAAATGTTTTGAAATATTATCCATTGATAAAATTGTTATAAGATTAATAGGTGACTCTGACCCGTTTACAAAGTAGGTATGATAAAAAATAATTACTTACTGATGAGTGACTAACAAAAGGTCATCTACTTAATTATCAATTTATCACCACTTACCTACTCCCTAGTCCATACCAAAGTTCCCTTTGTTGACTTGCTTGGCCCACTATCTAGTATAATATTATGTTATTCAACAAATATCAAAGTAGGCAGGTAGAAAAGTATCTAGGTATACCTATACATTACTAGCGAATACCCGCGACTTCATCCGCGTGGATTGAGGTTTTTCGGTTCTCGCGGGAACACTAATTTTCCGGGATAAAAAGTAGCCGATGTGCTATTCCAGACTATAATCTATCTCTGTGAAAAATTTCAGCCAGATCCGTTCAGCTGTTGGGGCGTGATTGAGTAACAAACATCCATCCATCTTATCTTACTCTTACTAATATTATAAATGCGAAAGTTTGGATGTATGGATGTCTGGATGTATGGATGGATGTTTGTTACTCAATCACGCCCCAACAGCTGAACGGATCTGGATGAAATGGCACAGAGATAGATTATAGTCTGGAATAGCATATAGGCTACTTTTTATCCCGGAAAATTAAAGAGTTCCCGCGGGAACCACAAAACCTCGATCCACGCGTACGAAGTCGCGGGCATTCGCTAGTACATTCATAAATCCATACATCCAAACTTTCGCATTTATAATATTTGATTGATTACCAATTTTCAAAACTACACCGGCGCTATTGGGTCTGGTTTAATACATTTTCTCTGGCTACAAGACCTTATCAATTGTTAATCCATCTATGATAAACAATAGACATTGTTTGATTTAACTGAAATGTTAGTATTGTTGCATCAAGGCACAAATAAACATCCTTGCCGAGAATCTTACCAAAATGCCCACCATAAGGCTAGTTAAAATTGTCTTTTTCATATATATTTTTATTTGTGTCCATTCGGTAATAGCCAAGGGAGGTATTGAAGAACTCTTTGAAAGTATCAAGGAAGATGCTACATTGGATACTGTATGTATAATCAAACGTTTTTTTATCACTTTTAAACCGAACGAAAAAGCTAGTTTTGACGACATCCCTGGCGATGTGTTGAGCGCTGTTGTCGCGGGAGGTCTCGGGTTCGAATCCTGGCAGGATCAATTTGGGAATTTATAATTTCTGAATTTTCTCAGGTCTGGTCTGGTGGAAAGCTTCGGCCGTGGCAAAGACGTCCCGCCTTTTTAGCGTTCTGGTACTATGCTGTGTAGAAACCGACTAGCGGTATGGGTTTAAACTAAAATATTTTTTTAATCGTATAACATATTCAACATTTTATATTAGTTTATCACTCACTAATAAATTGCCGAAACTTGTATGATTCTAGCTACCTTGTCGAAACTGCAACCAATATTTGAATTTACCCTGAAGATGAGATAAATCCTTACGGGACTCCAATCCTGTAATGACTTAGGATTTATATTTTCTATAGGGTCCCACTCCCCAGGCCTAAAAAATATACAAAAACTTTTAGTTCACTCTGGCACGGAAGTACGGGTACCCATGCGAAATACATCGCGTGTACACAGAAGACAAATATGTCCTAGAGCTTCATCGAATACCCTACGGAAAGCACAACACCAGCAGATACAACAGACCTGTAGTGTTCTTGCAACATGGACTGTTGTCGTCTTCTGCTGAATGGGTGCTGATGGGCACTGATAAGGGACTGGGTAAGGTATTTTCTAATGATAAAATTCAAATGTTTTTATTCAAATAAACTTTTACACTTTTTGACTGCCTCGTTGGTCTAGCGGTTAGCATAGTCGACTGCAGATCACGAGGTCCTGGGTTCGATTCCCGGTATTGGGTTTTTCAATTTAGAACTTCTCAGTGCCAGCCCGGAGTTGGAAGTTGGCGGTGTTTCACCCCCGTGCCTCGGAGAGCACGTTAAGCTGTCGGTCCAGGTTATTATCTATCTATTCCGTGTTATTATCGCTAACATGATAATAGTCGTTAAAGCCCACCAACCCGCATTAGAGCAGCGTGGTGGGTCTAAGCTCTAATTAATAGGCTGTAGACTGTAGTGAATGAAAATGAAAAACTTTTACAAGTGCATATGAATCGTCAAGTGAATCTACCACTGGTCCGGAATGCCATTCCTTCCGAGAAGAACCAGCAAGAAACTCAGCGGATGCTCTTATTTGCAATTTCACTAATGAACATAATACTTAGTAACCGCTGTCCTTAGCATTGCTGGAGCGAGTCAAATCAATGCATTTTTGTCGTTTACGTATAATCTTCAACAGTATAATAAGCTTTTTTTCAGTAGCATACTTTTAATGGATTTTTTAAATCGGTATGCGGTTTTAGGTAGGTAGTAGGTACTAGTGAGAAATGAGTTGAGTACTGGTGGTTACGTTTGTATAAAAGCCTTCATTTATTGCCTTCATTGGCGTACCTTCGTAACGAATGGTACCTTTGTTACCGTCGCCTAATGCCTCACACCCAAGGGCATTTACAGTATCTATCAGAGGAACTCTGCATTAATTCGGACAGATTGGACAGATTCTGGACTCATCAGCTACGATCCTTGACCGTGTTTGTTTGTTCTTCAATCACGCTGTAACGACGCAATTGATAGACCTATTTTTGCAAGAGTAGGAGTTAAGGACCTGAGGAGTGACATAGGCTATTTTATTCCGGAAAATCGAAGAGTTCCTGCGGGATTTAAATAGACCTAAATCCAAGCGCACTAAATTGGGGCAGTTACAAAGTAACTTATTATTCAAATAATACCTAGGTACGTACATGGTCCGAAGCTCAATATTTTTTGTGGACTCGTCACATTGCAGTTTGTGTTATTTTAGGTTACCTTCTAGCCGAAGCAGGCTACGACGTGTGGATGGGTAACGCTAGAGGCAACACTTACTCACGCAGGCATGTAACTATGAAACCATCTTCCTCTGCATTTTGGAAGTTCAGTTGGCACGAGATCGGTTACTATGACCTCCCAGCCATGATCGACTACGTGATCGAAGAAACTAGGGTTAAAAAGATCCAGTATGTGGCGTTCTCTCAGGGCACAACAGCGTTTTGGGTTATGGCTTCGACTAGACCGGAGTACAATGATAAAATTTTAGCGATGCAGGCTCTAGCACCAGTGGCTTACGTGGGGAACATCAGAAGTCCCCTCGTCAGGGCGATTGCACCATTTACCAACTCATTAGAAGTAAGTAATACAGGGAACATCAGTTTGTTAAAAAATCTATACTAATATTATAAATGCGAAAGTGTGTCTCTCTGTCCGTCTACTATTCTTTCCCGGGACATCTTTTCAACCGATTACGATGGTACAGAGGTAGGTTGCATAGGGGCAGGACAACCTTAATCCACGTGATGAAGGATCCAGAAGTTTAACCCGCTATAATCCGCGACAACAGGAAAATCTGTGGTACAGCGTTTTTTTTAGGGTTCCGTACCAAAATGGTAAAATGGAACCCTTATGGTGCTACTTTCTCCGTCTGTCCGTCCGTCACACTCGATTATTTCAGTAACTACCAAAGCTATCGACATGAAATTTGGAATAGTTGTGTATATTAGTGGCCCAAAGACTTAAAAGAATTAAAAAAAAATTGGAAATTATTTTTGTTCTTATTTAAAAAGGGAGGAAAATCGGAGGGTTGAAATTTAAAAGTGAGATAACTGTACTGTGTGGGGTATCATATGAAAGGGTTTACTTTGTACATTCTAAAACAGATTTTTAATTATTTTTAGTCATGATAGTTTTTGATTTATCGGGGAAAAAGTCTAAAAAATACCGTTCCCCCCCGTTATCTCCGGAGTTTACCAATCGAAAAATCTGAAATAATAATGGTCAATAGGAATTTATGTATATTTTACAGGAAAACTATAGCCAATGCTCTAACTAGCATAGTTTTTTTGATATTAACAGTAAACCTCTACAAACAAAGTTAGTTTTGCGGTTCATTAACAAAGGTAATTTTGCGGTTCATTAAAAAGGTTACAGTTTTCAGTACGGAACCCTCGGTGCGCGAGTCCGGCTCGCACCTGGCCGGTTTTTTTTATCTTTTTCACACCACAGAAATCCTCCGAAATCCTCCGCCCCATCTACTACTGTATAAATTGAGTACTGTGTAAATTTCTCAGTTTAAACAGTAGTAGACTATAGAGAGCTATAGTTTGAGTCATGCCAAAAAAAGGTGTAAAAGCCGGAATTTCCGACACGATCAATCACTTCACAATCGTGCATTGTGGAGGCAACATCTCCTGAAGATGCTCCGGTATCGGAGTGAAACGTACGTTGAGGGTAGTTTTCGGAGGATTTCTATGGTGTGAAAAAAAAAGAAATCGATGTACCACATAGATTTTCCTGTTGTCGCGGATTATAGCGGGTTAAACTTCTGGTTCCTTCATTATGATGGACTTCCGCAAAGTAACGACTCTATCCATCCACGTGGGCGAAGTGGCGAGCATCATCTAGTATTACATGATATCTTGATATAGGAGATTTTCAGTAAAGTGCGGACTTTACATAAGGATTTTTAGGCTATGTTCGTATACTTACCATGTACCTATCAATAGGCCATGAAACAGACTATTCTCTGAAGTTTAGTTATTGGTGGTGCTAGAGTAAAGATAACACGAATTACGATGGACTATTAAAGTCCCTCAAATCACTTAGCTATGGGTACCTATCTATTTGCATAGAAAATGGTTTGTTTATTTCATTTTCTATTACTTACCTCTACCAACACATTATCAGCTAGATCCAGTAGTAGAAGGATAATCTGTCCTAAATACAGTTTATCTAACAAATAACAATTACAACAACTATCTATTATAGCAATAATAATGTAAGTAGATTAATAATTGACTGTTATTTTTCAAGAGGTGTATAAATCGTTATCTCAAGTGGCGATATCCTACTGTTTAAATAAAAGCACAGAATAGGTAATAGTACGTTAATAAAAGTTTATTTCCACAAACGATGTTTATACCTACATAATTAACACAGTGTTTTTCCCTATTGGATTTTCCAACCTTTTTTGGCGAAGAAAATATTAAGTAGGCATGAATGACTGACCTACAACATTTACTGCCTGAATCGGTAGGTCCAGAAATATTCTTCTTATATATTCTTATATATATAATACTTCAGTTTCTTAAAAAATAATGTTGGTGAGCACTAAGAAAGGATTTTTGAAAATCATGCCCTATTAAAGGAGTTTAACAAGGAATGAAAGTTTGTGTGGAAGTAGGTCATTTCTGAAGTGAGACGTAGAATTTATTATGTTTCACCTATTTCTATATAGATAAAAGTCAGTTCTCACACCTAATATTTTACCTCCACTTTAAGCTACGTCAGGTACAAGCTCTTTAGATTAGAATAAAAAATGTTTTATAGAAATAATATGTTTCAGAGAATAATGCGTCTGATTGGCTCAAATGAGTTCATGGCGAACGGCTGGATCAATGAGATAGCAGGCCAAAAGTTGTGCCTGGAGGAAGCAATCACCCAAACTCTATGCGCCAACATACTATTTCTCTTATGTGGATATAATGCTCAACAGTTGAATACAGTATGATTGTATATTTATATATTTTGCTTGTTTAAATTTTGTTTTTATCTGATCATCGTATAGGTGTAGATTCAGTGAATGAAAACAAAGAAAACGACGAGGATGTGAAACCACAGAATAGTTCATAGTACCAACAAAGTGGACCGATAATGCAGTCTGTTGTTTATGATAATTATTATGGATGACCAAGGCTCAATATTATTAAACCGGAGCATTTAGAACTAAATATTGACGCGGACATCAATATAATAATTTTGTCTTAGATTAATAGTAATTTCTTACTTTCATAGAAGAGATGGTTTGAGCCTGTTCAACCCTTAACTTGTTACATTGCTGGACCATACTATCATACACAGACCATAATGGCAATACCTTTCCTTTGAGTCACTTATTTCCTTGGAACTCCTGAAAAATCAGTGTTGGCATCATAAATTGATCTCACTTTACATTAAATCGGTATTATACTTAAAACTGACTTCTGCTATGGCTTTTTTCAGACAATGCTTCCAGTAGTATTCGGCCATACACCAGCCGGTGCGTCTACGAGACAAATGATCCATTTTGGACAGTTGTACAAATCCAAAAGATTCACCAACTTCAATCACGGATGGCTTACGAACAAGCGGACTTATGGAACATTCAGTCCACCTGCTTATAACTTGAGTGCAATAACCACACCTGTTTTCCTGCACTACGGCGACAATGACTGGCTGTCTACTCCGGAAGACGTAAACTATCTATGGAAGGAAATAAAATCTGTCATCGGCAAATATAGAGTACCACACCCAAAATTCAATCATTTAGACTTCATATTCGCTATTGATGCAAAAAAACTTATATACGATCGCATGATAAATATCATGTCTCGTTTTATATAAATAAAAGATAACAATACAAATTTTTCCTTTTATTACCACAAAGACACCGACATCAAATACTTGAACATTTTGCATAATTTTAGTTACAAAACATTAACATTAGAAGTCCTTCACTTCGGTCGTCGATACCTAAAAGAAAAATATTCAATTATTAAAATTATCAATTTTCCTTGACCTACTTATAATATAGTAATTGATAGATATCTTCATTTTTGTAGATAAAATGCTAAATCATAGATTTTAATACTGAATTAAATTATTCATTTGAATAATTGAAATTCAGTGCCCTGTTTATCAATCGTTACAAGCCTTGTATTACAAATTATCATTTCATTTCACAAGGCTGAAACAGGCACTTATCTACAGATTTCAAATGTAGAAGTCACGTGAATCAGGATACGTTACATTAAAAATTTATCACTGTCTGTTCTTATCTCATAATACTTACAAATATACCCGATTGCGAGGATCGGGAAGAGACCGTAGAGCAAGAGAGCACGGATTTACTAGCGTGGACTTTTTGATACGACGCCTCTATCATTACTTCTTTCGGATCACATTTTCTTTGATTTGCTATTGTAAGTTCTCTTTCCACGATTGCACCAAATGTGTTGTGAACTGTGATTATAAAAAAATTTTGTCTGTATTAATTTTATTTTTACTGCAGCGGAATTGATAACGATTACTTAGATAATTATATGTTGGGGGTTACAGGATTTGATCAAAATATTCTTGTTAACATGTTGGATGAGAACCATTTTACACAGCTATCTCTTTAGAGCTGGTTTTGGATCTTGCTTTACTGTTATTGGACATGGAATACTGCTGTTTATATGTTTATGATTATTAATTTTATACTTACTTCAATTTTGATGGAGAACATATGGATTAGGTTTTGTAAAATTTAAGACGGAATACTGACAAAGTATTCTGTCTTAAATTTTATAAAAGTTTTGGTAGCTAATCAAATAAATACATATTATTTACTTATAATACCTTTTGTCAAAATTTTAATAGGATCCTGTTTTTTCTTGCAATGGCTATTTTGATCATCAAAATTTTCTTCTTTGACTCTCAAACTATTGGTTTTATGAAGTACTTGTAGCATCGATATATGTCTGAAGTTCTGTAAATTTTATTAATTTACGACAAAGTTTTCACTCCTTATTTACAAAACCTAAATAGATATTTAACTATAGTCAAGCTTGACTAATATAATATCAGCTAGTCACTTATTTCTAGAACTGAGAACCTTACCTCGTTTTCGCAATTTTTTAAAGTTATAATCATTTCTGAATCAATGTCCTTAACATTCTCTTCTCTTTCAAAGTACGATTCGTAAGGCATCGGCATCACAGAGGCGTTGTTATCCGAATTTACCATTGTAAAATACGATGGTGCCGAATTTTTACTCATATTTTGAAGCTGGACTTTTAGCGACATATTCTCTGTTTTTATCTGATTCAATTCATCATTTTGCATGTTATATTGTTGTTGTAAATAATCGAAATTATTTCTATACATAGAAATTTCCTCGGTGTCTATATTACAAGCATCGTTACCAAAATTCACAGTTTTAACTCTGAACGATGTACATTTGTTTATCTTTTTTATCATTTTAGATCTTATTTTCGCACTACTCCTGTATCTTATAGGATCTGTTTCGGTCGCTTTATCATCACAGCTGCAGATTTTTAATATTTCATTGCACGGTTTAATTTCAACGGTTGAGTCATCATCGTCTTCTACTACGAATCGCAAGTTATCAAGCGTTATTATTTTTTTCAAATATTTTGTGTATGATTTCCAACAATATGTCGGTTTTTCATTCAGTTGAGTATTTAATAAAGGTGTTAAACTTTTTACGACAAGCGCTTGTTGGACTAATTCCTTTTCCCATACCTTGGCCACGCTTTGAACACTTTCATTGCTATAACTAGTACCTTCTAAATCGTCATTCTTGGGGAAACTAATTTTGAATATTCTTTCTGTGAGTATTTTCCAAAACATTTTTATGCTTTTCAGGGCATCTAAACATTTATCACAGGGCCAGTGACTTGTTTCAAACTCTTCCTATTAAGTATAAATTAATGTAAGCAGGTTCTATTAGGGACTAGTCATAACAGGCGTACGAGGCGCTCGCCGTACGATGCGTTTCGGACGTTTATGTAAAATCGAATGAGTTTCTATGCATCGGCCATTGAATTATAATTAGTCCCTAAATATTTATTACTGTACTAATTAGGTAGTAAGTTAAGTACTTAGGTATTAGTTCAATTAATCAATGATTTTTTAAAGTAATTCCGGTATATTATGTCCCAGCTTATTTATACCTTGGACACGGACAAATGCTACAATAATTTATCCAGATAAATCAAAAAGTTCCGAAGAGAGTTTTGATAAACCTTAAAAAACGCGGGTGACATCTCTAGTTTTGATAAATACCTACACAATGGTATTCATTTCACATTCACAAAATATTATGCTCACCTCATCAAAATATTTCTCAAAGCTCTCCTCTTTTTTTAGACATTCTGTCATCGCATGGCACGAATTGCAAATGCTTTCTAAGACAAATTTGGATTTGCAATTTGGATGGCATCTTGGCGCAGGCTGCAAAATTTAAAGGTTCATTTTACCAACTATTATATGATACAAAGAAGAAATATTCAAACGATGTTTTAAAAAGCTCAAACTCGTTAAAAACTTAACATTTTGCATGTAGGTTTTCTCTTTATACTAAACGTAACGACTTTTGACGAACTCCGTGGCACAGTGTTGAGCGCTATTGTCTTAATGTGCGGAGGTCCCGGGTTCGATCCCCGGCAGGGTCAATTTGGGAATTTATAATTTCTGAATTTTCCCTGGTCTGGCCTGGTGGGAGGCTTCGGCCGTGGCTAGTTACCACCCTACCGGTAAAGACGTGCCGCCAAGCGATTTAGCGTCCCGGTACGATGCCGTGTAGAAACGAAATAGGGATATGGGTTTAATATAACTGCCATGCCCCTAATAAGCTAGCTACCATCAGGTGAGATCGCAGTCAAGGGCTAACTTGTAGTGGATAAAAAAACTGGGTTCAGTTGACCCCATCCATACTAATATTATTATAAATGCGAAAGTGCCCTTTCACGGCCCATCTGTTCAACCGATTTTGATAAAATTGGTACAGGGATAGGTTGTATCCCGAGGTAGGACATAGGCTCATTTCTATTCCGGAATCATCTAGTACTCAATAACAATGATTTACTCAATAATAAAAGTTCCACCCTTGCGAAGTTTGGATGAATCAGATAGTAGCATTAAAAAGACGGGTGGGGTTGTTAATATTCAACACTCCAACACACACAGACAGCTAGATACCTGTCTATAACATTTCGAAGCCCTTACCCTCTCACGCCGTCTCCAAGTCATAGTTCTCAAGCAGCTGGACACCGTATGCACTGGGAGAACACAAATAGGCATATCGCTCTTCATCCAATCCCTAATGTAGCGATCCCGCACCTGGATGTCGTGACTCCATGCTCTCACATCGAAGCAAGATTCATATGCCTTTAATTTCCCCTCGTTACGTGCAAATAATTTCAATTTCTTCTGACCCGTATAGAACATTGAATAAAGTATGTCATATTATTTTGCATAATATCTGTAAGCTATTCATGCATGTTATGTAAATTATACTAGGTATCATACGATGAGCACAGGGATTTAGAGTAGTAAGTAAATCTTTTTCACGAAATAATATTATTTTTTTAGTTTATCAAATTATCAATGTTGTTCTCACGAAATTTTGAGTCCAAATTATATTCAGATTGGCTGAAATTAGGGATTGACAATCAATCAAGTTAGTTTAACCATCTATGAGTTATGGGCATTAATATAAGATCTTATTCTATTAATGAAAATGAATAAGTATCAGGTATCTAGTGGTTCCACCCCTAATTTTGTTAGTAGAAATTTTATACAGCATAATATATTATTTATTTATTTATTTATAATAATATATATTATTTCATCAAGCCAAATTACAGTGTATTTATTCCATTCAAACTTTTTACGTTTTTATACATGTCAATTTAATTCAAATATTGACATTCTACCAAAAAAAACACCATTCCGTCTAGATTTTTAATGACAAACAAAATATTTGATTTTTTCCATATTTACATTTTACCGTAAGTTATAAGATTGTAAAATAAATGAATAATAATTCATAAAAAAAATTACACAATGTGTGGATCGAATGGTAGCAACGAAAGCTCCCTAGATTTTATATGTTTAGAATATACTTGTTGATAGTGGGTAAAGTTACTGGCGATGTCATTCATAACGAAAAGGGAGCGTGTATTCAATGAATACGACCTGTTCGATCTACCGGCGAGGAATGAAGGCAAGTTGAAGGCGTACTCGTCATGCACTGACGCGAGAGCTTGGTCCCACTTCTGTTCAGATAAATCCGAACACTTGGTGGAGATAATTAAAAGGAACAATGAAACTGTACGTCCCAAGTATATACCAACCGACGTGATTGTCAATATGTTGATGGCCACGAAAAATGCTGAAATTGGGCGCTTGAAACGTAAGATCGAAGAGTTTGAGCAAATGCTCTCCGCTTACGATCAGCTAGATCTAACTTGTGAACAAAAATGCGATATTGCAAGCGCGGTAAGGTGTTGCTGACTAATTTTCAGTTTTTCCTATTATCCTATTTTTATTATTCATCAATCCTTCTTACATAATATTTCAGCATGCGGCCATAAAAGCAGCGAATAAAGAATTGGATGATATGGTAAGAAAACTTAATTCAGAGTTAGAAGGTAGTTACAGTAATTTGATTATATGAAATATTTATAATTTATTACCTGTTTGTTATAGTGCTTGGATCTGGACCTGTCAGGATTTACGGAGGTAATACTGAGATGATTGTGAAACGGTTTGTTATTCTATCAAATATCTATCATGCAAATTGTTGGAAATATTTCTTGGTAAGTCGATGGCATGACTTTAACAAAGCGGGGCATCCCAAAAACTAAGTAAATGAATGTGATGAAAATGAAAACTTAGGTATATTTTAGTGAGGTGATGGGAAAAGCATAAAGTTTATTCGATATGCTTAGTAAAGTAATCAAAAATCTTTAAGTACCTACTAATAATAATAATAAATATTATAAATGCAAAAGTTTGGATGGATGAATGGATGTTTGTTACTCAATCACGCCAGTAGATACGACTGAACGGATCTGGATGAAACTTGGCACAGGGATAGATTATAGTCTGGAATAACACAATGGCTACTTTTTATCCCGGAAAATTGAGTTTCCGCGGGAACTTAAAAACCTCAATCCACGCGAACGAACTCGCAGGCATCAGGTAGTCTAAAAATCCATACTAATCCATACTTAATATTATAAAAGCGAAAGTGTGTCTGTCTGTCTGTCTGTCTGCTACGCTTTCACGGCTCATCCGTTCAATCGATTTTGGTAGGTTGTATTCCGGGGAAGGACATAGGCTACTTTTTATCCGAGTCCCGCGCGAATCAAAACATCCTAATCCACGCGGACGAAGTCGCGGGAATCATATAGTAAATAATAAAACCTAATGTTAAGATATTTAGGCCGACTTGCTAGCACTGCTTAAACTGATTTAACCAGTTTTTTTTTTGATGATGTCACTTTTATTATGAAATTACTCTGGCGTTGACATGAAAAGCATAGAAAATTTTATTTAAACATTTTATTTTATTTAAACGGGCTTGTGTAAGTAAGCATGTTACAGTGATTGAACTATAAACGAAATCAATTTTAAAGAAAGTTGCTTTTGAATTTGATTTGCTTCTAAAATTAAAATATATTTTATTTTACAGGGTATAGATTCAGAAGCGTTTGAAGTAAGTTAATATTTCTCATTTTGCGTTTAAGTTGTGTTAAGTTCAGTATATCTACATTTGTCAAAATATAATACAAGTTATTATTAATTGAAGTTATTTTTCAGACAGGAAAATCAAGAGGCGATGAGGTATGTACCTATTATAATCATAAATCATAAATCATAATCATAAATCATTTATTTTGCGAAATTGTGAGTGACTATATTTTTTGTGTAATAATTGTGGGTATTACCACTAATAATATAAGATTATTTTTTATATCAAAGTATTTTAAGGTTTATACAACTTTTTCTACTTTTTTCAGCTGAGCAGATATGGAATGCTCGAGGTAAGTAATAATTATCACTTAGGTAAACTCATATTTCCTCTTTCTAACATTAATTTGCCTTTTTAATGTGCATTTAAGCTTAAGTTATGTTAAACTTATTTTAAAAAGTCCTAAAACAAAGTATTTGATATTTATAGACAGGAAAGTCTGGAGGAGGTGAAATAAAGGCACAAGGCGAAGAGGTAACTAGTAAACAAAATCACCTAATAATTTCAATTTGAATTTCAATAAGTATTTTAACATGCAAACCAACGTTCTAAATCGCTCTCAATTTTCAAATGTCGTTTGTATATAATCATTATCTATCTATTTGTAATTATTAGTGTACACTTTATTCTATTATGAGTAGGTATATATAATATTATAGATATATATTTATTTATCTATTGATATAGGTATATTTATTGTTGTATGTAGGTAGTATATAATTTTATTATATTTATATCTATCCATAGGTCTAAAATTTATGTACTTTATCGTTTAAATATGCATTACTTATTTGTTTTTTTTTAAATAAAGCACCATCCCGCGCTCTGGTTTATTTATCCTTTCACCAAAGGTTGTCTGTAAGAGATTGCTTTAGCAATAAGAGCGCCTTTGCACATTTCTATGTAGTCTTACTACTGCTTTTAAACTGTATACTGTATATTTTTTGAGTGTGTAATAAAGATCTAAATAAATAAACGTTTGTAGTGGACCTTTGATAGAGAAAAAGAGTCAACGCCAAGGAAGGAAACAAAGAGTGTTCAAGCTGGGCCACCTTGTACTTGCGACGCAAGCACTTGTACGTAACCATTGTGTATACCGTTTACTAAATTTAAAAAATAATAATATCTGATAATTAAAAAAAAATTGCCAGCCATGCCGATAGAAGCGAAAACGAATATTTTTTTAACTTAAAATTATTAAAATATAAACTTTAACACTAAGGCATTAAAGTTTAATTTCGAATGTAGTATATTTATATGTTCGCGAGCATGTCGCTGTTCGCGAGCATGTCTGTCACGCGAGCATGTCAGTCACGGTCACGCGAATCTACATTTTTACCCCCTACCAAAATGTGCTTAACTCGCCTTAAGAAGTTTCCACTTCAATAAAAGCTCCAATAGACCAGCACAATAGAGGTTGTAAACGGAGTTAGATAGACTATTGTAAATCACTGCAAAGGTAATGTGATAACATAGCGAGAGAGGTTCTGGAAGATTCTTAGAAAGTTATGGATAGAAATGACACAGCAATAGAATGGCTGTTTCATTTGAACACGTAAAACGTTACCATAATATTATTGTATTAACTTCCTAACATTAAAATCCTTTTTAGCTGCGCATGATACTCAAATCGATGAAATGCAAGACACCATTATTAGTAAAGATGCTAAACTGAGCGCCATGCAAAATACTCTGGCTGTGAGTAAAACATTATTTGCAAGATGAGTTCATTTCTTACCCGTTGTCCTAGGTTAGCGACGCGATTTGACTTTAACCTTTAACCTTCAAGGCAAGAGTGAATAGCCATCTTCTAGGCAAGCGCGTTCCAACCTAGACCTCATCATTGCTTTGCACTAAGCATGATTGTCGTCAAGCGCAAGCCTATCTCACAATAAAAGAATAAAAAAAAAACCTCCAAACTGTTCTACACGACAACGTAGGCCAAGTGAGGTTTTTTTTTATCCACTACAAGCTAGCCCTTGACTGCGATCTCACCTGATGGTAAGTGATGATGCAGTCTAAGGTAGATACAGTTACTTTGATAGCTTTAAATTAATTCTGTAACGTGTCGCCGTATTTGTCGCTCACTTAAGAGAATGCTTAGTGGTAACGCCTATGTATATAAGAATGTGCAAAAATAGGTCCCACAGTTTTAAAGGAAAATAGTGACGTGACAGACATGTTACCTTAAATGGTTTTCTATTCTGCGCCGTTTCATCATGTGTTTGTAATGTTTCCGCCGTGTGTAGAATAGTTTCATCCTTAAAAAAATATTTCAGGTAATGGAACATGATGTCTGTGAGCCCTATTGTATTTATGCTCATATTTATACAGCACTAGAAAAAATATTTGGAACTTTATGCCAAAACGGGAAATACAAACAATATTTAGATTTACTTGTGAGTAACAATGGATTTATTGATTTATTTCGTCATACAAAATAACTATTTATTGTTTAACCACCACCGTTTCCAGACTGCTGGAAAGGATACTAGAGGCATAGATATAAAAGGAAAAATTCTTTTTAAAATGAAAGTACTAGAAAAGTTTAGTCTTGCTTTAATAGCCCCTTGCTCACAAGAATTTAGTCGGGCTTCAAAGGATTGTTCTTGCATGCGCGCTGAGGTCGTAACGACTTTTGCATTAACATCAGCAGAAAGCCAAAAACCAAGCTTAGATAACAAGAGAGCCCAGCTTGTTGCTGATATTATGGACAGTCAAGAAATGAAGGAAATCCTCAGTAATGAGAGTGTGTGTCTTAAAATAGAAGATGACCAATTTGATGAATGTTGCGGAGCTGATAACTACAGTATAGATGTTGAAAATCTCAATCGCTTAAAGAATTTGCAAGCTAATTACGACGAATTACTAACATGCTATGACAATTTGAAACATGAAAGAGATTGTCTTTATTTACGATGTCAAAATATTGCTGATTTAGAACAGGAATGTGAATGCCTGAAAAATAATTTAAGAGAATATAATCAATTATGGAAAGAAAAGGAGTATTATCGGAAACGGTCAGAGGATCTTGACACTTTAAAAGAAAATTACTTTATTTTATCAGAAGAAACATTGAATATTGAAACAAAACTCAAATCTGAACAGGAAATAAATAAAAGTAAATCTCTAATCGTTGATCAACTAAGAAATGAAAATATAAAACTAGAGCAAAAAATAGGAGATACTTCTGTTCAGTTTGAAAAACAAAAAAATGTTTTAATTTGTAAATTAAAAGAGTACGAGTGCAAAATAATGTGCCAAGAACAACAAATTAAGAGCTTATCTGATCAAATAGATAAATTACTGGAACAAGACAGAGACAACGTAAGAGAGTAATTAATAATATAACTTAAATTGTAAGAATTACTGCTAATAATACTTTATTATTTTGTTGTAATAGATTCCATCTAACGAAGATACATTCCAATCAGTACAATTAATTGACGAAATTGAATCCCAGAAACAACAAATCAAAAACCTTAAAGATGATTTGTGCTGTAGCGAAGAAGAAAAACAATATCTCCAAGAGGAGTTTGAAAAGAAACTTGAACTTATAAATGAACTCAAGTATGATGTTGAAGACTGGAAAAGTAAATACATTATAACTAATATTTTTATGTTGTTATATTATAATATTATTGTTTTTATTATTTTGTATTCTAGGTAGGTATGAGGAAGCTTTGAAGTGTAACAATTATTTACAATTGCAAGTAGATGAACTACAAGGTAAAAATTTTATAATTAATCAAGAATTAGAAAACAAAACAAGTGCAATAGATAACTTAAATAGTATTATTAGTAATAAGTCTCGTGAAATAAGCATTTTAATGGAGGAAGTAGACCATAGAGGAAATGAAAATATTGGTCTTATAAAACAAATGCAAGTAAGTCGTGAAAGTTTCGACAAAAATATAGCTTCACTTATGGTTGAAAAAAGAGTTGCCATGAATTCTATTGTTACTGCTAAGCAAGAAAGTATAGAACTACTTAAGCACTTAAAAGATGATGACAATAAAACTGAAGTAGGTGCAAATATTGCATTTGAAAAACTCAAACATGATGACAATGCAAAGCATATTGCGGTAGAAAAAACTGATGAGAACATTGATAATAATATTTTACTAAAGGAAATTGAGTTATTAAATGAAGCTAATCTTGAAAATATTAACATTCTACACCACGAAAATGTGCAATTAAAAGAATCATTTCATTTAGCTAAAAAGGAAAGTATGGTATTGGAAAAAAAATTAATGGATCATGAAAATTTACTGCAAAAGTTTGAATTGTTAAAAAAATCCCATGAAAATCTTTTGAATGAAAAGGGAACACTTGAGCTTAAATTAAATCATAGGAAGAACGAGCTTGAAAATTTACTCCATGACTTTCAACTAACAAAATCAAAGAGTGAAAGCTTATTGGATCAGTCAGAAGATATCAAAGAAAAATATGCTAAATTAAATAATATATATCAAGAAGTGCTAATAGAGAGAAATATTTTACAAAAATCGATTTCAGATAAAAATTTGGAAATGAAAGATTTGATTCAGTCTTTACACGTGCTCCGATTAGAAAATGAACGTTTTAATTTAAAAATGCAAGAATTACCAAAACTGGAAAAAGCTATAACTGAATTACAAAATAAATATGACAAATTGTTAACAGAAAAAAATAAATCACAGAATGATTTTGATATGAAAACTCGAGAGATGAATAACTTACACAATGATCTTGAAAATAAAATAGTGGAGAATCAACGTTTACAAAATGAAATAAAAACACAAAAATCTCGGGAACTGACAGCCTGCAATAGTATTTCTGCTTTGAAAATTGAGAATCATAACATGCAATCGAACTTAGAATTAGTAAGAAATGAAAGCTGTAAGCTACTTGATAAAGTGAAACACTATGAAAAGCTTGAAAACCAATATAAAGAATTACAAATTTTGCATAAAAAAATTAAATTAGAAAACGATAATCTACAATCCGAATTAATCAATTTGAAAAAATTACAAAATGAACAAAACAAATATCTGGAAAGCTTAGAAAAAGACCTTGTACATTCTCGTGAAGAGGTACTTAATAGATTTTAAGTTTTATAGCTACTAACTAAATATACATCTTGTTGTGAACACATCGCGGTGCCTGCTAGGTAGTTGCGTAAAATTTCATATAAAAGAAATATTTCCACAAGTTCTAACGACAACATTTCAAAGTTTCAACTCAATAGTATCAATTGTCTAACAACGTCAATGTGAGGATAAAATAATCACAGCAATGTGGCCAATTCTGAATTCTGTATAACACAATCTCGAAACTAAACTTAAATGACAGCTTTAAATCCAGTTCTGTTCCTTTCCAAAGGGACTATTATGAAAGAGTTAGCAATATTTCTAATACAGTATTAGAAATATTGCTAGTTTAGTTTAGAGATTGTGCATTTCAGAAACAGTAATAATAACTGATCTTATTGGCTTATTTTTAGAATTTATCTAAAACGTGCTCTTTAAATGATTTTTATGCGGATTTGAAAAAAGAAGTGGAAAAGTTGAAAGAAGAGAGACTCACAAAACATACAGAAATGAAAATTTTGATGGAAAAACTAGATGAATCGGTACTGTCTACATTTTACTCTTTAATAATAATATATTTTCGTTCTGAATTTACTTATTGTATTTCTTGTTAGGATTGCATTATAGCGAACCTCAATGAAGACATCCTTGCTCGAGACAAGAAAATATCAATTCTAGAAAATCACATTAATGAATTACAAGTGGAAATAAGAGCCAATCAAAATAATTTGATTGAGGTCGTAGAGTCTGGAGAACTATTAAAAGAACTTAGTAATAAAAAACTTAATCAATCTGTAAAAAAAATTGAAGCACATCGTAAGTCACAAGAAATAATAAACTAATTAATAAATTATTTATTTCAGTTCACAATATAATTGAATCAATCACATTGGGGCTAAAACCTCCTTTTAAGTATATTTAAATACCTGTGTCAGGAGATTGCGCTCTTCTATATCAGGGATCATCCATAAAGTACACCACTCGTTATTGTGTGACAGGGGGTGGGAGGGGTCCTAAGTTTCGTGACGTCACATTTCAAAATCTTATACAACTAAGTGTTAAAATGCCAAATTTCAAATATTAACGAAAAACTTTAAAATATTTCCAACAGTTGCTTGTTGGTTTATCCTTCAATCACGTCGCAACAGAGCAACATATCGACGTGATTTTTTGTATGGCTATAGTTGAGGACCTGAAGAATGAGTAACATAGGCTACTTTTTATCCTATATTTATTTTTAACCGACTTCCAAAAAAGGAGGAGGTTCTCAATTCGGCGCGTTTTTTTTATTTTTTTAATGTATGTTACCACATAATATCTCCGTGGTTTCTAAGCCGATTTGAAAAATGTTTTATTAGTCGTTAGAGGAAGCTCTCGAAGTGGTCCCATGAAAATTCTGACTCCAATAACCCTGACACTAAAAAGTTAAAAATAAAAATTCTTTCCAAAAAACCGACTTCCAACGCCACTGTAAAGTAAAAAATCATTTTGATTTCTACCCACTATGTTGAAGTCGGGCGGGAATAACAAGGATTGTTACAACAACAAACAAAGTTGACGCATCAAGCTCACCCGACTTCAACATAGTGGGAAGAAATGAAAATTATTTTTTAACTTTACAGTGGCGTTGGAAGTCGGTTTTTTGGAAATATTTTTTATTAATAAAGAATATTAGATTTAAGACTTTAGATTAATATTTTCCGGGATAAAATAAAACCGATGTTCGTCCCGCAGAGAGGTACCAACTACCAATGTCTCTGCTCTGTACAAAATTTCACCAAATTTCACCAGGTTAAACAAATGGGCCGTGAAATAGTAACAGTAGACAGATAGACATTCGCATTTCTGAGATTAGTGTTGACTTATATTACAACGGAAAGCTCTAACTGCTGGCTGGGTCTAAAAACTTGAACTTTTGAATGTAGGCTTTCTTTATCATTTAATTTTCTGAGAAATATAATCCTTATTTTAAGGACATGCGTCATATAAAACTGACATTTTGAAATAATACTGCTTGTAATAAGTGAAAGTGGTAGTGTGCCCCCTGAACTTAAGATCAGACTTCAGATTCCAGATACCCGACTTTTAGTAAGAGCACTGCATGTAAAGCCATGAATGTATACAGTCCACGAGATGTTAGATGAGATTTGCAAGTTTACTCTTATAGGAATATCGATGTTAAAAGCAGTACAATTCAGTTTAAAACTTGCGTGGGAATCGAGATGCACGGAGCAATCACAACGTACACTATCAGTGTGCACCCTCAAACAAATAAAAAGCTCATCTTACACCTCGCGGACACTTAAACTTTTTTTTTACAGAGTCTAGAGCTACACATAATATGAAATTAGAACTTACAAGATTGCAAAATGAAAAAGAAAGTCTTGAAGATCAACTCTCTGCAACAAAATCATTCACAGATGAAACACTAAGAGAGAAAAATCAGTATGTTTCACTCATTGACCAACTTCAACGTGAAAGAGAAATAATTATTTCTGATATACAGCAGCTAGAAATTAGTTGTATTGGGGATAGTAATCTTTTGCCGAACAAGAGTTCAGTTAATGAAGTGATAACGTCATTAGATCGGATTGGCAAATATATCAACAGTAAAAATACTTCCTTAGAAAAAACATACCTTAATGTACAGGCTTCTTATCAGTTACTCAAATCTAAAGCAGATGAAGCTAAAAATATCGCTGAAAGAGAACAACAAAAAATAATATCTGAAAAAGAACAGACAAAAAGGGAAAGAATCGAATTAGAAAAACAAGTGGAAAATCTGAAGACTAAAATTAAAGAGGAAAAAACAAATTATGAAAAATTCATTAAAGATTTAGAAGGGGAAATGCTAAATCAAAAATTGATATTTGATAAAATAAAACAATCAAAAGAAGATTATATTTTAAAACTTATAGAAGAAAATCAAGTGCTTCGAGGACAATGCGATAACTACAATACTGAAATAAAGGTATTAAGAGAAAATCTTCAAAATGCTTCGGAAAAAAATACAAAAAATATAGATAAATTAGAGGATACCAAAATTGCATTACAAAAACAAGAAAATTTGGTCACAGCGCTCCAAAAACAAATAGAAGATTTAAATAATAAACCAACACAGCAAAGTGGGGTTCAAACCGTTTCATTTATTACTACGACAGATAATATGTGTCAAACAGATATAACCCACCGTGGATATTCCACAGGAAATTCATTATTGAGCGACAATACCAATTTTGAAGATGTCAAAATTGTAAAAAGAAATGTCGATAAATATCCTATATCTGAAATTTCGAACCAAGAAGATTCCCAAAAGAGTCATAAGATTTCAGTCGTACATTCAATTGATCCGCCAATTAATGAGGTTCAAATACTTACAGCTAATGTAGAACCGAAAATTGATTTTGTTAGGAATATTTATTTAAAATATAAATTAAAGAGATTAAGTCCTGGAAAGCTAGAGCAACATTCCATAGCCAGCCTACAAGAGACGATATTGACGAATGATGGTCAGGGATTCACCCAAAATGATTTTATTAGTGAAACTCCGATTCCTGGAAGTACACTCTCAAGAAATTTAAATATCGGATCGCATCAAAGCAATGATAGCATTATTGATATATATAATACACAAATTTCCTCTAATTCAACTAAAATAACAGGTGTTATAAATGATATTTACACAGATCTGAGCAACAAAGAAGGTCTTACTACAGATTTAGATAATAATAATCAGGAGTTTGAAAACACAAATACAAGTTACACAAAAGATCTAAAAAAAGATAGTAACTTTAAAGACTCGTATCAGTCAACAGAAAAAGATTTATTTGTTATTTATAAAGACAGTGACAGTATTTATGACGGAGAAAAGGTACCCACAAAATTAAAAGAAATGAATTTTAAACAAAAAATGAGACAAAAGAAATTGAGACAGTCAAACGTAAAAGAAATGATAAATATTGGAGGTAATACTAGTTACGATAAGGATGACGACAGTATAAGACCAAAGCTTGAAATAAATCTACCCAGAGTTATAAATGACAGTTCCTTTATGTCAAATTCTGACGACGAAAAGAAATCCTTAGATTCGTACTCAAATGCTACATACGCTTCACCTCAGCAAGGTTATTTAAAACCTAATAAATCGCCAAATCATTTTGGTTTTAATTTTAATTCTGTACCTACTGCTCGTGAAAATCAAATAAAACAAATTTTCCCAGAGAAAACGTCTAACCAACAACATTCTAATAATCGTTCTGAACTTAATATTCATTCTTATAAAACAAAAATTGAGAAAACGGTGAAAAAGAAACCTGCTTCTTCTCATGACTCAAACCACGAGTTATCTCGTGTAGGAGCTACAGTTTTTGTTTTACAAAATACTCAGAATGATAGGGTGGTTGAACCTTCAGAGGACTTTAATGTTAAAAGTACATATGGGTTACAATACATTTTAAATACTGTGCAAAATGAAATTAATCCAAATAATGCCAAAAACTTGAGTATAATCACATCTTTACGTAAAAGTCACAGTGATGAACAATTTAATGATGTAAGTGGGTCAAATCGTTCAAAACAATTTAGTCCTTTAAAAGTCTCGTCAATTGAATATGGAACGAATTCAACATATAGTCCACAGCCCACTAGTTCGGTAGAACGCGGCACCTTGGTGAAAATGGATTATATAGAAGATTATGAAAATAAAATACAACAACTTACTGAAGCATTAGAAAATAATGAAAAACACTACAAACAAAAGATAGAGGCTGTGAAAGTACAATATGACTACAATGTCCAAAGCATAATTAACGAACACAACTACGGAGTCAAAAGTATACAAAATCTGCACGAAGAAGCCTTGCAAGACATAAACACAATCCATGAGAATGAAGTAGAAAACTTGAGGACTATGAGTATTGAAGCAATGCGTAAAGCAGAAAAACTTCAAATAGAAAATCGTTCTCTGAAATCGAAGCTTAATAATGATGCCATAATAAACCTGAATGATGTAATACTTAAAATTTATAATAATTGTTATACTAATTAAATCAAATAATAATATAAAATAATATTCACACAAGTTTTTTTTCAGGAGCCAATAAAAATTCCTTCCACTGATTCAAAGAAAAGAAAAACCCGATGTCGCGTAAACAGTAAAACACTAACCAAAACAAATGTAGAAGCTTTCAATGTAAAACCAAGACTTCGATCTCACGGACCCTGCACTTGCTCTTTAGACATGAGTATTTCAGACACAATACGTAGCATATTTGAGCAGGTTGATGTGGACCAAAGAAAAATGGCAGAACAAGCATATCTTAAGTATATTGCAAACAAAATTTTAGATGGCAATGTTGAGGTATGTGCACGCATGATTTGTCAAATTTATGATGATAATTTTGGCAAATGAGAGATGTATAGCAATAGTGAAGGACTAAAGTGAGACAGATTAAAACAATACTATGCACGCGGCATTAGCCAAAATTATCATACTAAATTTGACAAACCATAGTGAGTACCTATTAGATTTCGCGTAAGTAAGTATATCTCATGATTTAAAGTTTACCATAGGAGCCCATCTGATGTCACGCAGCGTATTTTAGTATCTGCTTATAGCCTACATGACACTACATAATTAATAAAATATTTGATCCGGATAGTGTATATAATTTATACATGCGCCTATACTGATATTTATATTTTGCATGGGCACAGTTGGTTTTTTTGCTTATAGATATTGGATGCACAAGAGCTATCTTTTTTGCATCTTAAAGTGTGCCGAACGTGGAAGACAAGGCTAAACAAAGAAGAGGCTTTGCAAATGAAAATTGATACCTTGGAAACAGAAATGATCAAAAAACATCGTCAACAGCAAATACAAAGTACCTACCACACTTGATTATTTTTATCAAATAAAAAAACCGTGTTGTATCATGGTAAACTAAGCGAAACTTTATTGGCATTATAAATCAAATATTATAGCAAAATAGAGTGACATCACTCTATTTTGATATCTCCTATCGACAACAGTAGGTACGTGCTGCCCAGTCACTGAAATATTTTCGTCGTCCGTGTCCTTTTTTACGTGATACGTGACATGTCTATCGTCCGTAAGGTATAGGGCTATAGGCCATAGGTTTTACACATTACTAGATGATGCCCGCGACTTCATCCGCGTGGATTAAGGGTTTTTGATTCCCGCTTGAACTCTTTAATTTTCCGGGATTATTATATTACTATGGATGTCAAGCAAGTAGTCTATTGGACTCTTTTAGGCTAAGAGATATCTGCACTTTTTGTAACTATCGCCTGAAAAGCTGATTCAGTGTTAGGTGGCTGTAGAGCTCTCCACTGATGTGAAAAGTGAAAGTCTGTCCGCATATGGATGGGCCTTTCGCTAGATATGGCCGCTTAAAAACGGTTTATCGTTACCAAAAATGAACCATACTTAGAAAAGCTGATTCTTGTACAGTATTAAAGTATGCGCAATACCTATTTAAAAAATATAAGATCTGACGCTATTTATCGGGCCTTTCACTAGATATCACCTCTCAAAGACATTATGAACATACATACTGTAAACATAATATATTAGCAATTGCTATTTCGTCACGTTGATTGCTGTTAAATAAATTCTTACGCCTTCATAATTTTTAATAGCAATCAACGTGACGACAATAATTGATTATATTTTTTTTCAGTATGTACGTTCATAACGTCTTTGAGAGGTGATATCCAGTGAAAGGCCCGATAAATAGCGTCAGTTCTTTTATTGTTTGAATAGGTATTGTGAATACTTTAATACTGTACAAGAATCAGCTTTTCCAAGTATGGTTCATTTTTGGTAACGATTAACCGTTTATAAGCGGCCATATCTAGCGATCCATATGCGGCCAGACTTTCACTTTTCACATCAGTGGAGAGCTCTACAGCCACCTAACACTGAATCAGCTTTTCAGGCGATAGTTACAAAAAGTGCAGATATCTCTTATAATATTTGTAGTTCTTTTTGTCTGGCGTCAACTGTACGTCTAAACTAATATTATAAAGAGGAAAGATTTGATTGTTTGTTTAGAATGGATAAACTCAAAACTTTAAACCGATTTTTAAAAAAATTTCACCTATAGAAAGCTACATTATCAGTGAGTAACATAGGTTATATTTTATTTTCAAAAAATTTGAGATCCTTACGAAAATTGCAATAATGTGAGTTAAGTCTTAATGTATATTTTTTTGTCTCAGTGGCTGAAATGGATCGTAAGGTAGCCGAAGAATTGCGACGGCTGCAAGAAGTTCGCGAGGCTGTGCGCTTTTCACCGAACGAGTCACGGGATAGCAGCCCCAGCTCACCTTTACCGCTAGTCGCGTTAGCTATTGACGCGGCAGAAAAGGATGTGTATGTGTCTTCAAAAAAATGGTAGGGTAGGCAATGATGCTAAATGTGGATTTACTCGAGCGTCGTGGAGACCTGGATTTTGAAGATTAGATGGTAGAAAGAAAAGAAGTTGATGACTCAACTCCCTTTTAGCTAATAATAAATATTTACACTAATAATTATCTTTATCACGTATCAAGTGACTTGTTTCTGATATTATGCACAACGTACAACATACACAATCCGGGTATCTTTAAATCAAGAGTGAATAGGCATCTTCTGGGGTGGCGCGTCCCATCTTAGGCCACATTATCACTTCCCATCAGGTGTGATTGGGGTCAACTGTAAGCCTATAATGAATTTATGAAAAAAATTGGTTTGTACAGTGCTAGCTGCAATACAAGCTGTAATATAACAGTGAGAGAGCGGCGGTCGGCGGGAGACCTCACTTCTGGATTGCCTGGTTCCGTTACCACTAGCTGGAAACGAAAACGGGCTAAGCTGGAGACCAACAGAGTAAGCATCTGTTTTTTTTATTTGACGCTACCGCTAACTCCGCTAGCGAGATTGGGGATGGACTACTTCGTTACAGCATCAGGCGATATATACTTACCTTATACCTATACTATAGGTACGCTTGCTCTGAGTTTTTACATTACAAATACGGTTGATCGACGTGAGAACTCACCTCGCCAAGTGTAAGCGAACCGTCAAATTAAAACAGTTCTTGCTTTAAAGTGACAAATTCAGCGTTTGGAGCGCTGGCTGTGAATAAATAAACGAAAAGATGAAATAAGCTCTTAACAAATGCAGTTAAGGTTCATTTTACTTTAACGTTCGCTTACACTTGGTGAGGTGAGCTCTCACGTCGATCAATCGTATTTGCAATGTAAAAACTCGGAGTAAGCGTAAGGATCCTTGTGTGTAGGAATAGAATGTTATTGAGAATTATCTGTGTTACAGGCAGTACTAGCCAAGCTGGATGGCTGTGAAGGGCGTCGAGATAAGGGACAAGTCAGCGATGAGACCCCGACTCGTCTCAAACGCGCGCAGGACCGACACACCACTCGGGCTCTTAAGAAGTGACAACACAAGTAATCGCCATGCTTTGCAACAAAAGTAATACAGACAGACAGACAGACATGACGGAATCATAAACATTACTCGTTTTACCAAAGGATCCCTGAATCCTGGATTTCCAAAGGACGTTGCACACACAACGAATTTTAAAGTGGGTACGGACTACGGATTGACGTGAATTAATAATCAGCGATCATTGTAGAGGTCGTCTAATTGTTACAAATGAATGTCTTCAATGTATTTTTGCTCACACACTAAGTTGGTGTACACAAAAATTAGACGTCGTCGTCATTAGTCGTCTAGTCACAGACTAATTTTAATATGAATTATTCTACGTTCGGATCTGTGTACCAGGTATGTTCATTTTTACATTAGACGACATCTAACTAGTTTACGCACAAACATGTAAACATTATTTATATGGGTATGTTATTTTGAATATCAATGTTTCATACCGTACCCACTCTAATTTTCTTTGCACATATAATATTTTGCAATAAAAATGGTGTCGGTGTACTGTTATAATAAGTGTTAATTTTTAGATTATTTTTACATGTGTTTTGATAAATTATTTATCTATGTATTTATTAATTTATGTTTGGTAAAGTAATCATAGATTTATTATTATTTTATCATGCGGTAGATATACGTGGGTATATATAATAAATCTATGGTAGATCATGTATGTGAGAGGAAATTTGATGCAATTAATAAAACACCTTATGTATTTCGCATTCGTTTTATTTTTATTTAAAGCTATTGATATGGAGGCCTTCTAATCACAGACCACCAGCTGAGTTTTGCATTTGTGTGTGTGTGTGAGTACGTGCGCGCGCGTGTGTGCGTGTGTGTGTGTGTGTGTGTGAAAAACAGTGTAAAACCTACCTTCAAAGTTCAAACCGAATAACACAGTCAATCTGCTCACCATACGATCTGCGCTCCGTGATCAATCAAGTGAAATTGACGGTCGTAAGTCGTTGGTGACCGTCAAAGTGTAGCCTCACTTGCAATGCATGGTGCTATCCACAGATCACGGAAACAAGGGAGATGTGCTAAGGGGGCGTGTTGCGTGCGAACTCATCAGGCACAAAATAGGCCTGATGGCCGTTTTTGTCTTTAGTCGCATATCATTCAAAGATTGGTTCACTTCTCTCGGTTTTTAACAAAATGCCGCGTTGTTCAGTGGTTGTTTGTAAAAATTCAAGCTGCAAAGTGAATTACATGAAAGATGGCATCTCATTTCACACGTAAGTACAAATAAATTGTTGTAATTTTCCATTAAAATCAATAAAACATTATTTAGTGGTATCATAATGTAATAGAGTGACAAGTCTATATCTCATTATGAACAAAAACCATTGCTTGCTTAGTAGAAATCTATCAATGAATCGGCCAGTCTTACGACGCAATGGTTAAGTGTTCTTTACCGATTCTTTCACTAGCACGATAGATCAAATTTCGTAGTGCGGCCGCTGTCGGCGTGCGGTGAACTAGAGATGTGACGATGCAGGTACGAGTACAATGCAGTTGTCGATATTTTAGCGACCAAACGATGATCTGTGATACAATAATTAATAGTACCTTAATTATAACTTAGTAAACAATTATTTCTATTTTAACGTTTAAACTATCGTGAGTAAAATTCATTATAACTATATTTTTAGTCATAATTATTACTATTTTTTTTAATGTAAGTACTCGACTTACTTAGCTGACGAAACGTATAAAAAATATACTAGGTGAATTAATATAATGTCAATTTACGTAGATACTCATTACTCATTTATTGATATATTTAATGTCACTCTTTAATATTAATATTTAAGATATCCGAAGGATGCAGAAAGAAAAGAAAAGTGGATAAATACTTTTCATAATCGGTAGTCATTGTCAAAAACCCAAATATTAAGAAATTTAGCATCGATAGATCCATTTTAGTCAATCACTAATTGTATCATATTTGAATTTTGCACAGCACATCGACAACGTTTTACGTTTGTGTGAGTAAGATGCACGGTGATTGAAATTGAACCCTGTTTGGTAAACAATAAAGTGTATATTTGTTCGTGCCTCATGCACTGATCTATCGGTATGCGTGTGATGCGTGTGTGTGAGTGAGACTTCTTGTCTATTGTATTTATTTAGTTGCTTGTATTGGTAGCAGGTAGTAGGGATAGGTAGGGATAAACTGGAGACAGCAGGTTTCAATACAATTTGATACATAGGCATATCTCCCTTGTTTCCGTGATCTGTGGTGCTATCATAGATTTATTCTTGGGTTCGCGCGCGCGCTTCACCGCGCGAACCCAATCTATACAAAGAATAAATCTATGGGTGCTATGCGGAAAATATTATTTGTATTGAGTGTTTGTATTTTCAAAAACTTATGAGGCATAAAAGTTAGTTTCCATTTTGGCCACCGGGTCAGGTACATAAGTTTGACGGACTGGCATCTCCTAGCTGCGTCGCTTATGTGGGCCCAGCTCCGTACAAAGAATACTTGCCGCTAAGTGCCGCGCCGCGCCTCTGTAGTGGGGCTAAACCTTCAATCCACTTGTAAGTCTATACACGCACAAACTGGATCGCAATCCAGAGGCCAATTGTCTAAGCAAATCGTAATCAATTGATAGCTTTAAACGTATTACTCGAACTGTTTAAGGAGTTCATACATGCTTTTT
Source organism: Erebia aethiops (assembly GCA_923060345.2). Classification (NCBI taxonomy): domain Eukaryota; kingdom Metazoa; phylum Arthropoda; class Insecta; order Lepidoptera; family Nymphalidae; genus Erebia; species Erebia aethiops. Next base: position 15,145,245 of record OV281090.1, on the reverse strand, counting down.
GACGTACAGGCATCTTAAATCCAGGTTGAACTCCTAAAACAGGTCGAATAAATACGTTTGATAAACGATTATGATAACGATTTAATCGGGAGCAGTTTGATGTGGATTGTATCGGCGCCAAAGCGGGACTCGCGGGTTTCTCTGTCATTATCAGAGTACAAACTCACACAAATGCAAAGCTTAGCTTAAACCTCCTGGCAGCTATATTTTTTTTTTATCCACTACAAGCTAGCCCTTGACTGCGATCTCACCTGATGGTAAGTGAAGATGCAGTCTAACATGGTAGCGGGCTAACCTGTTAGGGGCATGGCAGTTATATTAAACCCACACCCCTTCGGTTTCTACACGGCATCGTACCGGAACGCTAAATCGCTTGGCGGCACGTCTTTGCCGGTAGGGTGGTAACTAGGCACAGCCGAAGCCTCCCACCAGGCCAGACCAGGGAAAATTCAGAAATTATAAATTCCTAAATTGACCCTGACGGGGATCGAACCCGGACCTCCGCACGTTAAGGCAACAGCGCTACACACTGCGCCACGGAGGTCGTCAAAAGTAAAGTAAGGTATATAAGGAGGTAGGAGGTAAGGTATATGTATAAGGTGTAAGGTAAAGGGTATAACATACCGGCGGCTACGCATGCAATTTTGACGTTATAAACATGTCAATGTCATGGTATGGCAGAGTTAAAAAGTCAAAATTAACAGCCACTTGCACAAGGACATTTAAACTGATTTAGTTAAATTTTGTAATACTGTCCCTTTTTGGCAAATGCATATTGTAGTTGCCTAAAAGGGACACCATTAAAATATTTAACTATAAATCAATTTAAGAGTCCTTGTACAAGTGGGCCTAATTATCAAAAACTTCCATACAAAACTAATTAGTTAATTATGGAAAAAAACTTGGCAACCCTGTGGGGTCCTTTGTTCCTTCTACACCTAGGGTCAGAACTGTACTACAAGCTATTTATTATTATATCGTAATGCAATTTGGCAATTCATTACAATTTACATATCATTGAAAAAACAAACTTCACAGAATAATTAATTATTGATCAAAACTTCAACGAAGTAAGTCGAGAAATTAATCACAGAGAAAAGCGGCTCGTCAAAACTAGTCGGGCATTTTTTACAAAAATACGTGAGGTCTAGCCGGGCTTTTACTTTGGAAATTTAATTTCATGGCGACTAATGATTACGTTAGTATTGCAACTCAATTTTATCGCAACGCTCGCGCTGGCAACGAAGCTTACCATACGTCGTATTGTTTGTAGTTCGTTGATATTGAATCGGCTGTTTTAAGGGATGCCACTTGAACATTTATGCTAATTTTGAAGTCCTCATAACTCCCCTAGCTACACGTGTCATGATATTTTTCCAATATATCTATACACCATCTAACATGGATAGCCGCGGGTATGTTATACTAATCATACCTTGTATAGCCCGTCAACATCTATTAATATTACACACATAATTATGGTCAATATTATCTAACTTATATGAGTTCCAACTTTCAACGGTTAATTGCAATTATTGTATGCAGGATTTAGGAAGTTTGTAGCAGGCGAATGGTATAGAGGGTTCAGTGAGACGTCGAATCCTGCATCCTTGGAATCCTTCTCAAACTTCGCGTATTCTCTCTTGTCGTGTAGGTCCACAAGAATTTTCCAAGCGACTAAAGTCACTATTCCAATTAATAAAACAGCCCCTATCACACTGCCGACCGCAACTGTGAAAAAAATACAATATCCATACTAATATTATAAATGCGAAAGTGTGTCTGCCTATCTGCTACGCTTTGATTTAACCGATTTTTATGAAATTTGTTACAGGGATAGGTTGTTACCCGGGAAAGGACATGACTACTTTTATCCCGGAAAATTAAGGAGTTCCCGCGGGTATTGAAACACTTAATCCACGCGGACGTAGTCGTCTAGTAATCTATAAAAATAAAAACCAGTTGCCGAATGTATGTAAGCGCATCGCTTCAGAACGGCTAGACCGATTTTGATTGAATTTTTTGTGTGCTTGTAAGGACCCAGGGATGGTTTATATTCATAATTAGACCTGGTAGGGCGCGCTGCAATCGGGTTCTAGATTCAGGGCAGGACCTCAAAACGAGTCCCGGTACAATCAAGGGAGTTATATAGTGTGGTAGCCCATCCATGAAGAAGGTTCCCATTTTTACCTGAAGGGTGTGATTTTGAAAATAATATAAGGGCTGGAAGTTTCACTCTCTAGTAATTTCTAGAACATTCGAGAGTATTCTAGAACATTCTACAACATTTTAGAACATCCCGGATAATTTTGGAATGTTGTGGAATAGTCTGGAACGTTCGGTAACATCAGAAGATAGAGCTTGCAAGATCGAATTGACGAGTGTGGCAGTATTCCACAGAAGAAAGAAAGAAGCAGGGCATCTATACTTTTTATCTATACTAATACTATAAATGCGAAAGTTTGTATGTATGGATGGATGGATGTTTGTTACTCAATCACGCCAGAAAGGCTGAACGGATCTAGATGAAATTTGGCACATGGTTAGAGTATGGTCTAGAAAATCACATTTAGAAGGCTACTTTTTATCCCGGAATATAAAAGAGTTCCCAAGGGAACAGAAAAACCTCAGTCCACGCGGATACTAGTTATTATTCTGTGACGCGGACAAAGTCGCGGGCATCAGTAGTAAGTACTTATCTAAATTATAATTTTTAGTATCTACTGACCCCACACATCTGCAACAGCTGGCATATCAAGTTCGTCCTGTATTATCAACCGCATAGTGCTACTGGTGACCGATTTCGGATAGTGATATCTGAATACAAGTTTTCGTCCGTCCTCTAACACTTGCCTGCACCACATCTTTGCCATGTACCATTGATGCGAATATATGGCGGTCTTGTTAACTAGAATGACGTCGGTGTCTGTGAAGTTGTACGTCTCATCGCAGAACGTCTTATTCTCGTTTAAGTTACAATATGCATAGTCCTGCAGCTCTAGACAACGCGTCGCAGTAGATTCCTCGCATTCGTCACAAAAAGTTCCGACGCAATACTCGGCTGCGCTGCTGCATTCACACTGGCCGCAAATGCATTCGCCTCTCCCAGAACATATCTGGAAATACAATTTATTTTATCTAGTGAGTCTGAAGCTGTGATAGCTCGAGGATATGGCATGAACGGGAAACTTTGAGAATAGGTATGTAGCGGTCTTCGCAGTCCGCACATAATCCAATAGATGGCATTACTAGTAGCGCACGATGAACACGAAGAGCCTAACTCACGCTAACGAAGCGTTCTCTGAATTACGCCTATATACGACCTCCAACGATGATCGGTCGGACTAGTGGTCCCCGAGCACAACACCCGCTCGGTGGATGGTCATCCTTTGTTACGGTCGAGCCATATCATCTGCTCCCGTACAGGTATTAATTTATCGAAAAAAGCAAAAAATACGGACATGGCACGGACACATATAGATTTTATGGTGCAAAAATATTTTCTCTATTGTAATTATGCACAGACTAATACGATTGTATGGAGAAACCGCCCTCCCGTATCGTGTTAAGATATTAAATATTATTTATTTCGTTTAAAATATCGGGAGGAAACCTGCATGCCTGAGAGTTCTTCATAATGTTCTCAAAGGCTATTTTTTTTATCAACTACTAGCGGTCCGGCCCGGCTTCGCACGGGTAGCACTAATCATCATAATAGCACAGTAAACAGATGCAACTATGGAAACGTTCACACCATGCAAACGTTCGAAACAGGCTCACTCACACAAACGTGCGCATCGACGAGACCCCAAGCGCTCGTCGCAGTGCCGTCAGTAGTGAGTGCCGCGTCATCGCATGTTCGATGCGCACGTTTGTGTGAGTGAGCTGTTTCGAACGTTTCTGGGTAGTTTCCATACTGGTTGTATCTGTTTACTGTGATAGTAGTAGATAGATAATAGTCCATACCCAATAATATAGCCAGTCGGCACTGGGCAGCACATCCGGTTTTACCTACATTAGCGCTGCGATATCTTTTCATCCCGCCTGCCATTGCAGGTCGCAGCCCCTATTTCTATTGCGCGTTACATGTTTGTTTCATGTTTTATAAGTAAGTAATTTTTAATGTCAATCAATCAATCAATGTTTATCGAACATGCGATGACGCCGCACTCACTACTGACGGCACTCCGACGAGCGCTTATGGGTCTCGTCGATGCGCATGATTGTGTGAGTGAGGCTGTTTCAAACGTTTCTAGGTAGTTTTCATACTGGTTGTATCTGTTTACTGTGATGATAGTTACCTCCTTGGAGTGCGGTGCTATGCAGCTATTATTATTATTCGGGCAGCGGCAATCAGTTGGGAGCCAATTTGGTTCGCATTCGCATTTCCCATACGTGCACTTTCCATGGCCAGAACATAGCACACCACCAGGTCGTTCACACGAATTGTCGTCGAATTCACAAAAGTCGCCCGAAAATCCTTTCTGGCAATTGATACACTTACCACACCTAGAAAAATTGGTATCATTTTAGAGCCAGTCCACACGGCGCGTTGCGTTCTCGCAACGCATAGCGTATTTTGACGTATAGCGTTGTGTCATCGCAGCGTTACTACACCCCGCCCGCTTCGTCTCGGGGGTACAGTTCCATCGTGAGTGCGTTGCGTTGACGCAGCGCACCGTGTGTACACTATGATTATTACGTGGGTAACACTGAAAATGTTTAGAACTGGCCAGTTAGAAACATTGCTAATGAAAACTTTTTTTGAATTTCAATTTTAGAACTCTTTGGTAACCTAATGTACCTAGTATATTGCATTCATTTGTCATTTGTTTTTGTGAATTGGCGGCAAATCTAAAACTCTTGTTACACGTGAAAATGAATCTAACGCGAGAAAATTTTCGGTCAATGATTTAATATGACTTACTCAACAACAAAGCTATGATAGGCTGCGATTAGCATTTCTTAATAAAGCCCCATCTCGTGCCACTATTTACAATTGGTTTAACGCGTGGACGTAGCAATCTCAATGATGATCCGCGTGAGGGACGTCCTTTAACAGCGACTACTGAAGATAACATCAGTGCTGTGCGACGCATGATAGAGGAAGATAAGAGAGTGACCTATCAACAGATACGGGCAAGCCTAAGCATTGGCATGAGTCAAGTTCAAAAAATATTACACGAACATTTAGGCGTCAGGAAGCTTTATACCAGATGGATTCCCCATACTTTAAACGACGACCAGAAACACCTTCGCATGGACTGGTGTTGCCAAATGTTAGATAAGTTCAACGGCGGTGACTCAAATGCTGTATTTGACATCGTCACAGGTGATGACAGCTGGATATATTGCTACGAACCCGAAACCAAAAGACAATCAGCTCAGTGGGTGTTTCCTTTCGAGGATCGGCCAACTAAGGTAAAGAAAGGAAGAAGTCAAGGAAAAAAGATGATTGCCTCATTCTTTGGTCGGAAAGGTCATTTCGCGACAGTGTGCTAGAAGATGGAAGGACAGTTACTGCAGACTGGTATGTCAATCGCTGTTTGCCTGTTGTCTTGGAAAAAAATCGACAGCAGTGCCCTCGAAGCAGGATCCTCCTTCACCACGACAATGCTTCAGCAAAACGGACTGTTGAATATTTGACTATGGCAGGTATCGAGATAATGAGTCATCCGCCATACAGTCCTGACCTGGCGCCCTGCAACTTTTATTTATTCCCAAGAACTAAAGATAAAATTCGAGGTATTCGCTTTACGAGCCCTGAAAATGCGGTGAAAGCGTATGAAAATGCCATGGAAGAGACCCCTAAGGAAGAATGGGCTCAGTGGTTCCATCGAATGCGACGATGTGTAGAGAGGAACGGAGATTACTTCAAAAACCAATAAAAGTATAGGCAACTTTCTACATTAAGCCGTTTTTCATTTTCTAAACATTTTCAGTGTTACCTAGGTAGTATGTAAAACGGCGCAGTAACAGCGCTACGTCGACGCAACGCTGACGCAACACGCCGTGTGGACCGGCCGTTATTTAGTGGCAATACTGCTGTATTATCATACTAGATGATGCCCGTGACTTCGTTTGAGTGGATTAAAGTTTTTTGATTTCCGCGGGAACTTATCAATTTTCCGGGATAAAAACATAGAGCTTAATTAAATAATACTTGCTTCACGACACGAATCCGTGAATGAGACAGTAAAGTCTCTTCTGATTGGATTGCCAACTCACACCAGCTTGGCGACTGGTTTCCATCGAGGGGGATGATCCCAAAACATAAAGCCTATGTCCTTCCCCGGGATACAAAATTGGTTGAAAAGACGGGTTAAAGCTTAGCAGACAGACAGACTGACACACTTTTGCATTCATAATATTAGTATTGGATATGGATTATGAAATAGATTTTTATGTACCTACCTGCAATCTCCACGTCCACTGCAAGATTTAAGATCATCCGAATTCGCTTTACATTTTTCTAAATCCTGAGCACTTGTCACAGTTCCATTACAGTTACAGATATCTCCATGTCTTAAACAAAAGGTAAATTAATCATTATTATATAGCCATTGATACCTTATTCAGAATGGATTATTAGATGAAAAATAATATTAGTAGTCATAGTTGAAATCAATCACCTTTCTGGGTTACAATAACAAATGCCACATTGATATGTTCCAGCCTTGCTGCATTTGTCTGAATCCTTTTCACCCTGGCCTGGCTTCTCACAATCACATTGGCAATCTGCTTCAACTTGTACTGATAATTTTTCATCAATTGATACAGGACCAATTCTGACGTCATAGTTGTATTTGTTATCCGTTGGACAAGATTGAATCCTTAGAGTACCCACTATTTCAACAGGGTTATTAAGTGTATAGGAACATTGGTCTTTCTTAGTACAGTCCGGTTCAAATGTTATACTCATAAACGGTGGAATTTTAGCATCTATTTGCACACTCCTGGCAATCGCCTTTGAACAAAATAAATAAAGTTAGTAATTGTACAGTTTTTTTCCAAAGAATTTACTGTACATTTATTTACTGTAATTTTACTGACCTCATACTGGCTTGTGATCATTTTTACTACATCGGATTTACCATATATTTCAACATACTTCGCATTATTAATTTTTTCCGACAAAGCTTCATAATCCTTTTTTACTTTTTTATCAGCGGCAAATATAATTATGATATTTTTTTCGGTTGCAATTTTGTTGATTTGACTAACAGATGGATAGTCAAATGTTAGAGCCATTGAGTATTCATTATTAGTCATATGGCATTGCATATCATTTGGTTTTATAGCACCTACAAATTTACCATCACCTGCGCTGTGATAAGTAGAATCAGTACTGAGAAGAATAATGCGATGAGATTTCGGCGCCCACCCAATCATCTCTTCACAAACCATTGCTTGCATCAACGCATCAAGACCTGCTTCGGGTTCGTCGTTATTAGTGCCGCTAATTTTTTTAACAGTTTCTAAGGCTTTTGAAAATAAATTCGTGTCGTTAGTCAAACTTTGGTGGTGTTTGAATGAATATGATATCTGGCCAGTAACGCTAAAATTGATAAGCATATTAATTTTACGAACGGTCAAGTTTTTTTCTTTTTGAAATATCTTCGGGGTTCTTCGGGATATGGGATGAAAGTCTTAGTCAGTTTTACCAAAGCGTAAAGTTACTACCACTTATGGATTACTCAATAATTCCGTCAGAAATTAACCAATTTTGTTTTTACCAAAGATTATTCTGACAACAGAAGATCGGTTGAATAGTTAAGAGATTATAGGTGAAATTCCTCAACATATCAATTCGTCGTCACCTATAAAATTGTAGGTTATTATTACATTATTGAACTATAGACCTAATATTAGACCGAAGTAGTTAACACGTCCTTAGTTTGAAAACATAAACAAAATTAGCTTTAAAATGTCTGAAATGGTTCAAATTGAGTCACAAAAGCTTCCCCGAATTCCACCCGAATGGAAAAGAGCAATAGAGGAAAATAATTGACATAATTATTATTAATATGTTACATACTCAACATAAGGTAATGCTGGCTTCTCAATAAAACTGCCAACACCCAATCTGACGTTATTCGTAATTTTAGACAGTTGGTTATAGATCTCCAAGGCTTGCTCAAAGAGTTTTTCTTTGTATGATTTCATTGTGTCCGTGGAATCCACTAAATAATAAACATCTAATGGGTAACCCTCAGCAGGCTTGTAAGACATATTAATTTTAACGGGAACGTTAGTCCGTGCTTTAATTTTCATCAACTGAGGTCTAAACTGTATTGTTTTTGAATTATTATCGTTGCTATCCGTAAAGTTACTATTTAATATCGTATTAATAACGTATTCTTTTGGATCATACACGTCCTTTTCTGGACACAACGGTTCGAGTGAATTTTTTGATTGGCATCTGCGACCAGGAAAAAATTCCTGGAAAATCGGAAACGAGTACCAATTAGTATTCGCTTTATATTAATCACTGATGTAACTAATATATTATTACAAAATTGTTGCCCGCGACTTTGTCCAAGTGGATTAAGATTTTATTAATTCCCAGGGGAACTCCTTAATTTTCCGGTATAAAAAGACCTAGCGTATGTCCTTCTCTGGCATACAATATCCTATCTCTGTACGAGACTCGGTTGAAAAGTTCGGAAACTTTACTGCAATACCGAACTTTATTTAAATTAAAAGAAAGAAGCACTGAAAAAGTTATATTTAAAAAACTAGCTGATGCCCGCGATTTCATCCGCAAGGATTGAGGTTTTTTTGGTATTGCAGACTATAATCTATTTGTGGGCCCAGTGCCAGATTTTATCGATATTTCAGTGATTGAGTTACAAACATCCATCTATCCATCCATCCATCCAACATAACTCTCGCATTTATAATATTAAGTATAAAGAAAGAACGTATAGGTGTATAGATACTTACCGCAGAACACCAAACACACTTCTCATGTGCGTAACCAATACATCCACCGCAGGTTTGAAATTTATTGCATTGTGACTGGCAAGATATGAAATAAATATTTAAGAATAAAACAAAAATTAATGATGAAAATTTCATTGCAACTTAATTCTATTGTTGGAGTACCTTCCTGTGTGAAATCGGAAATCGGAATGATGTGTAACTTTGCAATACATTTTGGTTTTATCCCTATGACGCATACTATGCCGAGAGCCCATGTCGAATTTTTAAGTACGTGCTTCTAATATTAATAATAATAAAATGGGAAAGTGTAAACTAACAGTTTATGATAATCTTCTTAGGGCATGGGCAGTAAGACCTACTTCCCTATCACATTTCTCGAGTTAAGAGATTAGAATTTAGAATATTAAAGTTTCTTGGTTGGAATATTAAAGGTTGATCATAAAAATTAAATTACAAATGCAGAAAAAGTCATACTTGTCTGAAAACGTGTCTTAAAAGATTCTTAAAGCAAAGAACATTACAGCACCTGATTCATACCATTTTTTTGCGCTACAAATATGACTAGGTATAAGCTGGTTAACAAATCAAACTGGAATAATTAAATGGGTAACCGGTCATAAAACCTGATTAGAATTTAGAACCATACGACAAACTTTCAACATTTGTTAAGCATCTCTTTATAATTTCTAACTAGCTCTTCAGCTGCAAAACTCCACATTAAGGGTGTCTGTCCACTGAGACGGAACTCAGTCTAGACTGATTAATCTGGAAGTGCTGGCAGGCCAATCAAATTAGTGGTAGACGTGATAACATTTTTATATATCTATTGATAGATGCCTTAAAAATGTATCAATGATAACTTATCACTTTCCTTGCTCTACTTCTCCACTTCTACTTAGGTGGACAGGTACCCCAAAGGCTTAGCCGGTTGATCATGCGTCAAAGACAACTGGATTTCTAATATTATGTCCCATTAATTTTTACAATTTTTACATGTACCATACAATTAATTATTCCTTTATATACACCCACGACTTCGTCCGCGTGAAATAAGTTTTTTAAATTCCCGCGGGAACTCTCAATTTTTTCGGGTTAATATATAGCCTGTGACACTCACATCTATGGCTTTCTATTTGGTACCAGATTCAAAGTCGGGTCAGTAGATCCAGAGCAGAGATTACCCCCTACAACGTCACCAACTCACAAACTTTATCTCTTTATAATATTAGTATAGATTTAATATACACAGGAGCTTTACCTACTTTACGGGTAGGTAAGTACATATTTTCCTGTCATTGCGGATAACTGTACAAAATATTAGACCATTCTTATCTTTTTAACGAGCTAAATATAGTGACCAGGGTATGACTAAATTATCCTTCTTGAACGCATTTTGTGCACATTTAATTTCATTGTAATATTAATGTATTTACTGACGATGTGTTATATAAATTAAATATTGTTTGTATCCAATTTTATAGTACTTAGAAATGAAATATAGTTTATTTTATTGCATTCTTTTAGTTTTTCGGAATGTATTGGCTTCGAACTCATGCGAAACGAGTAGCAATTCATGTGAAGAATGCATTTTAGACCCAAGCAAATGTGTTTGGTGTGCTATGGTAAGTGTAAAGCTTTTACGCTCCCGAAGCTTTTGAGAATTTGTAAAAAAAGTTACAATAGGCGTGAGTGCGGAACACATAGTTCGAAGGACCTTTTATTGATACAAACAAAGATTTCTATTTAGATTACAAGTAATGTAAGTAGAGACGGTGCAGAGATTACGGCTTGTGGAAGTGCTTACAGGGGATCTACAGCCAGTAGTGGACTGTCGGTTGATGACGATGATAATGACGAAAAGATAAAAATAGTATCTATTATTCGCTCGAATATGTTAATTAAAATTGTTGAAAAATTTCATTATTATCATTACTTCAACTCCAAGAATGTCTTATAAAATTCCATTTTCATTAGGAATGATTTATATATTTTGAATTTCTTCAGGCTAATTTCAATGATACAAGATGTAGATCCGAAAAAGAAAATCTAAACAACTGGTGTGTCGATTATAAAATAAATCCGGAGAGTGGAAATATATCTGAAGGACAAAACCTAAACTTCAATTCTAATACCGGAGAAGTCGTACAAATAAAGCCCCAGAACATAAAAATAGACTTGAGAACGGGATACTCCTCTGAGTTTCCGTTTTCTGTTAAACCAGCAGAGAATTACCCTGTTGATTTGTATTTTCTTGTGGACGCATCTGTAGCAATGAAATTGGTGAAGCAGAAAATTGTCGACGAGACTGAAGCAATATATTATGCGATGAAAAAAATGACCAATGATGTTTACCTTGGAACAGGATCGTTTATAGATAAAAACATTTTCCCTTTTGCTCGGTAAGTAAGTTCAGAAAAATTACATAGTAAATTTTTAAGCTGTGGAAGTTTAATGTAGCCTACATTAATTTCTTTTTATTTACTACTCCTACAACTAATTTATTTTTTTATTGTATTTCGTATATTTGCAGAGTATTGTTGGCAGGTTCTTGTGTATTCCTCATTATTAAGGACAAATCACTGTAACTTCATCATCATTAAAGACCATATAAATTTGCAAATTTAATAATGAGATCACTATGGTTTCTTTCAGTGAAATAAACAACACAATAGCGTATTCCTTTCGCCACAGATTAAAATTAACAGACAAATTTGAGGATTTTCAGAAGACGGTAAACGAAACAGAGTTTGGATATAACCAAGACACTCAAGAAGGTACTTTAGATGCACTCGCTCAAGTGATAACTTGTAAACCTATTGGTTGGCGCAATGAGTCTACAAAAATTATAATTGTCTTAACCGATGGCCCTTACCATTGCGCTGGGGATGGTAAATGGGCTGGCATTTATCGTCCGTACGATGGGAACTGCTACACAGAAGATGGTATTTACCAAAACGAATTAGTGATGGATTATCCATCTCCTAGTATTATTAACAAGTTAGCAGCTGATAGAGAAATAATAATTATTTTTGTTGTAAAAGAAGATCAGCAAAATGTTTATAATGCACTGAGAAAAACTATAACAGGCTCAATAGTAACTTTGTTTAAATCTGATTCGAGTGAATTTTCTATGAATGAAATTTTGAAGGAACAATATCAGGTAATTCAATTTGCGTTACTCTGCGTGAATCATTTTAATTGACCGAGCGATGCGAAGGTCTCTGAGTCTACTTGAGTGCATTTGCACTTGTACGTCCGTCTGTCAGAACCTTATTATAACTTCTGAATTACCTACTGTAAGTAATTACTTCAAATTTAAATATAAAATGTTAAGTATAAAAGTGCCTAAACAAATAAAGAAAAAAATAATAATATGTAAACCGATGGCCTCCAGCCGAATATGGCTTAAAAAGTATAAAAAAATATATTTCTCTCATAGAAGCGAATGCGAACTAAACTATTTTTTATAGCGTTACATAGGGTGGCGGTATATCATTTTAAAGATAATAAGGAATAGAGTCCAAAAGTTTTTTTTTTCATTTTTCCCCTAAAATTGACCAAATGGGAGGCTTTCAAAGTGGAGATTTTCTAACGTCCAAAGTTGATCTCAGAACTCTCAATTTTCTGAAAGGCTGAGCCTGAAACTTGATTTATTATTTGAATTATATCCTGTACTTGAACAACAAATACTAAAATTAGATAAATATTATGAGGAAACGAAATTATTTAATTTTTAATGAGCTTCAGTATTTTTAACAGAACTTCACAATGATGTCAATAGATGGCGCTCTGTAAAAGTTTAACTCCTTAGCTCTTTTGCGTCTAATTTTAAAAGATTATTATAGTTAAAACTATCTTATGGTTACCGCGAGGTTTCAGTTCGGGGCGAACCACTAGTATACCTATATTATTATTCTGTACGTGTGTTTGTCACCTAACTCCTCTCAGACGGCTGGACCGATATCGATGAAATTTTGTGTGTATACGTCAATGGGTTTTTGGATGGTTTGAAAATACAAGTGGCACCGGTAGGTGGCGCTGCAATTGGGTTCTAGGTTCAGGACAGGACGTCTGCCGGGCCCGCTATTTTTCTAATAAAAATTAAAAACAACGACGGATTTTTGTTTTATTAAGAATCCACAAACATTTATTTACTTTTTTGATTTTAAAATTACTTGGTTTTATAACCGTGTATGCGGTTTCTTAATTCAGATTTAAAATCTGAATTGAAGGCATATACAATTAATGAAAAAAACGTATATACTTAACTATGTATTTAAACCTTTCTGATTTTGTTCCTGGTTTTTATGCTCATAGACTTATTATTCGATGCTTATACTATACTTTTTTGTTTTTTTTAGAATATAAGACATCAATTAAAATTGAAAGTTAACATGGACCCCAACTTGCGTCAACATTTTCAAATCTCATTTGATCCTAGCTGCAATCGCGAATCGCCGTGTCAGATAAAACCTGGCGAAGAAAAGAAGTTTAAGGGCACAATAACACTTTCACAAAACATAGAACCTACTAATGTTGACATAGATATACTTGCTGAAGGAATAAGGGAAAAACTAAATTTAAATGTTAACATTATAAAAAAATGCAACTGCACTGTTGAGACAGATTCTGTAGAATGTGATTCTGCGGGCACTTTGCGGTGTGGCATTTGTGAATGCAAATCAGAAAGGTACGAAATTAAGTTATTTTTATTAGATATTAGATAGATGGATAGATTTTTCAAAAATCAAAAAATGGACATGAGTTTCATGACACTACAACACGGAATTATGCAGCCAGCACTCTGACCGCCATTTCACGTGGGCATTATTTATATAGTAATTAGGTTAGGCTAGCTATTTTTAAGTACTCCAGGTTTTGAATCCTCATGTTGAAGATTTACAGCAATTTCGATTCGATATTGTTAGTGTTGATAAGCAATGTTATCTGCGACCAACTTCTTCCTAATGGCGCCTCCTGTTAGACTCAGACGGGGTCAGACCACAGTTTAGGATATAGGTCCACTGGATGATGCCCGCGACTTCGTCCGTTTTTTAATTCCCGCGGGAACTCCTTAATTTTTCGGATTAAAAATTAGCCTATGTCTTTCCCCGGGATACAACCTACCCCAATACCAAATTTCATCAAAATCGATTGAACGGTTGGGCCGTGAGAGCGTAGCAGACAGACGAACAGAGAGACAGACAGACACACTTTCGCATTTATAATATTAGTATGGATTTGAACTTGGAACTAACTAGTCCGTAAGCCTGTTCGTGGCTGCGGTAAAGAGTTACGGGTGGCGTAAAAAAGCGGGGACCTTTTCTTCATCGGTGAAGCCCTGCTGTTAATAGAGAATTGAAACAAGGTCGAGTTAATCATTCCGCTTACTACCTATGAGTGTGTAAGTAGCAATTATTTACACCGTCATTTCTATGTGTCCATTTTTGGGACGAATTATTAATTTGAGTTGGTTGTCTAAAAATCACCCACTGTTTTGAGTTTCAGGATAAATGGCTCTCAAAGCCTTTTCAATTTGAGTTTTTCTTTGCAGATATGGCCATAAATGTAAGTGCGAAAGAAAGTCGAAAACAATAAAACCAAACGACAATTCAACCTGTATTGATCCAAGCTCCCCCAACAAAATTTGTAGCGGTTTCGGAGCCTGTGACTGTGGGAAGTGTTCTTGTATAAATAATGAGTAAGTTATTAATTTATCATTCTATGGATAAAATATCAGAGGCATGATGACAGTAACCAAGAATCAATGAAATTATGAATTTATCTAATGAAATAGGATTCATGGATTATAAAAAACGTATTTATTTTTCTATTTTGAATGAGATTGCTATTTATTTTGATAAAATAAAACTATAAAATACAGCAATCCGCCATGATGGATTAAACACCAAGAAGCGAATGACGTCACAATTATTTGTTTTCGAGCTTTGACAATCACACTATTGTTTACTGCACACTGCACAGAGTACATTGGTAGAAAAAATAGTGACGTCACAAACGACGCCATGACACCAGCGAACGTTTTGGCGTGAATTTTAAAATTTAAATTTCAAATGCCAATTTCGTCTCCCAAACCTTATTATTCTGCTGAAATAAGATATTTTTTCGAAATAGTAGATACTTCCGAACATAATCTGACCCTTTTTCAAAATCAGTCATCATGCCTATTATGTAAGAATCCATTCTCATACGTTTAGGTATGTACGATACCCTAAACGTATGAGAATGGATGGAGCGCTTGGGGTCTCGTCTATGCGCACGTTTGTGTGAGTGAGCTGTTTCGAACGTTTCTAGGTAGTTTCCATACTGATTGCATCTGTTTATTGTGCCATTACATTGGGCGACATTAAATACTATGAACCAATATTCAAGGTAGCGGAAAGACGAGGAAGAATGTGAGTTGTAGTAGGTACCTTAGAACAAGTCAAAAAGTTTCCATACTGGTTGTATATTATATTTACTGTTGTGGTATTTATATTTACTGTGTAATGGTTTCTTTTATGCTGACTCTACGCCAAAACTGTTGCAGTGGCTATTGGTTTTACAACCTGCTCATTGTCCCTTCATCTTAATAATTTGTTTACACTGATGGTTCTACTATGTTTGATTGCCAATCCTTCTTCTCTTTTTATGTATTAAAAAATGTTTGTTCGGATTTGTTTCCAGTTACACAGGAACCTTTTGCGAATGCCATAAGAACATGTGTCCACTTTACAACGATCTGGTATGTGCAGACAACGGTGATTGCAAATGCGGCACCTGCTATTGTCACGCAGGGTTTACTGGTGCAGCTTGCGAGTGCACCTTGGCTAAGGAGACTTGCATGGATGGAAAGTCAGTTAGTATTATTTTAGTTTGCTTTGTAATAAATTTCTAACCTCTGATAAGTATAAAGGAATTGCAAAGTGCCTTCTAAGAATTGAAGTTTGGCCATAATCGCGCCAAAAGCATCTCTGTCTTGCCTCTTTAAATTGTAAATTAGTCCTGTCTATCCCGTTACATCGTCTAACCATTTGTGACTTTGGTAGCCTAGAGTTTTTTGGCGTGTAATCCCTTCCTTCCAACACCAGTTTTGGGAATACCTAATATTTGGGCTTCTTTCTGGTATGTCCAAAAAAGCTACTTTTTGCGCATGATGAATTTTCTCTTATCTTGTCTATTCGGCTTGTGGAAATCCTTCCAAGAGACCTGTGTGCAGCCGTGGATGTCTATCAGTAGACGACGACGACAATGACGAGACTTGGGTGTAAAGCTGTTCCAGGTTACGTACAAATTCATTTGCGGTAACCATTGTTTCATTTTTTCATTTTTTTAGGAATGCAACAATCGAGGTAAATGCGAGTGTGGCGTCTGCCAGTGCCAGGAACCATCTGAATGGGACGCGCGTCACAAAGGAGATCTTTGCAGACTGGATTGCGCAGATAACGCATGCCATAGCCATCAGTGCCAACTACTTGAGCCAATCGTCTTGCGCTATTTGAACAAAGAGGAATACAAAGATCAAGATGAGATCATTATGACCGGTGTTCAAAATTTGATCGACCAACATTCTGGCATTGATTCCACAAATAATAAGGCCAACTGTTTGGCCAATTGTTGGCAGCACTGTCCAAATCTGAAAACTGGATTTGGCTGCTACACCGCCTTCCTATACCGATACAGTGCAGATAGCTCTTATGGTATTGAAGTTAAAGTTCAAACATATATTTCTTGCGCCGAAACTTATTACAGTAAGTATGAACTACAAAGTAAGTTATTGAAAGTGAGTAAGAGGCGCAGGCGGTGTGCGCTATGGTTTTAGAAATGGGACAAGGTCTCAAGATCAATTCTTGGTAGAGGCAATTTAGAAGAAAAGAAACAAAATAATATTATTTTAAGTCATTTCTTAATAGTCTGCAGTTTGATCTAGTGGTAGGTTTCGGCCACGGCTATAGTTATCAGTTACCTTACCGGCAAAGACGTACCTTATTAGATAAGCGATGCTGCGTAGAAAACAATTAGGGCACAGAATAGGTAATAGTGAGGGTTTCGTAATATTATATCTACCATACCCCTACCCGGTTAACAACTTGACTGCATCATCTTACCAGGTGAGATCGCAGTCAAGGGATAGCTTATTAGAAAAATAATTACCTTCTGACGTGCACAATCAAAGTCAAAGTCAAAGTCAAAGAACGTTTTTTCAATTTAGGTAGCTATAGGTACTACACTTAAACAATATACGACGAAGTAAACAATTCTCTCACTAAAGTGGTACAGTGGTTTGAAGCTAATAACCTACTCCTCAATGGAAAAAAGACAAAGTGTATCAAATTTAGATTACCTACCTAATGTCAGACAGGTAAAAACCACTGTACAACTTGATCATGAGGAATTAGATTTAGTGGATACCGCTGTTTTTCTCGGAATAACGTTAGATGCTAAACTCCAATGGGGCCATCACATAAATGACTTATCGAACAGGCTTAGTTCTGCTGCATACGCGGTTATAAAGATACGCCAGTTGACAGATATAGAAACGGCGAGATTAGTTTATTTTGGTTACTTTCACAGCATTATGTCATATGGTATATTATTATGGGGTAATGCTGCTGATATTAATTCTGTTTTTGTGCTGCAGAAGAGGGCTGTTCGAGCCATATATAATATGGGACCAAGGCAGACGCTAAGAGATAAATTTAAAGAAATCAATATTATGACAGTGCACAACCAATATATATTTGAAAATTTAGTACACGTGCATAAGCACATTGATAAATTCAAGAAGAAAAGTGATTGTCATAATGTCAATACTAGACATAAAAATAAACTTGTAATGCCTGTTTCAAGGCTTAGTAAATCTAGCAATTCATTTGTTGGAAACAGTGTCCGCTTCTACAATAAGCTCCCAGAAGACATGTTGAAGATGTCTCTGAATAAGTTCAAAGTTAATGTAAAACGTAAACTCATTGAAAAATCTTATTACCATGTAAAGGACTACTTAAAGGACAAGGAAGCCTGGCAGTAATTTGCTCTAATGTCTCTGATAGTTCCTTAGTAAGAATATTTGTATAATATGGTGATGATAAAAAAAAAAAACCCGGCTGAGTTTGTTGTGGGCTCTTCTCAGACCAGGGCGCGTTTGGAACCCTCTTAGCTTTAGTTTTAAGATACCGCTACCCATTATCACCATCATGCTTTTTAAATAAGTAATTTTTAGACGAAAATAAGTGTACCTACAGTGTACCTATATTAAATAATAAATAAATGACTATGACTATGACTATGACTTATTGACGTCCAGTTATTTATAACATAATATATAACATATAATAGTGATAATCAGTAGAGGGTTCCAAACGCGCCCTGGTTCCTAAGCGCTCATACCTACTAGACACGAGCGGCACTTATACATAATTATACTCGTGTACCGTTGCCAAGCTCGCTCGTGTGTAATTTGAGCCCTAATAATGTACCATTACCATTGTACTAGTACCATTTGTTCACAGTGTACGGAGGAATATGCCTAGCAATCCTGATAGTATCCGGTGTGATAGCCCTGATCACTTGGAAGTGTATCACCTCCATACGCGACAAACGCGAGTATGAACGCTTTGTACAAGAGGCTGGAGTCTTCGACTCTCCCTGTGACAACCCTATTTATGCCCCCGCGACATCAACCTTCTACAATCCAGGGTTTAGGAAGAGGTCAGACAGAAGAAAATCTAGAAGTTAATCGAATGATCTACTTTTGTACACATTTAATTTGTTAAAAATATAGTCATCAAAAAATCTAAATTTTTATTTAAATAGAAAGCCCCTAAAAATGAGGCTTTAGGTACCTATGCCAGCTGTGGAACATTTAGGTAAGTATACCTACTGTGTTAATATCTTCTCTGTAACTTTAGAATTTTCATAAGTTTACTGGCTTATGCCCGTGACTTGGTCCGCGTGGATTTTCTTGAAATCCCACGGGAACTCCTTTTCCGATATTAAAAGTAGCCTATGTCACTCTCAGGTCCTTAATAACTATACCTACCCATGCAAAAAATGTGATTGAAGGACAAACCAACAAACTAATATACCAACGAACCAACACACTTTCGCATTTATAATTTTAAAATATTAGTATAGGGAAAGTATGACGATTTATCTGTTTCTATAGGCACAAAGCCTTTAGCCTTTAGTGTTAACTTACAATGTAAAACGTATAAAATTAACTTTGCTACAATAAAACGGTAGGCGTCACTGATGATTATGTATTATTAAAATATGATGTTGTGTTTGTATGTAAGGTGGCGAGAACACTTCCCTGGCAATGATTAACACCTTTCTAGGTTTTTTTTTCTGAACTAACTATTTAACAAACTATTAATGTAACAATTCTTGGAAGTCGAATTTTTAAGCAACTTCTAAAATGTCGTACCTACCTATAATCGTTTCTATTTCTCGATTTTGCTAAGTTTCAAATTGAAATGACATACCTGTGCAGTACCGAACTATACAATAATTAGGTTACGTCGCACTGATTCGATGATGGAACCAGCTGGAGGTGAAGTACCTATTAGTGAAATTCTCTATTTTGGTCTGAAATGTTTGATTTATTTTATTTCACGTCGGACAACTTATGCCACATAAGAATGTGACTCTAACCTTCGGAAAGAAGGAGAAGAACCGTAAAGAAACTAGAGGACTCGGACACTTTGTTTTGACGAGTGTTTTGAGAAACCTGAATGTCCGTAGATTTTATATGCATATTTAGTTATTATTCTCATAATAGATGGCGCTGTACGAATTTCACTGTTTACTTGTATTGTTTGATAATATAAAAATAGATTCAAATACAAATAATTTCAAAAAACATATGAACTTTGTAACAGTGCTCTTTAAAATTATTATTTTAATCGCAATTTATAAAAACAAAGTCATTTGAATATTTTAAATCACTTTTAATCGGGAAATCCCAACTCGCACTATAGATGTTTTTTAGTTTTTCAGCTTATATACAGAAAAATTACTACTTACTGTGAGAGTCCGTTTCTACACAGGAAGGCAGGACGGGGTTTAACTGCTCTGACAGACTCCACCATTGACCTGACGCGCTGAAAGGCCGTTGGGTAAGAACGCTTGTCGTTCAATGCAAAGCGGTGTGCTTTTAACAAAGCCCCGTGAAGATACAACGTTAGGGTGCGTACAGTAACATGTACAGATTCCCAAACAAAGTAACAAGTTAGGGCCTATATAGCCCTAAATGGCAAGATGGAGACGTGTGTAACTCCTCAACATCACTGCTGTAGAAAATTTGACTCTCTTTTTTAGGGTTATGAAGTCATGCAAGGACCCGTTAGGGCGAATACCACCCACTTGGGATCGGACAGAAACGAATAGTCCGCCCGAAACGTCCGCGTCGCAGGGGAACCGCTGTGGCCTATAATGTTTGCGCTCCGTTTATAGTTCATAGTCATACGAGGAACCCTTAGGGTGGAAACACACTTGGGGCTGGACAGAACGAAAAGTCCGCGTCGGAGGGGACCGACATTTTGTCCTGGCGCCTAGTGTGTGCGCTCCATATGGTTCCGCAGTCCACTGATGCAACAAATATTTTAATTTTCTTATTTAGGGTTCCATAGTAGAGTAGAGACTAGACAGGTCGTGGGTCATACGATGTTGCGCATCTCTATTGTCTCGGCCATCTATTTCGGCGCAATGAACTCGATTTAAATTATTATTAATACTTACAAAAATTATTTAATAAATTTTATTCATAAGAACTCCTTAAAAAAATAAGTACTTAAATTCCATGTCTGTTTGACTTTACGAGCATCTCATCTACCTGTAGGTATTTTGTTTGAACTTTGCTCACTTTACCACAGATGAAATAATAGTTATTATTTTTCAAAACGTACTTTCTTATTTTTAACCGACTTCCAAAAAAGGAGGAGGTTCTCAATTCGTCGCGTATGTTTTTAATGTATGTCGGTGCATACCTCTGTGGTTTCTGAACCGATTAGAAAAATTTTCTTTTCTTATACCTAGAATAATAATGAAAAACATGTTCATTTCCGCGAATTTCCTTGAAAGTGATGATTCATCTCAAGTCTCAACGTCTGATCAAGTGAGCGAGAGAGGTCACACCGTCACGTCATAGTCATACGTTCAGCGTAGTCTGTCCCGGAACGCGACTGTGTACGACCGCGTATTCGGTATTGGAATTTTCGTACGCGTTCGATTTTCCATATTTCGAATCAAAAATACGGCGCCTTGTGTAACTTGTGGTGTATTAAAAAAGTCAATGATTTTGGAATAAATTTTAATAATTAAAAATGGCTTCAGTGTGGTTTACGGTGGTTATTTTGATTTCGATTGAACAAGTTATCGCGATTTACCGCGATTGTGGAGAATTTCAGAATTTGAAAAACTGCAACGACTGCATCCGATGTGGCGGTCATTGGTGCAATGATCCAAATGAAGTAAGTACCTAATTTAAAATTTGGAAGGTACTTTTCTTTGCATTTGCATTTATAAAATGTGATCTTTTGTCGTCTCTAAATTGCAATAAATCAAATGGTTTACCTACGTCTCTCAATCTCTAAAATTTTAGGTACTTATCTTCTATATATATAAAAATGAAACCCGTTTTCCTTGGTCACGGCATCACGCGTGAATGGCTGGACCGATTTCACTAATTCTTTTTTTGTTGTATTTGTTATTATTAGGAGAAGGTTCTTACGGAAAAAAATATTAAGAAAATCTCTCAGAAATATTGAAAAATATACATTTAATTTTGCATACTAAGGCGGTACGAAGTTTGCCGGGTCAGCTAGTTAATAATAATTATTATTATGGTTTGAATATGAAATATACCTAAGTATTTTCGAAAAAATATTGTGATAGGTACTTATTTTTAAAAAATGTGGAAAATTCTGGAGGTTTTCCGGCCTCTTGGCTCAGTTAACAAAGTTTGGAGTAGTTTAACCCTTCCTTCTCATAGCTTGAAAGGCTGGAATGAAATCCGAATGATCATAGGTTCATTGTAATCTATTGGGATAAACCTATAGGTACAAGTTATATATATGTCACCGTAAGATTGATTGTTTCTATCCCGCGAGATTATAAACTGTCGAAAGATTGTCAATGTTCTGAGTAATAATTTATGAAATATTTATTGTTTTTACGTTTTCTTGTCTCTTTCTTGTACAGTTCGCGCGCGAGTTGAATGCAGAGTAAATGTAAGTGTCTCCATACATTTACTCTGCATTCAACTCGCAGGCGAACTATAGGTTAGGTTAGGGTTTGACATGAATATTCAGGTAGTGCCCGGCCACAGGCCGGGCACTTAGGTTCTATCGGGTTAATATACCTAATATATTACAATTTACCGAAAAATAACGCGTTAAATTGTAAGCAGTATGTTACGGTTCACAATCTGTCGACAGTTCACAATCTATCGAGATAAAAAACGTTATATTATTATCTAACGGTTTTTACAATCTTACGGTGACATATATACAAAATTCATTCATAACGAAATACCTAGCTACTATGATAGTTTGATCGTTTCGCCCCCTTTGCTCTAAATCAGTGGCTATCAAAAAATAAAAGCAACTGACATAATATTATTAGATATATTTTGTATCCATTGAAGGTTTGCTAAAAATAAAAATAACAAACCTTCAATGGATATAAAATGGCTTTCATTTTGATAGCCACTGAGTTAGAAAATATGGCTGTTGACCTTACACCATGGCGTGACTCATGTAGATGACTCTTATTTGTATTTCTTGCTAAAAACCGTATGATACCTACGTTGTTTTCCTCATCTTATTGACAACCTCACCACCGTCACTGACGCAGAGGATTTTTTTTTAATCCACTACAAGCTAGCCCTTGACTGCGATCACACCTGCTGGTAAGTGATGATGCAGTCTAAGATGGTAGCGGGCTAACCTGTTAGGGGCATGGCAGTTATATTAAACCCACACCCCTTCGGTTTCTACACCGCATCGTACCGGAACGCTAAATCGCTTGGCGGCACGGCTTTGCCGGTAGGGTGGTAACTAGCCACGGCCGAAGCCTCCCACCAGGCCAGACCAGGGAAAATTCAGAAATTATAAATTCCTAAATTGACCCTGCCGGGGATCGAACCCGGGACCTCCGCACGTTAAGGCAACAGCGCTACACACTGCGCCACGGAGGTTAGGCTTAGGTTAGCCCCACGGTTTAAGCCGGGTAAATTAGGGAATTTGTTATTAATTCTCTATTCCCTGCTCGTCTGAGGGTAGGTTACAAGTTACAACCATGGCTAGTTGAAACTTGCAAGCCCACGAGTAAATACGTGTGTCGCTAAGCATTTTTAACCGACTTCCAAAAAAGGAGGAGGTTCTCAATTCGGCACTTTTTTTTTTTTATGTATGTCTGTGCATATCTCCGTGGTTTCTGAACCGATTTGAATTTTGTTTCTATCAGTCTTTAGAGAAAGCTCTCGAGGTTGTCCCGTAAAAACTTCTGACTCCAAATCCTCAACCCTGACACTAAAAAGTTAAAAATAAAAATTATTTCCAAAAAACCGACTTCCAACGCCACTGTAAAGAAATAAATATTTTTTATTTCTACCCACTATGTTGAAGTCGGGCGGGTATAACAAGGATAAGCAAAGTTGACGCATCAGGCTTATAATTGTTAATCGCAAATGTTAAGTAAATACTAGTTAGTTATCCCTTGACTATAATAATTACTGTTATAGAAATCATTAAAAACATACCCAGGTAAATTCCTGCGATTTCAATGGCTTAGATTTAAGTTCTTTTTTAATTGCTGTGGGAACTTATACCCTATTTTTAACCGACTTCCAAAAAAGGAGGAGGTTCTCAATTCGGCGCGTATGTTTTTTTTTTTAGAATAAAAAGAAGTCCATTCCTATAATATGCCCCTGTATTAAATTCTGTCCAGTGGTAAAAGCCGTGATGATTCCGCGGATCATACTTTCTGTATAGGTACAAAGACGAAACGTAGAATCGGTGATAGCCTAGTGGTTAAAACACCCGACCTCCTGTACAGGGTCGCGGGTTCGATCCCCGGGCATGCACCTCCAACTTTTCGAAGTAATGTGCTTAATTTAAACATCACTTGTTTTAAACGGTGAAGGAAAACATCGTAAGGAAACCCGCGGCATGCCAGATAGTTCTTCATAATTTTCTCGAAGGTGTGTTAAGTCTGCCAGTCCGCACTTGGCCAGCGTGGTAGACTATAGCCAAGCCCTTCTCATTCCGAGAGGAGACTGGTGCTCAGTACCAGTAGTGAGCCGGCAATGGGTTGTATCTACTGATGATGATTTTTTTTAATCCACTACAAGTTAGCCCTTGACTGCGATCTCATCTGATGGTAAGTGATGATGCAGTCTAAGATGGTAGCGGGCTAACCTGTTAGGGTCATGGCAGTTATATTAAAATTTAAACCCATACGCCTATTCGGTTTCTACACGGCATAATATGATGATAGAGACGTATCCGCACCCACCATTCGCCACTTCTGTATAATACTTGGGTCCCTTACCTCGTTGCAACTACGTAAAATATCGAGTTATGCTTCACAACACAATGGCAACGATCTAAAAGAAAAAAGACTCAAACGGAAGGAAACAATTGAGTCAATAACGTGGACTGAAGTCGAACGCAGGCGATCTATTTTGGATTCTGTCACACGAGTGGCATGAACTTTTTGAAAGGCAAAAACCTTATAAATATAGCAGAGCACTAGAATATGAAGCCAGTCTGGAAAAAACTGGAACATTTTTGGGTTCAACTCTTGGAATTATTCGAGCGATTACTTAGCGAAGCGACGGAACGAGTCTTCTGGCGAAGCAAAGTTAAAAATAATAACCAAATGACCCTCGGATATGAGCAATATTGTTAGGATAGAGCCCCAATTTTTTAAGCAATACGTAACGTTTAACATGTAAAACGAGTTCAATTTAGAATAGAATAGAAAAATCTTTATTGGCAGCAATAAACACAGATGCACAAAATAAATCAAAATTAAAAATGAGTTACATACATATTATAAAATGTAAGTTTGTACAGCAGTGTAACGCTACCAACAGGTGAGTCACTCAGCTAGTGTTGGGGCTCCTGGCCTCTCAGACCTAAAACCGGCGATGCCGCCAGGACTCACGTCTGAGGTATCAGCTGT
Organism: Erebia aethiops; assembly: GCA_923060345.2. Lineage (NCBI taxonomy): Eukaryota > Metazoa > Arthropoda > Insecta > Lepidoptera > Nymphalidae > Erebia > Erebia aethiops. Next base: position 15,120,111 of record OV281090.1, on the reverse strand, counting down.
GTCCCAACGCTGATTTTCAGTGACCGCCTTTCGATGGGAACTTCAATGATTATAGCCTTTATATTTTTTGGCAGAATATAATAATAACTTATATAATTTCATACATACTTTTTGACGTGGGACACGGTTTGGGATTACGTTTCCTTACATAATCGGGGGGCAGGTGTCTAAATAATACATATATTATGTCGGGTGAAAATTTAGAAAAAAAACTACATAATATTTACTTCGCATACCCTATGCTTTTTATCAGGCTTATTTAGTATTTACCCTTCCAACTCTCCTGTATCTATTATATGCAGGTGCTTATTATTTTAAAGGAAAATACGCTGCAATCATTCACAAATTGTGTACTAATTTATTAATTGACCTGAATTAGTATTTTTTTACGTGCATAAATAACAGATCTCTTTCAATCAGTTCACTATCTAATACAGTCTCACCTCAACACATATCCTTTTAATGTATAATATACCCTAAAGTAACATGACTAACTGCTATTTTGCTGTGAACTTAAAGCGGGTTTTGGTGTGACCAAATGAACCTGACCAGCTAATAGCCGTGTACGCTAATTACAACTCTAATTGTGACGTTGCTGCGTAAAATTAGGATGTTACTGCTTTTGTGTTGCAATGACGCTTATCGTTTGTCAGGGTTAAAGTTCGACTGTGATGGTAAACGGCGTTTCTTGACGTCGTTGGTCCAGTTTCACTGCTGGCTGTTAAAGTTATATTACGTAGTGTAAAGATAAACCTCAAAGGGAGGCCCAGGCAGAAATATAATTTGAACAAATATGACGTAGGTAGTTTTACAAGCCTTCTCAGCCTACCATCGACGGAAGGTTTTAGATCGGTAGTCGAAATATTTCTGCATACCGGATCAATTGTATCGATAAGATAGTTTAAGTAATTTTTTTAAATTACAATTTAGGTTACGATGGGGCTCTGGCGTGTCTATGTTGGACAAAAGTCCCTAATAAATTAAGATAAAAAAAAGTTAATAAACGAAAAGTAGGGTTGGACTTAAGTCAGGGTTAATTGCACCATCGATGAATATGAAAAGAAATTATTTATTTCACGTAGGACAACTTGTGCCACTTATGAAATGTCATGACTCTACCACCGATGAATATGGTTATCGTCAAAATTGACCACCTTTATCTAAAAAAATAAACGATCGGCTCAATAGATCGCGAAGCTTCAGTAGATTTTCATGCTATAAATGAACAGCTATTCTTTTGATTATAGTTTTATATAGTCTTTTCATGATTCCGCACAATCAGGTGAAGTGGTAGGGTAGGGTAGGTCGATCGACAAATTTCCTGCGCAACCCCAATTTCCAATATCCGGATTCCGGAGCCTAGCCGAATAACGCACTTCGTTAAAGGCCATTAATTTGTATTTAGTTTAAGTACTTACATAAAAAAACGTAAAACATGGAATATAACACTGGACGATGCTCTTCGTTCGCGAGGCTTGTGATTTTTCGAAAATGCCGTGGTAATAACATGATTTTCCGGGGTAAAAAGCCTCTCTCCTATTACGAAAAATGATTGCTACAGTATAATGATCGCAGAAATTCACTCTCGAAGAATTCCTACTATAAATTCGGGTACTAAAAACATACCATAAACACTATGCCTCACCTAGTTGTTCCACTAGTCTGACACAGATGCAGGTCAAATATTAAAGGGCTAGGTCTTTTACAATAGGTAAGTATATACCCATGCATTAAACCTTTGGCATGCTTTGGTTTTGCTGAAACTTTTTTGAAATAGGGTCTACGATATGAAGACATGAGAAATCCTACCCAGACCAGCCATTTGAGCTGTATAGTATGTTGATTTGAATATCAATAACTCTAATAAAATGTTATGTTACTCTAGAATCTTGCATAATATCTAAACACAATCTCGCAATGTTTATACAAAGTACTTGCAGATACATAGGTAGGTAGTTATAAATTAAAGTGGAGGCCTTTGCCCTGCAGCGAGACATAAATAGGCTGAAGTGTTTTCTTTTATTGCCCAAGAAATATTACATTTAACTGCGACATCTCCAGTGTTTTACTCTTATTAGAGTTCCGTGGCAAATAATGAGAAAGAAAACCAGTTTATTCGCCAATGGTGTCACCATTCCGTGATCTGTGGGTGTCACTGACAAAATATAGATACATTATTATTAAATTACAAGTACAATTATTAGTAGACACAGCGTTATGACGTGCATCATTATGCCCAAATGCAAACAAGCATACAAAACTAGGCGCTGATTTTCAGCTGTGACCCGGGTGAAAATATGTTTTGGTAAAAGAATTGTTTCTATGGATTTAATAAAAAATCAAACGCTACGTTACACGCTATGCTCTGTCTTTGTAGCTATAATTTATTTAAAAAAATAAATTCTGATATTCTGTATTTTAATGGCTTTTGATTTTTTTTTTGGTATTCCTTCTGCCGAAGCAATGATTTTTAAGTCCGTGACCCATAAGGCTTGAGTAAGTAGGATATTAGTTTTCTTGAAGAATTTTTGAATATTATGTTAAGAACTTGAGTCATAATATAACGTGCTGAAATGCCTATTAAGTAGTCAACTATTCTCTGAGCTAAAATAAACTTAAATCTTGAGCTTTACGCTTACCTAGGTTAGCGACAAAAGTAGGATTTGAACCGTCCACTCCACCGTTTTAGAATCCGTTGCCTCTTCACTAAATAATCCATACTAATATTATAAATGTGAAAGTGTGTCTGTCTGCTACGCTTTCACGGCCCATCTGTTCAAGCAATTTTAATTAAATTTGGTATAGAGATAGGTTGCATCCCGGGGAAGGATGCACTGCTACTTTATATCCCGGAAAATTAAAGAGTTCCTGCGGGAAACAAAAAAAGAGAATCCACGCGGACAAAGTCGCAGGGAAAATTAAAGAGTTCCTGCGGAAATAAAAAAAAGAGAATCCACGCGGTTGAAGTCGCGGGCATCATCTAGTGTGCAATATTATGAGCTACGGAACCTCGTCGTGATGAAACCTCTTACCCTTAGCGAGCTTCATTTAAATGTCGCCAAGCATCAAGTTGTGATTTAATCCCGGCAGAGAAACAGTGAATCATGTAGGATAACGTGCTGGCCCAGCGCCATATCAATTCTATTATGCTCATTGCTACTCGTATTTGCTTATTCGCTTATTGTTGGTTGTTTGCATAAAATAATTGCTCATACACCAAGAACATACAAGCGACTTGTTCAAATACCGGCAAGTACAATACCCGTGTTAAATTGGGGTCGCTTATCTTTATTTTGTGACCTAGGTCAGGATTTTTTGTCCATGAGGTTAGTTAATGATGACTAATGCAATATATGGCCGTTAGGGAAAAAAATTCTTTCCAAATAATATCAGGCGTAATTAAGGAATAAGTAAATCAACTCTCCCTTTGACTGCAAAAAGGTTATTATAATTTCCGATAATTGGTAATAAACAAAAAGTATTATTAGCCCAGGCTACTTGTGCAAGCTATGTATGGGAACCCTAAAATAAAAAATGTACAGCTGATTTTTGGCACAAGCGTTCCTTGGGGTCTGAGAAGTACTTCTTAAAAATTCCCCCCCCCCCCCCTAGGCCGCGGGCTTAACCCCCCACCCCCCCAAACGTCTCCCCAACCGTAGTTTTTTGTAATTTTCTCAAAAAATATTAGTGCTAGAAAAAAACCATCTATGGCAAAAATAATTAACATTAAATAATCTACCATATGGCACTTAAATCATTATGATCGGATAAATACTTTTGCAAATATGCCGGCTTATTTGACGCATTTGTTTTTTGTTTTTTAAATCGTGTAAGTTTCTTGTGATTTGCACAAAATGTATAAGAGCTAGGAAAAAACGACAAGAACAAAATGAAAGTTCATAAAATCTTCTACAAAATGCTTTTTATTTCATTTCAATCGACCGAATACTTTCGGAAATATGACGATCGAAAACGTGCATGACAGAAAAATATTTTGCAATAATTTTGACTTTGTGCATACATTCTATTTGATAATGATCGATGCTATATTACAATAAATTAATAATAGGTAATAATCATGATATCTTTATCTAAAAAACAACACCACACTCAGTAAATAATATATTAAATATTATTATTTATATTCGTTCAAAGTTCTAACAAAGACAAGGCGTCGCGTCGGCCGAAGAATAACGAATAGGATTGCAAAGGAAATGCGGGTGGAATGACATGGTTCGTGTGCAAATGTTACCATTGATGGGGAAGAAGGTGATGATGACGACCATGATGATGTGCTTTAATAATAACTACTAATATAATAATAATAAATACCTACGTCTTGAAGTCCTTTCAACTATATGTAGGTATGCAATATGTATTTATCTAAAAACAATGTAAATGAACCACTAACATTCAACAGCTATCTTGCAGATAATTTTATCAGATTAACTTTTAACTGTTAACGGCATTCCGAACCAATGGTAGATTCACTGGACGATTCAAAAGCAGTTGTAAAACTTTACTTGAGTAAATCATATGATTTGATACTTGAATTGTAATACGATTACAAAAAAGCACAATCGGCTAGATATTTGAGAGGGGGAGGGGGGTCGTGGTAGGGGGGAGGTGCGAGGGGGGTTTTGGGAGGTGCGAGTGAGGTTGTGGGAGGGGGGAGATGGGAGGTGGGAGGGGGGTTGTGGGAGTGGGGAGAAAAGAGGACATCATTTGCGCCTTAAATCAAAAATACGTTATTTATTTAGAGGTTAATTTCTATTTATTCCATAGTACTATGCTACATGACTACCACCGGTTCTTACACAACAGCAAGGTATATTTCGAAAACTATTTGTCCTATCAAAATAAACTAAACACTATTTTATAGGTAAATTAATAATCTTTGTACTAAGTCCTGACAGCTTTTTTCCTATTTCTAATACTTTTTCTTGAAATTACAATAAACATTTACGGATTTTACAAAGGTTTAGTTTTCTATTCCAGTTAGGCAGACATATTTCCGAAACTATTAGTTCTATCAAAATAAACTAAAAATTATTTGGAAGAGAATTTAATGAAGTTCATTTTTGCTTCTTATGTTTTTTTTCCTAGTTCTAGTAGTTTCTGTGAAAATTCAAAAATATACAAACGGCTGTCGAAAAAAAAAAAAACTTGGAATATAGGTTGCCATATTTCTCGAACTATTGGTCCTATCTAAATTCACCATAAGACTTTTTTGTGGGTAATTTAGTGAAATTAATTAATCTTCCGAGGATTTTTTCCAGCTCTAATAGTTTTTGTTAAAATTGCAAATAACATAGGATTCTAGCAATATTTTTATTTTTTTTCGTACACTATACATGGATATATATTCGAAATTATTAGTCCTATCTTTATGAACTAATTTTTTTTTAATAACTGGTTAAATGGTGTTTATTTTTACTTCTGGGAGTTTTTTGCCTAGCTCTAATAGTTTTCTAGAAATTACAGAAAACATATAAAATTTTGAAAAATATTGCTTTTATGTTAACTATGACAGGTATATTTTCGAAATTATTAGTGCTATCAAAATTACCTAAATACTTTTTTGTAGGTAATTTAACTATGTTTCTTACTGTTTCAATCAGTTTTTCCTAACTCTGTTATTTTTTTTTCGAAAATTAAAAACAACGTACACGATATTTGCATATTATTTTCTTTATCTTACACAATAGGTAGGCATATCTCCAAAACTATTACTCTTATCAAAATAAACTAAATATCATTTTATAGCTAATTTAATAGCCTTTCATTTTGCTTCAGACAATATTTTTGTAGCTCTATCAGTTTTTATGGAAATTACAAGAAACTAATTACAAAAAGCCATACATGCAAAATATTTTCTTTTCATGCACAAAGGGTTAACATATCTCCGAAACTATAAGTCTTATGGAAATGAACTGAAATACTATTTTGTAGATAATTTAATGAAGATAATTTTCACCATAGAAAGTTTTTTTCTAGCACTAATATTTTTTGAGAAAATTACAAAATACTGCGGTTGGGGAGACGTTTGGAGGGGTGGGGGGTTAAGCCCGCGGCCTAGGGGCGGGGAATTTTTAAGCGGTACTTCTCAGACCCCAAGGAACACTTGTGCCAAAAATCAGCTTTACATTTTTTATTTTAGGGTCAATGTTTATTAGTCCCGTACTATATTATTTTACCGTTATTTACCTACCGAATAAAACGTGTCGACGTAGGTTGAACTTATTGCAATTTTGTAAAATGGTTGAATGTCAATTTTTTTTTAATAAATTATGTTTTAAAACCTGCAACAATGAACAATCCTTGTTACAGTCTCAATTGCTTTTATTGGCTTAATTTGTGGTACTTATTATGCTGCGACTATGGTTTTTTGGGCAAAAGTGTAAACTATTCAGATTTGAATGTGAGTTACAGTACAGATTTGATTGATTTTTACGTAATAAGGCACTCACACACAACACAACACACATACAATACCACACAAGGCACACGAGTGTATTACACTCTCAAGTAAGTTTTACTTTAAAATACTTTTGTCAGTCGTTCCCCAGCTCTCAGGCTACCATATTAACACCGCATGACTCCGTATATCTTGCATTTTATCTGCATTTTAAAGTCCACGCCGTTTGTATGTACGAGTAGCTGACTAGCATATTTATTCGCTATTTTAGTTACCTACCTAATTATACTAAACTCACGTGGTCAATGTTTGCAAATGTAAATTAATTTATGTTAAATATTCTTTGCCAAGTTCAAGATTGTATCAGTAAAACGTGTAACATAGTCAACTTTATCTATTCCGTGGTCAAGTATTAGTCACCTCAAAATAGTGGTAGGGTGGCACAAAATAGCTGTTTTGTCACAAAAAATATATTTATTTCCCTCTATCATTATAGGTTTTAAGTTATTTCAATTAGCTAACAAGTTTTCTGCTAAAGAAGAAGTGCATTCCTTTATCCTTAGGATGGCATTAAGTACTAACTCGCGCCCTATATCCATACACCTTTCATCATTCATTTACCGTGAACACATAAAGATATTTCTTTCATTTTCCAAATCAAAAATAAACAATACATGCATTGGGAACGTTTTCATTCACAATTAGCATCAATTTACAAAACAGTTACGCGTATAGACTTCCAGTTAGCGCGCTAATAACATCGTGTGCGGTGGAGTACGGATCCCAAACATCCGTACAATCACAGCCGTTACTGAGAGAAATATATTTATAACCCGCTGACCCATATACAATCCTGTTTTGGACATTAAAATGTTGTGTAATTTTTATGTCTCGTGTTGTAATCAGAGGACCAGCGGACGAATTAAACGAAACGCACTGGGAATTTCAACGCACGAGCAGGGTTGTCCAAATCTGCCGTATTTTTCCTATTGGCTCTTAATACGTATTTAAATAAGTTATTTTAAAAAATACGTTTGTTTGTTGTTGTGGCTCTACCATCTGGATTGGGAAATTAAATTACAATAAGAAAAAGCCGGCAAAAATCAAAATACTCGGCCGTTTCAATTTTTTTAAAGTTCAACAATATCATTATATTCTATTCCGTGGGCAGCTGAATAAGTAACTTTTCACAAAAATTAAAATCTTCCTAGTCCTATAGGCCGACCGTTTAACTCGCGTATCGCCTGCGCGGTAAGAAGGGAGCGGGGGGTAACGCTACACACGGAGTCAATAATCCAAAGATTTATCTCGAGACAGACATTGTTGGCAAAGAATAAAATAATAAGTATCTTTTTTTTAATCCGCTAACATCTCCCGCCGCTCTCTTCTTACCGCGCAGGCGATACACGAGTTAAACGGTCGGCCTATAGATTGCAGGCTCTAGACTCTAAAGCAACGATAGAAAATATTTCAATGAAGTATAATAACTTTTAACAAGAAAATGTCAGTGAGTATTTTTATTTCCACATTAGAATTGCCGTCTACTATCTATACTCTATAATCTACCATTTTAACGAAAGTTATTTTTCGTTAAAACGGTAGAAATACAGTATTATATGTACACAAAGTAATGTAATATATTTTAAATAATTAAAATATAATAGAAATATACCACCATTAAATATGTAAAACTTCAATGATATCGTTTTTTTTTAAATTATAGTGCTAATGTATGAACAGGACCGAGCTTTGTTTTTCAATTGTCATTAGCAAGTGTCAAAGCTATCACGCCCATCGCCCGTATAATCAATCACACGTATTTACCTGCAATTACTTTGGCGGTAACATTTTTAAATTAGTGTGTTTTTCAACGAGACATTTACATGAACTTTAGCGTTTCAACACCAGACATAATATAGTGTATCTTTGCAAAATTGAGGATAATGGGAAACCGCGCTGGGTTTGATTGATTGCGTGGGTTCGTGGGTAGGTAGTACTTACTTAGGGCCCATATCACCACAGGCGGTTATCGTAAACACTAAATTTGACTAGCACTTTGGGGTACAAAAGTCAAGGTATTCTATTTTATATTAAAATTGGTGGATTATAGTTTCGGGATAAAAAGTCGCCGACGCGATATCCTTTCCCGGGAAGCAAAATGCAGCCTATCTCCGTACCAAATTTGAGTAAAATCGGTCGAACACATGTGTCATCAAGGCGTAGGTGACGTAGACGTAGTAGACAGATCATAAGCCATAACATAACCTTAAATTGTGCCTTTCATTCACTGTGCTAGCTTTTTGGTGAGCAAGTTTAACTATAACCATTGAAGTAATATGTACTTACATTATACCTCAATAACTATAACGATAACTTCTCTGTGGTGCAACTGATCCTTAATTGCTTAACGTGATTTCGATATAACGTATCACAATGTTGAGTGTTGGTATTTACAAGTGTAAAAGGCACTAAAGGGTCAACCTGTGACTAAGCTTAATTAATGGGTGTGAAGAAAGGTACTTAACCGTGACGACTGATAAGCAAAGTCGATTGCCCAATATTTCGACATGAAAAATAAGCAGCGGATTGGGGGTGGATGAAATGTTAAAGGATATGATTATGGCCTTTAGACGATTTTATACCTTATATTTATTAGAATAGTTTTTTATACAAATAAACTTTTTAAAGAGCTTTCGATTTTAAGTCAACTGAATCTAGCTAATGTTTTGGAATGATCTTCAGTATCGGCAAAATATCGGCGGTTGCTGTTTCATCCTTCCATATTTTATAATATTATGCTATATTTTACCTACTAAATATATATCGAACAGACTATCATATTTTTATAGAAGACTTTATTATGATTTATTTTCTTTTATAAAATAACTATTCAATTTTAAATTAATTTGTGTTTTGACTAAACTATGTATTTTTTCGAGTAAAGAAATGGCATTTCTTCATTGAATTTAAGCAGAAAACTGCTTTTTTGGAGTGAAAAAATATTTTTTATGGAAAACTGTTTTTTATGGTGCAGTTACCTTCAGAAAAGACTAGTTTTAAGTTAAAAACAATCTATCTAATCTTTCCGGTATTAATACCGGTATTGAAAAAAACCGGTATTCGAAAGCCCTATAGTTAAAAACTATATACCTAAGTATTGTTATTTTGAGCGATAGTATGCAGTGGCGGGCTTAGGGGGTGGCTAGCAGGGCAACCGCCCGGGGCCTCGCTCTTGAAGGGGCGGTAAGGACCTCGCGCCTTCTCGCTATAGCCCAAGTAGAAAAAGTCCCACCTATCAATATAATGTGAGCTAGGAAGATCCAAACAGTGACTAACTACATAGACAATCCACTATCTATTCTATTTATTGATCTAACATGCCAGTGCTGTAAACTGCGAAAGTGGAAGACGAACAAAGTATAAGAGCCTCGCAAATATCTACCGCCCAGAGTCTCGCAATGGTTAAGGCCGCCCCTGTACTCATGCAAAAACCGCCCACAGCTAAGCGTGGCTGAGCAATGTTCGTTGGTGCAAGTATTTCTCTATGGAGTCTGTATAACAGCCAAGTGCTTTGATGTCGTAACAGATCTATTGTACATTCTCTGTGGTTAGTAGGGGTTATTCAAAGCATCGCCCACAGCAAGATTCGATCCATCCATCTCAGGAGATCCCTCTACATTAATTTTTACTTCATCCAGATAGTGTTTACTTTATTTTGTTAGATATTTATTAGGTCTACTTACAATCACTTACACATTAACTATATAAAGAAGTATTGCGATGTAGATCTGTTACCTAAAAACAAACCTTAAAGAATTCACTCTAGAAGTAGAAAAGCAGTCTCTACCTAGGTATCTAAAGAACTTTTAAACTAAATATGCATCTATTTTAAAAATTCTAATTAAAAAAAAAATGCTTATTTTAGCTGACCCGCACAGCACCGCTCACGTGGAGTTTCTGAAACATAATAAGAATACTTTTCAGTATAAATAATATATTATACAAAATTGTTGTAAGTGGTAAAAGCCTATTGTCATGTATATTTTGATCAGAGTTTCACCTCAATAGCATAAAAAGTTGAACAAATAAATATAGAATATTGATGATTTGATGTTGTGTGAACAATGTACTTTACCTTACGTATTGGAGTTTCCAACTATTTTCCAGTAGAAAAGGGTGAAGAAAACGTACAAAATTTGCAACATATTAACCGACAACCAACCCGTGGCGTCCACCTAAGTCGTGGCGTAGACTTAATCCAATTTATAATCCATGCTTAAATCGAATCCGTCGCCTAGAAGCCATTAAAATCCGGTCGTTCAACTGGTCCAAGGCATTAGATAATGTACTAAGGTAGTTTGTAACTTGAAACTACCTTCAAATCGCATCTTTGAATGTAAGGTTTCAGAAGTAACTTCTTTATTTTGACAATAGTCCACACTCCACACCAAACGGCGCTTGTAGACCGTGGCAATATTGTGTACTGCTCTGAAGTACGGCCATAATAATGTGCAAACTGCATAGGTACCGTTTGTCTCGCCAGATAGTTTGTTCTGTCGCCCAAGTGTGTGCGGCTCCATACAAAAGCGAGCTACGCGAACTTTAGTGCGTTAGACAAATTATTTAAGTCTCTAGTGTGTAAGTACGCGTTTACTTTGCCTATTTGCCTACTTAGATTGCGCTTGGATGGATCTTTATAGTCAACTGAGTATACCTGAAATGTTATTACACCGTTACACGATAAGTGATCGAGAGCATTGGTATAATAATTGAACTAGGTGCCGTTTACACAGATAGTAAGAAACCGTAATGCCTAAAATGGCATTGACCGACACTGAACTGTCCGGCCGTGACTCAAAATCTAATCGTTATACCCACTTCAATTAGAGGTGAAGATTTCGACCGCTTTATAAAATCTCCGATTTGTCCTGATTTTTTATTAGCTTTGTTTTGTACACTACATGTACTTAACTGTATCTATTGTTGTGCTTGAAAAGCAGTATCTCGTATGGCTATGACTATCTGATTTATATTATGTTATATCTTTGTAAGAGGCCAATAGACAAGGTTCCTCCTGAAAGACAGCATTTCATAGCTTGCTACGGGCTACGGCTTTGTACAGAATTTGGCTGTGAGCCTTAGCTATTTTGTTCACGAATAAGTTGAATAGGAAACAGATTTAATTACTTTTTGAAGCATATATGTAAGTATGTATTATACATAAGAAAAGAAACAAAAATCATTTATTTCCACAATTGTGCCACACATAAATTGCATACCTAAAGAGGTAGATCACCACTGCACCTCAAGATCTAGAAAAGATATATTATTATCTAAACTACAGCAAAGAGGCGCAGGAATGAACTGCATTACGTATGACATAACCCGAAAAATGGTCCAGGCTCAGCATGATGCTGCATGTCATGTACCTAATATAAAAATATATATTTAATAAAACATATAATAATATATACAATTTCTTAAAAAATCTTTAAAATCTAAATTAAAAACTAAAAACTAAAAACTAAAAATAAATAACTAAATATTAATAAAGCACTTTACATTTTCTTTCAAATCTCTACCATCAACTATGTTGTACCTATCTAATAGTTGTGCAGGTAACTATGGAAGGTATGCCGTATGCGTTCGTTCTTAGGCAAGAGAGAAAAATAAATTTAAAGAGGTGAAGGTCGACATGCCCAGAAGATACTTACTCTAGAATGATATTATGAATTCCTCAAACTTGTTGTGAAGCGTTGATTTTAATTAAGACTGGTTATTTTCATTGGACAGGTGTAGAGTGAATTTAGAAGTAGATAGGTACATGGTACATGCTTGCTTACCTGCATGTATAGGCAATTATATATTTTCTGTGCTATTAAGCTCATGTTTATCTGGTCCTGTACTTATCGATTTTTAGAACATGGGTTTAACTTGTAGGTTCAAGTATAACTATTAATTATTTATTTAATCGGTGTTTAAAGTAGACAATTTACAATATTTAAAGTAGTCTAGTATACAAGTAGTGGATAAAAAAAACCCACAAAATATCTTATTGCGTTCAAAAAAGCCGTAAGGGTTCAAATTAAATAAACAAAAAGATTTTAGCTGGAATCACTTTAACCATGAAGCAATGCATAGCAGATAGAAAGAAAGAAAGAATACAATACAATATTGTTTCTTACAATATCGAATCTTCAAAATAGTAGGTAATTACTTTCTTGATAAATTACAATGTCACAATAAATGATATTATTATGCTAATTACTGTTTAAATTTTGTCAGTAAAATTATGTCACCAATATCAGTACTCAAAACCCATAATTATCTTGCTCCAGAAACCCATTAACTTTAAGAAATGCATATATTAATAATAATATGCAAAGTGCAGGTGTATGCGTAATTAACCTTTAGTATTGTATTTATTTCATAATGACCACCATTTTTTATCCGCTGATAATAATCAATGATAACCAGGGTTTCTAGTGAGCCTATTACGCAATAAAACCTTTAAAAAATAAGGGAAAATGGTCAGTAAGCGGAATTTAGGTATTAGTATACAGTGCACTGCCTCGATGGTCTAGCGGTTACCATAGTCGAATGCGGATCACGAGGTCCTGGGTTCGATTCCCGGTCGGGCAAAAAAATTGTTAGGTATTGGGTTTTTTAATTCAGCAATTCTCAGTGCTACACGCCACAATTACACAGCACTTATTAATATAAACCTTAAAACTAAGGCATTAAAGTTTAATTACGAATATACCTACTATATTATTATACTTAAGACCTTTTGTCTTGAGAAGAACGGTGTCGATCACGCGTAATCCACACTTTTACCCCCTACCAAAAAGTGCTCAACGCGCCTTAAGAAGTTCTCACTTCAATAATATTATAATTAATCGGTTCTTTATCTAATTGGATCGGTTTATTAGGTTAGTGCTATGGATACGCCTTTTAATAGCGTCATTAAGGCGAGTCACCTGCAAGATTTTAGGAGGTGAGGTGTGGGGTGCCGCCCGCGCGTCTCGCGGTACATTTCTCGTAGAGACTGGCGGGGAAGCGGGCAGCGCGGTATATTCTGAAACCGCTTGGCAACGTTCAAGTTCTGGGATTAATTTGAATTAAATAGATATAGGACTTCAGTTTGAAATAAATTTTAGCAGGTTCTCATTAATACTTCAAGAGGAATTTATCCATATAAAAATGATGAGCAAAGTCGAAAATTTTATTAATAAAAAATTCGTTTTAAACTTTTAATTTAGCCTGTTTCAAGATTTTTTTTGATCGAGTAAAGTACATCCTATCGTGTAACAAATTAGCACATTCTTTAGACAATATCTTTAAGTGTATCGGATATTTTTTGTTAGACCGTTATTTAATAGTAAATACCGAAAAAATTTGATCTAGCAAACCAGTTTTCACCGCTGAGCTGAGGTGACTCGCCTTAAGCTTCTAGTCCATCTAAACAATTATAGATAACACCGACTCAACTCTCAGATAAAAAAACTAATTATTTGAACTCGTTTTTCTTCTTTCATCTTCCGCATAACCCAGACATTAATATCACTAATATTCCTCTTTTCTCTAATAAAATCTCCACCCACGACGGTATACGATCTAGTTGCGCATACCAGAAAATAAATGTACTCAAACTTGCAGTTGTAACTGCAAAATGGAACAGTAAATGGATTGGACTTAAGCCAAAGTTGTCGTATAGATTTTTCTTCAAACATTCAAGACTGTCTACTGTCTTCCAGTGCGATGACCTTTTTGCGTAAATATGTTTTGGTACTGTCTTAGGGCACTGAACTTTATTATTACGGTTTTTTTTTTTAAATATTGCACAAGTTTCCGCTTGGTCTAGATCCGTATGATCATTTAGGCAAACGAAAGCACCTAAAGCAGTATACTGCAGGAATATCTAGAAAAAGCATGCAAATGCATTTATCATTATGACAGTCTGAACTGATGAAAATTGGCTGAATGTGTGGTACTTACTCCTGCTTCCTTGTTTTATGTTCCTTGTAACCCTAGAAAAATAGATCGATAAAACGAAATCGGGTTGATTCTTTGGAAACCTCATGGTATTGATGCTAATTCCTTTAACTAAATATAACTAAGTTGTAATAGTTTTTTTTTAATCCACTACAAGTTAGCCCTTGACTGCGATCTCACTTGACGGTAAGTGATGATGTAGTTTAGGTGGTAGCGGGCTAACCTGTTAGGGGCATGGCAGTTATATTAAAAACCCATACCCCTATTCGGTTTCTACTTTCTACACGGCATCATACCGGAACGCTAAATCGCTTGGCGGCACGTCTTTTGCCGGTAGGGTGGTAACTAGCCACGGCCGAAGCCGGCCGAAGCCCTGTTCTGGCCTGGTGGGAGCACCAGGCCAGAACAGGGAAAATTCAGAAATTATAAATTCCCAAATTTACCCTGCCGGGGATCGAACCCGGGACCTCCGCACGTTAACACAAGACAACAGCGCTACACACTGCGCCACGGAGGTCGTCAAAAGACAAAAGATTACCGTATTACCTGTGGTATTACCGTTGGCTTCCTATTAAATAAAATAAAATAAAAATTCCTTATATGGTAAGAAAGCTACCTACCTTTTTCAACAAGAAAAATCAAATTGTGTCTGGCACCCTATATGATGCTATTTTATACAAGTAACATTTTCTGAGTCAACGGCGTTAAATTACCATTAAATGCAACAGATGCGGGTGATCTCATTATTTAGGGAAAACAATGGTCTCCTTCTTTGTTAGTTAATGTTTTTAAATAAAACTAAATGACTACTGTATTGTATAGTGATATTTCTAAATTGGCTGGTGATAGGCTTTGGCCATCTCTAATACACAACCGGCAAATTCCAGTGCGATGCCTCGTTCAAAACATTTAGGTGTATGAACGATGGCTCTATGAGTATTGTATACTCGCTGATGTCCGCGACTTTGTCTGTATTAAGTTTTTTTGGAACTTTTGAATTTTCCGGGATAAAGTAGCCTATGTGTTACTCCAGACTACAATTTATCTCTGTACCAATCCATCATCCACATCCAACCATCCATCCAAACTTTCGCATAGATAAGCTCAAAGAAAATGGAGTCATACGTGTCCATTTTAACCATGTTGTCACCCAACTTGCATAATAACAAATTCACTACAGCGAAACATAATTATTTGTAAACAAAAAGTAAAGTGTATGAATTGAACAATGGGATTAGCTTACACTCGTTGACTTGTTCCAGCGATGATGTGGGCAGAACAATGACAAAATTGTGCATGAATGATAAAGAATTAGATATCTGTCTTGTCATACTTGACCTTTTTAATTTCCATATCATTCATACTTACAAGTATTTTTTTATAGAAAAGCTTTTCTTTCTTTTTTTTAGCTAAACAAATATTATTAAAGTAAATAGGTTGTATCTTCATCAACCAATAGATGTCTTTGTCTCTTTGATCCGTTGTCCTAGGTGAGCGATAAAAGCGAGGTGAATCGTGACGCAACGCGACCCGATATGACGCCTGCATAGAACATGACAAACTTGTCTACGCGTCAACGTAGGCCACGTGGTCAGCTACTGTTTGATACTGTTGCGTCGCGTCGTATCGCGTCGCAGTGTCGCGTTTATCATACTCATGTAGGACATCGGGTTTAAGGGCTGCCACACGCGGTGGATTTCCGCTTGGATCCAGCGGCTCCCTGCAACTCGTTTGATGTCGTCCGTCCACCAGTGTCAAGTTTCCACCGACGTTGCGTTTTCGGGTGAAAACTCGTCATTCCAGCACCTTGGTACTCCAAAATATAGGGTGCCATGCCATTACCAATTCAACTTAGCAATCCAAAGCAAAATACCTATGTTGGATATGTTACCAATATCATATTTTTGACGATATACCAAGGGTAGGTACATGAACTTACTATGTGTTGCAAGTTGCAACGGTATACCCAGTATACTTTACACTGCACAAGTATTAAGTGTAATGGGCACCACCCACGGCAAACTGGATTACTCTGAAGGCTTTACCAAGCTTGGGTGTAATTTTACCGCCCACATAATGCCGGTATCTTGAGCTCTGGTTATTTTAACCTGCTAGAAATGTTTTACAAGCAGGTTTCACTAATGATCGCAAAATAGTAAAACTAGCAGGCAATTTTACCTTCAGTTTACTAATTTCAATATAAGTAGTTCCAATGTGACATATCTTGGGCGCAGCTGAATACAAAGCCCATTTTGTTAACTTTTATACAGCCACCTACATAACATTTTGCCTTTTTTTGAATTTTATATGGTTTTGAGCATTCTTTGAAAATATTCGTACCGAGAAAATTGTAGCCAATCGTGTTTTTGAAAAGAGTATTTTCTAGATCTTTTCTAGAGAAACCCTCGAGTCTTAATCTTTGCGCCCTGACACATCATGAGAGCCATAAGTTGACTATATAAACTAATGATATAGTCTTATATATGATAAACTCACTAAAAGATATGAATATTGATTAGGGAAATCATACTAATGTATATGAACAAGCTGTTTCGTTGATGATAAATATGGATTATAGAGTTGAACCTATATCATTAGTTGGATATGCTTATTGCTCACATCTTGAGAGCATTTGAATATAAAGATCATAGAAACCACATCAAGCATGCATTGAATTCTAATATTAAATCTTCAAGTGCATATTAGAGGCGCCGTAAATTAGTTTCTTCCGTCCTTATCTAGTTCATATGGATTAAACGAGACCGCGATATGAATGCAGCGATTAAAATCAGATTATACTAATCGCACACTACAAGAGAACTGCAAGAGCCGCATGAGCAGAACGTCTAGAACAGAATTCAGAAGTCTACTGCAAATGAAATTGATGTAATTAGGTAGAATTGCAGTCTGCACATGCTGATTAAATACGATAAATTAAATACTGAGGTCCGTTATATATTTCAGGCGCGTTTGAAGTCGTTGACTCTTTGCTTCATTCGTAAAACTCTTGCAAGGCGAGCTCCGCAGCAGGAGCCGTTTACTTGTAGTTTACTTGGATATATCAGAAAAAAACATCATTTTCAGTAGTTAAATTTTGCTGAAGAAATTCAGACGACGCGACGTCTTTAGGATACATTTTCTGTGCAAATAACTTTCAAGTTGATACGCGTAGGCGTAATCAATAAACAACTACTTGACGAGAAATAGTCGTGTTTTGACCTCTTGATACGATTTTAACGGATTTTTGGAAATGTTTTAACCTTGGAAACATACACTATGTGGCTGTAATAATATAGGTATTATATGCGATATAATGTGCGATCATCATAAAGTGCACAGTGGAGGCTGAGGGAATAATCATCGACATCTCCGCTATTATTGCTACTCCCACACACCCCGGCGGCTGAGGGTTTATTGCCCTCTTAACTTGCGTTATAATGAGCGAGAGGTTTTATGTCATAAAACTTTCTCTTATATTGTTTTTAGTTAAGAAAAAAATAGAAATATTATTATGTACATCAAATTTTATTATCAAAACAGCATCTCAGCTAGTCAATAATGATGATAATTGATGAAGAGACGGCAGACCGTATCACTTCCGTATTCATAGCTTAGTTTAGTAAAATCGCGGTGATAGCCTAGCGGTTGAACTGTGAACACTACCTTTTGTTTTAGGGGTCTAGTGATCGAATCCCGTGCACACACCTCTAACTATTAGAACGAAACGCACTACGGATAATACCTACATTTTTATCTGGCTGACAAAACGTCCACGCCATCTTTTCGTCCACTTTTATATGAGGCTGCACAGACTAGCGCGACAGGATGAAACGAGTTTCCCATAACACCGATTTTGCCCTGACCTGTCCGTAGTGTGTATTCGCATTTAGAAATTCGACACTCGACAGGGTTTAGTTCTGTAACTAATCTATACTTAACTAAGAAGTGAAAAACAAAGACAAAATACAAAATGTAAGACAAAAAAGAATAAAAGATAAGAGCTCATGCTTTCTACTTTTAGTTTATTGGTATGCTAATCTGAATATTTTAATCACGGCAATTAAAATATTCAGACAAAAATAGGACAATAGAAATAGAATACATCAACGTTGACACAATTCTATCCGAAGACGCATTAATTTTAGACGTGTTTCTTAAACAGCTATTTAAAAACCGAATTCATTATTTTTATCTCGCTTAAAATTCATTAGGGCGCTCATTAAACCGTCGTAACGCATAAACAGCGACACGCTGACGGATTTATTATGTTATCTGCCGCGAGTAGGAAAGAAAACAGTTAGTATTAGGATTTGGTTACAAGCATGTAAGAACAAATCAATTACTTCTACTACGAGTAGATACATACTACATATAGTCCACGCACGAGGTCTGAGGTATCGGGGTCTGAAGAAACAACGGCTGTACGCCACCCCCGATCGTCGCTCCATATCCAGGTCGCTTCCAGCACTAGACGCGTGTAATTTTGCGATAGCAGTATTGTTTTGTACTTTAAACAACTCTAGGTCATTACTTTAACATTCCATAGGATTCCTCGGAGCTCGCGCGCGGACTATAGATAGTAGTGGATGATAAAAGAAGGTCAGTGTTTGATTTGTAAGTAATGGCAAATGTAGCCTTGTACTGTTATACTCTATCAATAGTTTTATGCTTATTAATTATTGGGAATTGGGATTTGGTTAAAAACATCTACCCGTTAAGAGAGTGTATGTTTTAATCTTTTTAAACAGCTAAAAAATCTGACGTAAAAAGAACTGGATAATGCAGTTCACTCAAATAAAATTTATGTGCATTAAAACAAAATCAACTATGCCAAACACACTCCAGTTTTGACTCTATCACCAGTCTGTTTCAATCCGGGATAAAAACTCGAAGCTATCAACAAGGCAAATCACAAACTGTACCATTCTATATGTATAATTGTATAATAAACCTACCAATATAGATTAAAAACTACTTTATTAAGAACTTAATTAAGCTGCAGGCTACTGTCTCTTCGGTAAACACTTTTATAGCAAAAACTAACCAATTTATCTAGAACTTTATGCTGGCGCCAGATTGTTTTACAACAGAAATGTCGCATGAAATAATTACGACATACACATACCTACTTACGAGAATGTAAAATACAATAAACATAGGTTTTTTGTTGTGCACGCGCACTTACAAGTTTTTATAGCATTCCTGCACAGCCTTATTCTTGGTTTTGCGTAAAATATGCGGCAATTATTATCACATAACAATTATATATAATGTATACCTTTGTACTAATTGCATAGCTGACAAGTGCAATAAGTATACACTATATAGTGTCATGGCGCCAGGCGAGTTACTAATTAAAGAGAATTAAGTTACCGATTGGAATAGGGTTGTGCTTGTGTGTCTCCTGCACTTAACACTAATAGGTATGTTGAGCACAAGATTTTCAAGGCTCATAATACACTTTTTACTGTAGAAATTCCTTAGCTTTAGTAAACAAATTAAAGCTTTATGCCCTATTTTAACTTCGTCGCCGCTGTAGGGTCACCAAAGATTGATACAAATTCATCGCATAACACGGTTTTATCCTGTTTTCGCCCAGCTGTGCCTAACTTGCTTGACACCTCTGTCCGGCTAGGGTCGTCTTCCAGACTTCCAACGCTTCATTTTCCGATACGAAGGCATCTTGAGAGCCCGCCGCCTATATCGGTTCTTAGTTCTATCTTAATTTTTAAACCCTTAATATTAAGAGACAACAAATAGGTAACTATTTTGAACCAAACTCATGATTTGATTTCATGTTGGATAGAAGTTTCCATATAAATTATTGGAGAAAAATTAAAGAAAATTTGAGGAAAAAAAAGTGTGTGTGCAATTCACATACGGCAGAAGTGAAACTTCAGAAAAGTAGCCTACGAGAGAATGAGATAAATTTAACTTGTATTCTATCTCATTCTCTCGCAGACTAAAGCCTGTATATGTTTGTCTCTTTTTGGTTTCGCTTTTTCGTTTCATTGAATTTTTAAATCGCAACGATTCTAAGGAAGTTTCACTTCAAAAGGTTTTACTTTCATCACTGATGAAAATTAGTTTCCATAGAATTACAGTGTAAGTTAATTACCTATTTTTAGTTTTTACCCATTGAGAAGACTGTTAGAATAATAACTCTTTGCTCTGAGGTATTTTATATTTAAATAGTTTCTTCTACCTAGTTGGAGCATATTTAAAATCTTGTTGACTTAACAAGCATCAATCGCAGTCATTTATTAAAGTAGCAATTACGGTTGTTCTAGCTATAAATCTAGATTCCAGGCTGAGTCCATAAAAAGCCTACCTACGTTCTGCCTGGCCTTATATGCTTGGTTGAAATACTCACCTAATTGGGTGGCTATACTTTAGAAGCCTCCATTGCGTATAATAGTAACAGAACTAATCTAAAGTACTAAATAACTCTCGGATTAATACAGCCTGTAAATAATATTTTGCGGATTTTCTTCCTCTATAAAAAGAAATCAAAGTTTCTACGGATTTCTTCTTGGTCATCGTATATAAAACATATTGGTGCTTAGAAACATGACACATTTTAAAAAAAAGAAATAAACCCAAATCAACATCATCTTTTAAAAATTTTAGCCTATGTCACCCGGAATAAGCTAGGGATTCTAACGATACCTCATTTATCAAAATCGGTTCAGGCGTATAGAAGTTATGGTGGAATATACAAACTCACATACATACATACATATTACATACATAGGTACATACATGAACCCTGAAAACAATATACTCCTTTTTTCAGACAGTCGTATAAAAATACAACCAACTTCATTTTAGATGTGTTCGCCAGACGACAGTAAACCTATTACATAATTGTCGATAATTTGTGGGTAGATGTCATAATTATTAATAACTAAAATTAATTTTCTTCGTTCCAGGTACAACGATGTTCGAGAGACACCCCGGACACTTGGTGTAAAGGCAAGGTGGAAGCTCTGCCGACTTCAACGAGGGTCGAAGAAAAGGGGTCACTCTTGAGCCCTAAGTACATCCTGCAGACCCTTGAAGTCGGCAGTCGTGCCAGTTTGAACTTCACTTTCCCCTCGAAAACTAATGAGCAAAAGGTATGTGCTTTATAATAGTTTACACGTTCAAAACTTACAGTAGGTACTTACCTTCTTAGAATAAATTACTTTTTAATTTGACCATAAGCTAGCTAATCATGCCCGGCTTCACTCAAGTGGAATTTCAGAACTTCTTGAATGTGATTATTGCAAAATTAAGAAACTTGGTTTAAATCTCTAGTTTCGATACGCGAATCATTCAGTTTACCTTTTTATTTAATATTATTATATTACAGATATCTATCTAAGATATTATTACACACATTTTTTGTGTAATAATATCTTAGTTTTTACATTTTTTTTAGTACATTTTTCTGATTAAAAGTTACAAGTTATTAATTTATTCAGTAACTATAGCTGATGCCCGCGACTTCGTCCGCATGGAATAAGTTTTTTTGGATTCCCGCGGGAACTAGCCTATGTCACTCTACAGGTCTTCAACTATACCCATGCCAAAAATAACGTCGATCCGTTGCTCCGTTGCAGCGTGATTGAAGGACAAACCAACAAACCAACAAACAAACTGACTTTCGCATTTATAATATTAGTATGATTAGTATGATAGGTCTTACCTAATACAGTCGCGTACTTTGTATATCTAATAATTATTACATCGTGTAAAAAACTGGACTCTACAATCTATCTACTATTTAAATTTATATTTTAAAAAAAAACTGGGATCTTGATGAAAGTACTGTAGTGTACTATAAATTATGTGGAATAGAAACTGTCCCGTAGTTCTTGAAATAAAAAGTAACACAACTGGTTTCTCCGGTTTATGATCAAACTGGTACTTAGCTGAAGATAAACAAAAATACATAATTAATTATTTAATTACTTATTTTTAACAGTTAATAAAAAAATATTTAGTCAAGTCACTAATTAACTAAATAAATCCAGTTAAAATTAGGTGATGAGTATACATAGGTATTACACAGGTAGGCTTATTAAGTCCATTTTCACTAACCATGCCTAAATTGTAGGCAACACCTCTATATATTATGTAAGTGAAAACTGTCACCTATCTAGTGTCGATCTTAGATGTTCCCTGAAGGCAAAAAAAAAGGCACTTGTTGGTGAAAATTGGCATTACATTCTTGCAACTGCTTCCCAGTCTTTTTATTTATATGTTTTATTTTTTTACTTGACCGAACTGAAATTTAAGCTGAGCATGGGAGATTTTCCCACCAATTATAAAATATATGTACTTATACCAAGCTATTGTATTCAAACATAATAATAAGCACTCACAATTATTATTATACTATAATGACGTAATTACACATAGTACCGTAATTTTGTAAATTGTAACGTTCTGCAGCCATATTATTACTCATTAGTGATTATATTATATAATTTTTATGACCTATTTATATAGTGACTCAACATTACATAAAAATAAGACGTAGTTAAAGAGACGAAAGTTAACAAAGGACATCTCATAGCAAAGCAAAGAAGTGTGTACATGTTTAAAACAAAAGAAATATTTACCTTAACTGAGATTGAAGCTGAATTTCTAGCATACTCCGCCAGTTTCCATTAAATCAATAATAGAAAATTAAGCTATATTTAAAAACTAACAATAACAGTAAAGTAGATTATTGTAGGTCATGGCTGGCGCCAATCATTTAGTCGCGTCTGAAGTGGACCGCAAGACGCGTTGCAATAGCATGTTTTCTTAACCACGTGGGTAATGTCGCGGGCTAAACGAATTGAGTTTTGAGTATTGTCCACAGGTGGAGTATGTCGTTAATTCGACACAGAACTCCGACTTTCAAGTAACGAAGCAAACTTATTGCCAAGGGGAGACGTGTACTACGACAATCGAGGCAGCACCAAAGTCTACGTTCTGCGCCGCAGACGGCGGAACTTATGAGTTCTTCAATGTAAAAGTATCAGTTGACGGGATCCCTGATAGTTCAGTGATAAAGTTCCACGTCCCATGCGCGTGTGGTTGCAGCGAAGCAGTAGAGGCACAGTCCCCAAGGTGCAATAGAAGAGGAAGTTATTCGTGTGGAGTTTGCACGTGTCAAGATGGATGGTAAGTCTTTCTTCGCATTGGTTTAACCAGTTGAGGATATGGCAGTCATATTAAACGGACGACCCACGGCCGAAGCCTCCCACCAGCCAAGATCAGAAAAAAAACAGAAATCATAAATTCCCGAATTGACCCTGCCGGGGATTGAACCTGGGACTTATAAGACAAAATTGCTTACCACTGCGCCAGGGAGGTCGTCAAACTTGTAATAGATTAGAAATCGTGTACCTGCAAGAGTATTCTCTTGTCGCTGTAGCATTATCATCCTTGTCTATCTCTGGTTTTCCTTTCACTCCTTCTTGTCTTATCTTTTCACGCCTTCCATTAATCATAGCAGCCTCTCAATTCTAGTT
Source organism: Erebia aethiops (assembly GCA_923060345.2). Lineage (NCBI taxonomy): Eukaryota > Metazoa > Arthropoda > Insecta > Lepidoptera > Nymphalidae > Erebia > Erebia aethiops. Next base: position 15,096,189 of record OV281090.1, on the reverse strand, counting down.
TGTACGCAGTTAGGTTGACCCCTTATTAGAGTCATTAGGGGTAAAAGCACGCACTTTTCTCTTTAAGGCTTTATTTAGCCAAAACTATTAAGATGGCAGACACAAATTTATAGTACATTTATAGCACGTTTATCAGGCTTCTAATTGATATAAAGTTCATTAAGATAACTATCAAAATTCTTTGATTATAAAGCAAACAGATGAAATGATCAGACTGCGTAATTTTACCCCGGCATAGGGGTAAAAGTACGCAATCATATGGGTAATAGTTCGCGTGTAGGATAAAAGTACAATATTCAGGATTCGTACCTTTAGTTAGGTAATAATAAAAATATAGTATTAAAAAAAAGATTTATGTAGAAAAATCAGTACACAATTAAAATAATTCAGATATAATCAACGAAATAAACTTATAATACTTCTAAAAGAACATAAACTAAGATATCTAGCACTTTGCCATTGGTAAAGTCAAAAGTCATAATTATTGCAATTCACTTAAGTTTTAAGGAGATCAAAGGCATGTTATTTATGTTTAGGCTTCGGCCGTGGCTAGTTACCACCCTACCGGCAAAGACGTGCCGCCAAGCGATTTAGCGTTCCGGTACGATGCCGTGTAGAAACCAAAGGGGTACCTAAGGGTTTAATATAACCGCCATGCCCCTAACAGGTTAGCCCGCTACCATCTTAGACTGCATCATCACTTACCATCAGGTGAGATTGCAGTCAAGGGCTAGCTTGTAGTGGATAAAAAATAAAAATAAAACTTTTTTTTCTTCCGAAACTAGAGATATTCCTGGTGTCTTTTTTACATAATTTCGAGGCATTATTTCGCAATCTGAAACAAAAAATATATAAGTACTTACATTTATATCATACAGTATAAGTGGGTATACATTATTAATTGTAGAACTACCTATTTGGTTAAAGTTTTGTAGATGGGGTAAAAGTACGGGGGTAATAGTACGCGTACTATTACCCCCGTACTTTTACCCCATTTGGCTGGTAACAAAAACAAAGAGCAATAGTAAAAATTTCAATAATGCTAGGTTAGTATGTAAGTCTGAAATAAATTGTTTAATAATTATACAAAAACAAGAAAAAAAGCTTAGCTTGATAACCACATAAGATTGAGTGTCACCAACTTTTCCGTAGAACACAAAAATACGAATTTTAACCTTAATTTAACTTATTGAGTCATAATTTGCGGCATACCGCACGCACTGCTCTCCAAGTGGTGACACATAATGGTGGCCCAAGCGCGCGTTCTCCCGTCGACCAAGCTCCCCCGCCCGCATACCCTTCACTGAAAAATCGGCATTGCGAACTTTTGCCCACTGCGGACTTTTACCCCGAATAACTCTACAATAACCAGGTCATTAAAATGATCATTATAATCAAAAGGTTCGTATTTTATGAATTAGTAAATCTAACATTACTTACTTGTAAGTTTCTTGATACAATTTAAGTCAAGAATGATAAATTATAGCATATAAAAAAATTGTTTCAAAGAATGTACGATTAAATGGTGGTTTCAAATGGCAGGTACATTAAATTTTATGGCTTTGTGCTCATAATTATAGTAATAATGATTTACCTTAATACATAATTATATCGATCACTGGTTAGCTGCTGTCAGTGCCTTATTAATTAGCATAATGAGCCTTATGTAAATTGTTATTTGTACAAACTTACATAATTATTAATTAATCGCTGTACGCAATAATATTAACGTAACGTTTTCAAACTTTATTAACAAATTAAGTACTAATTACTACTACCTATAGCAATTAGTAAAATATATGTTTCATCTTCCTTAACGATTTTGCTCTAAAAGCTCTAAAAATTATTATTTTTCATTGTAAATATATTTAAAATATGACCAACATAGATCAAAGTTTTGCCAATATATTAGACATTTGGAAGTTCCAACGCTTGCAATTTCCTTGTGGATTCTAGGCCACCCCAGTCCCCAAATACTAAGGTATTTATTTGCATAGCATATAACCATTTTCTTAAAGCTTATGACCCAGATATTAAGTGTGAATCTGCCTTAGACCGAAGTGTGAACTTGTGTCAGTTTTAATCAGACTTTCAAATGCAGAGAACAAAATGCATCTCTGTTCATCTGGCCGCTGCAAAGCTAATTATAGACTTGCAAGCCCCACTTTCTTTAGCGGCGGCATTAAAAGTGCTTTAACATTATACTTGACATCATTACTCCGCCGCTTCTAATTATAATTATGGGATACCAGGAGAATATCTCGGCCTCGTCTTGCTTAAAGTATGAAAAAGCTGTTACCGATTCATAGCTTGTGACTCCTGTGAAGTTATATTATTATAGCAGTAATTAAGTTCTATAAGACGCAGTATATCTTGTTTCTAAATTATAGCTTGACTTCTCACATCTTTGATATGGCCTAAAATACTAGCCGGGTTATTTTTGGCTATATTTGAGCTGATGGGATCCATTTTGCTTCATTTCTTTTTGCTGCTTTATCATTAGATAATATGAATCTATACTTTTATGGTATAATCTATTCTAAAAACCTAAAATTAACTATAAAATCGAAATTTCAAATCAAAGTTGAGTTTTAATGTGGTTTAATTATTAATTCCGAGGTGTGGGCTGTTAAAAGTATCTATGCATTGTTAAGTCAAGTTGAGGGCTAGAAGTGCCTTAACTTTTATTGCTCTATACGTAGAGAAAGAAACACTTGTAAAACTCGTAAAATTTCCCACTCAATAGGTACTAACTAAAACAAATATTTTGAAACTAATGATGACAGACTAACAAGCTTAAGTGGAAGTTCTAATAAAATTATGCATTCCTAGTTTAACATATTATCAGATTTACGCGTCAAGACCCCATTAACATTCGATAAACTTACGTGAGACGAATATAAATCAGTGTAACTTTGTAAGTGTGCCAATCGTTTAACTGATTTTTATAAACCATTGCCTATCGATATTGTACCTTAAGTTAGATATAAATAAGTTGTAGTTTAGAAAACAAATTATTGAAATGTCCTACAAGCATCCACATATTTATATATCACACACAGTTTTGGAATGCTTTGGTGAAAAAAACACGAAAAGCTTAATTAGTGCTTAATGCAGGCAATAAAATTAGTTGATAAAAAATTCAAATCAATTAATGATTTATTATAGCTTTTCAGGCTTACATTTTGTCTTGTTCCTCGGTTTCCTTGTTAACAAATGTCTTATTTTTAGGCAAGGCACCTTCTGCGAGCAGCCGATTTGCGAAAAGAAACGAGGTGACGTCCCTTGCACGGACTTCCAACGGAGTACTGTAAGTAAAGCAAATATAATGTTCTCCCGACCGAATTTCGGCCACGGCGGCCAATCTCCGCATATTCTCTGTTTCTTTACTCTCATAGCCCGATGAGACGGAAAATCCGACACGACCGGAGAGAGATCAGATGCAAAACCCACGGCTTAACGTGTTTTCCGAGGCACGGGGGTGAAACACCTTCAACTTCCCAACTCCGGGCTAGTACTGAGAATTGAAAAAAACTGCCTCGTTGGTCTAGTGGTTAGCATGTTCGACTGCGGCCGACGGGTAGGTATTGGTATTGGGTTTTTCTGACAAGAAATCAACAATACTAAGTACTCGGTACAGTCAGGTCACGGGTGAACAGTTTAGTGATAAGGACTCAATGATATATCAAAAAGCAATCCTCTCAAGATAGAGCGGTACCTAAAAAGCCTGGTGCCTTGAGGCGGAGCTGTGTAGCATAGTCATTAAATACTTGAACAAAAGGAGAACTTATAGGAGAGATGGTTTTATAGACCTAAGAAAGTTAGAACAGCCTTCATTGTTGGTTGCAGATTCCTCACAATCGTTTCTACTAGGTAGTCTTTACCTCCAATTGCCTGTGAAAAAACGACATTAAGAAATCTTATACATAATTATGTTTATCCAATCCACGCTTTGAACTAGAAGCCCTTTCATTCACACGTTTTTTATCACAACAAAAACCATACTAATATAATAAATGCGAAAGTGTTTTTCAACCGATTTTGATGGGTATAGAGATAGGTTGCATCCCGGGGAAGGACATAGCTACTTTTTATCCCGAAATAATTCTTTTTATTTCCGCGGGAATCAAAAAGACCTTAAAAACCCACGCGTACGAAATCGCGGGGATCATTCTAGTATTAAAATAAAACTCAAAAGTTTTATTTGAACGCCTCTTTGTAACATAATCTCTTTCACGCAGACGGAGTGTTCAGGCAACGGAGTTTGCGGCCCCTGTGACCAGTGCGAATGCTTCACCGACAGAGAGGGCTCCAGATATTTCGACCAAGACAACTATTGCGCAGACCTTTGTATGACGACCAACTATTGTGACCAGTGCCTCGCCAGCCCAATACCCGGCCAATGCCAAGACTGCCACTTCCCCTTATTCCGACTGCCATACAACCAAACGTTGATGACGTATAAGGACGATTTTAATAGGAAAATATGGATTAAATGCAATAGCACGATAAATGATTGTAATATTGAATACGCGGCGATGAAAGACGATAATGGAGAGACTTTCTACATGATCATGAGCAACTGTGACCCGGTGGCTGGTGAACAGATTGTTGGCGGTGTTAGCTGTAAGTATTTTACAGTACTCATGTCCTCATACTTCATAGTAGTAGTATAAGTCTTTATTGCATCACAAAATTATGCATACAATACAAAAGACAGGAAACTGTGGTAAAGCGCAAAGGCGGCCTTATCACTAAAGTGATCTTTTAAAGGCAACCCGAGCGTACAAAGCTGATGACACTGGGTCTAGGAGTTCATACGTGGTTCATACTATGTCTTCCCAACCGAATTATAGAAGATTAGCCTTATATTAGATATGAACAGTCTATACTAATATTATAAATGCGAAAGTTTGGATGGATGGATGTTTGTTAATCAATCACGCCAAAATGGTTGAGCAGATCTGGATGAAATTTGGCATACATTGGCTACTTTTTATCCGGGAAAATTAAAGAATTAAAGAACCGACAAACTTCAATACACGCGGACGAAGTCGCAGGCATGGGCTAGTAGTATTATACAAGTAGTTACACATGACCCTGACTTTTATGAGACGGAAAATCCGACACGACAGAGAGAGATCAGGCGCAGGACCGACTATACGTGCTACATACCTACCTACTTTTTTATGGAACAAAGGTTGTCAGTTGAACTAATAGTGCGGCGGCACAGACCTTGGGGCAATGGGGAATATGCATGTGATTTAGAAATGGACAAAAAAAATTATGTGTAATCTTTATTGCTAAATAAATATATACAGATGATTATTTTTACAAATTATCGTGTTTCTATTAATAAATTTAATTATTTAAAAGTAGTATTTTTCAAGTTCCCGCTCAAATTTCCAAAACGCAACGCTATTGGCGGAACGAAACATGACGTCATCATCCACTCTGTAGTCTGTGTCGACTGTTAACAGGTCGTTTGTTTTGTATGATTATTGAAGGTTATTCGCATTGTTTTGCCGCTGTTTATGATAAATTATTAGTGTTTTTGGGAATTATTAACTGAAAGCAGTGATTTCTTGTGAAAAAAGACTCGCCACAATAAACAACTATTGGTAGTAAACGCGGGAACCCAAAACCGCGCGGACGAAATCGCGGGCGCTAGTATTATATTATAATCAAAGATAATATGTAGGTATTAGGAACGTTAAATGTTGAGAATATCTTTATGAACTTTAACAAACTAGGTTGTTTTCGTCAAGGCAACTGAGAAATTCTTTTCCAATAGAACTTTAAACAGTGCAAAAAAAAAAAACCTAGTTATAAACTTATAACGTTTTGTGATCAAAATCTGCACTCGTAGTCAGCTGTTGGTCAATGAAAACCATAATATATTTTGTAACATTTATAATTGGGAATCAGAATAGTTTTATGAACATGTAATTAATTTTTTAGGTTAGTTTATTGTTATTGTTTGCGATTCCTAATGAAAAAGATTTTTGGTAGGTAGGTAGGTACATACATATTTAATACTCACGTCGAAATAATCTTCACAACGATATAAACTAGGTACTCAAGCACGATACATTTTCTCTCCTCATCACCTTACACAATGATATTATATTCATTGACCTTACACCACTTTTTCCTTATACCTAGGTATGTATTTGTATCTTTGGGCATATGAAAATATATCTTGTCAGGTGCAGTTTTAATATTATTTTTGCACATAGGGACAATACATTAATTATAATAAGCTTTTGGGTGCTCTTCCATCACAATAAGTTAATCTTTTACGCTTTACTACACTCAAACACTTCGTTGTTAATTTATTCATGTGCACGGTGACGTCACAACGAGCGCGCCAAAATGGGGGCGTTTAAGTCGTCCGAAAATGATAGTAGTTTTAATTATTATTTTTTAGCTTATTTAATAAAATTTTGCAAGTGTTATATTTTTTTCCGGTTATATAATCACTTATAGAATAGTTTAAAAAAATAAAAAAAATACATGCATATTCCCTATTGTGTCTCGATTCTTCGTTCGTACTAACAAACAGATCGATAAATCACACGCTGCGCAGGATCGAAAGCAGAGTTGTTTTTAAGACGTACTTGTGAATAAAATAATTAGCACTTGTGGAAAGTCCATACAATTAAGACAAATTATATTTACGGCTTTAAACTCACACTTGGCTTTGGAGATGTGTCGGTATGTTATTCAGTTCCTTCTCGGAAGTTGATACGAAAATAGATTCTTCAACATTTGCGCAGACACTTGCGGTGAAACTCGAACCAAAAATTTATTTGGTATAAATTCTATAAAACTTTCGAATTTTGCCATCATCTTTGCGTTAATTTAGTTAATACATAGTAGATAATATTATTATAAAACATTTTTTATATATTATATTTATTCATTTAAAACAAAATTACAAGATATAATAAAAACTTATAGACTAAACGTTAATCTAAAATCCTTATATACCTACTAACAAAAATAAAAATAAACCCCTAATCAAAAAGACCACCTCTGGTTGCCTCTGGGCCAAAGGTACCCATCAAACTTGCAGCATTGCCGCGCTGAATGGCGATGGATAACCTTTTTTATATTATACAAAATGTTGTCTTAAAAAAATATGTAGCAAATAATATAAAAATATTATAGGTATAAAAAATAAGTATTTTCTTTTTAATAATATTAATAAAACTACGCGTATATTTCATGTCTTCATATTACCGAAAACAGTCTACAAACAAATGACTAGGTACATAAACAAATAGAACCAGACCAAAAAAGAGATAACATTTAATCAATGATTGTTTATGTAGGAGGGACAGAGAAAAGGAACTAACATTTTGGTCAATATGTTTAATGATAAAAGGGGATAGATGGAACACACATGGATATCCACGGAAAAAATAAAAGCAACTGTGTAAACTGTACCATACTTTGACGTAGCAACTGTAATCTTTAAAATTTAACTCTTGTCTTGTGTCTAATGTTGTATGCATCATTAACGGTTCTATCTCCTTGCATATCCTTGTTTGATTATTTAGTCATTGGTTTGTTTATTATTGATAAACTTGCATTTGGCTTAAGTATATTTGGCTTGGTATTATGATAATATTATTGGGGTTTGAATAACAGACTGTTATTACGAACGAAGATAGGTCTTTTCATACAGTATCTTCTTAGTTCTTCATAGTATACAGAATCTGTATTACAGATATTGTTGTATCTGCAGCGGATAAACAGCCTCCCTGGCCGTAGTGTTACCGTCAGGTGAGATCGCAGTCAAGGGCTAACTTGTAGTGTAATAATAAAACAATGGCAGAAAACGAATATTTAAAATAATACCGCGAGTTGTGGATCACGGTTACACAGCACTTTAAAATATAAATTTTAAAACTAAGGCATTCAAGTTTAATTACGAATGTACTAAGACCTTTTGTCTTAAGAAGAAAACCGTTCAACATTTTTACCCTCTACTAAAAAGTGCCCAACACGCCTAAAGAAGTTTTCACTTCAAAAAACATACTCTGATCATTTTTCTGTCCCATTTCATAATTTCATTATCACCTGGCGCTAATTCATTAATGTCTTGGTCAACAGTGACGCTCCCAGTGGTTTTGGGCGTGATCGCATTACTGGCAGCGGCCGCCGCGACCGCCGGCTACATCGTCTGGAAGAACCGGACGCCGCCCATGCCGCTCACAGATCCCATGTACCAGAACATCGACGCTGAAGACTGCACGGGAGAGAACCCGCTATACAAACCTCCCACGTCATCGTTCAAGAACCCTACGTACGGGAAATGGTAGCTTGGTAAGTTATAAATTTTCTTAATAGAATTAAATTAAGACTATATTGGCGCTGTTGTCTTAACGTGCGGAGGCCCCGGGTTCGATCCCCGGCAGGATCAATTTAGGAATTCATATAGGGGTTAAAATATAACTGTCATGCCCCTAACAGGTTAGCCCGCTACCATCTTAGTCTGCATCATCGCTTACCATCAGGTGAGATCGCAGTCAAGGGCTTGTAGTGGATAAAAAATGACGATCCGAGTGGAAAATTTTCGCTTTACTTTTTACTATCTGTGTTGGAATTTGAAAAGTAAACTAGAGGTTTAACTTTTTAATTCCGCTTATCTGGTTTAAATTAAAAACAGATTTGAAATCTGGAACAAGGGCATTGCTTTTAATATCATGGTTTATTTATTTGCTAGATTTATAAAGGTACCTAATCAATTGAGTTTTTTTTACATGCAGAAGTAAATAAACATATATTTATCGATGCTGTAATATACTGGCTAAAAAGAACAGGTGAAGGCAACTCACCCTGCAGTTTTGCACCTTGTTTTTCAGATTACTGCATCATTATTTAATTACAGTCAGATGTTTAGGTGATATATTAACCTGACACGGATACTACTGTCGCTTAAAGCTGTAATGTTTTAATATTGCTGAAGTTCGTGTTTTAGAAATATGTTTATATTTTAGGAACCTAAAATATATAACAGCTTATAAAAGCAGCTAATTAATTCTAAATCTCCAGTCTGTTCTGGTAATTAGCCGAATTGCTATCCAACTACGGACCTGGTTTCTGCCTGCCGGACTGGACTAAGCAATAAAAACTAAGGCCCTGAACCAAAAGAATCGATAAAGACCTTTTTGAGGTCTCCGCGAGTCGCGACAAGTGATTTAAGTAGTTAATTTATTTTGTGAGAATAATAAAATTGTCTCCATTAATAAACTACAGTTTGAGTACTCGTGTTGTTTTCTTAAAACCGCCGAGTGCTTGCGACTAACATTTGGTTCGGCACGTGACATAAAACTGTCATTTTGAAATAATACTGCTTTAAGCGATGGTACGTTGGTAGGGATAATGATAAAAGCCTCGAATTTAATATATTACAAATGTCTCATTAACGAAATTTTACCCGATTAATGCGGCAATGATTTCAATCTGACAAGCCTTCACTATTAGTTAAATGAACAGTGCGCCATAAATTCTGCCAATCAAAACAGTAACAATGATAGATACTATCACAAGAATCGTAATTTAAGGACTGTTATCATAAAATCCATCAAAGATTGAGTATCTTGCGCACGTACAAAACATCGTAAAGTAATGACATAAAATACATTAAATTGTATAAAAATGCGTTTCAAAGTGCAGTTGCAGTAAACAACCTTGCAAAATGTCGGTCATTTATAAGCGTAAGATCACACCGGGGACTTTTTGTTTCAATATTTTTTGTCCTGATGCCTGCTGCATTCAGTTCTATAGCAGACATATTTCACCTTCACAAATTGGTGGATTTTTTTCATGATCCTGGTAAAATTCGGTATCTTAACTATTTGTAATTCACTTAATTTTCAACAAGTTTTGTTGTGTATATTAAACAGCTTGATATTTTAATTCAAGGAATTCACCATATGGATATGGTACTAATGCCCGCGAGTTCATCCGCGTGGATTGATGTTTTCGGTTCCCGCGGAAACTCTGTAATTTTCCGGGATAAAAAGTAGCCTATGTGTTATTTCAGAATATAATCTATCTCTGTGCCAAATTTCATCCAAATCCGTTAAGCCGTTCTGGCGTGATTGAGTAACAAACATCCATCCATACATCCAAACTTTCGCATTTATAATATTTATTTATTTGATTCTTCTTCTTCTGCTTCCTGGTATTGTTTTCAGAATGCTGGTTCTTCTCGGTAGGAATGGCATTCCGAACCAGTGGTAGATTCACTTGACGATTCAAAAGTACTTGTAAAAGTTTATTTGAATAAAAAATATTTGATTTGATTTGATTTGAATGAGTTCCATATCCGTGGACCATAATAGCTGAACGCGCGCAGTTTACCACCAGTTAAATAATAATAGAACTACTTTAATCTATACTATTAATATCATAATCATAAATGCGAAAGTTTGCATGGATGGATTTTTGATACACAATCACGCCAGAACGGCTCGACGGAATAACACATAGGCTTTTCATCCTGGAAAATTAAAGAGTACTCGCGGGAACCAATAAACCTAAATCCACGAGGGCGAAGTTAGTCGCGGGCATCAGCTAGTAATTCATAATTTAGGTTTAGTATACACATGTACATACATAATACAAATACATTTTGTCTAGCGACATGTGATTCCTCTCATTGTGATGAGATCTCACGCCAAGAGATCGAAAGCTTGAACCGTTCGTTCGCAGTTACTCGTAGTCGTAGCTGCACCGAGTCTGACTGGATTACGTGACTCGATGCAGGCTCGTGGGGTTGCACCACATTTGGCTGATAAAGAATACGAGTATCTACTAGTTACGCGTAAATAATACGCTGTTTTGCGGTCACAACCTAGAGGTCGAACACGTGGATTGATATGTAAAGGAAGCGGATTACAATATACGAGTACATTTTTAATAAGCAAGGACTTGAGTGTTTTATACTTCACTAGTATTTCTTTTCGGCTTGTATTTAAATGCCTACCATAAATTCACATATTACTCCCAATAAATTCCCAATACCTGTCAAAATTAATAAATGCTGACCAAATTGTGTTTCCTGAAGTATTGTAGAAATGAAGCTAATTTCCTTTTTATTGCATACCTTAAAAATATTTAAATGAAGTTAAAAATAATTTCAGAACAAATATTTTGTATTTTCACTAACTAGACGTAACCATTATATTAATCTATTAAATATATTAACCTGAATATTCATGTCAAACCCTAACCTAACCTATAGTTCGCGCGCGAGTTGAATGCGTTGAATTTGGTGAGCAAAGTATTAATTTTGGCCAGCAAAAAGACAAGACTTAAAATTATTCTGATGTGCGCATATTTTTTTTGAAACTTAAAACGTTTTACTTTAATAAATAAAATAACTAACTCCAAATAAATGGGTTTAATTTATTTGGAGTTAGTTATTTTATTTTTGGTGAGCACTTAAATTGTACCCTTTCTTTTCTGGTATTTACATAATATCGTTTTTTTTATAGTGAGTAGGTACTTGTTCAGTTGTTCAACATAAGACATTGGAAAAGTGCGGCTACTTTCTAGCCACCCTATCTATACATATTATTATACAAATTATATATTTTATTGAAGAATACATGTTTATCATATATGTATTATGACTATTTAAGAATCTCATTTTACTTACATATTTTATCTTTTTGAAATAAGTATTATTTATTATTTTGGTAAATAGTAAATAATAATAATAGTAGTAAATAGTAATAGTAGAATAACTTTTTCATCAAATCATGCAATGAAAATATAAAAGGAATTATTCAGAATTTGCGAACTAACCGCAGAATGTGGCAAAGTGGCGTGTCATAGTGTTCAATGCCACATGTTTGTCACTAGTATTACAGGCCCTTATGGTCGTCACCTTAAAAAAATGTAATTTACACATGAGGTTTTCAGTTTCCAGCACTCAATTGATAATAAAATTTAGCTAATTTGGTAACATAATCGAAATCTGTTTTTTGGCTATTGATTATGTAGATTGTTTCCTAATAGTACCTATATCTATCTAAATAAATAAATTTCATTTAATTTAGAGCAATATAAAATATATATATAACTCAACACTGCCAAAGAACATATCATATTCCTATCATGCGGCAAAAGCCTAGACTAGTAACAGTTTTTGAAGCGTTCGACAACCCTACTAATGGGGCCACACCCTATACCGACAATAATTCGCAGTCATCTGCATTACTTGCCGGAATTTTTTCACACGACGCGCGACGCGAGTTGCGCCTGCAACGTCGACGACCCTTTCTTTTCCTTTGTCCTTCTATAAACATATATGCTCTTAAAACCAAGACAAGCAACACTATCCTGTTGTACATAAAAAAAGATAAACAAACTCCTTTTTTTTATTCCAATACAAGTATTATAAGGCCTATAACACTGCACTTTTCACAGGGACCCTTAACTCTGAATCAGTGTAGTGTAATAACATTTAGGGAGAAAGCGTCCCTAATTTGGTCCTTATTGCTTTGTGTTAGACGACGCCAAAACTAACGGCCACGCCCACCCTTTCCACAGCTGCGATCTGACATAAACCCATGATTCACAAAATGTGCTAAAATAATTAGATGATGGGAAAACCGCATGAGATCTAGAAGTTAGAGTATACTGCTTTATTTTTATTTATTTATTAAGTCGATAATTTGTTAGTAGTAGGTAGGTTCTTAAGAAAACTGCAATTACTTTTGTAGAGATGAGTCGATTAAAGTGGATAATAATAACGTAGGAACTACACGTAGGAATAATATGTACACAAGAAATAAAAAGTGAAATTTCCAGAAATGAGTAAGTTAACCAAGTACGCACTGATTACTTATTTCCTACATAAAATAAAGTAGGTACATTAAGCCACGATATGAGCTACGTTAATTTATTACGCATTATAAATCAATTTAATGCAGAATGTGGAATGCATAGCATCACACACTACGCGATAAGGCTTTAATGTCATACCTACGAGTATATTATATTTTATAGTATACTAGATGACCCGGCGAACTTCGTACCGCCTTAGTATGCAAAATTAAATGTATATTTTTCAATATTTCTGAGAGATTTTCTTAATATTTTTTTCCGTAAGAACCTTCTCCTAATAATAACAAATACAACAAAAAAAGAATTAGTGAAATCGGTCCAGCCATTCACGCGTGATGCCGTGACCAAGAAAAACGGATTTCATTTTTATATATATGTATAGATTTTATTTTACTTTGAAGCTTTAACTCCAATAAAGTTCTTCATTATTATTTTATTAATAATTAAATGCGTTTTCAATATTGAATTGGAAGGAGGAATAGCATTCCAGCCCTTATAGTCACTGACCGCATGTATAAGCGCAACAACAGATGACAGGCCATATAATTAGGGGTCCTTTCCTTGAGTTACGACGCAACAACATTCTAGCAAATAATTTATTCTATTCTATTCTAAACAGAAAAGCTTGCATCTGAAATAAGGGCATTTGTTACTTAGAAATAATGTTAAAAAAATTGCAACAAAAAATAAAAATAAAAAACAAGAACTCTGTTAATATCCAAGACTACCGAGCAACAATTATTTACTGTTAATCTTTGTTATTTAATGTGTAATAGGTACCCACGATACAGGATTAAACCTAGTGTGGGTCATAAGTAGACATTGTCAAGTTGTTTTATGGTAATAAACATTTTGTCATTTCCTTATACCGAGGTTTGTAGATAGATGCACAAATGGTGTAAAATCGTAATACCTACCATTAATATAACAAGTTTTCTTATCTGAGATAAATAGGTAACAGTGAACATGAATATAAACCAAAGTGACATAAATTTATCTCACTTTGTGCACATTAATCACGAGCTAGTAATGCATGTTTAAATAAAAATGACAAATTTTAGTTTATCACAAATCTGACTATATGAATCATTGGGCCACCACAGATAAACAGCTTGGAATAGCGTTTTTATATTACACTCTTGACTCTAATATACGACTCGACCCGACCTGATGCAGTATATCATAAAACACAAACACCTCAATTGAAAACTCATATTTTATGAATTTATTGTGTCATAAATTCAAGACATAAATTAGTTTTTAACTTTACGTAGCTATTTATACCTACTTATTATATATATATTATGTAATTAAAGCACCTAACATAAGACGTAGATAACGTTCTTAGTTGTTATGACTGAAGTCTAGAGTACCGGATGCTTGCGAAACTAGTACGAGCTAACCCGATGAATCGCGGTAATATCCGGTTATTATTTAAAAGGATAAACTGACTAACTGGCATTATCAAATTACAGCTTTAACTGCTGGGCAAACTTGAGATTCAGCATGTATGCAATAACGAATACCTTATAAAAAAGGATTTTCAAATGCAGGGATCATCATATTTTTATACACAATATATGATAATAATCCACATTAACCAATGAGAAAGTGAATATAGATGAAGTTTCGATATCAACGGACAGACATAAAACAGTCAACATATTCACGTTTCTTGTTGGAATCGGCCAATCAACCAGCAGCGTCTTAGGTTACATAATAATAAATTATATTTCGTTGCTGCCATGCCGCCGTTTTATATATGTATATGACATCCAGGTTTTTATTGCCCCAAATAAACTCTACAACCTACATTTCCGAGCGCTGATGCCTCTGAGTCTAGAATTTGTACCGCGGTCCGTGTCGGAAAAATATAAATTTTTTAAACCTCGGACACAATGTATCGGAAATGTCAACTATTTAACTACCTTCCGGAGTGCATTTTATGCAGATTTTATCTTTATATTTCCTTGGAGTCACAATAAATTTAGTTTTATAGGTACGTTGATTAAACTTATACGTTTACAAACAAGGACGATAATACGAAAATACAAGCTTATTTTAATAAAGTATTGTACGATGATAGTAAAATTTAAAAAAATTGTTTCTTATTTGTTTACTTCCAAAAAGGGCAAAGAAAAATATGTTTGGTTTGCAACTCCGGCTTTTGTATTGTGTTTTGTAGTCCCTTCTCTTGACTTCTTCTTGGAGTCCCAAAGAGATCTTTGTTCAACAGTGGACGTCCACTAGTTGAGACGACGATAAAAGTATCATACATTCAAAAATTCTCAGAAAACATTCGATTTCACACTCATCACTTCCCATTTCCTTGTAGCAACGCCTGTTTAGATAAAAAAGTCATTAAAACACTATTATGGCATTATCACTTGTTTGTCAAATCAGTGTTATCAGTGCCAAGTCAAGTCAACTAACAACGGTTAGTTTACTGTTAACGGATGGCATGTTTAAATCTTTAGTAGGTACCTACCACAGATCACGGAAACAAGGGAGATGTGCTAAGGGGGCGTGTTGCGTGCGAACTCATCAGGCACAAAATAGGCCTGATGGCCGTTTTTGTCTTTAGTCGCATGTCATTCAAAGATTGGTTCACTTCTCTCGGTTTTTAACAAAATGCCGCGTTGTTCAGTGGTTGTTTGTAAAAATTCAAGCTGCAAAGTGAATTACATGAAAGATGGCATCTCATTTCACACGTAAGTACAAATAAATTGTTGTAATTTTCCATTAAAATCAATAAAACATTATTTAGTGGTATCATAATGTAATAGAGTGACAAGTCTATATCTCATTATGAACAAAAACCATTGCTTGCTTAGTAGAAATCTATCAATGAATCGGCCAGTCTTACGACGCAATGGTTAAGTGTTCTTTACCGATTCTTTCACTAGCACGATAGATCAAATTTCGTAGTTCGGCCGCTGTCAGCGTGCCGTGAACTAGAGATGTGACGATGCAGGTACGAGTACAATGCAGTTGTCGATATTTTAGCGACCAAACGATGATCTGTGATACAATAATTAATAGTACCTTAATTATAACTTAGTAAACAATTATTGCTATTTTAACGTTTAAACTATCGTGAGTAAAATTCATTATAACTATATTTTTAGTCATAATTATTACTATTTTTTTAAATGTAAGTACTCGACTTACTTAGCTGACGAAACGTATAAAAAATATACTAGGTGAGTTAATATAATGTCAATTTACGTAGATACTCATTACTCATTTATTGATATATTTAATGTCACTCTTTAATATTAATATTTAAGATATCCGAAGGATGCAGAAAGAAAAGAAAAGTGGATAAATGCTACAGGAAGAGGTCCAAGCTGGTTTCCGACGAAAAATAGCACAATATGCTCGTATCACTTTGAGCCAAAGTGCTTTCAACCATTGAAGATGGTTCGTCGGCTCTTCGAATGGTCAATCCCAACATTGAACTTGCGTTTTGTGTTGACTGTAAGTTAATAATACCCACTAGATGATGCCCGTGACTTCGTCCGCCTGGATTAAGTTTGTTTTAATTTCGCGGGAACTCCTTAATTTCCGGGATAAAATAGTCTAGTAATTTCTGAGTGAAGTAGGTACAAATTCTGTACTTACGGGACATGGCTGTTTCGGTAAGTACTTGCACCAGATTGCGAAACGGGAGGAAACAGCCATCTGTCACGAGTGTGGTACTCCAGAGGACACAGCGCACCATACCCTAGTGGAAAATGTTATGGAGCTGAAGGAGGCTGCGGAACGGGAACGAGAGCTGGACCCTAACGCTCCACTGATCCGCAGAAGACGACAGGGGGGAAGAAGGCGACGCTTCGCTCGCCTTTTCCCGCCTTAGTATAGGTGTCTAGGACCCTACGGTCGGTTCAGCGTCGTGATGTCTCAGTAGCCTTGGGACCCTGAGACCTCTCTTTGTAGACGCGGACTGTGCTGCTGGTTTTTTAGTGGGTATTCTGCTTCCATCTGTGAGTCCCACATACCCGCCTTGTGCGGGATGCGTAAATGCATTTTTCCAGCAAAAAAAAAGTACAAATTCTGTGTCTAGTTGGGACGTTTGGGTGATATTTTCGTCGCCCAAGGGTGGTTAAAGTATATTTAATAACGAGGAAGTAAGAGCCACTTTACGAGCAAAGGTCTTGTAAAATAATTTTTCGATTAATGTGTACTTAAAATTCACCCAAACAAACAAACAACCAAACAAACTTGAAGAAAAAAGTGTTGTAATGTGCACAAAAAGAACCTCGTCCTTTTTTCGGAAAGTCGGTTAAAAATAATCTAATATGAGATGATTTTTTACATCTTATTTTTGGTACACAAGTAAAATATCACTTTTCATAATCGGTAGTCATTGTCAAAAACCCAAATATTAAGAAATTTAGCATCGATAGATCCATTTTAGTCAACCACTAATTGTATCATATTTGAATTTTGCACAGCACATCGACAACGTTTTACGTTTGTGTGAGTAAGATGCACGGTGATTGAAATTGAACCCTGTTTGGTAAACAATAAAGTGTATATTTGTTCGTGCCTCATGCACTGATCTATCGGTATGCGTGTGTTGAGTGAGACTTCTTGTCTATTGTATTTATTTAGTTGCTTGTATTGGTAGCAGGTAGTAGGGATAGGTAGGGATAAACTGGAGACAGCAGGTTTCAATACAATTTGATACATAGGCATATCTCCCTTGTTTCCGTGATCTGTGGTACCTACTATGCCACTCTCTCTACATTTACAAGTTTAAGAGCTTAGCGGTGATTTGTCTGTGTCAATGTGCTGGAATATTTCCATTAATTTACTTAATTTTTATTTTTTAAAAACCATTAACTTCACTTTTATTTTAAGTATTTACTACAGACCATGGGCATCGATTTACCACTAAGTCAAACCAAACCACACACCAACACATGCCACACATACCCATTATAGTTTAATTATTATTTAATAAAATAGGGTAATTTCCTGCATAGGATGTGTTAATCAACCTTGACCAATTTGAGAATCCTTGATTGAGATGTCTAATGTAACTAAACTATTATTCTTTATAATATTGAAGATTGCTCTACTTTCTCGAATTTTACTAAGATAATACTTAAAGTATTATCCATGTAATATTTAGAATTTTGAAATATATTTTAAGACTTTCAATACTAATTTTTCCTTGATAAACAAGTTCCTTTTTTATTAAGTACCACTTCGCAGTACGGATCCCTAAAAAGCTAGAACTGGTCAAATGATGAGAGCTCTACCTTTCCATATGAACCCGTTCACAACACATAACCTTGCGCAATCTACCAATATCACATTATGTCATAGAAATCTTATCCAATAGATCAGAAAGAAATCATAAGCGTTAGATATTCATGGAAGATACTGAAGAGAAAGCGATGTTCGAAAGAAGTAATTAAGCTCTCTTGTCTAGGACATGACACATGTTATCTGTATTAGGGCGAAAACACACTACGGACAAAAAATTGTCTAATTGACAAAAATTCTGCGTACGCATACATTATGTACTAAATAAAGTACATTATAACTACCTCAATGTACGCATCTATGGAGCTGTACAGAGTGCCGCGACTGGGCGAAATGTGTTTCGCATGCGACGCGGATGTTTCGCGCGGGATTTTTATCCTGTCCTGTCCATAGTGCGCTTTACCCTAAACTATAAATGCCAGTTAACATCGCACAGTGAAAGTACAAGACCAAAGCCGACCTCACATGTCCAGATAACGAAATATCAAGGCTACAATAATTGATACACTGTTTCTTAGAAAATGTGGATATTAGGTTTGTCAAAGTGACCTCATTTTCTTGCACGTAAATGTTACTTTCTTAGGTATACCTAACTAGAACTTTTTGTCACTAAATGATTAAGTGATGGTGAGCGCTGTAGAATATTATATGGACGCTCCCGAGTTAATGCCCATTTATGGTCTGATCTGGTAAGAGGCATTGGCCGTGGCTAAAGATAAAATAAAATTTACCTACATAATTATTAATATAACATATTATTAATTAACTAGCCAAAATATCTATATATAGCAAATTTTTTTAGTCATACTGAGCCTTACATCGGTTATCGGTATAATGAGCATTCCCAATATTTGAAGTAAGTTTTTCGGTCATTTTCCATGCGCTGTTTGGACTTGACTTTGTTGTCTCTAATTGACACAAGCGAAAAGTAGCTCAAGGGTTCCCTTTTCTTTTTTTTTTACCAACTACAAGCTAGCCCTTGACTGCGATCTCACCTGATGGTAAGTGATGATGCAGTCTAAGATGGTAGCGGGCTAACCTGTTAGGGGCATGGCAGTTATATTAAACCCATACCCCTTCGGTTTCTACACGGCATCGTACCGGAACGCTAAATCGCTTAGCGGCACGTCTTTGCCAGTAGGGTGGTAACTAGCCATGGCCGAAGCCTCCCACCTGGCCAGACCAGGGAAAATTCAGAAATTATAAATTCCCAAATTGACCCTGCCGGGGTTCGAACCCAGGACCTCCGCACGTTAAGGCAACAGCGCTACACACTGCGCCACGGAGGTCGTCAAAATGCTTATCGAATGATCCAGTTTGGTATAACAATGGTTACAATCCAATAGAAAGGCCCACTCAATTCCCAGTCCCGAACAATGAATGCCATGTTTAGGTCATTGGGATTAAATTCTACACCTACGCCTGAGCCACTTCCTCCTTAATATTCAGGACGCGTCTTCTTCCTGTCCTTGAATAGATTTAGGAAGGTGCGTGTAGGTATAATATTGAATTACACAATTATATGCTGAGATAGAATACCTACTTATCGACTCTGTCCCCCGATTGTGTATCTAAATCGTAATCGTAATAATTCGACCTGTTTAAAGAGTTCAAAGATGCCTGCACGTCAAAAAGTATGTCGGTATGAACCCCTTAAACAATTCGAGTCAAATAATTACGATTTGCTTCATTGGACCTCTGATATCAATATATCTATTGAAAACGTGCAAAATATGGTTGCGCAATTTTTCCTTTAGGTACACATAAATCATTTTAGACTCAACAGCTTCTTATTAGTTAAGTTAAGGTACCTATATTACAATCAAAACAAAATTAACAAATCACAAGGCCGAAGCGAAGTAAAATGTAAATGCCATTTGCAACTAGAATACGCCCTCGACAGTAAATTGAAACCGAACAAAGGCTATAATTTTAAAACCGTGTCTCCTTACTTACGAAATTAATCAAAGCAAGATCTAAACCCGCGAGACAAATTAGTTTAACGAGTACTAACCACTGCCTGTAACCTAACTATTAGGTAATATTATACGGTAGTTTATAAAACCTCTATAGCTACTAATAAATACTAACGCCACCATATACCTACCATGCAATTTTCTATCATTAAAATGACACTTAGATTATTACAATGAGAATATAAACGGATCGTCGACATCCATATACAGAGTTATAATAAATATTCAGACATATTATTTCCTAGTGCAATTTAACAAAATAGGACTTAACTTGCTTTTAAATGCACATATGCAGGTTTACCAAATAAAGAAGTTAGGTAGATCTATATCTAACTACCCACCTACCTAGTACCTACCGTGTAAGGTAATTAATTAAATAACTGTATAGGACTTATTTTTACTACCTGTAACCTAAGTACGTTTATTTGATGTTTATAAAAGAATAGGGAACATAACTAAATACTAATACTATTAGACTATCCAGATTCCTAGATCTGAACGACGAAAAACAGCGAGGCAAGTTTTTGGCGACGAGAACTTATCTATCTATTAAGTAACGCAGTAAGACACCGGTTCTTATATTAGGATTTAGTAGATTTCTAGCATCTCGCCCTGAACAACAGTTTATAAATGATTGCTTTAAACTTATAAAAAGTAAATAAGTTTAATCCTAACTTTTTCGTTCCCTGACTTTACATCCACTATTTTAGCAACCAATAACATTAAAAACCGGTCGAGCCGCATAAAAAACGTTGTAGGATACTTTTTGCCATATTATGTTTCATATTTTTGTTTAGAATAGATTTATTTCTATACATCAATACACGCCTCATATTTTAAAACTATAAATGAGAAAGTGTGTTATTATTGTACTAATTTAAAATTGCAATAATACTTTTGTTATCGGGGCTTCCTACAAAATGCAATGCGTCAAAACAGTAACACCAACCGCAGTGCATGAAATCATTCGCCAATAAATAGTGGCCTCTGTGCGGAGTTTTATTAACCGCAACCTATTTCCTATGTAGCCTATCTAACAGTACCACTCTGTTACTTGACGTGTCTTACAAGTCCAAACAATACCAAGAACCAACCATTAGAGGATAACTGAGATTTACCTACCAATTACCGTGATGGTTTGTTGGCGAAATGGTTAAAACGTAAGTATTGCAAGCAATAACTCTATGTTAATTGTTAATAGACTGTATAGTCAGTTTTAACAATAACGCAACCCGTTGCGCCAGATCATTTCACCACACATGCAAATTGTAGGTATAAAAGTCTTCCTTGGCGTTAATTAGGGACGGACCGACAAATTCCTGTAAGAGGGCAAAGCCTATACGTTGTTCATCATCGTCGTCAACCAATAGACGTCTACTGGTGGATGTAGCTCTCTTGTAGATACTTCCACAAGCTGCGGTCTTGCGCCGCCTGGATCCAGCGGCTCCCTGCGACTCGCTTGATATCATGGTCAGTGGAAGGTCGGCCACGTTGCGCTTTCCAGTGCCGGTATGCTATTTCAGCACCTTGGGAGTCCAAGGTCTATTGTTTGTTCGAACTTAATGTTACACCCAAGCTGGCAAGTCGTTGAGCTATGTCATTTCGGTTTCTCACTTCAAATTCTCACTTCAAATTATGTCCATTGGCGGTGGAAAGACCCACATGCTCGTTTGCTCCATAGTTTTAAAACCCGCGCGCTGATGGTCCAGTTTTCATCTGCGCTATGTCATGTGACTCCTACACCACTCCTCTACCTAGTACCTATAAAGCTCCTGAGGATCATTTTAATTCACAACAATCAATTCTGTAATTTAGTCAATAATCAACACGTTTTCAAAACCTGTCGTACCAGAGTATTACCGTAACAAGCGAGTAATCGGGATGTACCTAATCGTGAGAGGTTTTATCTACGACCTCGGCTCTATGTGTATTTAAATGGATTTTAATCGATTGACGATTATATTTTTACAAGCTTTTAACTAGCAATTTTTGTGTGTTTGTTTAGGTCAAATCTTGCAACTGAATTTTAAAACAGTTTACCCGATTGAGCTGAAATTTTGCGTACACGTTTAGTAATGGACTGCATTCTATCCAATATGGCGGACTCCCAAACATGGTGGGCTAGTTATTTTTATGCACCGCCATGATATTATATTATATATTTAGAAGTGTTTGTTGAGAATCATGTACGAAAAATAAAGTAACGTTACACTAAATTCAATAATGGTAGACATTATTAGATTTCCTCGGGTAAACGAAAAATGCTTACATTTTAGATTTGAGACGACATTGCGCTTCTTTATGTGAAATATTCACTAAGCTCGACATACTCACGTACTTTTTTTAAATGCACAA
This sequence comes from Erebia aethiops, assembly GCA_923060345.2. Lineage (NCBI taxonomy): Eukaryota > Metazoa > Arthropoda > Insecta > Lepidoptera > Nymphalidae > Erebia > Erebia aethiops. Next base: position 15,073,711 of record OV281090.1, on the reverse strand, counting down.
TTGTATCACATTTCACAAAATATAGGTATAGGTACACAGAAGGTCGGCTTTGAAACCAATATGCGCTCTTTTGGCTGAGAAGGCAAGCCGTACGGCGATCTCAAAGCGGTGTGTGTGACACTCGCAAATTCGTTAGAGGTTACCGTACGATAGCGTAGCTACAAGGTCGTTCTTCTTCGTACCCATTGATGTATAATTTTAGTTTGTACTTAAGAACTTATATTTAATTTTGTGATTGTGTTTACGCCTTCCGAGGATATAGGTATCTTCCAGAATAGAGTTCATAATATCATCCTCATGTTACGAATCGATGTGACTTCTGTGTAGGTAACATTAGAGCCTCTATAAGTATAACGACGTACTTATCTCGTTAACTGACTATAAAACTTGCAACTTAGTGACGGCTATAATTTAACTGTAAAAAATGAGGCTTTTTTGTGCTCAGTAGCAAATTGACACTCACTGAGGCTGATTCTGTATAACACAATCTCTAAACTAAACTAAAATGGCAGCTTTAAATCTAGTCCTGTCCCTTTCCGTAGGAAGTATTATGAAAGGGTTAGCAATATTTGTAATGCTCTAATTTTATTTTAGTTTAGAGATTGTGCACTAAAGAATCAGCCCCATTGTCTCGTTACGAGTTTTGAGCAAATTGGGTTACTAACTAACTACTAACCTAACCCGCAACTTTAACTAGAAATGGCCAAATATCTAGCCCGTTTATAAACTCATTTTAATGAACACCTAGCTGTTATCGTAGTTATTTTTTAACCACTACAAGCTAGCCCTTGACTGCGATCTCACCTGATGGTAAGTGATGATGCAGTCTAAGATGGTAGCGGGCTAACCTGTTAGGGCCATGGCAGTTATATTAAACCCATACCCCTTCGGTTTCTACACGGCATCGTACCGGAACGCTAAATCGCTTAGCACATCATTTTTTGTAATGAACACCTAGCTGTTATCATTGTTGTCCGTTTCTAACGATGTCCATAGCCCGACTTCCGATGCATCAGAGATACCTAACTCGCGATTCGCGAAGGTCAGTGTGGATGTAACCTTGGTTGACCCCGTCGTATCTCCGGCCCCTCCTTCGTTGCTTAGCGTTGACACTTGTAAGTTGTAGCTTCTCGTGAAGATGACTTTCTAGCTTTCAGTGTACTACAGATACAGGATCTACATCTGTCGATCATCTATAATTGACCGAGCGAAGCGAAGGTCTCTGAGTCTACTTGAGTGAATTTGCACTTGTCCGTCCGTCCGTCCGTCTGTCAGAGCATTATAACTTCTGAACTACTGAATGTAATTACTTCAGCTTTAAATATAATATGTAAACCAATGGCCTCCAGCCGAATATGGCTTAAAAAGTTATAAAAATCTTTATTTCAGGGGGGCTCATCATCATTTTAAAGATAATTAGGAATAGAGTCTAAAAATATTTCTTTTTTAATTTTTCCCCTAAAATTGACGAAATGGGGGGCTTTCAAAGTGGAGATTTTCTAACGTCCAAAGTTTCTCAAAGTCCAGAACTTAAATTTTCTGAAAGGCTGAGCCTGAAACTTGATCAATTATTTGAATTATATCCTGTACTTGAACAACAAATACTAAAATTAGATAAATATTGTAAGGAAACAGTATTTTTAACAGAACTTCACAATGATGTCAATAGATGGCGCCGTGAGGTCTCAGTTCGGGGCGAACCACTAGTTAGTCGGCGTCGTAATGTGTGATCGCGGTAAAGGGCTGACTAATCATAAAAAAAATGTTTCAAATGCAATTAATACAGGTCAATTAAGGTTAGGCACGTCATCGCTACGTGACCTCATCATGGCTGACAACCCGCTCATAATTAATATTGGAAGCCAAATCCGACGATTTTCTTGGAAATCGAACGCACGAACGGTACTTTGAAAATAACTGCAACACCGATTCATTCACACTGGCAGCGAAAACATTAAACTTTATCTTGATAGAAATAAAATTGGAAATCGTACAAGATCCCGGAGTACAGTGTCCTTCTGGGTTTTAATTCATACGTTTTTATAATAATATGTCAGCTTAATAGGTACTTAACTACCTATGTAAGTATAGCGATCCGGTTAAAAATTAAATTTTTGCGAATTAAATTAGCAGTAGGTACATTATTAAGAATGAAGTCATCTAAACATTGGACTACCCACGTATTCTGTGAAAACCATAATATGTAACCTCTATCGAATAGATTCAGTAATTAAACCTCGATAAAAATACGCCTGCTGCTTTGGTCCGCTTTTGTCGGGAATGTCCAGATTTTTACTGCTCTGTCAAATTCAATTAATTGTACGTACGTACGTACAGCACATAATAGATAATAGTACAAACGACTTCAGACCATCCCCTAAGTATTGTGTCGGTTTCCCTCACCGGACTATGAGAGCGAAATAATTTATGCAGTTTGCAATAATACTTGTGTGCTCTTGATCATCTCTCCTGCGTAGAGTACGTTAATTTCAATCTCTTAGCTTGTGCTATATTTTGAAAACCCGATGGTTTTATAGTTTTACCGTTATACTATACCTACTCTATAGCGATATAGTTATACCGATTATATAGTTATAAGTAACGATGGTACTTATAGTTGTTTCCCGTTGCAACTAGATAAAACGCGTGGGTGGACAATCCAGTCCCAAACGCCCAACCACTTTTACTGCGTTGATTTACCTTTAAAGACCTAGGCATGGAAAGAGCGACGACAGTGGCGAGGTTTCGTAATATCACGGGAAAGTTTCACACTGATAGCTTGTATAATTTCATACTTAACAGCAAGAAGCATAAGTTTACAAGGAACTGACAAAGAATTTCGACTGCATAGTGCGTACCTAGAGAAGCAGACGTTGACGGTGTCTTGCACTTCAATGCATATTGTAGAAGGTTGAAGCATTAATTTTTAGGTGCTTTGCTTGACACATAACCTCACGCGTTCGGTTTGACCAAGCCTCAAACCACGTTGCTTCACGAATACCTATTATGGAATAAATGAAGCTCAGGAATTGAGTGGGTGGTTAACGAGTAAATTGCAAATACTTCTTACGAGCGAAATGATTTTCGCTCTGAATGTTTTTTTTCGTTCTGAGTTGTAGGCTGTAGCAGTTAGCAGTTAGCACTCAAAACGAAAAAAAACATTACATAGAAGACTTTTATTTTTTGAAGTCGTTTATTCGCCTCTATACGTACGACCCGTATCTACTTTATAAAAATTAAAAATGATATTAGGTACTTTTGCAAGTTGTTGGTGTAAATAATAATTAATAGATACATTAAGCAATATATATATTTATACCATTGAAGAGTTCTGACGATTAAGTATTTACATTATCTATTAGGTACGAGCGCAATAAGTCATGCATAGATATTCAAAATCAATCAAACAAAGGCTCAATCTTAACACGTTATTAATAACAAGACGTAGAAACAAAAGATAACCGAACTGGAAATAATGTATTATTTAAAATAAACTTAAAACCGTCGTCTGTAAGGTTGATTTTAGGATGAATTTATTTATATTAGTCGTTCCTAAAGGAGATATTATTCGGTATGTTAGCGCACGGACTGCAGACAAACATTTACATATTTGATCAACCGACTTGAGTCATCCGTCAATGTGCTTGTTCATCGAAAACGACGCTTTCATGTTCTTAAGCGTTAATACACCGCTACTGGGAATCGGGCAACGCAATAATCAATAAAGGTATCTCTTTTATATTGGGATAATAGATGTATTAAACCTAACTCGAATAACTCAAAAAGCACTTACTTATATTAAAAGTTAACCACAGTTTAAAAAAATCACAGATTTCGCAGTCCCCGCAAGAATCGGAGCATTGAAAATGAATGCAAAAATTTACGAAAAAAACATTCTTTTATTTTAAATAACACATTAGGTAGGTACAAGTTGAATAATTCAGAATTCCAACTCGAATGCACTTCTCGTCTGCGTCCGCATCTTTTAACACCAATACCACGACGATCGGTCATTTTATTCATTCATTGAATTTTTGACCATTTACCTAGGTACCAGGCTTTTATGAATAAAGGACAGGTATTTACATTTGTTATATTTCATCAAATTAAACTTCAACGAGTCAAACACGTTGTCTTGGCAATCCTCTCGAACTACGCCATCAAACTCGTCATACCACAGGTTCGAAACACCCACGTGCCTGCTTCATCGTAAACTTGTTTCTTTCATACAAACAAAACAGTGAATAATCCGTAGGTGTAGTTATACTACCCACACAGTTCAATGCGATGTTTTAACAAAATACAGGATGTCCATAGGGTAGCAACTAGCAAGGTTCAGTAACGAAAATATTTTATGAAGGAAGCTGCCAAATCACGTCGGTCTACCTAATTCTGGCTTGAAAAGTTGAATTCCTGTTTCAGACTTCAGCTATTGTACCTACAGTTATTGAGTTTTTTGAGTGGATTGGCCATCTCTAACCGTCTCTCTCATTTGGATTTTATGTTGTTTTTATTTATTTATTGAAAACTATACAATGGAACTTATATTCCTACCAAACTAATATACGGAAACGGAAAATAACCATGAGAAAATAGGAAAACTTTTCTGATCTCTACCTAGAACCTAAAATCGAATAACCTAAGCGTTAAAAAGCTGTTAGAAAGATAATCTATCTGAAAAACTTCTTAACATTGTGCCTACCTATAAATTATTTAGTTAAATAAATGTAAGTCATACATAAATACATAGGATTTTTTTTATAATATCATAGAGCCCTAACATTTTAATTACCAAATACACTGCTCGGTTGTATATGAAAGGGTCAGTTGTGCGATACGCGGCCGGACTCTGATAAAAGGTCAAGACTCCGAGGATATCTCGCGTTACGCTTATAAGGACGTGTTTGTCCTGTCTGTATAGTGTTGCTACTATAACATACCCATTCTGCGGGACGTCCCGATTACAATGCGGGACCAAAATCTTAAGGCGCGCTCCTAGTTTGTGGTCAGAGCTAAGCTATGCCGAAGCTAAACAGCAATCTATAGATAAACTAGAGGTTTGGTTGCGTGCACATCTGCAAGCCAAGTTAGTCAAGTCAAGACACTTATCAACACTGTCAAAAGGATGTCAGGAAGGGTGTTGTTTAGCTCGCGTAGAGTCATATTATGCAACAAACTTAGTTTCACATTTTTCAGTTAGTTAAAAAAAGTTTGAGGACCACCACGACACGTCACGATGAAAAATTACCTCAGCTATACGAGCTAGTCAGGTCAACCAAACTAACTTAGCTTAGCTCTTGATCTGCAACCAGATATTTGTCCCGCAAAATTGATAATATGGTTGGTGGTGGTATTGAGGATGGTTATAGCAAAAAATAATAATTTTCTGTTTTTTACACATAAATAACTACTAGTTCGATTCATATATATTTTTGGCAACTGGCAAACAACTCCGCGCTTGAACCGTGAACTTTTTGATTTTTCAGAAGCAAAAATAGTCAATAGTCTATGTCCATCTTCGAGAAGCATCTTTGTAGCATACTTCATCAAAATCCATATAACCATAACATATTTAAATTATTAAATTATTAAGACGTCCCGTTTTCTGACCCTCAAGTTACTTGGTACATCACTAGACATCGTACCAAGTTCTCTTCCGAACAGCATAATAAGTATGTCAAACTCACCTCCCGTCCAACCGAGTCTATCAATATCGCTCTTATAATTACGCATGACTTTGTATTGCTATGCTCTGTGTCCCTTTTATAGGGCTGAATGGTACTAGGTACCTACTCTTAAAATATAAATAATGGGAGATTACGTGTTACGGTCTCGATGTTCTGTTTGATGATAACGCTTCATTATGAAATCGTTCTTTTAAAAAGGATCTTAATTTTATATTGATTTGAACTTTATTACATATAGGTAGGTACTAGTAAGGTAGGTACTTACCTAGCTATATGTATATTCAAAGAGTACATCAACTTTAATTAAAATGCCTTCAGAGTAGGAAAATTAGCTGTGTTGTAAATATTATGTAGTTGGATTAATTACTCATAATATTTTGATTGTAATTTGTAGAGTCATATAATATAGGAAATATCTAAGCTGAATAACTTAAGTAGATTGCAAAATATGGCTGCTAGGTCCGTAAAGATCCGCATAAGACATATTTTCAGAACAGCATCTAGCTTCTAACACACGCATTTTCAGTGTTAGATAAAACTGAGCGGCGTTATATGAGTGTTGCGATCACTTCTTGCACGTAATAGTCCCACAAATTTTACATCTGACCCGGTGAAAGCCGTCGCTAGTAGACATAGAATAGTATAATAAAATAATAAATAATAATAGTAGAAATAAAATTAAAAAAAACTTACAAGGCATAAAAATTAGTTCCAATTTTGGCAACCCGGTTTGACGGACTATATTGTACACAGTACGTTCTTGCACTTGTTGCTCATTGTGGAGTCAATGACAAAACATTATGTTGTATACTACCCATACAACATAATGTTTTGTCGTTGAAGTAGGTAGGTACCTAATCATTATGTTTTGTATAACAATATACATAAATGTAATATCTTGTAAATTTAATTTTATTCAAATACGAGCTATCTCCCCAAATGACTCGTTATGTGAGCAGTCAAGTCTATTCGATAAATTTTAATTTTCTGTTATGTCTAGACACGTACCTAATCTTAGTGGAGGTGGGTAGTTAGCTAGGTAGTAGGTACTATAGGAATGAATATTGACCTGTTATAATAAACTAGATGATTCCCGCGGGAACTCTTTAATTTTCCGGGATAAAAAGTAGCCTATGTCCTTCCCCGGGATACCATCTACCCCTGTACCAAATTTCGTCAATATAGGTTGAATAGATTGACCGTGAAAGCGTAGCAGACAGACAGACAGACACACTTTCGCATTTATAATATTAGGTAGTATGGAAGTATGAATATGGATATCGATGGAAGGAGACAATTTCAAAGTAAGGTAATAATTTACTCATTTAAATATGCCTAACTAAGCTGTTTAATGAGTATAAAAAGAAAATACAATATATACTAAGTACCTACCCAGTTATTATAACATAGTAGGCACTTTTATGCGGAAGGAGATAGGAACCCAACTTATTGTTATCCCAAATCCAAGACTTTACAGTTGCCCAATTCGTCTCCCCTAGGGCTACATAATTACCTAAAACTACAACAACAATTACAAATTAAACATAATAATAATATTATATACCTATATAGGAAATTACTTAACTAAATCTTTACAGAAAACAAAATGTTTGCTTACTAGATTTTTACAGATAAAATTACACTAACATGACCATAAAAATTAACAGCTAAATTATTTCCACTCTAAAATAGATATATTATTATGTGTCATACTATAGGTACGTATGGATACCAGTAGGTACCACTAAAAGATCCAACTCTATGACGTCAAAGGCGTTTACGCAAGTTTCATTACCATACGTCACGTCTTAGATAGGCTGCAAGTGGCTGCAAGGCTGCACTTCGGCTGCACGTTACAACTGACAGCTATAAGATTACAACGATCCAATTCGAGCAACCATCTGAAAGAGTTATTTGTTAATACCTATTTGAGAACTAGTTTCGACATAAAACAGAAATGATAATATAAGATTCGTGTTGGCCTCAGTCTCAATATCTCATAGAGCGTACTTTGACTTGGCTCAGAGTTTACTTAGATTTAAAACGAGATGGACTTATGTGAGTAACATAAATCTGTCTCGTTTTAATCATGTCTTAAGTCTAAGCAAAGTCAAAGTTCGCTCTATAGATCTCACACTCAGACTTTACTTAGAGTTAAAACGAGATGGACTTATGTGAGTAACATAAATCTGTCTCGTTTTAACCATGTCTTAAGTCTAAGCAAAGTCAAAGTTCGCTCTATAGATCTCACACTCAGACTTTACTTAGAGTTAAAACGAGATGGACTTATGTGAGTAACATAAATCTGTCTCGTTTTAACCATGTCTTAAGTCTAAGCAAAGTCAAAGTTCGCTCTATAGATCTCACACTCAGACTTTACTTAGAGTTAAAACGAGATGGACTTATGTGAGTAACATAAATCTGTCTCGTTTTAACAATGTCTTAAGTCTAAGCAAAGTCAAAGTTCGCTCTATAGATCTCACACTCAGACTCAATGGTGGTAGGTAATTTGGCCTGAAATCCAAAAGTTCGTAGATTCAAACGTCATTTGTATGCCTAAGCATTAAATCAGGGACTACATTATAAATGCGAAAGTGTGTTTGTTTCTTGGTTTGTCCTTCAATCACACCGCAACAGCAACGGATCGACGTGATTTTTTGCATGGGTATAGTTGGCGACCTGAACGAAAGTGACATAGTAGACAAAGTAGTTGTACTTTTTATCGCGGAAAATGGAGTCTCGGACGAAGTCTCGGGCATCACCTACTTAATTATAGGTAGGTATTTATACGTACGTACGTACGAACGTATACGATTTTAGATACCATTAGTAAATTATTTGATTAGTGATGGATATACTCGTAGTTTTGATTTATCTTCTTGTATAATCTCAGCGTGTGTGTTTCCCATTGATATGTAGAAATTTAGTACCTATGCTTCCGGTTATTTTCCGGTTACAGACTTCCGCTAGATTTTTCCACAATAATCTATTCTACTCATTAACCAATTATGAACTAAGTAGGTAGGCGTATGGAAATTCTAATCCACGACCAGGGCTGTCTTTACCAGGGGGTGCAAGCGGTGCGTGGCACCCGGGCGCAGGGACCTAGGGGGCAACATTTTATCAAACTTTTCAAAAATCAGAGGTGGTCAAAATGATCGATCTGGTCAAAAAATATAGTAGGTAGTTGCACCCCAGCAGCTTCAGGATTAAAAAATTAAATAAAAAGAGATAAAAGAGAGCCAGAAATTTTATGGGACCGTCTCGCAAAACATTCTATACAGATTTTAAAAAATCACGCAATTCGGTCCTGAAATCTCGGAGAAATCGATTTACATACAGAAAAAAAATCATATTATTGAGAGTTTATTTTTCGTTGGCATTGGGGGCGCAGGCTAATTTTCGCAACCCGGCGTCCAGTATGGTTAAGACGGCCCTGTCCACAACCATCGTTCATCCGTCAAGTGTAGACTATTCTGCTCTGAGGGTGGACCTCACATTAGGTACCTAATCAATTACAATTTAATTGTAACATCCGTTATCGATTCAATTACTGCCAATTAAAGTCTTTGTACTTACTTAAACCACAAAACGGGATATTCAGTAATGCCAATAATAATTCACGTAAATATTATCATATGTCCCTAATTAGGAAACTACTTAATTAGGAACCCACAAATTGGTTAATTTTGTCTCGATCGAGTCTCAAATCGTATCTACCTAATTAATACATTGAGACCTTACTTTAATTACATAAATGAGATAAAGCTTATAATTTAAGCATTTTTCAGATATTGAATCATATTAATTCTAATATTTTATTATGCAAGTATGTTTGATTGTTGGTTTGTCCTTCAATCACATTGCAACAGTGCCATAATTCTTTAATCTGCAGGTTCCTAAGAATTTTGTTATCGTACTAAAATATTCCTGTAGACGCCCTATTTCCTGTATACCTACCTAGTTACTTTATAGTTATCGTACTCAAAATTTTCCTGTAGACGCTCTATTTCCGTGTAGATACAATAAGGCAAATACGCACGTCCGCTTCATCTTGGTAAACATTTACCTAAACAGTAGCTTCTTAAACAGTAAGTAGGTATTCTCGTTAATCGGTATTCGGGCCCAGTGTGACCGCTAATGTGCCTGACTCACATACTGCGTCACGAAAATCCTATGTGACTCACTATGGCACGCGTTTCATATATGAAACTACCTATATTTTTTATCTTGATGACAAGCTTTGCCGCGATCTCACCTGAGCATAGAGTTGCCAACCATACTTTATAATAACGTATCCTACTTTATTTTTGGTAATTATACTTTTAAATACTTTTGCATACAAATAAAGTATGTGAAAATACTTTATTTTCAACACAAGTACACATAAGTTAAAACGGATGATGTAAACGATTTATAATTACTGAACGAAATGTTAGATGTCAGATGTGGTGAATGCTTGGTGAATGTGACACAATGGAAATTGTACAAAAATTATCCGTTGGTTTTGTTTTTATTTGAATGCAATTTAAAGTAAATAGAGCGTCAGTAAATTTAATTAAAAACGAATTGTTTATTTATTTAAATTTAAATTTTGATTGTCAAACAAGCTTTGAAACATTTAAAGATAGCAAAAAAATGTTAGTATGTGCTAAAAACACACAAAAATACGTTTTTAAAGCAATAAAAACCTAAATGTTAAAAATACTTTTTTTTTCCAAATACTTTATTTTTTTCCTATCTAAACCATTGTAACGTTTTTTTTTTTTGTCAAAATAAGTTGGCAACCCTACCTGAGCATGAGTAGTAGTTATAGAAAGATGATAATATAATATCACGTAGTTTTGCTGTCATTTTCACTTTTCTTACTATGCGGTATACGGCTTCGGAAAAGTTACCTACACCAGAACCTTAGAAGCTCCTATCGGATATAGGAAGACCCCTACTGCTACATGATGAGTCAATTTAAAACCTCCTGGATATAGGTGACTAAGCGCTGCGGCATCGTAGCTCGACAAGTTTCTAATTTATGTTTCTTTTGTCCACAGGTATTAGCTGAATGACCATAAGAAGCTTGGGGCCAAGGGGTCAACGGGATACGAGACGGGGACACGGCAATACGGCCCCGGTATCCCGTATCGCAACCCATTCCACACTGCCTGTGATCAACACGGTATGATGAAGAAATTGCATTCGTCCGGTGTCATCGTCGCAAATTGTAACTATGTATACTGTTAGTAATAGTGGACGGTACGTTCTGATCGTTTAGAAGCAGCCAACTCGTATTATTTCACATGCATGCCTAGATATACTATAGCCCGTACTCTGTTTCTAGATAGAGAAACGGTCAATTTTTTTTGCTCAATAACTCTGTTATTTTTATCTTTTCACCTAACTTTTTTAGGATCTACAACTTTTGATTTCAAATTAAAATAATACTTTTGTGTTTAAAACTGTATAGGCACAGATGAAATAATATCTAGATATTATGGTATACCTAAACCTACCTTCTACGTATTTAAAATACAAAAGAAGATAAATTGCAGCCTCTATAGTGTAAACTAGTGATAAATAAAGAAAATAACAAAATATCTCCATTAGTAAAAAAAATATTAATCTCTAGGTTCTATAATTAATTAGGTAGTTGGCAATTTCTAAACGATCAGTTTATAGTAGTAATAGCGCGTTTTATGTAATGCCTCTGTGATATTTAAGATGATTAAGTAATAAGTGTTTAAATACGAGTGACTCATACGAGTCGCAGGTTACGCTATCGTATATTTTGATTAGTAATCTCGATTAATAAAAAAACTCGCGATTGACGCATGATAAAATAGGTGACCATAAGTAGATTGTTATGTATGATTTACACCTGCCGGCACGTGGCGCGAAACTTGCTAACGGATCAATTTCCATGCCCAACTCGTATTTTTTCGTAGTTAATTATTGTCAATCTTTAGACTGTTAAGGCGATTTTTGAAAATAGGAATGTTGTTAAGTGCATCTAACCTATCGAATCGAAAATTACAGATAGGTTGGTTATTTATTTAGATCGTAAGTACTAGTAGATTTATGTTTTTCGAAGTTCTTTATTTCTTCTTTTGCCTATTCGGTGCGCTGGCCGCCTTTACAAGAATTAATGTAGTTCTTGTCAGGTCCGTATTACCGTAAGGTGTAAATCGTACATTATAGTCACCTTCTGTGTATAGAAAATGTACCTATAAATATAAGTAGCATTAGTTTTAAGTGATTTAAGAATTCTGTAGAAATTTAAATAGGGAACCATTAGGCATTAACGAATATATCCGTTTGTTAGTCATAGACCTATGAATTGTTCACTCACATTTTAAAATAACGAGGGTACTAAAAACGACACGCCTTCACTGGTGCAGTGTTGAGCTCTGTGATCTAATAAATGTGATTTCCCGGGTTCGATTCTCGGCAATGGCTGAGATGATATCATTGAAACGCCGCTCCGGCTCCGTGTATTCAATTAGGCATCATTTAGTTAGTCGGCTTATATAAAACGACCTGAAATTCCAAAGGGCATAGGCCTACATCTTTCATTGTGGCATGTACCTATAGTGGTATTACAATGGTGCCCTGAAAAAATGATGAAATAAAATTTTATATTTCATGTAGGTACCCAGTTCCAAATCTGTCGATCTCATTTCAATAGAATCAAGTTGACTATGACTGACATATAGATGTAGGTACCTATATAATATATGTAAAAATTAAAATGGATAGGTAAGTAGGTAATAGGTAATTTAATTTTATAGATAATAATCAACCTGCCCTCAAACTCTAAAGGGCAAAACTCACAGCGTCTCCCGCCACGCGCCCGACCCGCGGCCGCGTTCTGTGTGATGTCGTTCATATACGTACAAGGAATTCAACCCGCCTGACACCCGACCCGCGCCCGCTCCCTGTGTGTTTCCCTGATTTTGTGACATAGTTACCTGCTAAGTAATTTGTTAATTTAAAAAGTGTGGAAGTATCTTCTATAATTAAAAAAATCATCATCCTTATTCCTTAACTTATCCGTAAAGTAGGTAGCATAGAATTAGGAACGCCTTATCTTAAAAACAAAATAGGTAAGTACATAAAAGTACGATTGGTATGAATTTAATAAATAAATTTAATTACTCAGGTACTACCTTTTATAATCGTACAACTCTGTGATTCCAACTCTGCGATTCGTCAAGTCCGTAAATAAATAAATTAAGTAGGTAGGGTTCGCGCGCGGGTTGAATGCAGAGTAAATGTATGGTGACACATACTTTTACTCTGCATTCAACTCGCGCACGAACTGTAGGTACTTAAGGCCCTGTGTAGCGTTAAAGGGGGTTTTTAAAAGCAGTGTATCCATCAAACGGTGTCATAATGTATGCTTGTAAAAATAATGTGCTGTTTTCAAGACCTTTGAGCAGCCATTGGACGCATCTCAAAACACAATTAAAAAAATCTCTGCATTGAAATTTATTTTAAACATAAATCTTAATTTACCTTTTAAAGCAATTTTTCTCCTTATTGAAACCAATAATTAGCTCTAGAAATATAAGATAAAATTCATATTTCTAAATCAAACACATTGTCGGTTTCATTTGTATTGAAAAGTAAATATTATTATTTTTACAAATTGTTTCATGCATTTTTGCGACATGCGATTGCTCGATTTCAATCCCGCGCGCCTGTGTTTTTCATATCGTGAGCTCACAGCGCCTTAACTACTTACCTAAGTGTTAGGGGTATATTTTTCATTAAGTACTTATCTGGTATTGTTTATTGTTTCATGAGGAATAAACAAGGAAGTAGGTATAAACCGTAACAAAAAATACATACCGACTACGTATGACACAAGATTGCGCCATAAATACAATAATTATATCTACTTACCCACAAATTACTTAGGTAACTATTCAAATTGATATCTATCCATAATTTGCATAAAATCCAACTTAATATACTATTTTTCCCTACGTACTTTGTTGAGTAAAATGAGTCAGTAGACCTACAGATTTATTTTCATTTTGGTGAAAGTATGTAGGTACATAGGTACCAGGTACCAGGATATAAGGATATCGTAGCATTTTTTTAAGAATTCGTGTGTTCATGAGTTTGCGTGAGATCACAATGATCTCTCTCCATCGATGCACCTACTTTCCCGGTCGGTCTGATGTCCCATAGTTTTCTTAAAGTTAGCACTAAGTTAGTCTTTGCAATAGGTACCTATTAACTATTACCTTTTTATCTTTAGTGTAAGGGTACCATAGAGATAATTTATTATAGTAGGGTGTACCTATCTACATAAAAATGGGTCAGTCTCAATACTCAGTACCGATAGAAATGTATTTCCTGTATTGAAAGTACCTACCAGGAAAGTAGGGTATCGTAGCGATTTTTAAGACGCAGTGGGCGTGATATCGCCGGTCCGTGAGTTGTGGTCCCGTGGTCCGTGGGCAGAATCTCTGCTGTATCAAACGGAATTGTAACCGTGGACTGCCGACTAACGGGTTTTTGTTCAACCTCTGACACATACCTACCTACCTACCTATACCAACTTACCACTTGCAAACAAGTTACCGCAATACACTTTTGATACTCAAACGAAATTTATATCTATACAATCTTTTTTTATATCACGTTCAAGACCGAAATTCATTCATTCTTAATCATAAATCATAATACAACAGCTATTCGACTGCCCAAATGTACAAGGGCTTTATACATAAGGAAATTACATTTAGCTGTTGATATCATCCCTACTGCTAAATTAGTAAATATGTGTATAAATAGGCTATGACAACTGCATTGTACTTGATAAAGTTATTTGTAAATATTACTACTAAGTATTAATTAACCTGTTTCTTTTAATTTTATCTAATTCATGTGAAGCAAGAGTTGATGGCGACTGTTTCCACATTAGATTAGGTATTTTGGTTATCGGATGACCATTTACCGAGACTCAGGCTTGAACTTGGCTCAGGCTTTACTCAGAGTTAAAACGAGATGGAGTGTGAGATCCATTCCATAGAGCGAACTTTGACTTTGCATGTTTAAAACGAGACAGATTTATGTTACTCACATAAGTCCATCTCGTTTTAACTCTAAGTAAAGTCTGAGCTAAGTTAAAGTACGCTCTATAGATCGCAGCATCAGTCCCGTATTAATAAACCGACATCAGCTAAGAACACGTTCTCAAGTATCGGTCTATCTATTATTTATGAATACGGGCCTAAACTGTACCTATCATGTTCACCAAAATGACATGTGGATTGTGAATCCGTGACCAATATATTATCTCATGCCTATTGTGACTAAATTGTTTAGTGATTACTCAGTAGGTATGTTTTAGTTATAAGGAGCTTATTTGTCGGAAAAACTTCCTAGGGTATAGGGACACTTTAAGGTTCCTCCGGAAAACTAGCGCTACAGTTTGCTTTGGCTTTGAGTGAGGAGCCTTATTTGTTCTCGAAAGATTTTAAAAGGCGATAGATTTGCTTACTTTTGCAAACAAATATTGTAAATTATTGTTTACGTGAGCAAATAAAACATTTAAGTATCTAAGAATCTATCTATCTAGGTATCTATCAAATTAACGATTTTTTAATAATAATTCACATCACATTTACTTATGTAAAAAATAAATTAAAGCGATTGTAAACGCGCCTTTATCAAAACTCCAAGTTATTAATGTATTTAAATAATATATTTTTTATTGTGTATAATTAATTATTGTATACCTAATCTAACTTTTTATACATTTGTAAATTTGTACGTGTACTGCCTAGGTGATCTAAATGAACCGTACGATCGTTGCCTAGTCAATAAAATCAACTAATAAGTAATACTTTTTATTTTTAAAACCTTTATCATAACCTCAACCCCGGCTCACTAAGTAACTATAGGTACTACCATTATTTCGATGGATACGATCAACGACAAAGGAAACAAGAGAAGGTACTAATTTCCTACCTCCATGGATAGGAAGGACTATGGAGTGTAGAGGTAAGGAGTAATATTCCTATGGGAGAAAAGTTGAAGTGTCCAGTGGTTGCTTATTTTCAGCAACCACTGGACACTGTTTCAACTTTTCAAAAACCTTCCACAGTGGCGCTGGTGTAGCAAAGGGTATGGTATGAATTCGACTAAAATAGTTAATTTCAACAACTTACGTTGCACAAAATAATGATGAATGTTTTCTTTAATTGTTTATTTCTCTAACCTACTCTAATAATATTTGGCGCTTCCTTTGAAATTTGCCTTGATGCTAATGTGGCGACCCCAATGTGGTGCATTTCGACGGACACTTTTTATATACAGAGATGTTACTCCTTAACTTCTACACTCCATAACTAGGACCCAAGTATTCCTGTTCCCATCTAGTGCCACAGACCACGAGGGCGTCACAGACGTCGAGGAACCAAGGAGGAACCACCACAATCTACCACGAGGAAGCGCCCAATACGTCTTACTGATAATTGTTAGGTTAATTAATAATCCATTGTTCTTAGACTTGACACGTTCAGTAAGACTGAACTGTAGAATTATGTCTACCTGATTAGCGATTACATCGCAATATAGTCTTACTTATTGGATAAGATTTCAGATATTTATTTCCTCAGGAATTGATAAAGCAGCTGCAGCTGTTCTGAGAACTTAAATCAATAATAAAATCATAAATACACAGCTAAGAGGTATTTTTCCTGCACTAAAGGCGGAATCTCAAAGAAAATAAAACCACCACATCCAAAATTAAATAACTTCTTTTATTTCAGAGTCAAATTTGTTTCCTACATAAACGTGTTAGAATGACGCCGCAACATAACCATTATACTAATGGTACGCGCCGTGAGTTGTTACTTCGACTTGGTGCATGAGTGGGTTATACCGAATACGAGTTACGCGCACACCCGCGCCGCCCCGACACCGCGACACGCGACCTGCGACTGTCGCGTCGGACGCGCGACAGTCGCGAACCCTAATCGCTAACACCCATGACGATTCACCGTAAGTTTATTTATATCACAGTTACTCAGTAAAGCGTTGTTTCATAACTGACATGCTTCGGAACCCCACGGGGTCGGGCCAACGCGCGATGTTTACAATACGCAGTACTACGACCGGCCTCGATACCGATAGACTTGTATATTATCATAATAATATATATTTTATTTTATTAACTATGCAATTATGATCACAATACCCATGAACCAAACGACGCGATCCTGAACAATCTGCGAATTCTGTAGGTAACCACTACAAACCACTACCTAGCGGGGGTCGCCGCAGACAAGGCGATTTGTCATCGCGACAGATGTACCGCGGCCCCCGCTGACGCGTCTCGACTACGATCCAATGCCACAAACACCTAATTTTAATCAATAATCAACAATTATCGCCCAACGCTAACACTACACGCATTATTACCATAATATAATACCATCAAGTGGAAAAATAATTTTTGTTCCTCCGTCGAAATCAATATTACATTTCCCATGCTCGGTTCACATGGCAAAACAAAAATACAAGGCAGAGCCCGACGCGCCGACACTGACGCGCGGCGCAGACTCGCGACCCGACTGACACGCGACACGCGCGACGCGACAAAGTGTCGCAGTGTCTCCTATCAGCCCCGACGCGTTTAGCGAGTTAGAGGCAATGCTTAGTGCTTCCTAATTTTAGCATAAGAATGGAAAAGGGACTTACAAACTAGAGGTTAGAGCAAGCGCTCGCGTCGGCGCGTCGTGCCGCGACGGTTTGTCCGTACGCTTATAAGAACACTTCATAAAACAGCTTTCTTTATATTACACTACACAATTTACACATTTATAATAGGTTTACATTTTTACACAGCGATAATAATTGTTTTGTAGTCTTCATAATAATATACTCTATAGTTTCCGATTGCTAAATATTGTCGCATATTAAGCATGTTGTTCACACGGACACCGCGTGGTCGATGGTGTCGGGAATACTTTTAAATTCACAAAATACTAATGCTAGCTCCGTCCTTCTGTTTACATTACCTAAACGAAATAAAATTAAAATAAAAACTTGCAACAAAAATATAAGATTATTTGTTTTAGAACATCTTATTAGTCACAGATTAATTACAAAATCGGTACAAAACCGAAAACTAAAACTAATTTTCATTAATTAAACTAAATAATTTTTTTCAACACTCCTACGAACGGTCACAGTGCGCGAGCCTCGACATCGCGACGAATCGAATAAGAACTAGAACGCAATCAAGTTCAACAAAAAAAAAAAAAACAAATAAATCTATAAATGCTGACAATGTTGTCTTTTGTCTGGAATGACACTAAAGAACACTACCAAATTTCAACATAATATGTCTAAGTATATAAATACGTTAGAATTTCTACGGCCGAAGTGATCGAGCCTCTATACAAAACTTGTTAGTAAAGGTAAAATTTAGAACAAAATTATGGCAAAATATTGGCGAAGTGTAGCGAACTGGCTCTCCACGAATATTTATAAATTAACAAGGTCAGAAATATAAAGCAAACAACCCGCATACAAACAGCCGCTGCGCGTGAATCGTTCACATTACGATGACTCGCTTCATGAACAATAGTGTAACCTAAGCCTAAGCCATTGTTAGGGCCAAAGCACACAAAATACTTTTAGAATCGCTATCAGCGATTTTTAGATTGGTCTCCAATCGATCAATCAATAAAAATCGTACGTTTTAGTGATTGCTTCGATATTGTTTCACGGTTTCAGCGTATTGCATTACATTTTGATATTAGTGCGTTTCGTTTCAGCGTGGTAAGTCGAAAACATATAGTTTCTACTTTTGATACCACCGTGAAACGCAATAATGCCCGTATCTGACGCCAGAATCTTTAAAGCACTATTAATAAATTTTTCGATCCGATTCAGCTTTTGGCTGTACAAAACCGAAGTGCGGACGCAAACGCATTAGGCATACTCAGCTTTATGCAGTTCAACAAGAATGGACAACAGCTGAATCGAACTGAATAAGTGTTGCTGGTCCGTTAATCGCCGCGCCAAATTGAAATGTCTATTCACAATATAACTTCAGATACTAACCAATATTTCAATAGCAGCTAGTTTTCGAAACCAGAGGTGCAATCATGTAACGATCGCCGATCAAATCGTTAAAGCTCGGCTTCAAAGTAAAATAAACCATAAGAGCATTGAATTAGAGCTCAATTTCATGCATCCATTCTTATACGTTTAGGTATGTACGATAGCCTAACCGTATAAGAATGGATACACGAAATTGAGCTCTAATTCAATGCTGTTATGGTTTATTTAACTTTGAAGCCGAGCTTTAACGATTTGATCGGCGATCCTTACACGATTGCACGTCAGATCTAATCGATGAAAACTGATACTAAAAATAATGTATGTGCTTTGGCCCTTACATAAAAAAATCACGACAATACCACGGGGTACAAAAGGTATATAATTTACATAATAAGATAATATACTTATCATAAGTTTTATTTCAATTTTAAATATACGTAATTTTTTTTTTAAATATGGCATTGCAACTTTCCGAGTGTCGGGAAACTCGGCTACGCATTGCCACTGATTCTATTCAGTATAATGGTGAGCGCACATTGAGGCGAACCGTTCCATAATGCGATATAATATTTATCTTTATTAATACGGGTAGCAAAAACTAAATCAGTGTCATTTGGTCATTTTTGTGTTTGGAAAAGATCAGTATAATATTATAAGGTCACTAAGAGACGGATCATGGATAGAATTTGTTCAAGCATCTACGAAATGATGCCTTTATTTTTAGAATTATTCTGAGACGGTATTGCATGAATAACTATAATAAAAAAAAAAAGCTTATAATATTAACGTCCATTTTGTTTACTAGGCTAGTATATCGAACAATTCATTATGTATAGACCTCATTTATTATATTCAAAAATATATAAATTTGCATAAAAAGTGGCAATCCAATGTCTATAACACTCTGTACTGTCAAATGTAATGGAAAAACCTCGGGTCAATAATTATTACACTAGATGGAGCCACCCTCTCTTGATCTTGATGTAGCTCTTGTGTACCCATTCGTGACATTGTATATCTACTACAAGTTAGCCCTTGACTGCGATCTCATCTGATGGTAAGTGATGATGCGGTCTAAGATGGTAGCGGGCTAACCTATTAGGGGCATGGCGGTTATATTTAACCCATACCCCTAATCCGTTTCTACACAGCATGGTACCGGAATACTAAATCGCTTTGCGGCACGTCTTTGCCGGTAGGGTGGTAACTAGCCACAGCCAAAGCCTCCCGCCAAGCCAGACCAGGGAAAATTCAGAAATTATGAATTCCCAAATTGACCCTGCCAGGGTCGAACCCGGGACCTCCGCACGATAAGACAACAGCGCTCAACACAGCGCTAGGGAAGTCGTCAAAAATATTGCAAGTCATTATGTCTACCCGGTCATAAGTGGCTCGTTGACCAAAATATTGCTGTTTGGAACAGCATCTAAGTTAAATACCTACTAACATAAAAATTCTTTCCAAAAAACCGACTTCCAAAGCCACTGTAAAGTAAAAAAAAAAAATTTTGATTTCTACACACTATGTTGAAGTCGGACGAGCCTGATGCGTCAACATTGCTTATACTTGTTACACCCGCCCGACTTTGGTTGAGGATTTGAAGTCAGAATTTTTTATGGGACCACCTCGAGAGCTTCCTCTAAAGTTTGAAAAAAAATATTTTTAAATCGGTTCAGAAACCACGGAGATATGCGCCGACAAACATTTAAAAAAAAATACGCGCCAAATTGAGAACCTCCACCTTTTTTGGAAGTCTGTTAAAAATATCCCAATGCTCTGGCTAAGCTGGAAGTGTTCTTCCTTTAGAACAAAGATAGGAGACTGTTATTTATCACTATTATCGTTAACAACTGTGATTCTATTATACTTTAAAAATTTATAAAAATCAAATTTACATCCTCCGTCGAGTGTAATAATTAGTTCGAGGCACATACACACACACACACAAACCAATAACACATAGCCAAAATCCAACCACATGCCAGACGAAGTATAGCATTTTGGGTGGAATTATCACTTCTAAAAATTTATCACCATCACCGCGTGCCTTCTGCAAAATGAAGTCCAAAGCTAAAAGATGCGGCTCAAAATAGAGAAAATTTTCGGATGACGACCACCAAACTTCATTTAAAAAATATATATTATACTCATACATGACTGTCATAGTTGTTAAAAATAGATCGAGAATTCTTCATCGATTCACAATCGATAACACAATGGCAGAGTACATTTTCCTGTATGAGTCACGCATCACATCGCCTGGCGTGTAGTTGGATTTTATTACATATGTTTTATCTTTAGTTCGCAATAAAAACTCATATAAAATACATGTCGGTAGTGAATATAAAATTAATTCATATCTGCGAGTTACTACACTTACGAGGTACTAAAGATTTGATATCGCAAGCCGTATAACAATACAAAATACGGTTACAAATATCGTATTAGAGTGTTTTAGAGCATCTGACGAATTGTGTTACATCCTTAGGGTGATCTTAAGTTATATGCGGCGAACATTAATCTGTGTAAATTTACGTTGAAGTCGTCCAATCTAAAAATGAACGCGCCTCACTAAGCGTCCACCTTTTTTACAAACTAGACCTCAAGCCCAGAACTAGGCTAGAGCCACGATCGGCTGTTCGGCCGATACCTATATGTAGACACTTACCACCACACTTAGACACCGCGTGCAAAAAGCGATGCGATGCGATTCGATGCGGCGCTTATGATCTGGATATTTGTACATTGAAGGTTTCTTACTTCATGCCTTAAAAATAATGAACTGATTTGGCTGAAATTTAGAATATACCCTGAATTAATAAAAAGCCCACATTTTTTCTCGGAAAATTAAAGAGTTCAAGAAAACCATAAAAACTTAATTTCCAAAAAACTTAATTAACGCGGAAGAAGTCGCGGACATCATCTAGAGTCTAGACGATAATTTCTGAGTTTTCCTATACACCTACTTTTCATGTAAACGAAAACACATTGGAGGAGCGTTCCTTTCTAGATTGGACTGCCTTTACCAATGTTTTAACTTTTAACTGATGTCTTATTCAATGGGATGTGTTGTTCAAGATGCATACGAAAATTTGCGTTACAATGCGTGGCCGCGTCCAGTGCGTTGCGTGGCCGTGCGGTACGCGGGTGGCGGTGTATGCGGTGTGCTGTGAGACGGTCGCGCGACAGGTGCGCGGCCGCGGGTAAGGCAGGCTGCGGTGCGGGGTCGCGCGGTGCGTCGGTCGCCGCGCGGCTGCTCGGCGGCGGATACGCGCCACCAATATTATAGGTCCCTGGTACAAAAATATCACCTATTAATGAAAATATATTATTACAGAAATATTCAAGTTAACGAGTTAAGGCGAGTCACCTCCAAGATTTTAGGAGGTGAGGTGTGCGGGAGTGAGGCGCACCTCGGGGCAGCGCGGTATATTCTGAAACCGCTTGGCAACGTTCAAATTCTGGGATTAATTTGAATGAAATAGATATAGGACTTCAGTTTGAAATAAATTTTAGCAGGTTCTCATTAATACTTCAAGAGGAATTTATCCATATAAAAATGATGAGCAAAGTCGAAAATTTTATTAATAAAAATTATTTATTTATATTTTTTGTAACACCGTTATTTAATAGTAAATACCGAAAAAAATTGATCTAGCAAACCAGTTTTCACCGCTGAGCTGAGGTGACTCGCCTTAAGTTTCGCAAATTTCGCTATCAAAATGGTACGTACAATAAAACATATTATGTCTAAAATGTCCATTATGTTTTTAACAAAACTTGGGTTGGCCACAACCCCTTATCAGTTTCTATACGGCATCGTATAGCGATTTATCGGAACGTTAAACTATAGAAAATTCACAAGTTATCCATGCTTCCATTCTAATATTATTAAATGTGAAAGTATGTCCCTGTCTATTACACTTTGTACGATGAAATTTGGTATAGATATAGGTTGCAATTTTTCCCGGAAAATTAAAGAGTTCCCGTGGGAATCTTAGAACCTTATACCACGCGGACGAAGTCACGGGAATCATCTAGTAATATTATTAAATACGAAAGTGTGTCTGTCTACTACGCTTTCATCCAATCTTTTCGACCGATTTTCCCGATAGCCGGTACAGAGATGCGTAAACGCCAACGACCTGAATTTACATAGATGGGCCCTGTCAAACAAAGAATGTGGACCTATTTTACTAACGCCATTTAGTCTAAAAAGCGGGACAGTGTTATGGCGTGGACAAGGACAGGGCTATACAGGTTAGGAGCGTGCTCTAAAGTTTGGACGCCGAATTTTTTTCTATGAATGGGCCCATCTAGTACCTCGATGGTAAACGCGCAGTCTAATTAAATCTAGCAGCGCGTGTAAGAGGACGACTCGCCTAGTTGGTCTAGCGGTTAGCATAGTCAACTGCGGATCACGAGGTCCTGGGTTCGATTCGCGGTCTGGCAAAAAAATTGATATTGGGTTTTTCAATTCAGAAATCTTCAGTGCCAGCCTGGAGTTGGAAGTTGGCGGTGGTTCACCCCCGTGCCTCGGAGATCACGTTAAGCGTCCCAGTTATTATCACTAACATGATAATAGTCGTTAAAGCCCGCCAACCCGCATTGGAGCAGCGTGGTGGGTCTAAGCTCTAATTCCCTCTCTCCTATGAGAGTGGAGGCCTATGCCCAGCAGTGGGACGTTAATAGGCTGCAGTGGTGGTAGTGTAAGAGGATGCAAGCAGAGGGCCTTACCTACCTCATCCACTGGTGCTTGGGCTGCAGCGGGTTGTGTGCGGGCGGCGACGGAGGCGCGCTTGAGTGCGACTGTGTGGCCACCCTTTGCACCACCTGGGAAATTACATCGTTTGTACACTAAAAATTTATGAAAAATGACAAAAAATTTGCTGTATCATACAAATATTATGAATGCGAAAGCATGTTTGTTTGTTGGTTTATTGGTTTGTCCTTCAATCACGCCGCAACGGAGCAACGGATCGACGTGATTTTTGGCATAGTGGACGACCTGGAGAGTGACATACGCTACTTTATATCCCAGCAAATTAAGGAGTTCCCGAGGGAATCAAAAAACTTCGAAGTCGCGGGCAAAAGCTATTTAAATCTAATTCTGATATCGGTATGTCTTACCAATATCGATAAATAACGGAACAGAGTCCTAAAACGATACATATTATATCGATATCAGACGAATATCGGTAAATATATCGTTACGTAGTTTGTACCGGTGTCCAAATCCGATATATCGTTCCGTTTTATACCGATACTGGATGAAGTCTAATGCAGATATCACAGATAATAGAGATAGAGGTAGATGCAGTGTAGGTAAGATCCAGCGCAGACCAAAAGGTGGCTAGTGGGCACAAGGCAGGGGGGTATCGAGTAGAGGCGTCTAGAGAGTAGCTTTACACCAGCCGGTGTAATGCTACGGCCAAACCTGCGCGGAATGGGGGATAATACCGATATTGGATAGGAGTAATAACGTTATTTACCGATATTGGAACACAATCTTATACCGATATCGATAATTTACCGGATACTTTGGAATCGTTTTATAGCTCACCTGCTGTACGAAGGCTCTAGTGAGGTGCGGCGCGGAGCGCTCGGCCGCGTCGAAGGCACGTCGGAGTTCCTCTATCGCGCCCGCACTGCCCGCGCCGTGCTTACGCGATAACTGCAATACAATCACATACACACTTACGGTTGTCTGTAAAGTCGGTTTACGGACGATAGTTTTACGTGATAACTACGAAGTTTTCACGCGCTCGCGTGTCAGCGGTGAAGTAATAGAACTTTATTATTATCGACATTAATTTAGCTCTCACGCCCGCATACAAAATAAATACATATACGGCCAAAAGAGTTATAATAAACTTAGTAAATAAATAGAAACGAATAAACTTACATTTATATTATTATTATTATTATTATTATTTCAAACTGCTAGCTCTGACGTCACGCGATCGTGTCTCTCTATCGCTTCTTCCGCGCTCTCACTTGCACGCTTCGTTATATCTTCGTTTTGAATTATTATTTGCAGTATTATACATACCTCATTCAATAGTGGATAAATAAGTTGTTGGAGGTACGCATGCCGCCTCACTTTGTTCTCCTCGTTGTTCGCTCCTCTATGGTCCAACGGCGATGACTGGAAATACAACGTTCACTGTTATATTACGAAAAAACACAACACATTTCATCTCTCGAAAATATACCCTGCATATTCAATATTACTCTATTCAATTAATAACAAAAGCGGTTTTGTACCTCCTGCGAACTTAACTCACAGCTTAAGGCGCTGTCAGCTCTTAAAATCAAAACACAAATCGAGAGGTTGGCTCTCCTCAGTTCTCACCCCTCACGTCAGTTATGCCCACTTCGGCCAGGTGGCGCTCCCGTCGCGGTTTTCATTATTTTCGCGCGCTTGTCATAGCATGTCACGGATGCCCTCGGATGACAAAACACGGTAACTCAAAATTTGTGAAATTGATAGAATAACGTAAGTGAGTAAATCACGTACCTAACAAAGTCTCTTACATTTTTTTTTTTTTTTTTTTAAATATATAGGCTAGCGCTTGGCTGCAATCAGACTTGAGTAATTAATTACAATGAGTAGGTAATTGACAAAATACCTATTGTAAATCGCATAATATGGTGTGCAAATCCATTTTAATACTTAATATTATAAATGCGAAAGTGTGATTGTTAATTGAATTGCCCGTCAATCACGCCGCAACGGAGCAATGGTTCGACGTTATTTTTGGCGTGGGTATAGTTGAGGGAGAGTGACTTTTTATCCCGAAAAATTAAGGAGTTCCCGCGGGAATAAAAAAAACTAAAAAAAACAACCACGCGGACGATGTCGCGGGCATTAGCTAGCCCAGCATACTAATATCCATACAAAATATAATAAATGCGAAAGTGTGTCTGTCTGTCTGCTACGCTTGCACGGCCCAACTACTCAACCGATTTTGATGAAATTTGGTACAAAGATAGATTACATCCCGGAGAAGGACATAGGCTACCCGGAACCATTATCCTGGAAAATTAAACAGTTACCGCGGGAGTCAAAAAATCTTAATCCATGTGGACGAAGTCGAGGGCATCATCTAGAGTTACATAAGTATCTTATTTACATAAACTACTTACGTGAGTTAATTACAAGTATAATTGTGGCATAAATCAATATCATACGTATATACAATGTACTTACCGACTAAGAGTCTGATATTCATTTTTTGTCAGAAACAAGAAATACAGATGTTATTTCAAAAATTTAAATAGCAAAAAGATGTTGGAAATTGATCATTGAAAACAATTTCTAGTCTTTTGCAGACATATAGTATTATTTACAGTGTTTGAAAAATACTCAAAAATAAAAAACGAAGAAAATCATACAATTTTGGTGTCATGATTACAATTTTTTATCTTTACATACAGAATTATCTATATGGTAGAACTTCGTAAGAGCCAAAACCGCAAATTAGCCAATTTATGTAAAATTTCAAATTTGTACGTTGTTTCCGTACTCTAAAATTATAAGTTTGATTGACAATATTATGTCCGAAGCAAAACCTATTATATTAATTAACTGGACTTAGGTTGGGTGAAACTAAACAAATTAACTTTTTAAAAATCCCACTCAATCAAAATTAAAAATAAATCTCGGGAACGGCAAATTTTAAACTCAAGGAAACGGGAATAAAATTGGCCGATTCCCGGGAATTCCCGAGAATCGGGATTTTTTTAAAAAAAGGTATTGCTACTTTTATGTACCTTATATCTAGTTTTTTTTAAATTAAATACAAGTTAGCCCTTGACTGCGATCTCACCTGATGGTAAGTGATGATGCAGTCTAAGATGGTAGCGGGCTAACCTGTTTGGGGTATGGTAGTTATATTAAACCCTAGTCCATATACCTAATCGGTTTCTACACGACATCCTACCGGAACGCTAAATAGCTTGGCTGCACGTCTTTGGCGGTAGGGTGGTAATTGGTAACTAGCCACGGCTGAAGCCTCCTACCAGGCCAGACCAGAGAAAATTCAGAATATTTAAATTCTTGAAATACAATGCAAGAAAATATTGTTGCCGTGAATTCATTACGGTCCTTTAAGTAACTCTTTCGAAATTGTCAGTCAATTGAACAAATTGGTACTCAATGGATTTCTAAAGGTTTGTACACGGTTATGCTTTTACGGCCCCGAGTTTTGTATTGGAAACGAGTATTGTATATATTAAACAATGGCGCTGACATCTGGTGAAATAACAAGGCAGCATATAGAGAAATTAAAGAGGGACTCTTAAAAGTTCAAACAAAATAACACTTGGAGCTCGTAAAATCTAGAACAAGAAAAATATCCGAGGTGAGATAAAATATCAGAAAGGGAGAATCGAAGAAGACAAAACGCAAAAAAAATTGTTACTTATAATCATTCTTACAATGTGATTTAACATACTATACATTGGTTGGAAGTTCTACTTATATTTTATAGACGACATTTTACATAATTTAAGTACAAAATAAAGAATAAAGAGTTTAAAATACTCAAAAGTACCTACTACGACTATTATAGTTTTATGGTAAGAAAGTACAATAATTCTTAACATTGTGATCAGTGCCCTTACTTTTCCTTTGAGTAATTGTCAAGGTTCCACTGACAAATTGTCCTCTCAAAAAATCCTCCAAAAAGTTTGGACAGATGGATGTATGGATGTATGAATGGATGTATGGATGTTTGTTACTCAATGACGCCCCAACGGCTGAACGGATCTGGCCGAAATTTGGCACAGATATAGATTATAGTCTGGAATAGCACATAGGCTACTTTTTATCCCGAAAAATTAAAGAGTTCTCGCGGGAACCACAAAACTTCGATCCACGCGTACGAAGTCGCGGGCATCGGCTAGTATTGCATAAATGCTTATAATATTGACAATTTATCATTAATATAAGTTATTGTTATGTTATATTTAAATGTATATTTTTTATCGTAACTTACAAAAACAAAAATAAAAAGCATTGTCTATTTCAGAAGTTATATAATAAATAATGACATTAATTTGCCTTTACGTTAGTCAAAAGAACTAAAATTATCAAATTTTGATATTGTTTCTGTTATTTTATGTTTGCTGTCCTATTTTTGTGATTGGCATGATTGGTAAGACTAGTAAAACACTTCTGTGAATCTTATCTAAAGTTGTTTTTTTAAGTGCCTTTTGTGAGATAAAGTTTAGTTACTCAATGGAATAATTCTCCGTCACTTAATTATAAAATGATTGTTTTTACTATAATTTAACATAATATTTGTAAAAAGTGCTACTGCTCATAAAGATAAATAACTAAGAAACACAAATTTATCAATAAAATAACAAAACATGATGAAAAAAAACATCGATTTTATTTCATGTACAATTTTATAAAAATACGCCCAATTCCCAAATTCACTCTGCTGGGGATTAAACCCGGTACATCCCACGTTAAGACAATAGTGCTCAGCACTGCGCGAGTGAGGTACCTAGTCAATAGGGCATGCTCCCGATAATTCCTGGTACCAAAAATTCCCGGTACTTCTGAATAATTTTCAGTCCCGGTTCTCCACACCATAAAACCGGTACTTTTGATACTTTTGAGACTCGAAGTACATACATTCTGTCGATTCTTCTCTAATAAAGTGTGGATATTTCTGCATGTAACAATAATTTAATTCACTATACTGTATTTTATGCTCACAAATTCGAGGTATTAGTTTAAAAACCCCTATTTTTACTTTGGCTATAACGATTATTTTACTGCCACTTCGTACAGTTTCGTATGTTAGTCTTTCTGGTAAGTATTATTTACCAGCAGAGAAGAGCTTTTTTGAAGATCAATGAATTGATGGATCTGTCACTGGAATAAAATTTGTTCAGCCATAATAAATTACAGTAGATTATGCTATACTAGATGATTCCCGCGACTTCGTCCGCGTGGATTAAGATTTTTGATTCCCGCGGGAACTCTTTAATTTTCCGGGATAAAAAGTAGCCTGTCTTTCCCCGGGAAATCATCTACGTCTGTACCAAATTTCATCAAAATCGGGTGAAGAGAGAGTTTTTTTTATTCCCGCGGGAACTCTTCAATTTTCCGGGATAAAAAGTAGCCTATGTCCTTCCCCGGGATTCCATCTACCCCTGTAGCAAATTTCATCAAAATCGATTGAACAGATGGACCGTGAAAGCGTAGCAGACAGACAGACAGACAGACAGACAGACAGACAGACACACTTTCGCATTTATAATATTAGTATGGATTCTGTTAATTGTATCGTTACTTTCATAAATTTCACATGAAGATTGACAGGAAAATATTGATAGACTGTAATATAAAATATACCTCATAAGCCCGAGGCTACTAAATTTTGATTTTTGACTCCACTGTCAATTATACCAATAGCAGAGGGAAAGAAAATATGGATATCCGTATCCATAATTCCCTAAGATGCTCAGGAGTTCTCCATACAATGTTATGTAAAAACCAAGACTGTGAACAGTCCAATCTTTATGTATGGATGTGAATCCTGGACAGTAACGCAGCAGTAACGAGGCTCTTTATGGCTGATAGGAAACGTCTTTAGAAAATCCTAGGGTCCTCGATCCTAGGATCCTCCATACGTACGGGGAGGACGGTGAATGGATACCAAAAATACTAAGAGGTACCATATCCAATATAATTGTAGAGACCAAATCAGCGTGCGGCAAAACCAAAAAACGGCACAGAATAGGAGAGAGTAACATCTTCACGAGATTCTCTTGGGAATACTGAGTATGGGTTGGAAAATATTGTTGATTTAGATTAACATTTGTAATTCTTTGAGGTGAGGTTACTACGTACGCCTGTCTATAAAAAAAGACCCGTAAAGGATCACTTTGTTGTCCGTGTATCCAAGCCTCAAGGCTTGTTTCTCATAAACTGCTTGATGTAGTAAATTTATATTTGCACTGGCTTCTAATTGCTATAAAAGTAGTTACATATGAGCGTATCACGATAAAAAAAATTTCAACTTTTCAAAGTGTATTTTCATACAAGACGCAATCTCTGTAAAACCTATGAACTACAATAAAACTTTGAAATTTGTAACGAAGCGAGTTATGGTACAAGAACAAATCATGAATTTACAGTCCTGTGTGAAATATTATGCGATAAATTTTTGTATAATGCCTAATGAATAGTAATATTCAGTATATTCCTGTGTGAAATATTATGCGATAAATTTTTGTATAACGCCTAATGAACAGTAATATTTGGTCTATTTCATACTTTCTGTAATGTCTTAGCCGTGTTTTTGTGATAATTTAAAGTAGTATCGAAAGTATCGAAAGTCCCGGGAATTCCCGGTTCCTTGCCAATATCGGTCCAAAATTTCCCGGTACTCAAACACAGCACCGAATGCATGCCCTAGTAGTCAGGGAGAATTATAATAAACAAGTTAAGATCAACTTGTTCTCAAATATTTCTCAAGAGATAAGTTAAAAAAATACTCTGTACACAAAAACGGGAAATCACAAAAAAAACCAACGACGTATTTCCCGGAAATTTCTAACTCCCGGGTCCCAGAAACGAAACCCTAAGGGTATCTAATATCCAATCAATTAGTAATAAAACTTGCAATAGACACTTATTTGAAGTATTTGAGACACTACTAGGTCCTTACTCAGCAAGCTTTCGATATAATAATATTATCTGGTCGGTCTGGTCCAATGAGAGCGGACGAGTAGGCAGTAGCAAGCTGAAGTGGCAATGCTTGATTTTCAGTTTTCCTTTCTGTCTTACCACTGTTTTGTTATTTTCCATTCATATCAAAAATTGCACTGGAGGCATACTACTATCGCTTAAATCCGTATTGTTTTAATATTGTTGACGTTCGTGTTTTTAGAATTATAATCCTTATTTTAGGACCTTCAAGGTACGTGACATAAAACTGACATTTTTAAGTAATACTGCTTTAAGCGATGGCAGTGAACCCTCTGACAGTAATTGGATGTTTGACAACTATAATACCTACTTCTTGGAAATATTAAAAGACGTCATTGTTACAACCAGCAGGAGTTTTTTTTTAAATAGTGAAGCGACGTGCCTTTTTATGCGATATTTCGCAACTCGTATGTCAATCTAGTAATTACCAGTACGATTTTAATTTTGAAAATAGTTTTCAAAATAATTACGAAGCTGCAACACAAGCTCACTTGATTGTCATTTAAGTAGCGTCATCTTTGGCGTTGGATGGTTTCTACTTTCTATGACCTGCCTTATTGATGTTGCCAAATAATAAAATATACATTTACAGCATTGCTTCACCAAAAATATTTATTTTAATACATAAAAAAGACATTTAGACGCCTGGGTATGTTTATAAAACAATACAAAAAGTTGTAATATCAATGTGTCAAATCGATTAAAACTTCTTCGTAAATGAAGTCGATTGTTGTCAAAAATCGAATGGATAGCGCATTACGGCATCATTATTTCGAGCTGTCAAAAGTTTGGTCAGAGAACACATATTCATAATTTATTTGATTATGTATTTTTAGTTAAATAAAAGAAGATAGCTCACGAAAGTTGTAATATCCACGTCTTCTGTCAATTCATGTTGAATAAACATTAGTCTTATTCATGTTATGTTTGAAAACCATTTTAAAATATCGATTTAAACGCTGGAGCAAAGGAGCACAGATCCATCGTCTGTGAAGTTCTTTCGAACACTGGCGGAGGTGAAAATGAGCTAGCGCTTCTCGAAAAACCGGAATAAAATGGAAAACAGAAAATATGTGTACATTTTAATAAATATTAATAAATCGATGGATGTCATTTAGAATTTGGAATTTAATGATATATTTTTCAAGTAAATTGAGGTTTTCAATTTGGAGATGTGTTGATTTGAAAACTGAAATAAGAGGTATGTTTGAATTTATTTTTTATGCAGCGAAGTTGTTTAAATCGTGTTTTGGGATAAAACAATATCTGAGTTAAGGTCTTGAAAACATCATATATTTTTTTCAATCTTCCATATGCCACCATTTAATGGATACACTGCTTTGGAGACCCCCTCCCTGACCACACACAGCGCCTTAAATTCTTTCGTTTTCCTCCAAGGGCGTAAACGAAATTGACATGAATAAATAAAATCAGCGGTATTTAATCTATTGCTCTCACTTACGCACTATTCGCAACTATACATGTGTCATGAGTATACAGTGTTTGAGTGAGATGGAATGATTAACGACGCTACGTTTCTATTGATGGATGAGATTGACTGGCGGGCGGGAGTAAAGTCACAGAATCTATACTAATATTAAAAATGCGAAAGTTTGGATGGATGGATGTTTGTTACTCAATTACGCCAAAACGGCTAAACGGATCTGGATAAAATTAGGCACACAGATAGATTATAGTCTGGAATAACACATAGGCTACTTTTTATCAGGCAAAATGTAAATATGGTCTTACGGCTTTATTGTTATAGACTACGCTGTCCCTGTTGGAGCTCCGTTCCTCTCGCTCCCTCTCCTTGCGCTCTTCACGGTCGCTGCGGTCTCTTTCTTTCGTGTTGCGCTGTTCGACGGGCGTCGATGAGATCGGCGTTTGTCGAGACTGGAAATAATATCATTATTTTTAGTACAAGTGCTGAAAATTATAAAGTTGATAGATTGGCGAATAAGCGCTGTTATTTATCTTAAACTTAAGCAGCTTGGAAAATACAAGAGGCTAAGGGCAAAACAAACACTGAATTATACAGACCCCTAATTTATATACTAATTGATAATCATGAGTTCGACAGCCCTCTGTGCAGAGCCTGCATGGAGAGCGAGGAGACACCGAGACACGTACTACTTGAGTGTAGTGCTGTATCCACTCAACGAGAAGCCTACATTGGCTCCCCAGCAACACTCCCGGAAGTCCTCGCCGACCTGGGCGGCCTGCTTGGATTCTGGAGTGAGCTCGGCTGGCTGGAATGATCCGGCGGGGAGTCGCACCAGAGGTCTCACGCACAACGGGCAACCTTGCTTAAGTGCGGAAAAGCCCAGGGAAAGAAGAAGAAGAAGAAGAAGAATCATGAGTTCGAATCAGTTCTGTTGAGACAACAATGAAATTATATTATTGTTGTCATAGCCTGAGCGGTCTTTGTCGGCGACTGGCCAAAGACGAAGCCTCTACCAGACGATGATTGAGATGATGATGATGCTTCTGATACTGATAATGATGTTGACAATGATAAAAATGGTGAAGGTGATGATTATACATATAATGATGATGATGACTATGATACTGAAAATTATGAACAATTTTTGATGATAAGTTGATAGCACAGTAAACAGATACAACCAGTATGGAAACTACTTAGAAACGTTCGAAACAGCTCACTCACACAAACATGCGCATCGACGAGACCCCTAAGCGCTACTGACGGCACTGCGACGAGCGCTTGGGGTCTCGTGACTCGTCGATGCGCATGTTTGTGTGAGTGAGCTGTTTCGAACGTTTCTAAGTAGTTTCCATACTGGTTGTATCTGTTTACTGTGTTGATAGCGTGTGAACTCACAAGCAGCTTGTCGGGTGTGTTGTTGTTGAGCGGCGCGGGCTTGTGGTTGTCGGGCGGCGCGTCTTCGCCCCGCGCGCTCAGGGAGCCATTCTGTTTGGGCGCCACCGGCGACGTGGGGGAAGGTATTACTGGAAATTGAAAACAGTTTTTGTCAGTATTGTCTTCGGACAGTACCTACGTTTTGGCAATGATGACATGTGATCTTTTAGCCCCCACTGTTACCAGGTGTTACTACTGTGATAACTATACTTATTATATGATAAAGAAAAATGTTTCGCCGTGTTTGTTTAATAAAAACCTTACATTAAAAATATGTCTAAAATGTCCGTATTTTTTTTCAAGACTTGGATCGGTCAAATGGCACATCTGTCAAAAGTATTCTAAGATTTTCATAATCACCGAAATGGTTAGAATGTGGGAGGAATAGAGGGAAAGTCTAGTGACTGTCTCGTTGGTCTAGCGGTTAGCATGGTTGACTTGCGGATTACGAGGTCTCGGGTTCGATTCCCGGTCGGGCATAAAAATTGTTAGGTATTGAGTTTTTCAGTTAAGAAATTGGGTATTTGACTACTAGTGAAATAAATTATTTTATAGTGATTATTAAATAAAGGATCTCCCAAAAGTCGTAATATCCACGTCCCCTGATAGTTTTATTTTGAATAACCAGTTTAAACTATCGATTAAAGTAAAAAAAGTGCGTCGAACTTGGATGACGTCATAACTTAAAATTTCATACAAAGTCCATACTAAGCACGCGTTTTGACGTTTGAAAAAAAGTTGCTGATTTGACTAGTTGTCAAATACCCAATTCTCAGTGCCAGCCTGGAGTTGGAAGTTGGCCGTGAGTCACCCCCATGGGCCATGTCTCGGAGAGCACGTGAAGCCATCGGTTCCGGTTATTGTCACTAACATGACAATAGTCGTTAAAGCCCGCCAACCCGCATTGGAGCGGCGTGGTGGGTCTAACCTCTCATTCCCTCTCTCCTACGAGAGTGGGAGGCCTGTGCCCAGATGTGGGCCGTTAATGGGCTGTAGTGGGGGTGATGGCGGAAATGTTTGTGAATGAAATAAGCGAGGCGAGTCGTTTACCGGCGTCCTCGTGCAGCGAGCGCCGCTTGTCGTCTACGAGGTGCGCCAGAGCGAGCGGCGGAAGAGGTGCGAGCGGAGCCAGGGGCTGCGCCGAGCGCGCCGCGGAGCCCCCGCGGACCGTCATGATCCACGGCTCGTCCGCTTCGCCGTCGCCGCGGCTGCACTCCTCTCTGTAACGTTACAATCACAGAAGCTCTATGAAAGAGTTAAAATAACAAAAGAAAAAAGGCTTCCAGAGGGCATCATCTAATTAGTTAATACAGGGATCCCTTGCAAGTTTGGGCATTTACCACTTTCCGCCAAAATCAGAGTAGTGAAAATAAAGAAAGAAAGAAAATCTTTTTGTATTCTCACCATTGTGCCATAAGGTACAATACCTTAAGTAAGCGCCCCAGTACTTGAGCATTAAACTTATGGTCAAGTCCTAAACGCTCGTCGATAACTGTGTCTAGTTGTTGATTATGCTTTCAAAGCTCTAATGGCATTCTTATGTTGGGCATTAGCAGTTAGCACAGCCTAAAACTGTATACAATGGGCCTCTAGAGACGTATAAACAGAACTATAATATAATACCATACTACAGAACTATTATACCATACGGGGTCACAAAGCGAAACGGCGCGGTGTAGAGAATATTGTGCGGTTCGACCAAAATCGTGGAACGGAACGGAACACGGGTGGAATGAGGAATCGGCATTTTAGCAACCGACAGGAGTTGACAAGCTCAACTTTATCTTGTTTTGAAGCGGATCACTGTCACATATTTATTGTTCAGTCTAAAGTCTAACCGCTTTACGAAACTACTATTATCTCTATAGAAGCTCGATGTCTACTGTACAAAGTTGTAACTAATGATAATTAATTGATTCGTAACATTTGTACAAATAGAACGCTGCAACGGTTCCACGAAGGACCAACTTTGATCCTTTTATAATTCGGCCACTCACGCGATTCTATAATCAAGTGATTGCGCTATTTGAACATTGTTATTTATTTTTTACTTATGTGGTAGCATGCAACTGTTAAAAAACTTAGATTAGCAATTTAAAGTATTAATAAATAATTTTAGTGACCCAGCCCAACATTGAACATACAAGGGATTCACAGTCCTTTATATTCTCCTATTTAAATATTATAAAACTTATTTGTCTAGTCTAGATATCTGTCGGTCCGTGATGCCTTGCATATCTATTAGCCATCGACCACACAGCTGCATACGACGAATTTTGGCACATAAACTGCGTGCATGATGGTGCATGGTGAATAGAGACTGACTCCTGAACGTTTATGCTGAGTTTGAATTCGATTGATCTTATAAGAATTCGATGACACTAGCGTCAAAGTAAAATGAAGCTTAACAGCATTGATTTAGAATTTCAATATGAAATATCGTGTAATGCATTCATAAAGTATCGTGAAAGAAAAAGGTTGTACCGAATTTGTGACTTCAAATCAATGCGGTTAAGGTTAAATTTACTTTGAAGCTAATGTCATCGAATTCTTATAAGATCAATCGAATTCAAACTCGGCATCAGCGTACAGAAAACTATACTTTTATCGACTGGTCCGAAACAATAAATGGTTCCCACCGACCCACGGGATTTTAATAAAACGTAATTACGCGCGGGCGAAATCGCGGAGAAATGAAATGGACAAATTAAATGAATACTTACGAATCTGAATTTTCCGATTCTGTTTCGCTCTCTTCGCTCCTCTGCGCTTTCCACTTCTTATACCTATCGATAAGATCCATTAGATAAGAATTCTTCTTCGCCTTCCTTATGAATTGGAACTTTAGTAACTCTTTCGCCGTTGGCCTCTGAAATCAAAATATACAGTACCATTTAATAGTTCGTTATTTACTTATACATTTTCAATAAACTGGGACATTTGTTGCACTAGTGTCAAACAAATGTTGCGGTAGGTATCCAGAAAGACTAATAAGGTTGGTAGATATATAAATTCTATAAAATCAAGATTCAGTGATAATTGTGTCGTCTGGGATAGTCAAAGAAGTCATCCAATAATAAAATTATATACCTATTTGACTTTTATTTTGTTTAACTTAGTAAGTAAGTATACTAATTAAATTGTAAGGAAAAATATACACCTGTACAAAATTTTCGTAAGCACAAAAATTCTAAGAGATACACGCAAGAAGAAAAAACTGGTTCTACCCTGCTTCAACCAAATAACATTAGCGCAAAAAAGTCCATACCATAGATCCGTAATAATTTATAATAAACTTCCAAATTTCTTAACAGACGAGACCAAAGAAACAAAATTTAAAAGTAATTTAAAAGAATGGTTAATTCAAAAATGTTTTTATAGCATAAAAGATTTCTTAAATGAATAGACCACAATAATACGATCAATTAAATTCAATTTAATATAAAAATATGTTTATTAATATCTGAAATATTGTTATTAGGTACTACTATATTATTAAGTATATCATATATTTTTATGCAAAGATAAATTAATATGTAAAAAGATAAATAATTTGACATATAATATATATTAATTATAATTATGTTTACATGTAGCAACGCCCTGACAGGGCCTCATGTCCATGCATGCTAATAGCTAATTGTATTAAGTAATATAATGTATTAGTAAGTAAGACATGAAAGCTATCAATAAATGACTAAAAAATGACTAAAAATTATATAGCCACTAAGATTTGAATTACGCTTGTAGGTTTATCCGGGTATCGACCGAGGCTAGTTAACCCTATGCCGATGAATGCCGCTAAGCATTCCTAAGCACTGTGTCAAGCGTTCCGGTAGAGCTGCCGCCTCAAGACCGAATAGGGGTATATGCAGTGGCGTGCAGTTCATACAGGCGTAAAAGCACAGCTTACCCAAATGGAAATACGGCATTGCTCATTTTTCATCAAAACAGCTAGTAAACAGGTATTCTGAACATCTTTAATGCCTACCTCAGCTTAAAACCCTGTGCACGCTACTGGGTATACGGGTTTTAAGTTCCGCCACCCATTAATTCATTAATATCGGTATATTAATGAACTAATGATTTATCTACAGGTCAACTTTTGATTCTAAATGGTTGAATCATGGTAGAGTTAAAGGTCATACGATCAATTAACATTTTATTTATGACCATAGCTTATTCATACAGCTACATAAATCCTTATCATTTGACAGGGGAATACGTTTCGTTCACCATTAAACCGGGCCCGCTGAAAAGGGCCCATTGGAAATACATTCGCATCATTCAAACGCACGTACGAGTACATCCATCAATCACTATCGATCACTGATAACAAAAAGCACTCGCGTTTCGGGCTCCTTAGTTCGTCATGGTCTAAGATCCCGATATAAAACGACCTTCACCGAGATGCTTATTTAATGAAACGTATTTTATATTTAATTTAATATGTCAATAAATATAATCCATATGGGTTGCCTAGCAAATTTCAGTCCAGAGTATGTTTAATTAATAATTTAAAAAAAATATTTTTTTAAACATTTCACCGGTATGATTATTAGATAAATTCTATACCAATCGAAAGTATGAAGCCCATAGAATATGCAAACGTTAGGTTGCCTTTTCTTTTCCGGTCACATCTATCGGGTTGCCAGGTATAAACAGGTAAATCTGTACCAGCATTTTGCAACGGTCTGTTTATTGAATGAAATTTAAATGAAATTAAAGATTATTTTATTCTGAACACGGTGGTATAGGGTTGCCTGCGAAAAATCAGTCCAGAATTGCGGTTGTCGAATTTTAAAAAGTAAAATATTGCTCCGAGTGAATGTGTGCGACTGAGAGGTCCCAACCGACCATCCCATGCGATAGAAGAGGACACAGCATAGCAGCTGTTTAAAGTCCGCCCACTTAAAGAAAGAGAGTGCGCATGCTATTTGGGCTTGGAAAAGAAAAGGATAGCGATAGACTCGTATATACTATGCATCATTTTGGAGTAGTTTATTATTTAAGCCCAGTACTTTTTGAGAAAAATGGTAACATATTGAAAAATTAAAATCATAGACTATAGTTCAGCTTGGTTGTCTATGGTCCTAAAATATATCTAAAAACCTTCTCACAAGCTATACATATCTAATGCAAAAAACCGCATCTTAATCGGCCCAGTACTTTTTGAGAAAAATGGTAACATATTGAAAAATTAAAATTATAGACTACAGCTCAGCTTGGTTGTCTATGGTCCTAAAATATATCTAAGAACCTTGTCACAAGCTATCCATATCTAATGCAAAAAACCGCATCTCAATCGGCCCAGTACTTTTTGAGAAAAATGGTAACATATTGAAAAATTAAAAGTATAGACTACAGCTCAGCTTGGTTGTCTATGGTCCTAAAATATATCTAAGAACCTTGTCACAAGCTATCCATATCTAATGCAAAAAACCGCATCTCAATCGGCCCAGTACTTTTTGAGAAAAATGGTAACATATTGAAAAATTAAAATCATAGACTACAGCTCAGCTTGGTTGTCTATGGTCCTAAAATATATCTAAGAACCTTCTCACAAGCAATACATATCTATTGCAAAAAACCGCATCTCAATCGGTCCAATAGTTTTCCAGGAAAACGGTAACAAAAAAGTGCACAAACAAACAAACAAACAAACATACAAACACACAACCTCTTAGGGCAAACACATATACCGTCTCCGTTTCGTCGAGGGTAAAAAAAATATTTTTTGCGATTAAATGAAAATGTTTGATATATAAATTTTATAAACTTCTTGATAAGAATAGTTGATTGAAAACATCCTCATTAATTGTTACAAAAAAAAAAGGAAATCAGATCATTTTCTTGTTTAATTTATAATTATATAATTACCGTTTTAAAGTAAATTACAAAAAAATTATGTGTGTCGAAAATTAACAAAACCATAGGTGAATTTTCCAAACAATTATTTAAACATGAAAAAAATATAGAAGATGTATTACTTAAGATAATTTTAAAGATTCAATTATTATGTACTTACTGTATATTCAGCACTAAAATTAAGAAATTCTTCGTTATATTTTTTATTCAAAACGGTCACTTTTTTGTAGCACGTGGTATGATAACCTACAAATTGAAGAGACGCACTGGGTAGCTCAACAAAATTGTATTTAAAGTGTTTTTTTTACGAAAAGCTAACTTTAATACACAGTTTTTAAAAGTTTCATCATTAAAATCAATTATTTCATCATCCGATCCACACAAAAAACACTTTTTTGCCATTTTTTCCAACAATAAATAGTAGCACGTTTTTTCAATTGTATTTATAGCGACACTCTACTCCAAAATGATGCATAGTATATACGAGTCTATCGCTATCCTTTTCTTTTCCAAGCCCAAATAGCATGCGCACTCGCTTTCTTTAAGTGGGCGGACTTTAAACAGCTGCTATGCTGTGTCCTCTTCTATCGCATGGGATGGTCGGTTGGGACCTCTCAGTCGCACACATTCACTCGGAGCAATATTTTACTTTTTAAAATTCGACAACCGCAATTCTGGACTGATTTTTCGCAGGCAACCCTATACCACCGTGTTCAGAATAAAATAATCTTTAATTTCATTTAAATTTCATTCAATAAACAGACCGTTGCAAAATGCTAGTACAGATTTACCTGTTTATACCTGGCAACCCGATAGATGTGACCGGAAAAGAATAGGCAACCTAACGTTTGCATATTCTATGGGCTTCATACTTTCGATTGGTATAGAATTTATCTAATAATCATACCGGTGAAATGTTTAAAAAAATATTTTTTTTAAATTATTAATTAAACATACTCTGGACTGAAATTTGCTAGGCAACCCATATGGATTATATTTATTGACATATTAAATTAAATATAAAATACGTTTCATTAAATAAGCATCTCGGTGAAGGTCGTTTTATAACGGGATCTTATACTATCACGCTTGAAGTGAATCTTTGGAGTAGGCATTCGAAGTGGTTGCCGTTTTCGGAAAAATGTTCTTTGGATAAATAGTTACTTAGTGCTATACCAAGACAAATGTCGGTGACGTATAAATCTGCCTCGTTTTTATCGAATTTAAAAATCTTAGCCTGGTCAAGTCCAAGTGAGTTTTATAGGGTGGAGTTCTAATCTACGTGTATAAGTAAATGGTACGAGCATTGATTATGTAGTAGGTGGTTTAGGAATTCATCAAAGATTTTAACTAATTACGCTGGAAACCAAAGCTTCATCTTAAGATGTTTGTAGTTTGCACTTACTTTAAATCTGCTATTCTGACCATAACTTGTTGTTGATGGTCAAAAAATAATTCTTCCATCCCTCATTAAGTCAAGCGAACAAGTGCTGATAATTGCGTCGGGGAAAACGGTACAAGCGCCTAAATTTTTGGGATCCTTATTCAAGCACGCCTCAACGAACTCTTTGAAAGCTTTTGAATCGATACCGGTCAGTGGCGGGGAGTTTTCTTGGAGAATAGTTAGCAACAGTGCCCTTAGCACGAAAATTGAGATTGTCACATTGGTACAATCGAAATTGTTGTGACAAGCTATAGTCTATACCAGAGATTATCAAACTTATTTCTTTTACCGCCCCCTTTGAAAATCAATTATTTTTCAGCGCCCTGTAACTTTTTATGCACTCCTAAAACTTAAAAACCACAAGTGGTTAACAGATCCGTGAAGTTACCTATGGAC
Organism: Erebia aethiops; assembly: GCA_923060345.2. Lineage (NCBI taxonomy): Eukaryota > Metazoa > Arthropoda > Insecta > Lepidoptera > Nymphalidae > Erebia > Erebia aethiops. The sequence continues at coordinate 15,032,615 of OV281090.1, read as the reverse complement.
TATGGAACCGCTTGATTTATATTATCAAAATATAGGTAATTTTATAACAAACGCGATGGTATAGCATTGGCTACAAAGATAGGCAACCTATTTTAGGCGTATTTATCTATTATTATATATATATATATATATATATATATATATATATATATATATATATATATATATATATATATATATATTAAATATAAATAAAGAATAGGTTTCATCTGGTTAACAGATCAAAAACTAATTATTCGATATTGAGTAGTAGGTAGGTTTTAATTTTATTAAATTATAAAATATAAAGTATCTAAATGAAATTACAAATCAACCATCGCCCCCCTAAACCACGCCAACGCCCCCCATTTTTCCTGGGCCCCTTAACGCCCCCCTCTAGGTCTCCAACGCCCACAAGGGGGCGTTATCGCCCACTTTGAGAAAGACTGGTCTATACTAAAGCTTGTACTCCCTACTTGCAGTTGTCACACTGTTGCTGGCAGCCGACACCCAAACAGCAACAGTATGACCTGTGGTATGACGATCTCAATGACCGCTGATTGACTGACACTCAGACTAAACTATTTATGGTATTCTTGTTTTTCTGGCTGAAAAGCATTATGCAACAAGAATATCATAACAATATAGATAGTTCAACCCGCGATGACGCCACCCACTCTTATTTATTGTGCTGATGAGTGATGAAACTATTTAGTATGTTGAAACTCTTGAATGTAAAAATATTGACTTTTATTAGGAAAGTTTATACCCAATAACGACTTTATGAAAATTGTGTGTGTAGAGGATGAAAAGAAAAGTAGTGGGGCGTGTCTTCGTGGAATGAACTACCTATTCAGATATTGACAACAATTGATGGTACCTATGGTTGGTATACGGCTTTTTCGCAATCGATCATTGAGCTCTCATTGGGTTAAAGAGCTTCTAGTTTAGCTTCTCTTTGTCATTTCTAATTTTAAAAAACGGCGTATGCCGTACTTACATTTTCGGGGTCCTTATTCAAGCACGCTTCGACGAACTCTTTGAAAGGTTTCGAATAGCTGCCGGTCAGTTGTGGGGGGTTGTTCTTGGGTATGAGGAACAACACCCTCATGGGGTGCAGCTCTGAATTAGGCGGTTCACCCTTTGCTAGCTCGATGGCAGTGATACCTAGCGACCAGATGTCCGCTTTGCTGTCGTAACACGACTGTTTGATGACTTCGGGCGCCATCCAGAATGGCGTGCCGACGAATGTGTTCCTTTTGCTAGTTGTGTTTGTTAATTGGCCCGCGACACCTGGAAATTACAAGAAATACATGGGTTAGTAACTTTCCTTGGTGTACTATGTTGTATGACTGAAATATTCTCTATCCTACTTAAAGCCAAAAAATGCATCCTTTGCTCCAATCCAAACTCATTCGTCTAAGTCAAATTTTCTCTTTATATATTCGAATCATAATATTATAAGTCTAGATCAGTTGAAGTCACATATTCTTATTAATGACTAGCTGACGCCCGCGACTTCATCCGCGTGGTTCAAGTTTTTTTGATTCCCGCGGGAACTCCTTAATTTTCCGGGATAAAAAGCCTATGTCACTCTCCAGGTCCTCAACTATACCCATGCCAAAAATCACGTCGATCCGTTGCTCCGTTGCGGCGTGAATGAAGGACAAACCAACAAACAAACACACTTTCGCATTTATAATATTAGTATGATTTTTTTAAGTTCCAAACCAAAACTTGAAAACTGATCTCAACCGTTTTGTTGAGATACTTACTTGGTACTAAAACAGAATTTAAAAAGCATACACGAAAATGGTGCTTGCATTTTTAGACAAAGCTCGTCGCGCTGTTATAAGGACGACTAAACTCCAAAACGGCGAGCAAACAGAACACTAGAAACAAAAAGTCCTCCTTTCATAACAAACGATACATAGCAGTTACAGTTTGAAATATTCTTAAAGGAACAAGACCACTTTGGCACTCGTCCTCCTCGTCTGTTCAGACTCGACGGCACTCTAGATGTCGACTCGGCCTCCGTTCCTCTCGACATAATAAAATAAGTTGGCGGAAAATGGAAATATACAGGCGGAGTTTTACATCGGCCTCGTAAGGAAACTAAGTGCATTTAGTGTTGACTCCCAACAACACATAGAGACGCGCGAATGTTTCAAATATTGACTGTTGGCTTAAAGCCAGCCTCTATAGAGAGTAGCGATAAATTAGGACACCGTGCACCGTCTCTTTGATGTTGGTGCAGAGAACTCTATTGATTTTAGATAATAATTGTATAATGTATTTTTTTTTATTTTTTATGATAGCATTAACAAATAGACCTTAGACCAAATAGGTTTTAGCTTTACCATGATGGTAATATAACATTTAGTATAATATTTTTATCTGACAAATTCTAATACTGAATTATCATAATATGACCAGGGTTGTTACTAGGGCTTCCAATATCGGGATCCCGGACTTTTTTCGTCCGTTTTCAATACCGGTATTGAAATGTCAAATACCGGAATACCGGTATTGGTAACACTATAAACGAAACAGTGACTATTGCATATATTTCTTGGTACATGCCACTGTTTTTATTCGGCTAAGTTTAAAACTTTTATCTTAAGCACATTAGCTCAATAAGAGCGCCTTATTTTTTATGGGAAAACTGTTTTAATCAATCTATCTAATTTTAAGTGTTTCCTAATACCGGGATCCCGGTATTGAAAAAAAATCTTTCCAGTATTAATACCGGTATTGAAAAAAACGGTATTCGAAAGCCCTAGTAGTTACACCTAAAATAGAAATACCAATACATTGCTATAGAGATAGTAAATAGCTATTCACATTATTCACCATATTTTGATTGACCAAAAAACTAATGCACTAGTTATCAGTAGGTACAAAAAATATTTGTGACTAATAGTGGATCTACATGACTTCAGTAGGTACCTATACAAAATACCAACAACGAATCCATTAAGACCGTAGAGATAATCATGTACCCTTATCGTAATGAAGATAAATTAAGGCAGATTATGAAAACAACATCGATACGAACACGGTTTAACTTCCTCGATTAAAAATAGCTTTGTAATAAGATACTAACATCGATATTCTGTAACACAGAATAAACTGATTTTAATTGATCGTAAGATTTATTGATAAAAGATCGTCATTGATGCTTTAAAATTTACCGGAATTGATAAAATAGAAGTTTCTGAGAACCAATTGTCTAAGCAAATCATTTGACAGCTTAAAACGTAACTCGAACTGTTTATGGACTTCATACATGCTTTTTGACGTGCAGGCATCGATGAACTCCTTAAACAGGTCGAATTATGCGTTTGACACACGATTACGATTACAATTTCCTTACACAATCGGGGGCTTATTCGGGAAAATTTACCATTAGCCCGCAACCCTCTTAGATTGCTAAATCAATGCATCATTAATTAACTCTACGTGAGATCGCTGTCAAGGTCTAACTTACAGTGGAGAATAAAAAAATAAAAAATGTTAAACGATCTCGGAAAAAAATGTTGTTGAACGACATTTTCACTCTGGTAACGCTCCGCTGGTTTAATAGTATCAAAGGTGCGTCCAACAGCCTAAAACACCTAACAGCCGTGTCACTGAAACTACTCGTTATGTCTGAACAAATATTTGCACGCCGCTCAAGGCTAACATTGGCTTTAGATATGCCGGAATTTCACGATAACCGCCAGTTTTCGTACTCTACATTTGTACACACAGAGTAATGTAAATATCGCAGAATCTGGTGCTTAACTAGCATTTCGATAGAGATAAAAGATAGTATTAATTATATAAAGTGTGTCTGTCTTTCTATCCGTCTGTCTGTATGTATGTCTGTTACCAAATTTACGGTACATAATAGGTACGTACGAAATTTAGAACAGAGATAGTTTGCGTTCCGGAAGCAGGCAATTGGTCGCCTAGGTCACTCTCCAAATTCTCTAGTACACAAAAAGTACGTAAAAGTAAAGTAGTTGGTAATACAAAAATTACGTCGATCCGTTGATCTGTTTGAATGTCAATCAAACACAGTTTCGCATTTACAATACGAAGTAGTATGCATCTCTAAACATTAGTAGGTAAGTATGGAATGGAAATGATAAATAATATTTATTACTAAACTAATAACAATAACTCTCAAAACGCATCTTCTCGAAGATCTAGCGTGGCGTCGGTTTACGTAATACAATAACAGCGATCACGTCCAATAAGGCATCCCAGAACAATCCTGAATCTCGATATTACTTCCGCAATATGAACTTTAAGCGAAAGCGTTGTAATATAATATTGGGATTTCTTATATTAATCACACACATATATAGGTCCATATTGGACGTAACTATAAAGGTTCCTTGTTTATGTGGAACCGTAAAATAAATAAATATCCTCCCGATCGAATTTCAACCGCGGCGGCCAATCTCCACAGAGATTAGCCGCCGCGGGAGATATTATAATGTACAAGTGTGTGCGCATATACACAGGTGCACTCTCTGTTCCTTTGCTCTCTTAGCCCAATGGGACGGAAGATCCGACACGACCGGAGAGAGATCAGGCGCAGGACCGACGGCTTAACGTGCTCTCCGAGGCACAGGGGTGAAACACCGCCAACATCCTCCGGGCTAGTACTGAGAATTTATTGTCAGAAAAACCCAATACTTGCATGGCTCGACCCGGGACTTGAACCCAGGACCTCATCGGCCGCAGTCGAACATGCTAACTATACTAGACCAAAGAGGCAGTCGAAGGAGGAACCGTAATAAGGTAATTACCATATATCTGGCCGGCCAAATCATATGTTCTATGCCTATTGCCTACACGCTCTGCCGCACAATGAGTTGCGGTATCAATTCTCATTGCAACGTATACCCACATGTCGCATGCAAAGCAAACCCATGTCGCGGTTAGGCCACACAATCTACATTCTGGTAACATAGTCATAAGCGGAAATGGACGGGGAAAGCGTTTGGTAGGTTTCCATACTCTAGTGTTTATGGTCTAGTGTCTTTTATTTATTTTATCGTTTTTAAGAGTTCATTATTACTTTCTGTTTCGACTTGAATGATTCATCTGTATAAAGTTATTATATTACTATTATGCGTGACGATTAAAGTATGTACATATGTACTTTACTGCTAATTTAAGCATTAAAATCGGGGCGGAAGAAAAAAGGTGATACTAACTGTATTAAAAACCTTAGGTACTTTAGACTGTGATAAAGTTATTATAATAACATTTAAAGAATAACTTATTGCCTGTGCGTTACAATTAAAGCATACACACGAAGTTAAGCATGAAGTCGAGGAGGAAGGAAATAGTTCACAAGCAAATTGTGAAGAAAAAACTATTGCTGATTCAATACTAAATTGATAAAGCAGCAGTCGAACTGCACAAAGAAAACCGAATAACTACAGACAAGTTAATATGTAGAGACACTCTTTAGAAAAGGTTTATGGCACTGAAGAGTGAAGACGACTAACTGGATCTCGAAAAAACTAATATAGTGATTCACACACAAAAGGAGAAACATATTGTTATTGTTGTCAATACTTCTATAAATCTTTTTCTTCACGAGTGGCATAGAATTGTATGTTTAGTGCGATTTCCACGGCTCATGATTCCACGTACCTACGCAAAAGAAACTAAGTAGGTGTACATCTGGATTATAGGTATGTGACAGGTCGATTACACGATTAAACGTATTCGAATTATCTTCTTATCCATATTATGAATGTGTGTTTGTTTGCATATTACTTCTTGAATCCTAACAGAAGCTTAAAATCGCTTCTTCGTCCTACGGATTCCTAAGAAGTTTTACACGAATCTTGGCAAAATATACACATCCCTTACAAAAGAAAAGGGATACCACGGGATTATTAAAAAACCTAAATCAACAAAACTCGCGGGCAATAAGTAGTTTGTTTAATACATTTTGATTTAACTTTATTAAATTCCACGACGACCTCGAGGGAGCAACTGGGAGGCGCTAGAAACAAACAGCACAAGGCCGTATTTTGTGCTATAGTAATAGCTAAGTATCTACTGAAAAACTTTCCTGTTATTGTTTCCTGTGCTATTGTTATTTGTTAGTTATCGAAGTAAGGCAACATCATTATATCTTAATAAAATACCTACAACTCAAGTACAACCTAAAGTATTTATTGCTGGCCTTCGTCTTATTATATTATCTAATTATGATATTGTTTCAGCTACTCCAAAACAACCTCCTACTATTAATTGTAAAAGTCGAGGCCTTCGATAAATGTTAGGACAATTTTAATGCCAAGACCAATATAGCTACAGTTTGTTTTTTATATATTATCCTTTGTTCAGAATTACTATAGGTTATATTGTACCATTTTAGTTTTTATATTATCCTTTGTTCAGTTCCTATAGGTACTTAATATTTATATTGTACCATTTTATATCTATGTCGCAGTCGAAGTGTAAAATTCTCCATAATAAATTACTAGCCAGACCACCAGAGGGGTGCTGGACGCTGGTTCCAACTTCCAACACAGTCAGCTAGCTACAAACAATATTTGGCGTATAGGAGCAATTTTATCGTCGGATCCGGATAGTCCCGGATAGTCCAGCATGATAGAATTTCGATAAGTATTATATAAAGTAGAGAAGATGTGGTGAGAAGCGGCTGGATGGGTAAGGAGGAGTATAGAGTGTGCTGGCGTTCAAAATCGTAAATAGTAAGTAAACTCACCAAAATCTGCTAATTTAACATCTCCCATTTCACTCAGCAGCACGTTAGCAGCCTTAATGTCCCTATGCAGCTTCCTCTCCGAGTGCAGGTAGTCTAGACCTCGCAGCACCTCCCGTAGGATGACCGCTATGTGCATCTCTTCGAAACTGCCCGCCTTCATCAGGTCCAACGCGGACCCACCGCCGAGGTATTCCATTATAATCCATAGTTTTGTTCCCTGGAAAGAGGAATATTTACTTGTAGTAGGATTTTTTTAATTGTCAAGTTAGAAAACCGGTAGTCGATACAATTTCATTTTTTACAAATAAGCACAAATCCAGGGATCTCTTATGGCCCAGTTTTAGTCGCTACCACTACTACAATAGGACAAATTCCAAGTTAAAATTAAGTTGAGATTATTGTCTTATAATCCAGTTGGAATTCACATAATTAGCACTACCAAATACCACTTTAGAGTAGATATTCGAAAGCTAGTCTGCAATAGTCAGCTAATTGTAATAATACTAGTCTATAATTAGGTATTTAACTTCAGATATTGGTCAAGACTTCAAGAGCCAACCTCCTTATCGATAAAAAAGCAAACTTGTTCAACGTATTATACATATTTAATTAGCGGTCAAGTTTGTTAATCAGTGACAAAAACAAATATCACGCAATGCACTTTCCATCGTATGATCATTTCGAGATAAACCCATATCTGAAGCACGTCACTACATACATATTGATAACCTAGTAGTTCATAACACTAAACAAACTGAGAGTGACTACACTACGGACGATAAGTGGATGGTGGTTAACCTTGACATTTTGGCGAAGAGCTATTTGCGTAAATGTCACCAACGCCCTATTCAGCGGGATTGTAGTATTTTCCAATATTTCCGCTGTAAGTTTCATCGGATTTTTTTAATAAAAAATATTATATACGCTATTATCATTTACCTCCTATCTGAATGTATTACATACAATTTGAATTGTAGTCTGTAGCCTCATATAAAAGAATTGTTTATCCAAGATAAAGTACCTAGGATCTTACCTACCAACGTATGATGATACGTGATTATTTACAACATTCTTTTACTAAATATGCTAAAGATGGAATATACTATCAGCATTTGCGATAAAATTCAAATTCGGAAAAGCCTTCAATGTTTACTTATAGATGTGTTTAAAGGCGTGGTTATTTATCAAGTCGATTAAACAGCTTCTGCAGGATACGAGCCGTAAATCTTTCCGGACCGGAGCCAAAAGCCGCGGGAGACAATAAAAGAGGAACGGCCGGAATTGATACAGGAGCGGCAGGGGGCGTTAGCTCTGCCTTCAAAAGTTACTAATATGATCCCGTATCCTCGTTTTTTTATATAGAAATAAACATGGCGTGTTCTTATTCGGAAACTCGGAGGATCAGTCATAGTGGCACTAATAAGAACCTGTCCGAGGGTCAGGTCTAGCAGTAAATTAGTGAAAGATGTAGGGGAACAGTGAAGGTCCTCCTTTTCTAATTTCGGTATAATATAACAGAGGCATGGGATAAGCTCGTGTATAAACTACCTGAATTGTAAGTTATCCTCAGCAAAGATAATAATCCTCAACTTCCTAAAGAGCAATTAGTTAACATTTAATTGCTTAACTTGCGGTCGAACTTCGGTTGTACTTTGCGTGCTTATTTACCCGTTGGTACCTTAGAGAGTCATCTGTCCCGTCCCTAATACTACAACTTCGTATAATACTTGTGAACTTTTATAAAATACCATAAAAACTATAAGGTGAGGGACCTGGGTCTAACTTTTTTCTAAGGAGCCATCTGGAAATTCGGTAAAATACTTGTAACTTTTATTTACCAGGAACATTTTGATATGACAGCGTCATTTTTCAAGGAAATACCCCAGTTTTTGTGCTAAATTTGCCCAATATCACAAAAATAGACACGGGATCCTCGATAAAAATAGGTTCGACGACCTCCGTGGCGCAGTGTGTAGCGCTGTTGCCTTAACGTGCGGAGGTCCCGGGTTCGATCCCCGGCAGGGTCAATTTAGTAATTTATAATTTCTGAATTTTCCCTGGTCTGGCCTGGAGGGAGGCTTCGGCCGTGGCTATAGTTACCACCCTACCGGCAAAGACGTGCCGCCAAGCGATTTAGCGTTCCGGTACTATGCCGTGTAGAAACCGAAGGGGTGTGGGTTTAATATAACTGCCATGCCCCTAACAGGTTAGCCCGCTACCATCTTAGACTGCATCATCACTTACCATCAGGTGTGATCGAAGTCAAGTGCTAGCTTGTAGTGGATTTAAAAAAAAAGGTAAATTATAAAAATATGATCACGTACATGTGACAATGGAATACGTAGGTGACACGGCGCGGAAGAGGACAATGGGAGCAGCGAGGCGGGGATCCGGCACAGCTGTTCACGCTCCATCTGATCTGATGGTGTGCTCGGTAGGGTCATAACTACGTTACCTATGCACGTCGATTACGTAATTTATGAATATGATCCAATAGCCAGTGAGATGTCATTTATGGAAGGGATAATCTCATGCATCAGATTTCTTTTTCTCTCTTTTCTCTTAAGAATTGTAATGTTACCAGAATTGTGTAATATTATAAAGATAACGACATTATTGACAGTCAATAAAAGTCCTACATGTATGCACAACTGATGTCACACACTGGTATTGGTGAAGAAAATTGCAGAAGCACGGTCTTTTCTTTTGGGTTCTATCTCCTACCACCTATGCTCTAGGGCCTAGGCCAAGAGAAGGGTGTGTGCCTCGAGCCTTACTCGGATAAAAGCAAAGTAAAGACCATTTAAAGTTCATCTAGTCTCAGTGGTTGCTAACCTCCGATAGAAGTTGGTACCAGAAGAAAAAGAAAAAGTGGTGTCTCTTGAAACCATTTAAGCAATCAGGCCTTCTCGTATTTTGCGGGACATTGCTTGTTCTAGCAATACAACATCTCACTGCCAGTAGCTGATGATATAGATACCGGTATTCCGATAGCGAACAAAGCCAATCGAACCACGGAACAATGGATGTTGTTTATGTTAAAGTAAGAGCAACTTTGTCAAGGCATTCTAGCCTTGTGTCCCTTTTCTAACTGAAGTACGAGGTTCTATTGAAGGGAACAAAAGACTTTATTTAAAGGCCGGTGTTGACGCAATATAGCATTGTACGTATAGTGTTACTACTTACATAATTACGCAACGCGATACATCAAAGATACTATTAAGAAATAACACATAGGTATAGTCCACGCGCGGGCTCTGAGGAATCCTTTGGAATGTTTAAGTAATCTGCTATCGCAAAATTACACGCGTCAAGCTCGAAACTCACTGCTGCGAGTGAGCTGGATATGGAGCGACGCGACGGTCGGGGGTGGCGTACAGCCGTTTCTTCAGGCCCCGATTCCTCGAAGCTCGTGCGCGGACTATAACTAATCTTGGTTTATTCACATAATAACTATCATGAAATGTGCAGACATTTATTAGCTTTGATATAAGTATAAACATCTAAGAAATAAGGAACTTACTAAATCTATTTGTTCATTGTTGTGCTTGAACTCAGTTTAAAAGTTAAAATACTAGCAGATGCCTGCGACTTCGTCCGCTTTTTTTTTTAATTTTCCGGGATATAAAGTAGCTTATGTCACTCTCCAGGTCCTTAAACATACCCATGCAAATCACGTCGATCCGTTGCTCTGTTGCGGCGTGATTAAAGGGTAAACCAAATAACAAACACACTTTCGCATTTATCATATTAGTTATGATATGATTAATGTTATTCTAAAACGCCTCACGCCCGAGGACTAAAATGTTATGAAACCGTACAGAAAAATAACTTAACATCTTAAATTATTTTTAATATTAATAAATAATCATCATTAAACAGCCCTTTGAAGTGCAACATTCATGGTTCATTTAGAAGCATCATAATAAGATAAAGCCCTGGTCAGACAGGACGCGCAACGACTGCTACGCGTGAAGACTCCACACTGACGTGAAAGACGCGGTTTCAAGCTTCTACTAAGCCAGATTTGTATGACTATGAAACCCAAAAGGTGACGAACGAACATGGCAGTGAGCGTTGACTTTGAAAGTCCGTTAAAAACAAAAAAATCGGTTAAAAGAAAAATATAAGATAAAATAATTAAGCTGATCGCCATTCTTCGCTATTTAAATTTTATTTTTTTATATATATTACAGTGTAACGATCGCGATCACCTCTGATCGGCTAACATTCTTTCGCTATTAAAAAAATTCAGGCAGTCAGATTGCAAGTTAAATACAAGCTGTAATGAAGCATATTACAGTGGGTGTGTGCGGCGGCTCTATCGGGTGAACTTCATGCAGTTCATCAATACAACTTCTAGCAGCTATGTAACAAACACCTTGCTGCCGCTATGGGTTGTGTATGATCAGGCCTTAACAATGGTGTAAGACGAGCTATACGTCGCGTCACTAGACGGTGCGGTTTAATTAACGCAGACAACGGGCCTATATTCCTCCGAGCTCGTCCAATCTGTTTAAGAACTCATTTATACTTTCCTTTAAAGACTCCAGACACCAGCCCCTTTTCAAATTAGTCGTCCGTCACTTTGGTGTTGTACTGTCTCTGCGACTCTTTTGTGTTATTGGCGAATACAAACACTTTTGTTTGTCACAGGAGTTTTAATCAAAGTTTCAATAAGGACAAGAATTGAAACTATAGCATCACGAAATAGTCTATATTATACAGATTAATGGCTCTTCTCATCAAGTAGATAATACATCAGGAGGACATACAATCGTACATTGCTGAGTCAACATCTCCTAAGCATGCTCCGGTATCAGAGTGAAACGTACGCTGAGAGTAATTTGGATTTGTGTGGTGTGGTGTGGTGGCGATGCGAATTGCTGGCTTATTGGGTGGTGCATATCCAAAGACACGTCCAAAGACCAAAACGGCAGCCGGCCAAACGTATCGCGCTCTAAGTAGGTATATAGCCGCAGTTTCTTACGAAAACTAAGGGTTATGGGAAAATCTAACACATGTAGATTTTGTATTTTGATTATGTAGATGGTAGACCAGGGATTTCCAAACTATTTTGGCAAGAGACCCCTTTTCCAATATGAACTGATACCTCCGACCCCCAAAGCCAAATTACTGTAAAAAGTCCTAACTCTGGTTTTTTTCCTATTGATACAAAATACTTACCAATTTAAAAACTTTGCGATTGATTAACTTGACATCATTTTTTCATCAAAATTTAACAAAATAAATAGACATTAAGTTCAGTAAATATCAAGTGTAATTAATCATTATTATTAATTAATACAAATTACATAAAAATACTAAAGTAGGTAATTATTTTTAGAAAAAAATATTAAAATAGGGGTCGAGATATAGACCTCGTCGACCCCCAACATCAGTTTTCGTTTATGTCGACCCCTGGGAAACCGAAATCGACCACTTTGGGAATCCCTGATGTAGACCATAATATGGTCTATAAACAAGTGACGGGTAGAAAGAATTAAACACCAGGCATATATGCCGTAGATCGAAAATATTTACGCTCGATGTTTGTAGAAATAATACTTCATATTACAATCCTATCATAAGAATGTGTCGATTGTATAATGAAATTGGAAAAGATATTGATATTTTTAATGCTAGGTTATCTTCATTCATAAATAAATTATATAAAATAGTTAAGTAGGATAACACTGTGTTCGTTATTATTATACTAGGTATTATTAATTGTCTATTTTGTGGTTTACTTTGCACGCTAGATTAGACCTTATTCATGTAGTGCGACTCTGTAGGATTACAATAAGATTAAAATGTTTTTAGTTAAGACTTTAGGTTAGATCAGTATTACTATTGTAATCTGTTTTTGTTGCCAAATAAATAAATAAATAAATAAAATAAATAAAAGAACCTCATATTTCGTTAACAATGCAAAATTTAAGTACTAAGTACTTAAAACTCCTTGATATAATTCTAATGAATTCCAATAATTTCCACCCCATTAAATTCTAGCGTTATTTTAGTAGCTCTATGAATATTTATCTAGACTGTGAAAGTTGTATGTTTTAAAATTAATCTTATACCACAAAAAGAAAACTCTCATTGACTCACTGACTATTTTATCAAGGCCCAGCACAAACCCTTTGAATTTAGACCTAGAAAGCTATAATTTTGCACAGAGGATCCGTGTATGGAGTTCCGGGTTTAGAGACAAGGAATAAGGTTGTATTTTTCGAAATTCCCACGTGAGCGAAGCCGCGGGCGATCGCTAGTTAGTGTACAGAGGCAGTCAATTACATTATTTGTATAGGATGAAGCCGGGGGAAAGTTATCTAACTATTCAAAGGTTCGGGTGGAAAAGTTTTGTTTCGACGGCCCTCGCAAAATATGCCTACCCAACACCGGAAGCTGTGGGAACATGTAGCTTGTAATACACCGGGTAGTCATTATAATGGAAGATGAGCACCGGGAATGGAAAACGAGATAAATAATTCCATTTCGTAATACTTATTATTTTTGCCGTAAGGTTGCCAACCTTTTTTATTTTCCCGGGCCATTTCCTGGTTTGCGGGTACAATGGCTGATATTGAAAAGTTATAATTACTAGAGATATCATAATATGTACCAGTAGCTACAATAAGTAGGTAGTAATAGTTGGTGTTCTGTGACGTAAGTCTGCACTTTAATCCTGTGCTTTAATCTGATCACTTGTTTTAGGCCTTCACTCGTTATAATAACGGCATAGATATTATTATAATCTATGCTATAGGTAATTAATAATAGTATAGGTAATTAATCTGCCAACCCGCATTGGAGCAGCGTGGTGGGTTTAAGCTCTAATTCCCTCTCTCCTATGAGAGTGGAGGCGTGTGCCCAGCAGTGGGACGTTAATAGGCTGTAGTGGTGGTGGTGGAGAGGAAATCAATAATTATCTATTCGTGGTAGGGTCAGAATTGTAAGCAGAACAACAACATTGAGTTAGTATCCTCACCTATGTTAATGTATGTTTCTATGAATATGTTTCGAACCAACAGTCTGCAGCCAGTCATTACCAAACACTAACTCGCGCACTTACTTGTCATGCTGTTGCAGTTAGTTGCAGAGGTTCAACATATACCAGCTTTGCCATCTATAGGTTACATATTCAATAATTTTTTTATATCATACTTGCTCAGTAACTAGGGATTACTCGGTTGCAAGTAGCTATTACACCCTCGAACTATATTCACCCTCGCTCGCTGCGCTCGCTCGTGTGACTAAATATCTCGGGTGCACGCGATCCATTAGCGCCCTATGCAAGCTGCGCTCGCACTGGCGCCAAATTGGATCTTGTTCTGTAATAGCTTACTTACGTCCCTTGTGTAACAATCTACTAATGTAGCACCAGATGAAGCCCTCGTACGCATTGATTACGGATCCTTTTTTTTATCCACTACAAGCTAGCCCTTGACTGCGATCTCACCTGATCCTCCCGTGACAAATCTTGGTTTTTCCTGGATTATATAAAGTAGCTTGTGTCCATCTTCAGTATGCAAGCTTTCCCCGGACTAAATTTCATCAAACGGACATGACCGTTAAAAGGTTACTGATAGACAGACACACTCTGGCATTTATAATATTAGTAGGTATTGTATAAATGCTATATGAGGAAAACCTCAGAATGTAGCACCTGTTTATGGACAGTCTTTTGGATTGGCATTAGAAATATCCTAAATTCGTTATCTTTTGGAGTGGCCATACCAAAATAATCCGCCCCACTGGCTCGGATCGGTTGACAAAATATTCTAATGATGTTTACCGATCCGAGAATCATTTCAGATTATATCGGAATTCTGAGTTTTATTTGCGTCCCATTCTCTCTTTTTCGTCTCAGTCTCATTTTAGCCGGGATTGGTATTGGATCATTCTTTACACAAGCCAATTTTTTTCGCTTTTCATAGAAACTTTCTTTTCACTTGTCGGCATTCATAATATATTTATATTTTTGCATTAATGGAATCCCTCTTTAAAGATCTTCAAGAATTCTACAGGTATAAGGTTTAGACATTGATTGATAAGGGTTATGGAATTCAGGAGTATTCAATTTATGTCCCGAGAGTAGAGACCCTCGGATACCCTTTAGAGTTCAGACGTTTGCGATATTATTTAAAGGCTAGCAAAATTTGACCTACCTATTCTACCATCAACCGCGGCCAATACCAAACCTGCGATTCAAGAACAACTAAAATTGAGAGAAATCACACATGCAAAGACTAAAAGAGTATCATGAAGCTTGCTGCACTATTCACGGGCGTTTCATAGATATATCCGTTTCCATGACAACGGCAAGGCGTCGGTCAAAGACCTCCCCGACGCGACATCAAAGTAAAACAAGAATGTTGAACTATTAATCCGACAGAGAAGTTCAAATAAGGGTGTATCAAGTCTAGAGTCTTGAGAGCTGGCAGACGCAGACGTGCTTAGCAGACTGAGCATCGTCTGCGAAATTTTATTAATTAAATAACTTAAAGTTGTTAAGCGCACGTTACAACTGTCTTAAGTTCGGAAAAACGTCCACGAGTCACGTGCTTCATTATAAGTTTAGTTAATTACTGACCAATTAAATCTAAAGTATTACAGCCCGAGTAAGACTAAGAATATGTTTACTCAGTATTAACAAAGGTTGGATTACAATAATAGCTATCATATTTCACGTCTTAATTTATTCATTAGTGCACATTATGTACCTATCCTACAGTCATGTTTATTTAAAGTTGTTATGTGTATGATAATTATTGTAGTTACACTATATTATAAAATTTTACTTAACATACGGACATATAGAGAATGGAGATAGCAATATGGCTCTATTATTATTATTACTCTTTATTTGTACACAACACAAATATAAAGGACACAAAAAATACAAAGAAAACAAAGAACGAAGTAGAGTACAAAAAGGCATCTCTATCATCATATGATATTACTTTATTGCGTGAAAAGTAAATTATAACTCATAATCTTCAGAACTTAGGTATATGCATGTATGTTGCAGAGACGAATTACAAAAAAATAACTCGAAAAACAGAACTCAAACCTAAGAGACTGAAACAATAACCCATGGTTTAACCAATTCAAGGCTCGGGTCGCCATAGCAACGCATGGAGGGCGACCTGCCTTCCTCTTTCGCCTTCATAATAATTTTCCGCTCTATTGGATTCCATAAATTCCCATATTTTTTTTGTAAATATAATTCAGTGTACTATAGTAATGACTATTACTGCTGGGTGCTGCTGCACTAACACAATGCCCCATGGTTTGAGCGATTTTGCCACCAATTTGCGTTACTAAATGTAAATAGACATATTAGAACTGTTCTTAACCTATACTTATAAAAAAAATATATCCTAAACTGAACGACGCGGACGCTTCCAAAAAGAAAAAGTCAATTATTTACAACAGAAAAGTTATCAGAAAACGATGTTTATCTGCTGTTGTACTCGTTCAAACACGAATAAGTTTCAATTCTGAAATAACGTCCTCACTACTGAGTTTCCAATATTCGCCATCGCCACTGAAAGTTTGATAACTTTTCAATCTGGGACAAAATTAATTCAATTTCATTTCAGTCGTGTTCTGAAATCAATTTCAGGATGGAATGGGGAACGAGTAAAAACGTGGATCAGTGTAAGTGCTAAGATAACATTTCCGTATCCTATCTCTCATTCCGTAGACTTATCTCCGGATTTGCTTTATAGAGCCTCCCCGAGCAAATCCATGGGGGAGGAACCGAACCAAATAAGGACAGAATTAGTCGAGCTTAAGATAAAGATATCGAACGGTTTGTAGCCAAAGCTGTAGTGCTACGATAGAAGGCAACAAGAAATTTGTTTAGTAGTGTGGATGGTGAGGTCTCTTAGTTAACTAAGACTTGTAATTTAAAACTAACTAAGACTTGTAATTTAAAACTAAATAAAACTAATAATATCACCATTATATTATGTTATATGTTATAAATAACCGGACGTCACTAATAATTGTAGTATACCTACCTAAATTGACTAAACTTTCTTTGACTTTGACTTTGACTTTAATAGAAATTCTAAATATTTTCTACCCCGCAACCTCTCTTAATGTTAAACGCAAATACTCAATCTATTGATTAATCTAGGTATTAAAATCTAGGTAGTATAGTATAGACTATACTAATATTATAAACGCGAAAGTTTGGATGGATATATGGATGGATGCATGTTTGTTACTTAATCACGCCAAAACGGCTGAACGGATCTGGATGAAATTTGATAAAGATTATAGTCTGGAATAACACATAGGCTACTTTTTAACCCGGAAAATTTTAAAGAGTTCCCGCGGACCAAAAGAACTTCAATCCACGCGAACGAAGTCGCGGGCATCAGCTAGTCGAACTATAATCTGCCTCGTAACATTACAGGGTTTTATTCCTCCGAGGCGAATGTTTTGAGGGGACCAAACGTCTTCAGACGCGTAAATACACTCAAAAGTTAACGTCCCCAAGGAGGACATGGAGGAAGTTTTTCATGACTTTGTTCTCGGGCAGAATATGAAATGATGAACATACCTCGACTAAAGTAAGGCCATTTTAAGCGCGGACAAAATGTAAACAAACGAACGAGAGGTCGTTCGCCTATTGAAGGGGTAAACAATACTCTGGTCTTCTGTAAAAAATAATATAATCTATCGGCTCCTTGTACGGAGTCTATCTTTTTATTCTTGTATTGTAATTGATTCATTTGTAATCAACTTTAAAAAACGGAGGAGGTATAAGAAATTTGACCCAGACGTACCTATGTATGTATTGAGGTACCGTCAAGGGCTACGTTTACGTATTTATTAATATGTTTGAAGATAAAGCCCGGAATTTTTGATCTTAGAAACTAATCACTCGTAGCCGTTGTAGTTTAGTAAACACAAACAGTAGCTATTTTTCAGTCATTAGTAGCAGAATTCGGTTTAGTTTTGCTTCCAATCTGAGCAACTCTGTGATTTGGAAAGTCGATAGATATGATTATTATATTATGTTTAATTCAAAGGCAAAGAAAATAAACAAATGAAGTAATTATTCATGTTTTTATTAAAAAAAATTCACAAATTCTTAAGGTTCACGTAGCAATTGTGTAATTATTCGCAACATTAATTGATCGTTGATTACTTAACTACTAAGTACATTAGTAGTTTGTGATATAAGGGCGGTAAATAGGTTTTTACATACGAGTTGACTAATGTCAGCCCGATGACGCCAGTCGAGGGCTGACCATCGTCACGAGTATGTAGAAACCTTAACGCTCGTGTATTACACGATATTTTAAAATACATTTGTGAGAAAACTTGAAAATAAAAGTCGAGTAGGAAGGTACTAGGTACTCACTAGAAAATGGCTTTTCACGCCCATACTTAGTCGAGATTTTTGGCGGCTATTACAAGCGCGATTTTTTTTCTCACAGCTAAAATACCTAATTGTTGATTTAATTTTATGATCCCACATCCACTTAAACCACATAAATTATTTAATAATTTATAAGAAATACTCAATGAAACTTTTAAAAATAGCGCGCACAAATTAAAGATTTGTATGATTTGTATCTACGGCGCGTTGTTGGGCGCGTTGCTGTAATTGCTTTTTTTTTAAATTGACTTCATGGCTCTAGGTTCTAGTTCTTAACTCAGCCTGAACTATTCAGCCTTTACTTTTTTGATTTATAAAACCTAAAACCATTTTATTTAATCATATTAAATACAATTTTTTATTTTATGAATTAATTTCATCAATTCACATCTAAATGTCATTATTTTTTAGGTTTTCTACATACAAAGTCAATATCATTATGAACCTTCTTGCAAGAAAACTTTTTATTTAGAAGTAACGTGGACTTACAAAAATTTAAAAAAACTGCATGAGGGCGGTAAATATTTACTGCACGACGGCAGTAAATTTAACTTACAAGCCCTGTTTACTGCCTCTGTAAGTGCATTTTTCGAGCAAGTGTATTGAAAAATATATTTACATATGTTAGTACTACTATAGTACAAATGAATGAATATTATATGATGTTACGACGCGTAAAATGTTACTTACACCTATGTTTCGGTGGTGAGATGTCACGACTTTTATTATGAAATCCACTGTCGACCACGTAAGCGCGTCTATTCATATGCGCGAAAGAGACAGTTATAGTTTTGGCGTAGTTAGTTAGTTTCGTGAGGGTTTCATAGTGAAGGTGCGTCAATGAACTTTTGTCCGCGCTTAAAATGGCCGTACTATAGACAAAGTGAATGCGATAAGCATTTATATGAATAAGGAATGCTTTTGTTGAGCATTAACTTCCTGAGAGCATGGAGAATTGCACCGTTGAATGCGGAATATTGACAGATTACTTCAGACATGAATTGTCTTTGTTAAATTCGCTCTGCACTATAATATGAATATGAAAAAGTATAGCAACTACCATCGACAATATTAATCAAAGAACCTGTATGTAAAGTGATTTTTCATAATATAATCTATGTTGTAAACCGCGTTTTAAGTTAAGTACGCAAGGCAGTGGAAGTTTTAAAAGATTCTGTTCAAACATTTGGAGAGCTCTTCCTAACGTGTAGCCATAAAGTCGTCGGTACCATCATGCCATAAAATCCCCGCAAGGACCCTTAACGCTATCATAGTATAGCGAGGTGGAAATCTACAAATGTTTCAGGACAATCCAGAAAGAACGTATTTTTCTACTATTGAACAGCTTTTACTCGTACTTCGCTTCACATATTGCGTTCTGCGGATTAACATTTTGCGTATTCATTTCTATTTTTGGCAATAAGCCACCAGTTGAGACAATACAAAGATATAAGACGGATCTTATTGGTTTCCTATTGGAAGATATATTTCTGCAATATCTTTTTATAGCCCTGATTGTTGACTCGAATGCCCTTTATTTCTTACGTTGTCCCCACTGCCATAAGTTATTGTTTGTATGCATAGCAAACAAACGAGCATGGCGAATCACCTTAAAATTTGCAGTACCAGAGGAACCGCGTCCCGGGTTTAAGGTATTTGTTTACCGCCCCGTGAATACCCCATATTGTAGTTTTTAAGGAGCACAACAGTTGTAATCTAGTTCCATAATTTGCAGGTGGCAGAATGACATAGAATAATAAGTGGTAGAAGAGAACCAGGCATCCGTGTGGTGGGGATGAAATTTATTTCTACGACTCAAGGTGCGATTAGAACATAGGGAAGGTGGTACAAGATTAATCTTGTAATAACTGAAATATTCGATTTACAATTATTTTGATACAATATGCATATTTTTCTATATTATTATATCGTTTCAAATATCCCTAATACATAGAACACACAAGGAGAACTGACGTCTCTTCAGTGCTCTAGGGACTCCAACTCTAGAGAAGGAGATTTGAAATATTAGATTTACAAATAAGTATTATTTTCATACAGTCTTCATATTTTTCTATGTATCGTTTCAAATATACCTAATACGGAGTCCAGACTCCAGACCGTCGTGACTCTATTGTTATGTACAAGATTAATGTGTCTGGCCACTTTTATGGTAGGTAAAATAAAACGATCCATGTTTATAACGAAATGGTTTTTAAAATCGAACTTTTTTTTATGATTCACTCAATGCAGTTGCTCTTTGATAATAAAAGTAGTAAAGTAGCCAGTCCCGGCTCTAAATTAACTTTCGTGAAAAAATATGAGCGAGATACGGTTTAAAAGCAACGAATATTTTTTGCTACATTACCCTCGAGTCTTTGAATAGAAAAAAAATCTTTTAAACATTTAATACTAGATGCATACTCACTTAACTTTTTATAAGATGCAATCCTCGAGAGCTTCATCTATGACAATAAAGCAATTTGAAAGCAAAAATACAGCTAGCAAGGATTTTAATAAATAATACGACTTTCATCTTACAAGCTTATTACTTTACTGGTTAGATATATTCAGCATGCTCGTACTGGGCATATTCTCGGAATATTTTTAACATAGCCGCCGAAGCGGACGGTTCAATTTCATTAAGGTTTAACTAGCTTATAAAAATGCCTATTTATTATTTCTCGCACTTGGCTTAGTTATACCCAAACAGAAATATAGTAAAAATACATTATTTATATTTTAGATTTAAAGTATTTTTTTGCGTTTTATTTTAAGCAGGATATACAGGCACGAAACGAAATAAGCCATCAAGTCGCAGCGAAAATAATGATGCGTGCGACACGTTTTCATCGACGTCCCATCAGTTCACCCTAGAATTTTATACGAGGAACAGCATTAATAAACAAAAACAAAATTTATGGGCCAATAATATACACTGAGATCGAATTGTACCCATAACATCATCCATTTTCATTTTGTAGAAACTCTTTTTGAAATAATCTTTGTTTTTGTACATTGATTGAGACTAAATTAATAACTAAAGATAAAAATTGTGGTAAATTTTCATTTGCGTTTGCGTATTGGAGAATTGCGTAGCCTCAAATAAAATTAACCTATTTCCAACAAAAAAAAACTGTTTTACGAGAGCCTATTACCTCCGAGATTGCATAGCACTTTAATGTCACGCAAAACAACCTATCAAGTCACAGCGAAAATAACGATGCAAGCGAAGCTTTTTATCGACGTAGATACGAGTAGGTACCATCAGCTCGCCCTGGAGCTACTCTCGTTTTATTGCCACATTAACAGCACAACATTTATGGACTAATCATACTGAAACGTGATATTAAATTGTCTTGCAGGCATGTTTTTTCGGTTGGCGAAAATATTAAAAGCAATCGGGTTTTCTTTTCAACTTCCTCTATCCTTGAGGCTTTTGTTCGAGTTGTTTGTTTTAGTTCGAGTCACGAATGTTGATTATGTAAGTTGTGAATTGGTGAACACGCAGAGCGGGCGCAATTTACCAAATCTTAGTTTCATTTTTCAAGACCATGTAAACTTGGTAACTTGAACGAATGTGTTGGGCAAATGCGCTGGATCAACGTGTCCCTATAATGGCAGAGTGTATTCGCCCAACATCAACAGAGGCGTTTGAATTTCAGGCCACCAAGTTACTTTCTTCTTCTCAGTCGTTACGATCCTGACAAAGTGGTCGTGGTCGTCCATTGAGTGGTGCGGCACGCCTTACTAAGTATACGTTTCAATTCCTTACTAGTTCCTAGCAGTTGCCTGTACAACCGAGTCAATTTACAGCTACTGAAAATTCATACCAAAATCGAGTAGTGTGTAATATGAGTAGCTATGCAAAGTTATAAAGGAAACTTTTACAACGTCTTCGATACGATAACCCCGATAGCTGTTTATGAGAGTAATGATACGATAGATATGGTCTGAATACGATATCGGTCATAAATCCCGCTCATAAAATATTACACATGAATATTATGATACGCCCGATACATCGGGTCTAACGATAAAACACTGCTACGATTTTATAGTATACTCTTCTCGTATTTAAAGAACCATACTGTATTCAGGAATCTGTTTGAATGCATAAGTTTTGAGATCATTCAGTCTCTTATCGAGATTATTTCGACTGTTTCATTGGTTAACATTTTTACAAATAAAAAAAACGATAAGCGAGAAAAAGAGAATCTTACGTAAAAAGAGAATCTATAATGTATTAAAGATTCATTTTTAGTCTCTTCCTGTTTAGTTCATTAGCAATATCAATATTAACCTATTTAATATACCTTCTAAGACTACAAGGTAAAGATGCAGAAAGAAATAAACCTTAATATCGTAGACATTGTTAGAATTGAATGAACCAAGGACAAGGGATTTGCGCGTCAGTCTCTCATAAAGATCCCTAAGATATTATACAGTAGACACAAACGTAAGATATAAGGACGACGAAACATTCCATATTGGAGGCAATCTGTATCATCCCGGAAAATTGCAAAAAAATAAAAACAATCTAATACAATGTTACGGGTGAACAACCTTCTTTACAAGTCGGATGATAATATTGTCATAATGCAAAATGCAAAGGTAAATCTTGGTTGACGTCGTCGGTTAGAAAGGACCCTGCTGACTCACATGTTACAAGGACTCTCAGTTACGCGTATTTCATACAAAGAGATGAATGTTTGCTTTTACGGTTAACTCGCGATGTTTTTGTGTTGGATCATAGTTAGTAATCGTTGTAAGCTAAGATTATATCCTTATCTTCTGCTCCGGTTCACTCGAATCACATTCACAGGAATTAAGCTCAATGAACTGCTATATTTTTATTGCTTTAGTTTGTACGCTGATGGACTAGATCTCTACTATGAAGATAGCTGAAAGAACTAGACTAACTGACATAGCTCAACAATTCGCGAAACTGAAATGGTAATTGGCGGGAGTCACAAGTTCAAAGAAATGCTAGACACCTAAGTCCCATTATGTTTGAATGATGAGTGCGCATCGGGTACTGCAGCATTGGGAGAATCCCAATAATAGTTAAAGATCTCGAGCGAGTTGCTTTGAGCCACTTGACACAAAATCATTTTCTTTGCAAGAGACTTATCTAGCAGTGAAACGATGACAGTGCCTTTCCACTCAATAACGCCAGACTACAATAAAGAATGCCCATCAAAACCCGTCCTGCCATTTAACACTGAGTGCGACGTCTTTATTTAAATTCTGCAAAATCTTTGCTCGTTTATCACCAACAGAGCTATAAACTTTCGTAAAACAGTGGTCATTAATCACAAGTAGAATCGTCCCCGGAATGAATATTCTGATTTTATTACTACTCTTTGTTTTTTAACTCGCCCCGCGACACTTGAATGGGGGGAATAGAGATCTCCCGTCGAGAAAAAGGCTTATGTTAGTCGTTGTTTCACCGCAGGGAAACTTTCGTGGCTTTATAAACGAGATAAATTTTATTTAAAACCCCGTTCACTTACATTGGGCAATTAAGCATCCGTCCGATTTTTATTAGGTTTGCAATTAAACATTTACACTCCTTACAATCCACAAATATCCTTGAAATGACAACTAAGGCAGTACAAATCCTCTATTTGCTATAGCTTGATAGATTTATTAAGTACCACTGATTCATTGTTGATACGAAAGTCGTCGTCCACTGCTTAGCATGGATCATTTCCTAAATATCAGTATGAACCTGAAATATTTCCCAAATATGAAACCAGCTCACTTCCCATCAATCCCTCCACAAATTTATATTTCGTTTCAACATAATAAATTTAATTATATGCAAACTCATTTCGGGCATGACTAGCTTTACAAGTTTTAGGAATTAAACCAATTAATAGTATAAATAAAATTAAGTTATTATTACAACGTCAAACAAATTAATCCCGATAAATTAATTGAATTTGTAGTGACCGAGCTGGATGACATTAAAAACGTTGAAGCATGCAATTTATTTGTACTAAGCCATTATTAACCTAATGGCGACCGGTGCCGGTATCAATCGTGATCATGTTGCTTTGTAGGCAGACAACAAGACAACAAAGCGATTGGTCCTTGACCCATCGTCGACCAGTCGGTACACTTTTACTATTCCTAACTTTGAATCACGAATAGTCTAGTGTACACAAAATTTTTGTACTGGCTTAACTTGCCAAGTTCTTGTGTAAGTATACCATTTTGTTCTTGGCTGCTTAGACATGGGAGGTATGTTGATTTATACAATAGTAAAGTACTAAGCAGACATTATTTCATAGTTCTATATGGAGGGTAGATGTAAGGAAAATCATCTCTTATGGGAGAAAAGTTGAAAAAGTGTCCAGTGGCTGCTATAAGTAACAGTTCAAAAACCTTCCACAGTGGCGCTGGTGTAGGCAACATCCCAATGGATGTTGTTGTTCTTCGAGTGACCCAATGGATTTTTGTTAAAACTGGCATTTAACTATTTACCTGAACTCGGAAGCATTATTAATTTTCATCTGTGCCTGTGTATTCTAAGCCTTAGGTACTTTTTACACCCACAAATGACGTGGCACTGTTAGTCAAATAAGATACGTAATCGTGAACTAGGTACTAAAATATTATCTCGACATTAAAAACATTTTAGTCTATTTTATAAGGTTTGTATTTATTGTAAACCTTTGTGTTATCATTATACATATTATTATATCTTTTGAATTCAATTGAACTATCAGTAATACTATAAATGCGAAAGTGTGTCTGTCTGCTATATCTTTTGAATTTGATTCGCCTTAACGGCCCATCTTTTCGACCGAGTTTTTATGAAGTTTTTGTTGAATAAAACTTTCTATTTGAATAACGCCTGCTTTCGATTTATCCAAGAATCCTTTTTAGTCATGTTTGGCCTCTTAGGTGCAGTTGGCTCAGAATGTTTAATTTATCGCGCTATCGCTGTTTCAGCCTTCCAAGTTGGGGATGGCTATTGTCAGCAACCTAATGAAAAGCAAATCTCACTAGCAAATTAGATTATAAGTAATATTCATTTTACATTTCATTTTGCTGGGTCTTCTCAGCATTGGCATTCTGAACCAGTGATTCACTCCACGATTCAAAAGCACTTGTAAAAGATTATTTGAATAAAACATATTTTTATAACAGGTTAGCCCGCTACCATCTTAGACTGCATCATCACTTACCATCAGGTGTGATCGCAGTCAAGGGCTAGCTTGTAGTGGATAAAAAAAAAAAATTATGATGTTTCATTTTGTATTTCTCTAAAAATATACCGGCCTAAGGCCTCGTTGTTATTTCAAAGGCAACATCTGTTGAAATTTTCAGCTTTCTAGGTCTAAGGGTTTAGATTGGGCGTTAATGAGTAGGTCAGTGAGTGAGTTAGACTTTTTTTATTGTAAGAGACATGTTTTTGATATTTGGCAACTCCAAATTCCTACTAGTGACGTTGGAACATCACTCTCGCAGCATGTGATGATCACAAGCAATTCATCAGGGGGAAAAGTGGCACAAGATCGTGTACTCTAAAAATCCTTGCAAAGGATATAGGCCGTCTGGCGTCTACCGATAGAAACGACGACACGTCTACGAAGACATTTGAGGATTGGGTTGCGACTCAAGACTTTATCCAACAAGTAGGTACAGAACTTGCATATAGACAGCGGCAGCTTGACGGTGTTGCATCAAAATAAAGGTTATGTTAGATTATAATGAGAGCCCCCTGTTCGTCATAAATATGCAATTGCCTTATGACGTAAGTAGGCTCACTGCGTATGGTATACAATCAAGAATCACTTATACGTACGGAAAGTACCAACGTCGGCAAAATGGGACGACTCCCACGCAAACAACAGAGCGTATTATGCGTATCCACCCGTTGTTATTGCCTCGTGAGTAGATGTGATGTCGTTTTAGTGCCCATTATTACGTTTGAATAGGTCGTATGACGAAACGGTACTTTCTAATGTTGATAAAATTAGAGGTTTTCCTTTGTTGACAGGTTTGCACTTGACTGTGATCTCACTCGATAGTGGTGTGACTGGTGAGTTGTGAATTGTGATACTTATAGTTGAAGAAAGAGCGTACAAATACGAGTAATGAGTATACAGAACCAAGGGTGTGAGATCTATAGAGCGTACTTTTGACTTTGTTAAAATGAGACTTTTTTCCAAATGGCATAAATCATACCCAATTCGCGGTTGATCGAATTCGAATATATGGTCCTAATCCTAAATCTGAATCTAGGCGGAGTAAAGGAGGAAGGGGGAGGATATTAATACCCACTACCCACTCTTACAAACTCCGTTTGTTTATAAATGAAATTAAGCTCTATAAATTTCCGCTTGGGTATGCCTTGTCTGTCGCTGAATCGGTGGTCATTACGTATGCCCAGGCGCGTTCTGGGGATAGGTGGAGACGATCTAGACAAAAGTTTTGGACTTCCTGACTATAGATTTTTAACTTTGTATAAATATCTAAACCTAACATCAATGTATTTTCGCCATTGATATTGGTTGTTAAAAAAACTGAATAACTGCTTTCATAAAAATATAATGATTTAGCAAACATTAAACAACATACGAAGTACGTATACACTAGTGATGTGCCGGATATCCGTATCCGTATCCGTGGATATCCGCGGGTGAAGAAAGATCCGTATCCGTATCCGTTACTTTTGACGTATCTTTTACATTATTAATTTTCAATATGAATATGAAATTATATTGAAATTATATGTATAGGGGATTAGGTAGCTATGAAAAACTATTATATATTCCATTCAATACTTTTTTTTCTTAAAATCAAATATTTGGCACCTTTAAACTGCAAACATTTATCGTAGTGAGTTTCACGCGCACCGACACCGATTTGGTAAAAAGTTAAAATCCGTATCAGGATCCGTATCCGCGGATATATGCATTTTTAACGATCCAGCACATCACTAGTATACACACAGCCGTTGAATAACGGCACCTGCGCAGCGCTGCTAAATTATAGAGAGCAGCGAAGGCTAAATTATATCTTACTTTACCTTATGCAAGGGCAATTAAGAAATGGCGGAAAGCGTTTATGCCTTACTTGTTCGCCGTGAAATTGCGAAGCTTCTTCACTTAATAATATCTTAACTTACAAAATATTTATTTAATTTTAATAGCTTAAGTAGAAGTATATTTTTTTTGATTTCAATATAACTTTAGTTATAGCTTACAGCTGATCAAAGCATTTAACTTTTGTGGACTTGATATCCCAAGATCCAACTTCAACGGGTTTAATAAGGACGGGACTAATAGAGCCGTACATATCACTAATTATTATCGCACATCGAGTAATCACACTGTTCACAGTACGGTATCATCTAACTCACTAAATGACAAAGCTTCTATCCTAAGAATGCTCCGAGCTTGTGCCCTTTCAGACTTCCAATGTCCTTAGTAGGTTGCTCGAATCATTTCACAGCAGCTATATACCTATTGCAACTAATGAGAACATGCAAAGATGCTTTTACATGCCAGCTCTTTTTACTGTAACATCTAGATCATCCGACATATTATACGCATATTCATACGTATCCAGACAAAGGAAACAACTTTCTACTTTACTCTTTCCGACCTAAAACTTGTGAATTGAGCTAGAGTGCTATGTTGCTAATGGCCACAGCCCGTATCCCGCAAGGGAGGCTAGCGTGAAGAGAAATCCGACGCTAGTATAATGTTCCCGACGTTCGCGCTAGTATCGCGTGCGACCGCAACATAACGGAATAGGTATCGCTCAGTTAACTTAATGCTAACATTAGACATGATGTTTAATTCAATCGGTATTTATAGAAGCTTAAGGCACTGAAACGCGGACACACAAGCGGCTTGATCCACAAATTCAAAGACGTATAGCGAGCGCGTTTCGCTGAAAGATAAGATCCGAGATGTGGAAATCTGCTGGAGAACTAAGGTCACTGACATTACCCAAAACTATCACCAAGTTGATATAGCGGATATACACGATCTGCTTGAAGTAGTCATGGCTCATAATTGACCTGAGTCCTGAGTCCTGACCGTTTAAAACTGCCACAAAAAATTACAAACTCCTATTCACAGTCATACACGAGCTCGTTTGAACAGCCTTGACCGCTCCAAGCAGACGCGACAGCTTCGAGTGGCTGCTCGTACTACTAACAGCTCAAGCAGTTGATCCGACTGCTTGGCCGTGTACCGATGACCGTAATATTTACTTAGCGTTATATTATTTCAAATAGGTGGTAAAGTACCTACTGCTATTTGAGTTTGGTCACGTACGTTACCACTTACCAATTTAAGGCAATATTATATTTTATCTGAAGAAAACGTATTATACTTATGCCTAACAAAATAATTCAATTTATTTACTAAGTTTTGTCAAGCTGTATCTCGGGTCTATTGTACCTACCCATAAAGGATTTAAGCCAAGGTCCTCTCTCTCTGCCCCTCATTGCTGGGGGTCGTGACCCCTTTCCATTTATCACACAATGGCAGGGGTTTTCTTAGGATAATAATGCGGTGAGTTCCCAGGTCGTTTCGCATACGACTCGACTAAGAATACTATTTCAACTCTTAGGTTTCTATTTTCTAACGATTATTATCAGATGTTAGTGATAATAACCGGCACCGACGGCTTAACGTGCTCTCCGAGGCACGGAGGGAAAGGAAAAGCCAAATTCGCACTACCTCACCTCGTAACATTAGGTCACCCATCCAGTTACCGACTTAGGTCAACGCTGCTTAAAATACGCAATCGACTAATATGCGTTATCGCAAAAGGCCACTCGTCCCTCAGCCAAGATCCTAATTGCTTTCAAATGACGATTTGTTTTATTTGTGTGGGTTTCTTCGTGATTTTGCAATATGTAGAACCCTTACAGTCAGAAGTATAATGTCCACAGTCCGTAAGATATATATTATAAACATATAATTGTGAAGATTTATTAGATCTAATGACAAGACGTGTAATTTCCCGAAGCGTCCGACTTCCGGTTCCGAGGCTTGCGCAAGTATTGAATACAACCGCAACATAACGGCTCCAAAATTTTTTATTCAAACATTACGCCAGAACCACGGTGACATAGCGGTTAAAAATCTGTACGCTATTCAAATTAATAATATCCAAATCCCAGATAACATAATACATAATATGAAACTACGCAATGATGAAGTTGAGATTAGAAATTTGCATTCGAAAACGCAAACTATGCTGGTTCATTTTACCATTTAATTATTTATAAAAGAATTATTTATTGATAAATAACAATCATTTAAAACATTCAAAAACAATTTATAAACTCTTAAAACTGTCAAATTATGCTACTTTAGAGATGATAAATTTATAATAGAACTAGTGTTTCGCCCTGTGCGCGAGCTGCTAAAGCAGCTCACGGGTTGTGGTTTGACTTACAAGTAGTACAGACTTTACTATACGATTTTGAACGAATTCGGTCCATTAACAAAGAATTTCAAAATGGCGCTGATTTTTTATAATTTTGGTATCAGTTTCCTGTATTGAAATCCCAGGGAGCCCTAAATATCGATTTTGAACGAAATCGGTCCATTAACAAAGAATTTCAAAATGGCGCCTATTTTTTAAACTTTGGTATCAGTTTCCTGTTTTGTAACCCCAGGGAGTCCTCAATATCGATTTTAAACGAAATCGGTCAATTAACAAAGAATTTCAAAACGGCGATGTTTTTTAAATTTTAGTACCAGTTTCCTGTTTTGTAATCGCAGGGAGCCCCGACGTGGGTAAA
Source organism: Erebia aethiops (assembly GCA_923060345.2). NCBI lineage: Eukaryota > Metazoa > Arthropoda > Insecta > Lepidoptera > Nymphalidae > Erebia > Erebia aethiops. Next base: position 15,002,702 of record OV281090.1, on the reverse strand, counting down.
ACGGAACCGCATCAAAATCTTGCATAGTTCTACACAGTCTTGTAGTATTCTTCAATATTGCCCATATATTTTCTATGGGAAAATAAATTCCGCCATCTTGAATTTTTATCCTGTTCATCAAGTAGACCTTCAGGTCCTGATCATCTTTTGCCAAGAAACCACTCTTCCATCTTGTATACTTTCTAAGATGGAAATCAAACAAATTTGTATGGCAGCCATCTTAAATCCGCCATTTTGAATTTTTTTTTTGCTCTTTGTCTATTGGATGAGGTTCCGAGTGACATTAGTTCGAGGACCCCCCACCTATCTTCAATACCTTGGCCGTGCCCTTTACCCGTCTCCGAAATCCTCAATCATCAGCTGTCTCCATGTTTTTTTTCAAGTTATATTTTCTGACTTCTACACGAAGCCATCAGTGAAAAAAAAAATTTTCATACAAAATTTTACAGGAGGATATTTTTGGGGAAAATCTCGAAAACTACCCCAAATGTGGCAACACTGTTTAGATATCTCGATACTGCCGGTCGAGTTACACAATCGATCCATACATGTCAACTTTCCCAAATGTTGCCAACTGCCTCAAAATCGTGATCGAAATTAACAAAAACACAAGAAGAATACAAAATGGCCGCCACCTCGTTTCACAGAACCATTTTACACAGTTTCATAATTTTCCCGTGAACTACAGGATATACCGCTCCTGATGACGTTTCAATTTTTCATCTCGCTCGCACCCAGCCGAAATGATAGCTCCTGAAAAGAGACCATGTCGAAAATCACTTTTACTTTGATAAATTCCAGTGTTGCCAGACCTCGGCAACGGAAATACCCAAACGTCATTCGTAGAAGTGGGACACGTGGTCGCTCGTACTCGAACTTGGCAAAATATACGTATTTCGATTTTTTAATATTTGGGGTAAATCTTGAAAATTTCCCTAGAAATGGGGTAATTTTTTTTCCCCAATCCATTCTTCGAGTCGATACACACAATCGCCCCGTACAAGTCGAAACGCTCCGACGTTGCCAACTGTGAGAAATTTGAATTTTAAAATTGCGTTTTTTCGTACCTCAGACTGAACGGCCGCCGCGACAGCCGCCATCTTGAATTTTTAAAAACCACTCCCGTTCTGTCAAAATACAGGATAGTTGTAGGCGAAAATAGCAAAAAATATCATGCTCGACTACGCCGTTTCGGATCTGTAGCGCCGCGGTTCGGGGTCGAAAAATCAAAAATTTCAAAACACTACAGCTCGGCCGCCATCTTGTTTTTCCAATTTTTTCCACTTTTTCTATTAATTGTTTACTTATTTCTTTAATAGTTGTGAGTTGTAACGAAATCGGTTGGAAAACAAAAGAGTTGCAAGAATCACGTCGGCCGCCATCTTGTTTTTCCGAAATGTCATAATTTTTCCCTACTCGACTCCCGCACTCGAACACATCTCCCGTACATCATTATATCGTTTTCTGTCTCTTTCTAGGAGAACAATTATGTCAATGAGTGAGTCAGTGAGTCAGTGGTAATTGAGCTATATATAGTATAACTAGTGTTTCGCCCTGTGCGCGAGCTGCTAAAGCAGCTCACGGGTTGTGGTTTTAGGGATATTAGGGATCATCAGTTGTCGAATTTGAACGAAATCGGTCAATTAACAAAGAATTTCAAAATGGCGCCGATTTTTTAAAACTTTGGTAACAGTTTCCTGTATTGAAATCCCAGGGAGCCCTAAATATCGATTTTGAACGAAATCGGTCCATTAACAAAGAATTTCAAAATGGCGCTGATTTTTTAAAATTTTGGTTTCAGTTTCCTGTTTTTTAACCCCAGGGAGTCCTCAATATCGATTTTAAATGAAATCGGTCAATTAACAAATAATTTCAAAAAAACGCTGATTTTATAAATTTTGGCAACAGTTTCCTGTTTTGTAATATTAGGGATCCTCATATATCGATTTTGAACGAAATCAGACAATTAACAAAGAATTTCAAAATGGCGCTGATTTTTTAAATGTTGGTACCAGTTTCCTGTTTTGTAATCCCAGGGAGCCCTAAATATCGATTTTGAACGAAATCGGTTAATTAACGAAGAATTTCAAAATGGCGCTGGTTTTTTTAAATTTTTGTAACATTTCCTGTATTGTGATCCCACGGAGTCCTAAATATCGATTTTGAACGAAATCGGTCAATTAACAAAGAATTTCAAATGGCGCTGATTTTTTAAAATGTTGGTACCAGTTTCCTGTTTTGTAATCTCAGGTAGTCCTAAATATCGATTTTGAACGAAATTGGCAAATAAACAAATTATTTCAAAATAGCGGCGGTTTTTTTAAATTTTGGAATAATTTTCCTGTTTTGTAATCCCAGGGTGCCCCGTCGTGGGTTAAACGGAAAAGTATCGAAATCTTGCATAGTAGTTCTACACTTGTAGTCTCTTCAATTTTCGCCTTTTATATTCTATGCAAAAATAAATTCCGCCATCTTGAATTTTTTTCCTGTTCATCAAGTAGATCTTCAGGTCCTTATGATATTTTGCCAAGAAACCTCTCTTCCGTCATTTATACTTTCTGAGTTAGACAACAATTAAATTTCTATGGCAGCCATCTTAAATCTGCCATTTTGAATTTTTTTCAGCTCATTGTCTATTGGATGAAGTGTCGAATGACATTTGGTCGAGCACCCCCCTATCTATTTGTTATGCTTCGATCGGTTGATTTCAGCAAATCAGCCGCCATTTTGTTTTTCCGAAATATTCTAATTTTTTCCTACTTCTATCCCGCACGCGAACACATCTCCTATACATGAACTACCCCGTTTCAGATCTGTGACGCCGCGGTTTGAGGTAGAAAAATCAAAAATTTTAAAGCACTATATCTCGGCCGCCATTTTGTTTTTCCAATTTTTTCTACTTTTTATATTGATTGTTTACTAATTTCTTCAATAATTGCGAGTTATAATGAAATCAGTTGGAAAACAAAAGAGTTGCAAAAATCACGTCAGCCGCCATCTTGTTTTTTAATTTTTTTTCCACTTTTTCTATTGATCGTTTACAAATATCTTTAATAATTGCGAGTTGTAACGAAATCGGTCGGAAAACAAAAGAGTTGCAAGAATCACCTCGGCCGCCATCTTGTTTTTCTAATTTGTTCTACTTTTTGTATTGTTCGTTTACTAATTTCTTCAATCATTGCGAGTTGTAACGAAATCGGTTGAAAAATAAAAAAGTTACAAAAAACACGCCGGCTGCCATCTTGTTTTTCCGAAATGTAATAATTTTTCTCTACTCCCATCCCGCACCCGAACATATGACCTATACATGAACTAACCCGTTTCGGATCTGTAGCGCCACGGTTCGGGGTCGAAAATTCAAAAATTTGAAAATACTACAGCTCAGCCGCCATCTCGTTTTTCTAAATTGTTCTACTTTTTGTATTGATCGTTTACTAATTTCTTCAATCATTGCAAGTTGTAACGAAATCGGTTGGAAAACAAAAAAGTTACAAAAAGCACGTCGGCCGCCATCTTGTTTTTCTGAAATGTCATAATTTTTCTTTACTCCCATCGCGCACCCGAACACATCTCCCATGCATCATTGTATCGTTTTCTGCCTCTTTTTAGTAGGTTCATGCATTTGGTCGAACTCCCCCCTCTTTCTACAATATCCTGGCCGCGGTCTTCACCCGTCTCCGAAATCCTCAATCATCAACTCGCTTTACATTTTTCTCCCAAATATTCGTTAGAAGTACCCAGTCCTCATAAAGTTCCTAATCGCCATATAATTTGGTATGAAAAAAAATATTCCGCCATCTTGAATTTTTTTTCATTTTGCTAAATAGACCTCCTCGTCCTGATCATCTCTTGCCAAGAAACCACTCTTCCATCTTTTATACTTTCTGAGATAGACACTGACGAAATTTGTATGGCGGCCATCTTGAATCCACCATTTTCGAGTTTTTTTTAAACTGATCGACAATTGGATGAGGTTCCGAGTGACATTAGTTCGAGGACCCCCACCTATCTTCAATACGTTGGCCGTGCCCTTTACCCGTCTCCGAAATCCTCAATCATCAGCTGTCTCCATATTTTCTTTCAAGTTATATTTTCATACGAAGCTATCAGTGAAATAAAAATTTTCATACAAAATTTTACAGGAGGACATTTTTGGGGAAAATCTCGAAAACTACCCATAATATGGCAACACTGTTTAGATATCTCGATACTGCCGGTCGAGCTACACAATCGATCCATACATGTCAACTTTCCGAAATGTTGCCAACTGCCTCAAAATCGTGATCGAAATTTTCAAAAACACAAAAAGAATACAAAATGGCCGCCACCTCGTTTCACAGAAACATTTTACATAGTTTCATAATTTTCCCGTGAACTACAGGATATACCGCCCCTGATGACGTTTCAATTTTTCATCTCGCTCGCACCTAGCCGAAATGATAGCTCCTGAAAAGAGACCATGTCGAAAATCACTTTTACTTTGATAAATTCAAGTGTTGCCAGACCTCGGCGACGGAAATACCCAAACGTCATTCGTACAAGTGGGACACGTGTTCGCTCGTACTCGAACTTTGCAAAAAATACGTATTTCGATTTTTTAATTTTTGGGGTAAATCTTGAAAATTTCCCTAGAAATGGGGTAATTTTTTTTCCCCAATCCATTCTTCGAGTCGGTACACACAATCGCCCCATAGAAGTCGAAACGCTCCGACGTTGCCAACTGTGAGAAAATTGTATTTTAAAAGTGCGTTTTTTCGTACCTCAGACCGAACGGCCGCCGCGACAGCCGCCATCTTGAATTTTTAAAAACCACTCCCGTTCTGTCAAAATACAGGATAGTTGTAGGCGAAAAGAGAAAAAAATATTACGCTCGACCACGCCGTTTCGGATCTGTGGCGCCGCGGTTCGGGGTCGAAAAATCAAAAATTTCAAAACACTACAGCTCGGCCGCCATCTTGTTTTTTCAATTTTTTCCACTTTTTCTATAAATTGTTTTCTAGTTTCTTCAATCGTTGTGAGTTGTAACGAAATCGGTTGGAAAACAAAAGAGTTGCAAGAATCACATCGGCCGCCATCTTGTTTTTCCGAAATGTCATAATTTTTCCCTACTCGACTCCAGCACCCGAACACATCTCCCGTACATCATTATATCGTTTTCTGTCTCTTTCTAGGAGAACAATTATGTCAATGAGTGAGTCAGTCAGTCAGTGAGTGGTAATTGAGCTATATATAGTATAACTAGTTTTTCGCCCTGTGCGCGAGCTGCTAAAGCAGCTCACGGGTTGTTGTTTTTGGGATAATATTAGGGATCCTCAGTTATCGAATTTGAACGAAATCGGTCAATTAACAAAGAATTTCAAAATGGCGCTGATTTTATAAAACTTTGGTAACAGTTTCCTGTATTGAAATCCCAGGGAGCCCTTAATATCGATTTTGAACGAAATCGGTCAATTAAAAAAGAATTTCAAAATGGCGCTGATTTTTTAAAATTTTAGTACCAGTTTCCTGTTTTGTAATCGCAGGTAGCCCCGTCGTGGGTTAAACGGAACCATACCAAAATCTTGCAAAGTTCTACACAAACTTGTAGTATTCTTCAATATTGGCCATATATTTTCTATGGAAAAATAAATTCCGCCATCTTGATTTTTTTTCCTGTTCATCAAGTAGACCTTCAGGTCCTGATCATCTCTTGCCGAGAAACCACACTTCCATCTCTTATACCCTCCGAGATAGACACTGACGAAATTTGTATGGCGGCCATCTTGAATCCACCATTTTGGAGTTTTTTTTAATTTCATCGCCAATTGGATGAGGTTCCGATCGACATTAGTTCGAGGACCCCCCACCTATCTTCAAAACCTAGGCCGTGCCCTTTACCCGTCTCCGAAATCCTCAATCATCAGCTGTCTCCATTTTTCCTTCAAGTTATATTTTCAGACTTCTATACGAAGCTATCAGTGAAAAAAAAATTTTTCATACAAAATTTTACAGGAGGACAGTTTTGGGGAAAATCTCGAAAACTACCCCAAATGTGGCAACACTGTTTAGATATCTCGATACTGCCGGTTGAGATACACAATCGATCTATACATGTCAACTTTCCCAAATGTTGCCAACTGCCACAGAATCATGATCGAAATTTTCAAAAACACAAAAATAATACAAAATGGCCGCCACCTCATTTCACAGAAGCATTTTACACAGTTTCATAATTTTCCCGTAAACTACAGGATATACCGCACCTGATGACGTTTCAATTTTTCATCTCGCTCGCACCCAGCCGAAATGATAGCTCCTGAAAAGAGACCATGTCGAAAATCACTTTTACTTTGATAAATTCCAGTGTTGCCAGACCTCGGCGATGGAAATACCCAAACGTCATTCGTACAAGTGGGACACATGGTCACTCGTACTCGAACTTTGCAAAAAATACGTATTTCGATTTTTTTATTTTTGGGGTAAATCTGGAAAATTTCCCTAGAAATGGGGTAATTTTTTTTCCCCAATCCATTCTTCGAGTCGGTACACACAATCGCCTCGTAGAAGTCGAAACGCTCCGACATTGCCAACTGTGAGAAATTTTAAGTTTAAAATTGCGTTTTTTCGTACCTCAGACCGAACGGCCGCCGCGAAAGCCGCCATCTTGAATTTTTAAAAACCACTCCCATTCTGTCAAAATACAGGATAATTGTAGGCGAAAACAGAAAAAAATATTACGCTCGACCACGCCGTTTCGGATCTGTGGCACCACGGTTCGGGGTCGAAAAATCAAAAATTTCAAAACACTACAGCTCGGCCGCCATCTTGTTTTTCCAATTTTTCCCACTTTTTCTATTGAACGTTTCCTAGTTTCTTCAATTGTTGCGAGTTGTAACGAAATCGGTTGGAAAACAAAAGAGTTGCAAGAGTCACGTCGGCCGCCATCTTGTTTTTCCGAAATGTCATAATTTTTCCCTACTCGACTCCCGCACCCGAACACATTTCCCGTACATCATTGTATCGTTTTTTGTCTCTTTCTAGGAGAACAATTATGTCAATGAGTGAGTGAGTCAGTGAGTGGTAATTGAGCTATATATAGTATAATAATAATGATTATTATCCCGTATGAAATATGTAACGAATACGAATTACGAAATAGAGCAATACATCAAAACAAATGTTCGGTACTACGTCCCACGTTAAATGGAATATTAAATAATGGACAAGAAATACGAGCACTACCTTGTAGGTTTTCTCGACGTTACACCGAAAACGCCCGCGCCATCGTCGGCAAGTCGCCGGAAGCATCAAGGGACCCAATGAGAAATATTATTTTGTATGTATTTAGAGCAAAGGCAAATATGACGGAGAGCGACGTTTAAGTGATAAACAAGCTGCGAGCATATTTAAAGACACTATTTTGATAATTCTGTTAAACACAATCTTTAAACTAAACTAAAATGACAGCTCTAAAAATATTAATGTTCCTTTCGTAATGCTCCCCGCGGACAACGGTGAATCACTAGATTTTGATGTGTCAGTTTAGTAAATAACTTATTTGAACCGGTGACGTCGTCGCTAGTAAATATGAAAAATAAAATAATAACAAAAAGTAAACAGGCATTAAAATTTGTTCCAATTTTGGTCACCGGGCCAGTTAAGTTGGTGGTATGTACTATAGAGATAGAGATGGGGGATGCCCCGTCGCTCACGTCCGCAGGAGCTACCTTCTACCTCCCTGCACGTGTCCCCTGGGTGGTGCTAAACGAGCGACGAACTTGCAGGCGAAATAAGCGTTCTTTTATAAAAACGCTTATTATGTACCAAACGCCATACGATTAAACTATAGAGATTGTGTATGACAGAAGTAGCCAGTAGCCACATACCACATGTTTCAAATAAGCAAATAAAAATTACTTAAAGCATGAAAAGGTAAAAACGGATTCCACCTCTAACTGGAAGACTGGAAAGATTTCTTCTACGAATTAAATATTTAAAGATTTCAACATCATTGTCCACCTTTTTTGTTAAGTTAAATTACAAAACAACTTAGTTGTTCAAGCTATTTCAATATAACTTTAACTCATAAAAAGTGTCACGCGCTATAAATACTCCATTGAACTTCCTTAACTTTGCGGTTGAAAATCACGAGCGAGATATTGAATGGAAAACTCCGTTTACCGAACACTAGTTCTAACGAAAAGCCCGAGTTTACAAACCATTATATTTCAATCTATCGATGCTAGTCTCGAACAAACAAGCTCTATGGCTACAGCTCCGGTATAACGATATGGAGTGAAATTGCCTGAAGCCGACAGTTTCGCTAAAATAATTTAAGAGAGCTTTAGAGAAGAACTAAGCTAATGGCCTTTGAGAGGTTGCCGCAAAGAATCGTTTAGGATTTTGTACGAAAATGCAAAAAAAACCTGTGTTCGGTGGTGGTGCGTCGGTGATCATGCATCATGTCTTCATCTTCATCTGTCATCAGTCACACTTGCCTATGTTAGTAATGTCCCTTTAAAATTTGGTGCGGTACGGTTTGGTAAGTTTAAAATAATGCTTGCCTGACCTTATTTCTAATAAAAGACTTATATAAAATACTGTTTCCATGCTTCAATCGGCGATGCGGAACCTTCAGTGGACGAGTCTGACTCGCTCTGGGCCGTTTTTTGTCTTACTTTGAAAACTAGTTCCTTAAGGATTCGATATCAGTAAAATTAACGTTTCATCTGTGGTTTCAACCTTAATATTCCTTGCCTGCATTCAGCACATATGAATTTAATTACTGAATTCAGCAGATTTGCCCAAAATGAGTAGACCAGAGACTTCTCAGTATAACAAACATACTTTTTTGGTGGGTAGGCATTAAATGAAGTAGTCATATTTTTCTGCTCTGATTTTAATTAATTCTTTAAAATTATAAAAACAGTATATTTATAGTATTTTAATATGTACCTATAATTAACTAAATCCCGCCAGCTTACTCACAATAAATAGTTGTACAGCAAGAAACCTCACTTGTGATTGTGACCACCGTGTGCTATATCCTAACCTCACTTAATTTGAACTTCACTGAATACTATTTGTTCACAATAATGGAATCAATCAAGAGCCAGTTAAGTGAAATCACTCAACACTTCAACATCAGAATGGCCGATTTTCAGAAGGAGTTGAAAGGTGCAATCCCTGCCACGAGCCCCACGTCAAATATAAACTCTCAATTTGGAACCTTCCGGTCTTTTGTCTTGACTGCCCTAGAAAATTTGCAGCTGCAGGTAGAGCTTCTGGCGAGACAGCAGGATGAGTTGGAGATGCGCTCCAGAAGAAAGATTCTTCTTGTGCATGGTGTTGCGGAGGAGGATAAAGAAGACCCGAGCGCATCAGTACCAAAGATTTTGTCAGAGCATCTAGGACTGCAGCAGCTCTCAGTTGACTCTTTGAGTAGATGTCACCGTCTGGGTCGTGCTGGTGGTGACAAACCACGGGCAGTGTTGATGAAATTCAGGGAGTTGTCGCTACGGGACAAAGTCTGGGCCGCTAAAACCAAATTGAAGGGCTCTGGGGTTACTTTATCCGAGTTCCTTATCCCTAGCCGCCATAAGATCTTCTTAGCGGCTCGGCAGCGATTCGGTATAGCTAAGTGTTGGACAAGAGACGGAAGCATCATAGTGTTAGACTCCGATGGTAAGCGGCATCGTATTACTTCAATGTCGGAGTTGAGTGCTATTCCGACTCTAGTCAAGGATGTAGCTGGGTCTGCCACGGTGCCTGCTGCTGCTGCTGAAGCTCCAAAGGTCTCGAGAGTTAAAAGAGTGATCAAAAAGTAGGTGCGCTGGGTGTCCCAATGAACTCTCCCTTGCTGCTGGTGTGCGGTTTTGTTTGGACTCAGTTACATAAAGTTTGTTACGAGTAGTTCTTTCTATTAACTTTTTAAACTTATTCCAAACTAACTTTTTTAATATTTAAACGTAGGTAGGTACTCAAACTTATTGATAACTCTTGTTTATTATTTTTAATGAAATTTGTCATCTGTCTGACACTGACACTAAACCACTTTGTTTGGCATTGACAATTGATGGTTCGTTTAGGAACGCAACCTACCACTTGACTTTTTGTAAAGCTTACTGCACACTACTTTATTTTTGCAACTTGAATTTAGTTACAATTTTGCTCATTGATTTTTGTTTTTTGCTTGTTCAAATATTATTTTTATTCACCTTTTATGACTGTCGAATTAATGTTTAAATTCAAGATTATTTCTCTTTGCGTTAATACAGCTGGCGGATTAGAAGAATTTAAGTAGTAGATAGTTTTATAACGTTAAGTTATCGTTAATATATTTTATTTTATTAATTTATTTATTTATATTATATATTTATTTTGTATTATTATATTATGTCGTCAATAGATAGTATTGATAGTGATCTTTTTTTGTCTATGTCGTCCTCATCTGGTGATAGTAGTTTTCACAGTGCATCTCTCCTTCCAATAAATGAAGTCCTTGATTCTAACTTTTCAGATTGTCTGAAACACTTTAATGTCGTCCATATTAATGCCCAAAGTATCCCGGCTCATTATCCCGATTTGCTTGCGTCGTTTGATTCTTGTAACCTACATGCAATTCTCATCTCTGAATCCTGGCTTAAAACTTGTTTACCTTCTACATCTTATTCACTTCCAGGATTTAGGCTCATCCGCAATGATCGCGTGGGTAAGGGAGGTGGTGGAGTAGCGATCTATCTACGATCTCACATTCCTTTTTCTATTGTTAGTTCGTCTGCACAACCTCCGTTACCTGATGCGGCGGAACATTTATTGGTAGAAATCACATTATCTCACACAAAAATTCTTCTTGGCGTATTCTATTGTCCACCTATTTCTAATTACTTCAACTCTTTCGAAAGCTTGCTGGAAGATATGGTTCCCTTATACAGCCACTCTATTTTTATGGGAGATTTTAATACGTGTTTGCACAGGGATGATAGTCGTAGCAAGAAGCTATTGTCTATAGTAGAATCCTGCAATTTGCATTTTTTACCCCTTGCTGCTACACACTTCTCTCCCGGCTGTACTCCCTCTCTTCTAGACCTTATTTTGGTCTCCTCACCTGATTTCGTCTCAAATCATGGTCAGTACCCAGCTGACGCGTTTTCTTATCATGATTTGATTTTCCTCTCTTATAAAATTCGTCCTCCTAAAGCTAAATCGAGAATACTTCTGCAACGTAACTTTGGAGGAATTGACAGGAATCGCCTCTGTGATGATGCAGCCAACCTAGATTGGTCTGCTGTCACAGATGTGGATGCGATTGATACTAAAGTTGAGGTGTTTAATACTTTGTTGACTCAGCTTTATGATACTCATGCGCCCATAAGGCCTGTTAAATTAAAACACCTTCCAGCTCCGTGGTTGTCGGATGAGATTAAGAAGTTAATGGAAAAAAAGAATGCAGCTAAAAACAAATATAAATTAAAGGACTCTGATGATAACCGCTTGAGGTACCATAAAGCACGGAATCGCTGCAATACAATGTGTAGAGATGCACAACGACGCCATATTCATAATTCAGTTCTGAACGGTAATACCGCTAAAACCTGGAAATTTCTTGAGTCGCTTGGAGTTGGTAAATCTTCCCACAATTCTTCTATTAATGTAGACATAGATCTCCTTAATAAACATTTCTCTACTTCTGATACAATTGATAGTGTTGATAAAGAACGTACGCTTAGTATTCTTTCATCCACCTCAACTCCTGACTTTCCGCCTTTTACCTTCGAGTCTTTCACTGAACGTGATGTTAAGAAGAACATATTGTCCATTTCCTCGAATGCAGTCGGTACTGATGACATCAGCCGCAATATGATCGCTCCCATCCTAGATATTGTATCCCCTATTCTTACCCATATCCTTAACCATTCTATCAACACCGGAAAATTCCCTGAGGCCTGGAAACAGGCACAAATCATTCCACTTCCAAAGAAAACAAGCCCTTTAGTTGTAAGTGATTTTCGCCCCATTTCGATTCTACCATTCCTATCAAAAATACTTGAAAAATTAGTTTTCCAGCAACTCAGTCTATTCCTTAATAGACACTCACTCCTTAATCCTTTGCAATCCGGATTTCGTCCCGGTCATAGTACGGTTACTGCTCTCATTAAAGTTACTGATGACATTCGATGGTCTATGGACAATAAGCAGCTTACAATTCTGACGTTACTTGATTTCAGTAACGCTTTCAATACTGTTGATCATGATATTCTGGTAAGTCTGCTGCAGTCTATTAACATATCTCCGTTGGTGCTTGACTGGTTTCGGAGTTACCTCAGTGGCCGACGACAGCGCATTCGAGTTGACGAGACCGTTTCATCATGGTGCGATGTTACGGCCGGGGTACCTCAGGGTGGCGTGTTGTCTCCTTTGCTTTTCGCTATTTTTATTAATTCTATCACCAAAAACATATCTTCTCTCTATCACATGTATGCAGACGATATCCAAATATATCGCCCTACTCCTATCGACAGCCTTAGTTCTGCTGTCTCTGCTATCAATGAAGATTTAGCTACAATTTCCGAGTGGAGCAGGCGGTATGGACTCAAGGTTAACCCGACTAAGTCTCAGGCTATCATTATTGGCAGTCCTAGGATGATTGTTCGAGTTGATTGGCAAAATCTCCCTTCTATTATATACAATGGCGTTACTATACCTTACTGTGCTTGTACTAAAGACCTTGGCATATATTTGGATCGTGATTTATCGTGGTCTACACAAATTAAAGAGCTAAGTAGAAAAACATTTTTTGCAATGAGCTCATTGCGTCGTCTTCGTTCTATTTTGCCAATTCCAACCAAAGTTATGTTAGCACATTCCCTCCTACTTTCTATTCTCGATTATGCAGACGCAAGTTATCTTAATTTGACTGAGGACCAACTTAATAAGCTTGAGCGACTCCAAAATCTTGCTATTCGGTTCATATTCGGCCTTCGTAAATATGACCACGTATCTGAATTTCGTCAAAAGCTCAAGTGGCTCCCTATTCGCCGTCGCCGGGATCTTCATGTTCTTTCACTTCTGTACCGTGTGCTATTTGACCCAAAAACTCCCTCTTACCTGAAGGAGAAGTTTAAATTTGTGGGAGATCAGTCCGAAATACGAACAACCAGAAAATTAACTTTGTGCATACCATCGCATAAGACGAAATTTTATGCGCAGTCTTTCACGGTGCAAGCTGTTTTATTATGGAATGGTCTCCCATTAAACATACGACAATCAAGGTCACTGGAAATATTTAAAAAATCTGTTAGGAATTTCTATTTATCTTAATACAGACAATTAGTTTTCATTGTTATTTATAATAGTATAATAATACTAAGTACATAATATATATTAGTTTATTTTCATATATTATTTATTATGAGTATTATGTTATTTGTGTAAATGGTTTATGTAATAGTATGTAGGTATTTGTTTGTATGTTTATTTATATGAATACACCACCCGCAATTTAATCTCCTTAACTTCTCCTAATCCTAAGGTTGCCTGGCAGAGATCGCTGCTAAGCGATAAGGCCGCCTTTTTGTATTCTACTTCCTTCTGTGTATTTGTGTTCCTTAGTTATTATTTTTCCTATTTGTGTTGTGGTGTACAAATAAAGTGTAAAATAAATAAATAAATAAAACATTTCATGGCGATGTCTGAGTCGGACGCAAGGAACTAATTAATTTTCGAAACGGTGCACTTAAAGGAAAGTGCCGAGGGCGGACTCCAAAAGCACGCCCATTACTGTGCATTTATCGAATTAATTCCACGGACGACACTGGCTTTTGAGTTTAGCCATAGCCAGAATATCTAGTTACTGGCGAGATTTAGCATTCTGGTACGATGAGAAATCGAAGCTGATTCATATAACTGCCTATTTCCTACCAGTTACACGACTAACATATAAGACTGCATCATCGTCCATGTCCCAAATGAGTTCGCAGTCAAGGACTAACTTGTAGTATAATAATAAAAAATAATAGTAGCTCAACGTGTAACGTCTTGTCTGGTCTATTATTTCTCGTTTATTCATGTGAAATAATGAGTGCAGAGACTCTTCAGATGGATTCAAAGGAAAAACACACTACTCAGACTCTTATAAAACAAAAGCACTCAAAAAGATGCCGGACACAGGTGCAGGGACACGTAAACAATTTAAGAGCCGCAGTACGCCAATGAAAGCTACGAAGCGAATAAACACGTCCATTAACTTAGCTGAACTTTAAAATTAATGACATAAACTTTGGTGCTTTCGGAACTTGAGCTTCTCATTTACAAGGTAGACTTCATGATTATGTCACACAAAATGTTTGAAACTAGTGCAAACATGCAAAGTCAAATAATTTCAAAGTCTCAAATATGTTTAGCTAATAATTTATTAAATACTTACCTGTTTATGGAACAGGTAAGTTGAAGGATGTCCCTAGGAGATTTGGGATACACTAACATGACAAAGCCCTGCGCAAATGTTTAATCACCTGAACTACTAGATGGTAACATTTTCACTTTCCTTCATTTAAGAGCATGTTACGAGTTAATGCGACGGCTGCGTAACATTTTTTAAACTATGAATAGAGCACAATTCTAAAGTTTTTCACAGTGGGTAATGTTGGTTTATCTGATCTAAGCATTTCAGTTGGCAAAATACCTATATGTAAGAAACCTCAGGTTTCTCATTGAGAATCGTATACCTATTTCACACATAATCTCCATCCTTTCTGGTTCTTGCTCTCTGGCTCGCGTTTAAGATGCTGTTTTATTTACCTGAAACAAAGAAAGTTAAAGATTAATATTAAACAAAGTAATAAAAACCTTACTTCTATGCCATTGCAGTCATTGCAGTTAAGTTCCACTGACAACTCCATCATCACGAGTCGGTAAAACGGTCGCAGCGCAGCTTAGCACAAAGCCGTTAAAAAACTGTTTTAAGATATCATAGTTTATTACGTCACGTCTTATACTTTTTATAAGCGACGTTCAAAAAGTATACTGTGCAGTGTAGTTAGTAGGTACCAATTTTGAATAAATAATATATTTTGATTTGATTTGAACACCTCAATAACAATATTATAGCCGCTTGTACTAAAACATCTAGGAGCCTCGACGTTGCCATCCCGCATTCTGTTCGACGTGCCTTTAATAATTAATTGTTTGTCGTCCTGTCCTCTTGAGTATATTAGAAGATAGACATGCAGCATGGTAGTCGCTGCTGTCCTCGTATAAAATCGGAATTAGTTCATGTTCGCTACCCGAAACTATATTTTATCCATTGCATTGTACAAAGAATTACGCCAAATTGGCAAATCGCTCACAGGGCGGACAACTTTTCCCATTAGCAGGGTTGAAGTAAGTGAAACGGAGAACATCAACTTCTAAGTTCGGCTCGTAACTATCGGATGGTTTACTATCTTGAACTTACAACTGCACTTAAAAGATCTTAACAATTCTAAGCTACTTCCTCAAAGAGGACGTGAGATTGTCTTACTGCGCCAGTTTCTGTAATTGCTTCTGGACGATGTTTGTGAAGAAGCGGATATTAGATATAATACATTTTTAAAAGGAGATCAGTTTATCTTGCCTGAATAAAAAGTATAAAAAATACAAAACAGGTTTTACTTTGTATGAAATAAACTTGAGATTATCAATATAGCTAAGAAACAAGAAATCCTATTGCAGGCGCCAGACACCAATCAACTCAACAGTTTTGATACATTAACGCTCGTACCTACACCTAGCACAACAATGTAAAGTATGTCAACTCTATATTTTGTTATTAACGTGATTAAGTTGTTGAATTTAATCACCTTAAGTAGATATATAGGTACTTTTTGTATGTAGAATATTACTTACACAGATTAAATTTTACAAAGAGATACAAAGTGCTAGAAACAGACGGCGCGCAGCAACTTTTGTCATTACAGAAGTTGCGCCAAAGTTGCTGTCGCCTGCAGATAAAATGTTGCCTCAACGCGCGGCGACAATTATTATTTGTATAAATTAGTCATTACTGATATCACACCCCGATACCAACTTATGAACTTAGAAAGTGGGACAATTATTGTCACCACCTTTTGCTTTGTGGATCTAGCTTAATATATGTATACTGCTCGAAGCTTTTACCTTAACATCTTACTCACTCATCATGTACTCACTTCAATATATTAACTATGAATGAGTTCATCTAACCTATCATCCTCAAATCGCACGCGAATGAAGCCCGCGACTTCCTCCGCGTGGATTAAAGTTTTTGATTCCCGCGGGAACTCTTTAGTTTCCGGGATAAAAAGAAGCCTATGTCCTTCCCCGGGATGTAACCTACCTCTATACTAAATTTCATCAAAACGGTTGAACAGCTGGGCCGTGAAAGCGTAGCAGACAGACGGACAGATAGACACACTTTCGCATTTATAATATTAGTATGGAAGTATGGATTCGTTGTTTCTACTAATATCATGTATGTAATTACGCAGTGCGCAGTTTGCACGGTCTCGTAAATGACACTTAATACCACTACAATAATAAACAGGTCGAAAGGACTACCTCAACACGGAAATTATTATCATAGTCATAAATCACGTCTTCTTTACAGAGGCAGCGAAAATTGCATTATTGCATGATATAATAGTAATTTCGCGTCAGCGCGTTGGTAATAACCAAATAATTGTAGAGAGAATTTCGTATTGTTTGAAACCACGATGAAATATGAAATAAAAGAAAAAGATTCTTATATCACTACATAATTATACGTTTACCCCGAATTTTCTTTTGACTATAAACCTGATGAAATCTGAAAAGCCGACCCAAATTATTATCATGGCTTGTTCATTTAAAAGGGGCCTAAAAATAGAATTGCCAAGGACTTCGTGTTCGTTGTTAATCAAAATTCAAAAGATAAGCGAAATTAAAATACAAATGGGAATTTCAAAACAATCAAACCGACTTTTGAGCTTCGGCTATAGCACGACGGTTTCGGGGTGGAATGAAATTCAAAAGGTCATAGGTCCTGTCCTTACTCCTACTATACGAGTACCTACTACCTATTAGAAGCACAAGGTAGTAGACGTATGAATCGGCTTAGTCACGTTGTACCTACCATGTCTATAATACATTAAAAAAATATTAGCATTACTTCGATATGGTATAGGTAGGTAGGGGGATTTTTGACGACCTCCGTGGCGCAGTGTGTAGCGCTGTTGCCTTAACGTGCGGAGGTTCCGGGTTCAATCCCCGACAGGGTCAATTTGGGAATTTATAATTTCTGAATTTTCCCTGGTCTGGCCTGGTGGGAGGCTTCGGGCGTGGCTAGTTACCACCCTACCGGCAAAGATGTGCCGCCAAGCGATTTAGCGTTCCGGTGCGATGCCGTGTAGAAACCTAATAGGTGTATGGGTTTAATATAACTGCCATGCCCCTAACAGGTTAGCCCGCTACCATCTTAGACTGCATCATCACTTACCATCAGGTGAGATCGCAGTCAAGAGCTAACTTGTAGTTGATAAAAAAAAGGTACCATAAAGTGGTAATATGGAAGCATCAAGTAATATATTATATATGTATGACGCATATTGGTAAATCAACCATCGAATTCTCTATAATAGGTTGGTACGGTCAACGGCAAAAGTCCATAATATAGAATAAGCAAACAAGGTGGCTTGTTAGTTACAAAGTCACCCTCAAACTTATATGTATAAATAATATTCATCTCCTAGGTTGACAATAATTGTTATCAATTTATGGCAATAATCTAAGTATCATAGTATTGAATAGTAATGCTTTGTAATGTAATGTATTTAAATTAAGGTACATATTTTGGACAGGTTATGTCTGTGTGGATGAGTGATCCAGATTACTTGCACACAGTTAGCATTAATTAAGCTATGTATGCTATGAACTTTTGACGTCGACCGTACATACTTAAATATAGAGATACTACTCACTTTTAATATAGAGATCGTTGTATCAAAAGTCATGAGTGGTCAAATGAAGGCCATGACGGCCAATTACAACGGAACCTTGCAAACTATGAAGCATATATTTAGTGCCAAATTAGTGTCTCTTAACAAAGGTAGTTCCTTCACTCATATTCGGATAGCCTGCATTCCGAAAGCTCTCCATAATGTTCTCACAGATGTGTTAGAAGAGCATAATGACGAATAATCCGATGTTCAAAATCTAAGCATAGATTAAGGATTGGAAAATCTATGGATCTAGGGATATTATAACTGAATCAAATTTTTGTGATGACAGGATGGCGTAACGCAGGAGTGGCCCCGATCGACAATGGCGGTATGCCCTTGAATTAGCACCGGAACTATTGTCATTGGAGTACAATAGCTAGGATTTGCCTGCATTGCAGCTCTGCGCCGCACGTGTCAATTGAACAAGCGGACCAACTAAAGCGTTAAATTTTTCTCTGTATGAACTACATCTGGGAATAGATTGAGCGGAATTATTTTGGCCACTGTATCTTGTACACTTTTCAGTAACACGAACGGACAAATTGGAAATTCAATAATACTTGTACCAATAGGTAAGTATTTTTGATTGAAACTGTTAATATTTTTGGGCTTGCTTTGTAACAGGCAGTTATAATAATATATAAAGAGTTATAAACTATTTTACATACAATAACTTAATTTAATTGTTAAAATAACTTATCCTACATATTTTACTTATCACTCTATTTATTCATTTTACATTTTATTTACAATTTTTCCCTTATTTTCAGTACGCCCTTTGGCCGAAGGCCTCCTCCAGTTGTTTCCATACTTGTCTGTCTTGTGTCAGCCGTTGCCATGTTGCTCCCATTCTTTTAACCAAAATCGTCACTTCACCTTATTCTTTGTCTCCCTCTTGATCTTTTACCATCTCTTGGCTTACCACTCTGTGACTCTTTTAGCCCATCTATCTTGGTTTTGTCTGTCAACATGTCCAGCCCACTTCCATTTAAGTTTCCTTATTTTTCCTTTCACATCTACTATGTTAGTTTCTTTTCTTAATGAATCGTTTGCTATTCTATCTTTTCGTCTAACATGTAATATGCTGCGTTCCATTGCACGCTGGAAAATTGCGAGTTTATTCTCTAATATTTGTGTTAGGGCCCAGGTTTGAGCACCATATGTTAAGATAGGGAGTATGCAGCTATCGAATACCTTTTGTTTGCATTTTATTGCCATTTCTTTTGACTTCATTACTTCTTTTAGCATCCAATATCTGTTCCATGCCTTTGTAGTCCGACGTTATATCTTCTCAGTCATCGAATCTCTTATCAATTTCACCAAGGTATATGTATTCATCGACATATTTTTTATTTCTCTATTGTTTACTTTATTGGTACAGTTTCCCGTTCGTCATTGCGTTTGTTTTTTGTATATTCATGTCAAGGCCAACTTTCTTACTCTCATCAACAGTTCATTTAGGAATTTTTCTTTAATAACAGGCAGTTATATGCCACTGTAAAGTCTGCATTATATTGCATGATGCACCCAAATTGTCATACTCATTAGTTTATAACCTACCTTTGGAAAAACTTACAATTTCGCGTCTCATCATCATCAGAATCATTAGAAAGAATAAAATAGTGATTCGTATCCGTAGAACCAACTTATAAAATTCAGTCTTTTACAACTTAAAAAATTCTATATTTTTTCTCGACTTTTTTATTTTACGATTTCGCCACATAACTTTCATAGACAAGCGATATTTCATAGCGTTCACGTAAATATACTAAATGACTAATTCACTGAAGGTTTCAATTATTAATCCCTTTAGTTATTTGGGCAATCCATCAACGTCCGCAGGGTAGTCAACCAGTCATTATGTATGACAATGAAGACATTATGCAGATTAGTTATTGTTATCGATCACTTCAATCGTGTAACTGAAGATATCATTAGTCATGGTACTAAGACAGTAGTCTAATAGCAAATGATGATAGCAATAAATTCGTTGACGAATATAATCAATAAATCTATGAAAATGATTAATAGCACAGCCTTTCAAAAATTTTAACTGAAATGAATTGAACGAACTGAAGACTTTACTGGAGAATCAGTACCTATACTTACTAAAGAAGCGAGTGAACTAAGCAGCGTCAGTCGTAAAATGTAGTCTCTTAGAAATTTTAGTCTGCCAAGAACCGACCAAGAACAACTTCATCTGCTTGACACTTTACTTACTGTGTCAAAAATGTACGATTAAAGTTTAGTAGCATGACAGACGGTTATGGTTACCGTTAAGATTTAACCACAAATAAAATGCAAAGTGGGAAGCAGAAGTCAATATTAATACCTCTAAGAAGGAAGCAAAATTTTGGAACGGTCAAAAAAATGTGATCCATTCTAATTTTATTGACGGTCAAAGTCCTACACACGGATTTATTTGGCTCTAAGACCAACCTCAATAAAATCTCTAGGTACCTAATAGGTGAACCTATAAAAAATCTTCCCATAGCAACGGAGTGTTTACGACATTTTAACACTGTAATTAAAATGTCGTGACTGGGTTGTGAACCTTTTTTCACCGGAAACAATATTCCGTAAACTCTGAATAATGACCTCATTGCGGTTTCTGTGCACCGCTCGTTCAAACATAAATAAAACTTGTTGATTCTTCCAGTTTTATTAACCATAATATTGTTTTATTTACACGAGATAGTACAATATTACCTCCACGGATTCTTTGAAGGATAATTTTATGCCACTAGGTTTGTAGTATCGTATCGCTTATCGCATAAGATATGAATGACTAAGAATATCTAGAATAGAAACATACAGAAGGCGCGAAGATAACGTATACAACCTGGCACCCAGAAGTTTCAATTCGAATAATGCAGTATTTCGATTTGCAACTTCTAGATGTTTACATTGCGAGGTGCACATCGAGCACCGCGCTCTCGAAGACGCTCTGTCAGCGCGGCGTTACTAGCTGCAACTTTATGTGGTTTATACAATTCCTTGGAATTCTTACAAAACACCTTCTGCCGGACATCCTGCTGTGCAGTTTTTGTCACCCGTTGTGATTATCCATATGTACCTTGACATAATTAGCGCTACTATCTCTGTTCTAAATTCTGGCATCATTATAAATCTAACTTTACCTCAGATGTGAATACTGCTCTACATTAAGAAGAAGCTAGAATACACACAGTCTCGATGGGAGCGCCAGTTAGTTCCTATCGTATTCGTGCTTTATTTAGGGATGTCGCTATAAATAAACAGATCTAAGGTAAATCTATCAAAGTGAGGGGTGCTCTTCAAAAGATTTACTTTAGATCTGTTTGACCTAGTTACCGTTGGAGTTAGAACCTACGCCGTTGGATTAACAGCATGTTATTTATGTGTGTGCACAGTGTTTTTTTCTCAAGCGGTGGCGCATATAAATAATGTAGGTCGCGAGGCCGTGCCAGGAGCCATAGCATCCCTTCGTAAATAAATTCGTCCGCACGCGCGTCTAATTATAGAGCGAGCACGCCTTTGCGAAAGTTCCTAAGACTAAAGCAGCACTTGTTTATTTACAGTTTAATAAGACGGTGATTATTACACGGACTATTTAATCACTGACCGACTGGCAAGAGATTTCCGCTTCCTCGTTCCTTGAAAATCTCATGGGTAACCAACAAACTAATCGAGGAGGGCTTAGGAATCTTATCATAGATTTCTTACTGGATACAGTCTAGACTTTAGGTATAGACTTCGCAGTGTCTTCTAATTGTTTAAATCAAATTGCCTACTCATCTTACTGAATAATTTAAACGAAGTAAATTACATAATAAATAGATTTTAGAACCTTACTAAAAAGCATCGAAAAATCGAGCTTGTATACGTTTGAATACTCAATCTGATATAAAAATGGCTCTCACGCAACCTAAGTTCTTAACCCTGCCAAAATGACCTAAATCCGTTTTTAATAGCTGCGCCCATATCGAAGAGTATGAAAGAGTAAATCAATAGTGTGTTCTGCATAGATTATCTGGAGTGGTTCGATAAGCCCTGTGTATTTAGCTTCTGATAGTACGATGATATGCGGGCATGCGTCACCTACATCGATCTGCGGGGGAATATCATTTAGTACGTCGTAGAAACGACACCGACAGCTATTGTTGTGCGTACGTGAGATCTCGGCTTAGTCTCAAGGGTGGTATAAACAGCGGTCATCCTTTCATAAAGGACCTTTAACCCTTTGAATACTGAAGGCAACTGGACGTTATTGTGTTGTGATTCATCCGACCTGTGTTCTCTATAACCTATTCCATGGCTCAATGATAGTTCAACTAAGGGGTGGACTGACATCTGAAAGATTCAAATCAGTTAGAGATTTGAAACCTCTGAGTTATCAGTAGAACTTATGTATAATTCGATTGTATCGGCACTGTGAGGAAACTTACATATTGCAGAATTTTAATAAGAGCAATTAGAAAAAAACTATAGGTGTCGAAGTGTAATTTTCAAAAGCAACTGCTGGTTTTTTTGCAGGTTCTCAGTGGAATCTGTTTTCCGAACCGGTGGTAGAGTCTTGAGTCAGGTTGTCCTATGTGAAATAAATCATTTCATTTCATAGATTTGCCAACACCTAAGTCCCTTTAACCTACAAGTATCGGACACACGTTTTAGAGATTTATTAATATCTACTTAGTATCTATGGCGGCTAAAACTCACACCCACGAACTATGCCCGCTTTGTACTTTGTGGCGTTTATATGGTGTTTCCTGGCTGAGACATATTATGAAAATAGCACACATACCTACTCGTAACTTTGTATTTACCAAATCGGTACCTGCAAGTGCAGGCTAACACATAATAAACTTAGTCCAAATGAGTTGAGAACATACCTTGTGGACTGTGGGTTCATTCTGTTACCTCAATTCGTATTACGGGGCAACCCTTTATCGGTTAGTCATCGGAGCGGCCGCCCGCGTCGCATTTAGGTTAAGTATTGTGTTGCACTGCAACTTAACAATCGGTACAGGCACCAAGTAGCAGGTTTTAGAGTGGCGACAATTATTGGCCTGACTAAAATGCATTTGTACTGGGTAGGAAAAATGAAATGGAAAATATGTATATTTAATACTCTTCGTTAGAAACGAATGCATCATCATCATCCATATATAAGTAGTTATGTACGTCGTCGTCGTCGTCTCAACCTATAGACGTCCACTGCTGGACGAAGGTCTCCTGCATGGATCGCCACTCAGTTATGTACGTAGTAAGTATATATTGTAACGAAATATTTCCCATACATGTACCCCTTTATTAAAGCGGATCTTAATAGTTATAGGATCTATACTTTACTAATATGACACGCATTCTTCAAAGAAAAAGTGTAGCGACTGGCGAGTCAGATTTTTTAGAGCAATATTTAGTTCACGCTTTGCAGCAACGCTTGCTTTTACAAAATATTTATGACATCGACGCATCAATAAGCTAACTCGAACTAAAACAGCAAACAAGCGTCATAGTGAACAAAATGAACTTTTAATCAATAAGTTCAATAGAATAGTTGGCCTTGTGAAGACGTAATTTGCATTTAAACAACGTTTCAACGTTATCTGAATTTCAAATTATCTAATACTTAATCATATAATATATCGCAATGTTCAATGTGAAAATACCTGAGCATGACTAATTCATTCCTGATTAGCTGTATTAATTACAATTAATCGTGAAACTCATAAAGGCTTCATTATTATGATACTTACTTATTTACTTCGTAAATGGCAGTCCGGACCAGTGGTAGATCACTCGACGATTCAAAAGTACCTACTTGTCAAAGTCTACTTGAATGAAGAAGATTTGAGTTTATAAGTTTATTGCTATAAATATTATAAGTACATAGCGAAACTATTATGTAATTTCAATAATATGTATTTAATACTTTTATATATATCAACTAGCGGATGCCCGTCCGTGTCCTTGACTTCGTCCGCGTGGATTGAGGTTCTTCGATTCCCGCGGGAACTCCGGGAACTTTCCGGGATAAAAAGGTAGTCTTAGATGTGTGATTCCAGGACATAATCTATCTCTGTAACATTAGCAAACATCCATCCATCCATACATCCAAACTTTCGCATTTATAATATTAGTTCGCATTACACTAATGAATCTAGGGTATTTATTTGCCTTGGTAACGGATTTCAGTGAACCAACTCATCCGGAAGTTTGTTCTACTGATTATGAGCAGAAAGATTTTTAAGAAAATAACGCACTATAATCAATGACAATCACTTCTGTGTTTGTCCATGCATAAACAAAATGCATTGTTCTATATTTTCTACTTTGGACATATTTTCCTACACTGATAACCGCAATGAACATCATAAATATTATGAATCGCCTGTGCCGAAATTTGGTCTGAAGGTTACTTTGTGACCGAGATAGACCCTTAGCCTTTATTATCCTCCTGATCCTCAACCTTTCCTTTTCGTTTATTATAGTAATAATGAAAATGGGCCGTGAAATGCCGCAGACACTAAATATCTTCTGTAAAATTATTACACTGTAGCTGAATATAGACTAAAGAAGATTATTTAAAAGGATTTCTATTCAAATTGTAAACTTGAAAAATAAATGAGATTGCTCGAGTTACCTCCCATGCATAAACTTTTAGGTCTTATTACGACGACATCCCGACGACATCAAACTAGTCACGTGGAACATAATATTATGTAGATTATAGCAATATAGATAAGATTATGATAGAGAAAGAAATTTTAATGATTTATGATTTTGATTTATGAAATGATTTATTTATTTATTTCATGTAGTACAACTTGCGACACTTATGATATATCAAGACTCTACCACCGGTTCGGAAAGCTGTTCTAGTGAGTAGAGCCGGCAAGAAACTCAGCAGTTGCTCTTTTCTTAAAAAAGAAAAAGGTTACAATAAGTAACAATACAAAGCGCCAGGTGAGGACGGAATCACGGCAGAACTCCTGAAAGCGGGTGGAAAACCGTTACTTAAAGTCTTTCAGCGATTGTTCAATTCCGTCATTCATCAAGGCACAACACCTGAGGCATGGCACAGGAGCGTGGTGGTTCTGTTCTTCAAAAAGGGTGATAATACCCTGCTGAAGAATTATAGACCCATCTCGCTGTTGAGCCATGTCTACAAGTTGTTTTCAAGAGTCATAACGAATCGTCTCGCTCGTAGGTTTGACGACTTCCAGCCTCCCGAACAAGCCGGATTCCGAAAAGGCTTCAGCACCATAGACCACATCCATACGCTGCGGCAGGTTATACAGAAGACTGAGGAGTATAACCGGCCACTTTGCTTAGCGTTTGTGGACTATGAGAAAGCCTTTGATTCGGTGGAAACTTGGGCGGTATTGAGGTCTCTGCAGAGATGCCGGATTGATTATCGGTATGTCCAAGTGCTGAAGTGTTTGTACGAAAGCGCCACCATGTCAGTCCGTATACAGGACCAGACTACGAGGCCGATCCGACTGCAGCGGGGAGTGCGACAGGGCGATGTTATCTCCCCGAAGCTATTTACCGCTGCATTGGAAGACGTCTTTAAGCTTCTGGATTGGAACGGACTTGGCATCAACATTAACGGCGAGTACATTACTCACCTTCGGTTTGCCGATGACATAGTCATCATGGCAGAGACTCTGGAAGACCTCAATGCAATGCTAAATGACCTCAGCAGAGTTTCTCAACAGGTGGGCCTAAAAATGAATATGAGTAAGACGAAAGTTATGTCTAACGCTCATGTTCCGCTCCACCCAGTGATCGTTGAGAGCTCTGCACTCGAGATTGTAGACGAGTACGTGTACCTGGGACACACAGTGCAGCTGGGTAGGTCCAATTTCGAGAAGGAGGTCAACCGCCGAATCCAACTCGGCTGGGCTGCATTCGGGAAGCTTCGAGATGTCTTCTCGTCCAAAATACCTCAGTGTCTGAAGACCAAAGTCTTCGAACAGTGCGTGTTGCCAGTGATGACTTACGGATCCGAGACATGGTCGCTGACTATGGGCCTGATAAGAAGGCTCAGGGTCACTCAGCGGGCGATGGAGAGGGCTATGCTGGGAGTGTCCCTACGTGATCAAATCAGAAATGAAGAGATCCGTAGGAGAACCAGAGTCACCGACATAGCCCGAAGAGTTGCGAAGCTGAAGTGGCAATGGGCGGGGCACATAGTTCGGAGAACCGATGGACGTTGGGGTCCCAAAGTGTTGGAATGGCGACCCCGCACTGGAAGGCGTAGCGTCGGTAGACCCCCCACACGGTGGACGGACGACATCAAGAGGGTCGCGGGGAGTCGCTGGATCCAGGCGGCGCAAGACCGTGGCTTGTGGAGGACCCTACAAGAGACCTATGTCCAGCAGTGGACGTCCATCGGTTGACGACGACGACGACGACGAAGTAACAATACAACACATACATTACGTTACACTGACTTGTGGGTCACTGGATGCGAGCGCGGTTGCTTCCATGCAACTTTGTCATTCAGAAAATCATCGATAGTGTAATAACCTCGACTTAAAGTCTTTAAATTTATGTAATGGCAAATCTAGAAACTCTTAAAACCAGTAAAATCCCCAGTGCCAAAGGGTAACGAGTTGGAACTTGGAAGTGAGAAGTTAATAAGAAGACAGGCATCGAGTAGTGTAAACAAAATACACATACAGTTTTATGAAAAAGAAATATCGCGGCTTGGCAAGCAGCCCACGTTAACAAGCCGTCGATAGCGATTAGCGATACATCACATAGGATGATGACACATCACTAATTGAATTTCACCATTCATTGGCCTAGGCATATCCAGCTCCAAATATCGGCGCTCGTATGGTGGCTGCAAACAATAGGTACACTGACTCATGACTTCATAAGTCATAATGCAGATAACGCAACAGCTTTGTTTACAATAACACCATGTAAGATCACTAATTCTATATAGTATGTGTAGTGAAAGTATGAGCAAAACGCTTTGCGTTTTAGAATAATAGAGGTATTTAACTCTATAATGACTCTCGACGACTCCCTGGCCCAGTGGTGAGCGTTGTGGTCTATAAAGTGACAGGTTCTGAATTAATAAAAGACGATTTCTGTTGGGAAAACCAACTTTTACAACAAAACCTGCATATCTGCAAAGGTCATATTATAATCAAGTCAGGAAAAAGTGGGGTACAGAAAAAATAAGGGTCTCGAAGTGGAACGCGGCACAGATTCAATTAAATACAGCCTCCGCACGCCTAATGAGAAGGCCGATAACGGTCAAATTGGAAGTAATTGTGACTGTTGCCGAATGCCAGTTTTTGTCGACGTAATGAATTTTCAGGACGAGTTCGCGCTGATTGTTAAGTGAATAACGGATATAAGTGAACAAATATATCACATATAAGAGAGAGAGATTGAGAGTTCTTGCATTTTGTATCCTATTTTATTATTAGTTATTTGCATTTATTTAAGACGAGACTATTGTAATTTCTTAATCGTATTTCTTCAGTAAATTAGTATTTGAACCCAATCTCACGACGCGACGGTTCAGTCAAAGACCTCGCCCAATGTTCGAATGTATCGACAATCTAGTAACTATCTACTCTATAGAAAAAGCAATTATACTAAGAGTACTGCAAAAGGCTACGGTCAATTGTATTTCGGAAGAATACGATCCACATATTTGTAGTTATAACGAAAGCACTTATGTTTACAACACTTCTATACTACATGCAACAAAATCAATATTTACCAAGAGAATATTAAATTAAAACGCTGCACATAAATCATCATTAAAATCCCGATCTCTTAAATGCATACGGCGCCATTCTACAGTGTATTCAATTAGATAATATTTTATTACACATTCTGAATCAAATATATCTCACTTATTTCAAAATGCCCATTACATTAAAGCAAGGCCCTATTACACAGGTCGCTGGGGAATAATATACATTATGTTCATCCTTGAACATAAATATGATCCCCGATAAAATATTACTCATATAATCCCCAATAAAATATAATCCATGCATTTCCGATTCAGCTTTTCTTTAAAAAAATAACAGATAAGGATAAAACAACGAGCAAGGCTAATTAGTTAATTAATATTGTGGTTAATCAAATTTTAGAATTTCTTTAAATCTTTGATAATTAAATCGTGACAATATCTTGTTTTTAATTTGTTAAAGGCAATCCGCAAGTATGACCTATACAGTATGATATATGGATACAAAGATGGCCATTTTTAACCTCTGCATAGATAGATGCAGGGATTAATCTATGCGGGGCAGACTTCATAATTTTGATTAGGTACGTATCTAATCAAAGCCAAATGTGACCTAGCAACAAAAAAAACATGTACAAAAACAGGCGTTGGTTATCAGAGCAGGCCAATACTGTTTTTACACAGCTAGCGACCGAGGTCATATTACATCAAAAATATACACATAGGTACTAGTAGATAGGGTGATAGGGTAGCTTTTCTAATACGTGGAAGAGTAATACTACAGATTTATCGGGGTGAAATTGGAGTCACAACATATTTCAATTCAACGTGATTTTATTAGTGTACAGCCTCCAGTCCTGCAACCCTCCTGCCTTACTTTTGTGAAAATATGAGTAAGTGCATTAACATATCTGAAGGTTTTTTAACGCCTCAGATAAAGATTCGCTTAACATTAAATAAATTTATATAAATTTTAATTATTTAATGTTCACACGAACGTAGAGTAGAAAAGGTATTGTGGATGTCGTGAAAAGATCGTAGGTACTCATATGTGTATGTGTGTATCGGAAATGCTGACTTGCGGACTCTGCCTACAATGAAGGAATTAAAAGAAGGAGAATTTAGAAATAACATTTTCTCTTACTCTACAGACTACAATTTGACCGGTATTATAAATAAACAAGGTCGAAGCAGAGTGATAAATTCTAATTTCGAAACATGAATGCAGTTAATTCAATGTACAACTCCAATAATGCTTCTGCGAAATTCAATTACAGTGTAATAATGAATGCACTGGCCGGACAACAAATAGTACCTAATTAGATAAAGCATGAGCGCATGGCCACGGACGTGGAGGCAACACTCGGCTAAACAAATGCCAAGCGCCAACGCATGCAAATCGCTTATTGGCGCAACAATCAGATCGCGACCGCCCCGGTCAACCGTGCACCCGATCGGTCGTTGACTCCTCATGACATGGCTGAAATAAAATGTCAATAGATATCAAAACTAAAAAGAACCGCAAACTGGCAATAGCCAGTTAATGGATCTATTAAAAACTTCAGCAAATCGACTTCTTTCATGGCGAATTCAATTTAGGAAACATTCCCAATGAAACTCAAATTTACCTTCAGTAATTCGTTAAGTTTTTCTGACAAAATATTGTAATTTTCGTAATTGAACTTAATAATTCAAATGCTCGAGTGTTTAGAATTGCGTTATTAAATATTTACATCAAATAAAATTAAGACAAGACCTATACTACAACCTTCGAGCAACATTTTCGCTAAATATATTTCGAAATTGGCCATTTTAGAACTCGAGACTAATGCCAAATTCCATGTAATACGTTTCATGTGAAATATTAAACTTATAGACATGGGTACTTACGATTCTCATGCATACTAAGTGAAACTTGATAAACGAGGGAACTGGAGACGATATCACGATTTAATATGATTAAAATAAATTTGAATACGTCATACGTTTGAAATCATACTTTGTTCGGTATTATTTTTATAAGTACTTAGATATATTATTACTTATCTAAGAAAATAAAAAGAAGGGCTGGCTCATTTTTTGCGCAAAGGATCAGCCTGGCTGTCCAGCGCGGAAATGCAGCCAGCATTCTTGCCACCATTCCAAGCGGGCATGATTTATATAGTAATTAGGTTAGGCTAGCTAGCATTAAGTTCTTTTGTATTATTTTCAATAAAGAAAATATAAAATATTTAAATATTGAGATGCTGAATTTATTGAAAGTTGAAGTAAAACAGTTGAACACCATCTCCCTTAAGAAAAGAATAGAAGGTAAGAAGATGTGGTGCTTGTATAATAAATGTAAATCTGCAAGCAAGTTAAATCCACTACCATGCATTCTACACATGCACTACTACATTCTCCTATGATAGATCCTTCTCCATAGGAGAGAGCGAATTAGAACTTACGATCTTTTACAACTCAATTTGTAAAAACCTATTATTGTTGAATAAATAATAAAAAGAAAGAATGCTGCCCCAATTGGCGGGCAAGTTAAATACGTAAAATAAAAAAAGGCGATATCAACTATCAAAAATTTCATGAAAGTTAAAATCCAAACGTTTTGTAACTGAAAGAAATTCTTCTTTTTCAACACACTTATGATGGACTTATCTCGAGTAGACACAAATAGACGTCGACCCTATAATATGACGTCGAGAGTGAGACCAAGGGTAAGTCGACAATGGATTATTTCCGCAGCTTGACATCTCATAAACATCAATGAGAAAATACCTTTTAGTCTAATTCGACACTCTGGAAATTAGGGCATCGATCGCCGCAAGCCTTTTGTATACAACGAAGGTTTTGTTTCATACAGTAAGTAATGCTATTCTATATAAAAGATCTAAGAAACTTAATAAAAAAACACTCGTTATCTCAAGACAACTTAGAAGATTGTTTGTTATAATTAAAGTAGTCGATAGTAAAAATAAAAGCTTTTTTGCTCTATGTACTAAATGTTACAAAAGGTAGATGGATAACTCCACCCTTATAAATCTTGTATCCAGGTGACAAAAATGTAAGTTAGTCTTGTCCACATTTTGAGCTAGTTTTTGACGACCCTTTGAAACATAAAAGTAGGTCCCGGTTTTTTAGCAGCGACATAAAGGCCCTAACATCTCTTTGCACGGTGAAGGAAAGCCGTTGGTCTTGTTTTTTACTGTAGCTTCCTTAAGTCAAACAAAGATGCGGAACAAAGCGGTGAGAGCGGCCTTTGTGTAGATGCGACGAGTACTAGCACTTAACTCTGACATCGGCGATGGCGACAACGGGCGTCCGGCCGGGCCCACTCCGAGCACGTCATCTTCAGTTTAACAAGCAACGGCTTACAATTATGATGAGCTGCTTATTCATTGATGTCAATCATGCATGCCGAGAGCGTATTATAAATTATTGTGGAAGCACGCGAACAGTTAAGATGGTCTACATTAGACCAACACTACTGGACTAATAATATTGAGCTTTCATTGACCAATATGTTCACAAAAATTATGCCTAACTGCTTAAGTATATATGTCAATAATGTTATAGGTTAATTCTACAAATTGTGGTATCAACGGATGGCGATGGAGCAAGCGAACAGTTATGAAGGGATCACGACTCACGAGTCTGAGCAAGCACGATCAGCAAGTGTGCTATAGAATTAATACGGTTTAATATTTTTGGTGGTAAACCGTCAATTAAGGAAATCATCGTTAAGAACTTAATTACATACTTCTCAGAATATGATTGGTCCACACAGAAATGTGTTCTCTAAAACAAATTGTATATTACTTACCATTCAGTACACATTCTGAGTACGGTTCATCCTAAGACCAAACAGTCTACTAGCAAAAGATGTATGTATAGTAAACGTCCAGTGTAATAATGATATTTTATTGGTTTGGCCTAATTGCGTTCCATATTGACGACGTTCGGTACTGACCTGGTTTGTTTTTATACCTTCATTGATTTCTAAACATTTGCCCTGGTGCAATTTGACTTGAACCTGCGGTATATTAAATTTGATTAAAATTAGAGATTCTCGTCTCAAAATATGTATCTTTAACATGTACTTGGAAACAATCATTTCCGCGTAGTTCGAAAGGGATTAGGACCGCAACAGTGCTACACAGTGGTCTCTGGAAATACAATCGAATCACATAAGGGACAAGGACACAAATTCCAATTTTCCCAAACTCAGCTGTGCCCGAAATTTATTACAGTTTCTGAACAGGCGAACAAACTCTCGACGGCTTTCATTCACCTGCTGCACTGGTCAAAGGGGAGAAAAATAAAATAGAGTTCTCTGTAAGTCCTTTGGCCTTTTGTGAGCACGTGCGTTATTTTTAATTGAATAGTTTTCGTGTTACTTTTTCAGCATGAAACTCGCAATTTTAAGAACACATTAGTAGTTTAATAGGGTTTTAAATAAACGAAATTTTCTTAGATATTAATACAATTGCTATAAATATAATAGACCTGCCTTAAGACAGGTTGTGATGGTCGTGAGGTAATGCTTACATATCTGAGTTACAGTTGTAGCTGTAAAAACAAGTAACCGCACAGGTGGGATTACATCGAGATTCTAGTTACTATAACGAGTACAGGCGAAGGCGACTACTTATGATACTTTGATTAAGACGAAAGAATGAAATTACAAAAGTAGAAAAAATGTATGACATAGAATCACGTAACATTATTATTGCACCTAGGACAAAGAAACCTAGATCTAAGATAGAACTTAAACCTAACATAATATTATGAAGTAATGCAAAAGCTGTTTACAGCGATCTTTTAGTGAGAGGAGGGATAGAAAGGGAGAAAGGGAAGCGGATGTTTTGAATATTGCAATAAATAAATCAAAATACACGGTCAGGTAAAATGGAATACAATAAACTTAAAACACTTACTACCAAGTTAACTTGAAACACTATTATGTTGAGATCATCGGCCTCTAATGACGCATGCGTTTCTCCTGCGCAACGGCCAATTTACAAAATTTATAGCAGCTGCAAGGTCGCCTAAGGATAACGACCCGATTCGCGTTACGAAACAAACCATAACTTTGATCGGACCGTTAATACAAACCAGACCGTGATGGTATCCAGTAAAACTCTTAATATAATTACACGATTTATTAGCTTTTGATGCTTTTGAAATCTCCGGTGTTCAATTAGGACCAACGAACACGTTTGAACTCAATGATGAATCAAAATGTAAATGAACCGTAGAAGAATCTTAGCAATTCGATCGATTTGACTGAAGCTTCCCAATTCAAAGATTGGCACAACTCAATTACTTTGAGCAATTTCCTATTATACAAATAAATCTCCTTACAAAGAACACAGAGAAACATATTTTTGGGAAATAATAAAAGTTTTTGCTGATAGTACGACGTTTAACTTCAAAGTAAAGAGAAGTAATCTGTTAACAGCTTTAATGAAAGGGTAAACGGTGCAGAGGCGGATAATTATTTTGAAAGGAACAGTAATTGCTTTAAGTAGGTAGATAGGGTATCATGCATTGATGTAGAATTTTTTTAGATGGTATCATTATTATACTTAGATTCATACTTTTTACATTTTTAAATATTTAACTATTAAAACAAAAACAAAAAAACATTTAAAAATATAAAAAATAGCGTCCCATCGGTCTCGGGAACAGGTTCCAAGAAACCGACGGTTAGGGCTCCAAAGAGAGGAACCTCCTGACGATGCGAGCCGTGTCCAGGAGTACAGCCTTCTGGATCTGGCCCTTGACCCAGCTACCCAATGAGAGCCTGGAAAGATGTTGGTCGAGGCTCTTAGCTATAAGACCGTTAACAGTCACGACTATCGGTATAATGATTGCTGAGTCCACACTCCACATGGCGACAACCTCATGCGCTAAGTCGAGATACTTGGTTAGTTTCTCTTTCTCAGCTTTCACGAGGTTCTCGTCATGCGGGATAGTAATATCAACAATCATTACACGACGCTCTGATCGGTCTATCACCACTATGTCAGGCTTATTGGCTACAATAGTCCTGTCTGTAATGATAGACCGATCCCAGTATAGTGTGATATGACCATTTTCGAGAACTCGTTCGGGTACATACCTGTAGTACGGTACCTCCGATTCCACAAGACTGTATTTCAAGGCGAGTTGCTGGTGAATAATCCTGGCCACTTGGTTATGTCTGTGCAAGTATTCGCCGTTAGCCAGATGAGAACAACCAGATACAATGTGACGGATAGTTTCTCCAGGGCGGTGACATGCCCGACATATGTCTACTGTTCTATCCTTCATTATGTATTTTCTGTAATTGTTCGTCATCATGACCTCGTCCATAATTGCACATACAAACCCTTCAGTTTCCCCAAAGAGGACACCGAAGCGCAGCCAGGCCACGGACGCTTCAAAGTCCACATCAGGTCCGTGGAGGGCCCTATAAAAGCGTCCGTGAAGCTCCTTACCTTGCCATACAACCCTGCGATCATTGGCACTGAGCACTACAGGCCTGCGCCAGTTCTCGTTAGCTAAGGAGAGCGGCGTCAAACCCCTGTCCACTGCGACCACATCGCGGTGCATCCCCGTTTCGGTGTGGAGAAAGTACTCCCTGAGATTACATACCTCGCGGTTGTGGAGGGTTTTGGCATTCAAAAAGCCTCTTCCACCACACTTCCGCGGGATGTACAGTCTCATTACTGAGGAGCGTGGATGATGCATCCGATATGCGGTCAGCAGCTTACGAACTTGTCTGTCCAGGGCGTCAAGCTCAGTTTGAGTCCACCTGAGTATGCCGAAGGAGTACATTAAGACCGGCATGACCCAACCATTGAAGGCGCGCACCTTATTGCCACCCGACAAAAGGCTTTTCAATACTTTCTTCAGGCGGCCAAGGAAACGCTCCCTCACCAACTGTCTCATGTCGGTCTCTTTGATACCTAACGCCTCCGTCATGCCCAGGTATTTGTAGGTTTCAGTTGGGGAGAGCGATCTGAGGTATATGGAATCAGATAGCTCAACACCTTCAGATTCCACAATCCTCCCTCGCTTTACATGCATGATCGCACATTTGTCCACACCAAATTCCATCCTAATAGAATCACTAAAGGCTTTAGTTACCTTTAGTAACTCTAGTAGATGTGATTTGTTGGTGGCAATTAGTTTTAGGTCATCCATGTAAAGGAGATGTGATATAACCTGACCTCCTCTCCTCAACCGGTAACCTTGCCCTAAATTCTCCAAGAGAGTACTCAGAGGATTTAGGGCCAGGCAAAACCACAAAGGACTCAGGCTGTCGCCCTGGAATATACCTCGCTCAATCCTTATAGGTTCCGCTCTCCCCAGGGACCCGCGACATCCTGGGTAGTGAAGGACCGTCCTCCACTGCCCCATACACGTCTGTAAGAAGGTGCGTAGTACTGTGTTTACTTTGTACAGTTCCAGCACCCTCATGAGCCATGTATGGGGCACAGAGTCGTAGGCCTTCTTATAGTCTATCCAACATGTCGACAGATCCCTTCGGGAGCGCTGAACCTGTTGACAAATAGCCATATCAATGAGGAGAAGCTCCTTAGTACCACGGGAGCCATTCCTACATCCATTCTGAGAAATAGACATGATAGAGTTTGTATCGATATGATCGTTAATTTTTGTTCTCAGAATGGATGTAAGAAGTTTATATAGTGTTGGTAGGCACGTAATCGGCCTATAATTTTTGGGCTCCGTGGTACTACCTGATTTATGGAGCAGGTGGGTAATACCTGTTGTGAGGAACTGGGGTAACGACTCTGACTCTAGAGATGATTGGAATTGGGATGCCAAACGAGCATGCGAGCTACGTAGCCACTTTATCCAAAAGTTATGCAGCCCATCCGGCCCAGGGGATTTCCAATTGGGCAGCGGACGGGCTGCAATGGCTACATCTTCAGGGGTGATAGTAACAAGTCCCATTTCTGGTATTTGATCGCACGTTTTTTCTACATCCCACGTCCAACCATCCTCAGTGTGAGCGACAGGTACCGACCAGATGTTGCGCCAGAATGAGATCATGGCTTCATCATCCGGTAGGCACGTATCGGTGACACCTTGGTGAGGGTGTTCCCAACCTCGATATACCCGCCTCTGATCGCTTTGGAAAGTGCAATTCAGGGTATATCTCTCAACCCGGCGTTTGTATCTACGAATACGATTAGCCCATGCAGAAACCTTCTGCTTCAGGAAGTCAATGCGCTCAGTGACGTGTGCCATATAATCTTGAGGTCTGATATCAGTCCCCAAGAAAGCGCGCCTCACAAAGCGCATAACTCTAGGGCGAGTGTTGCCCTCTCTGAAGCAGAGTAGTTTGCCAATGAGTGTCCTAGCCCCATCAACACGACGCTCGATCCTGCACTGCCAGGCTGGTGCGGCAGGTTTTGGTCGTGTTGTTGTATCATTATTAATAAACTTTACATTAGCAACACGACATGCCGCAACAGCCGCACAGTACAGAATCGAATGTGTGTCGACAAGGTTTTCGCTGTTGTCAAAATAACTCGGCAGCAACGAATCCAGCGCACCCATTAGCGCTTTGTTCTTATTTTTCATGGGTAACCGAGGTAACCGCGGTCTAAGCTCGGGTGGTGAAGACCTATAGTCCCGTATAGCACTCTCCAAAGCGCTCCTCACTTGTTCACTACACTGGGTACTTACATGTGTAGCCTCGCTAACCTCTCCCTCACCATCCTGAGTGGGCTGCAGCGAAATCACATGAGCAGTTTGCGATTGGGCTGGAGCTTGCAGTGAGGGGGCGGTAGCGGGGTTACATTGCATTTCTGAGCGGAGTCGATCAAGCACGGCGTTGTCCAGCATGTGATTACGCTGAATAACCCGTACCTGGTCCGACAGTCGTTGAGCCGACACATTGAGAGCTGGTTCAAGGACCTGAAACAAAGCATGCATCCTAGCACGGTACGCGGTCATGTTGGTTCCACCCTCCGTAGCCCCTAAATATGCGCGCATGACATTTTCATTAATGGATGTTGTCCATCTCATGCGCGACACACTACCACCGGGAGCGAGGATCCTATCAGAAGCCGGTGGGCCTCGGGATCCCAAGCAAGTCGGCGGCCGGCCTCTCCCACGACGACGTACTGGTGGTGGCGACGTCGGCGGGGAGAAAAACTCGTCACTTGAGCTCGACGCAACTGCAGCATTGGGCGTAATCGCGGGTGGTTGCCAGGCGGGGCTGAGTGGCGAGTCCGGAGGTGATTGTTGTGCGTTCCGTACTCTGGATCGTGTCAGCATTCTACATTATTTCGTCGAATTTCGTTTACATTTCATCAATTATATTCAGGCATTTAGTGACAGCGTGTGTCAGTTATATTTTGGGGTCTTACATTTCGGGTAATTTTGATTTTCTTCATGGTTTGTTCTTGTAAATAGTTTCTATTGTAGTAAATTTATTGAATTAACACGGAAATTTTGTTGAAATTGATTTTTCTGATATTTATTTCGATAAAAATGTAACGGAGAAAAAATATGACGTCTGCTGACATTCAGGGTTGCCAGGTTATTATTATTATTATTATTATTATTATTATTATTATTATTATTATTATTATTATTATTAAATTCTTTATTGCATAAAAAAAGGACACACACAAAGGACATTATTACAACATTACAAACAAAAGGCGACCTTATCACTAAAGTGATCTCTGCCAGGTAACCTACATGCATGGACCGTACTTGCTGTGAGACGGGAAATTGCATTAAATAAAAAAACATAATTACTTAAACGTACATTCTAATAGGTACATACTAGGTATCATGTAACTGTTTTGAATTTTAGAACTTCATTTAAAAATGTTGACAATTAATCAATTAAAGGTATTAAATTAAAACTTTTGACAATGAAATTTAACGATTATAATACAAAATCTTTTAAGTATTGGCGATCCATTCTACATATTTGGAGAGAAAAGAGACCGATTGTCGTCTAAAAGAGGATGTATCTATTTTATACTAATATTATAAATGCGAAAGTTTGGATGGATAGATGGATGTATGGGTGGATGTTTGTTACTCGATCATGCTAGAACGGCTGAACAGGTCTGGATGAAATTTGGCACAGAAATAGGTTATAGTCTGGAATAACACATAGGCTACTTTTTATCCCGGAAAATTAAGGAGTTCCCGCGGGAACCAAAAAACCTAAATCCACGCGGACCAAGCGCTAGTTAGTTAATATGTGCACATGTATAGAACACAATTGCGGTCACGTTAACTGAAAGACGATGTAGAGATAAAAATTTGTTCATCATCGAGACATCATAGTACTCACGTGACAAACCCAGAGAGTTTTTAGTGTGGAGTTTGCTCTAATGATAACTAAAACACCACTGTCATTCGCCTGTCTTCTATTTTAATACCTGTTAAGTCTCAGCACAAAACATACACGTTTAAAAATTTAACGTTAATCCAATCATCAAGTCCAGTTTTACCGGCACATAACCTGTGTTTACACGTTAAGCCGGACTTTTTAAGGCTCGTTGTTATCGAGTTAACGTTAATTTTCGCTTATATCAGTACTACCAATTTAGTATGCAGCTCCGTCGTGTTATTCAATTCGACAGAGTCAATAGTTATGTACGCATAATGAAATGTTGAAATATTTAGCTATGTATATTTATGAACAGAGGAATTTAAAAGAAAGATATAACTACTTTACATGTTCTACCATATTATGAAGGAATGAATGAAAAATTAGGTCGGTTTCTTATTAAGTAACTATATAATATGTCATATTTGTAACTTACATAAAATTGTAAATTCTTGTATTTGAATAATTTATTCAATCATTGATTAACTAAGTCAAGGGGGTTACGGCGCCGCGTTGGTCGTCACTGAATTCAATTTAATTTGTTGGCCATTATGATAAAATATTCAATTAAGTGGCTCTACGGCTCGTCAAAGTGCGGAATTAGAGGCCGCAAGCGTTTAAGTTATTAAGGAAGCCTCGCTAGGCCCCTAATAAGATTAAACCTCGACCCACGTAACAAGTAAAACCTACTCTGGACCTGTAGTATAGTTCTTTCACACTGTTCACTTTCAGCGGCTTACCGTAATCCTAGTTCATTACCGCTGGTGACACGAGGCGCAACGTGTACGAGTAGACACATCCATTTCCACTTTAAAGGAAGACGAAACTTTTTAGTGTTACCAACTAAAAGCGTAATCGAATAAAGGCTTTGTGGTTTTTTTCGAGTTA
This sequence comes from Erebia aethiops, assembly GCA_923060345.2. NCBI lineage: Eukaryota > Metazoa > Arthropoda > Insecta > Lepidoptera > Nymphalidae > Erebia > Erebia aethiops. Next base: position 14,963,764 of record OV281090.1, on the reverse strand, counting down.
AATTTATCGGATTACCGTAATTCCGAATCATAAACGCAGTAAGCTCCAGTTTTACAAAGGATTCTTGGTAATCCTGTAGGGTAAGTTATGCAGGCAATTTTATGAGTTACCAAACTCCGACCAATGATAAATGGATGCCTGCGAGAGCCTGCCTACCAAAAAAATTGTAATATTTCTATGGAGATTTTCTATGGGACTGGAATAGTTTACTATTGTTTTTACTACAGAGCTACTTTGCGATCTAAGAAAACATAGTAATTCCTTGCGAAATGTTACCTTCATTTTGCTCATACCCAGCGTATAATCCGTTTAGTATGCCCAGAGGTAAAACAAGCGAATCGCGAGTATCAACTCGTGCGATCGGCTCGCGGCAAAATGTCCGTTCCTTTTTGATAACATCTCATTTTCTGTCGGTCCAGGACTGCTCAAGTAGGCACGCGTGCTGAAATGTGACACCTCACGTATCCAATTTACAGCCTGGATGCGCAAATATGCAGATTATGAACTGGGCCAATGGTTATATGATATCATTGTCATGAATTGCATCTATTTTGTGGTGTTTGTGGTTAAACTGTTAACCGCTTACTATTGTTCTGGGTGAAAGTGGAGTATTTCTACACATTAATGGCCGATCCATATTCAGCAGTATTTATAGTGCAGCCTGCATTGCCCCTGGTATAAAGAAAATAGCCATTTGTGTCCAAACATACTATTGGTACTAAATCCAGAGTGCAATGCTGTCCAGTAACTGGACAAGCAGACAATTTTTCATGCTAGTGCGTTCAATATACATGTCGGGGTCAGCTGCATTGAAATGTGAGCGAACTTTGCTTAAGTAGAAAGACAGCACCACCTACCTGTGGTCGACGCAGTCTACGTGCTTTGCATAATTTGGCAGCGTTTCAACGCTACAAATTAGATTATAATTTGTATCGCCGTGCCATGCACAGTGCACACTCGCTAGGAAATGTCATCGTTCCGTTATTTCGTAACAGACTATTTACACGTGGCACGTGGTTGTGTTATTTTTAAATTATCGTAAGTATCATAGCTATATAATTTTTAGGACAATGCAGAACTTTTATTTTTAAGGTCATTTTATCACTAATTGCCTGTTCATCTTGCCTAAAGCAGATATTTTTTTTATCCACCACAAGTTAGCCGTTGACTGTGATCTCACTTCTAGGCACTTAGGGGCATGGCAGTTAATATTAACCCATACGCTTACCAAATCGCTTGGTGGCACGTCTTTGCTGGTAGGGTGGTAACTAGCCACGGCCGAAGCCTCAGGCCAGACCAGGGAAAATTCAGAAATTATAAATTTTCGAATTGACCCTGCCGGGGATCGAACCCGGGACCTCCGCACGTTAAAACAACAGCGCTCAACACTGCGTCAAGGAGGTCGTCATAAGGAAATAGAATAGATATAGAGAATAGGGTAGAAGGTAACTAGTAGATGCTTCTAATTTAAAAATATAAATCGACCCATCCGGGACCTTCCACTTATGGACATCAAAGCGAACACTGCTCCGCCAGTTAAGACGTCACAAATTGTTTGGTAACGTCCACTACGTCTTAATTTATCACTGTCTTTCGTAACACACTCTCATGCACTGCCAGTGAACCCTCCAGCAATTTTACGTCTCGTTTGGTTTCCGCAATGTAGCGTGAACATTTAGTGAAGTGTCAAATGAGAAGCTGTTGCAATTTTCGACATTATTTTGTTGTCCTATGTCGCCTGACTTCGCCAGGTCTCGCAACTATATTATATTCTAGCAGTTATTAGTTACGAGTACTTCTGAATTTATCACCGTCATTGGTAACATAACTCTCATGTGCAACCATTCAACTTTCCAGCCATTTAACGGCTCGTTTAGGTTCCTCAACACTTGAACATTTTAGTGGTGATTCAAACGCCGAATGCCGATGCCGTTGCATTTGTTTGCAAATACTATTTCGCCTGACTTCGTATGTTTCCAAAGTATATTATATATCACCGCCTTTCGTACAAACTCTTAATGCACTGCCCTGCCAGTAAACCCTCAAGCTATTTCACGTCTCGTTTGGGCTCCTTAACGTAGCGTGAACATTTATTGGGATGTCAAAGGCATTGCAGTCGCAAATAAGGAGAGAAACACACTGTACACGTGACCCGTCCACATAAGACGCGACGTGTGTTATATATTATGTCAAACGATATTTCCATACTCCAGGTTGTCAACCGCACGTCATGTTCCTGGAGTCAAGACCTCCACTTACCGAGGAAGGTGTAATAATATCACGAAAGTCGCCATTTTAAAGTGGAGTAATATTAACAGTATTCTTCAGCCAATCGGAGGTCATCACATTGAGCCTGAAGAATAAATTTTCAGTCTACGTCCACTGATCATAGAATTATTAGATAGTACAATTTGATATACGATGACCCAATACGTGTAACGTGACACTTCGCGTGTCATAAGTAGGTAGGTATGTTTCCGCAAATTATCCGACGAGTCGATGTCGCCTGGCCTCGTAACGTTGTAAATTGTAATCTTGTTTATCGCCCAGATGTGCTACAATTTACGTCGCGCTATTACTCCCCGACTTTATCACTTAGTAATCGTTCTTGTAATATAAAGCTCAATATAAAGCCCGCGCGCTTTGTTAGTAAATCGATACATCCTCGTGTTTGCCGTCTTAAAACTGAAAACGCAAGCTGAATTCATCGCTGCCAACTCCTAGTCCTTTGTGTGCCTACCTAACGAACTTTCAAAATTCTCCTTGTTATAAACTGATGGAATTGTTTTTCAGTTCAAATAGTGACATAATGAGTACAACACTAAATTCTCAATATTTAAAAGTGTAAGTTATTTCACAATATATATTTGCAATATATACTTTAATAATTGAACCATTAGTAGTCAACATTAGTTTGAACAAAGAACTTTGAAATAAATCCTGCTAAAATAACAAAGCAAATACACAATTCATGTGGTAACGATTAATTATTTAACATCAGAGTACTCGATTTAACCTCTCAGAAAGCTCTATAAGAGCTCAGTAATTTAGGGCCTTGAACTCAAGTACCTAGCCCTAGGTTCTTACCGGTTCCGGGTTCACGTACATTGAGAATACTTGAACGTAATTTTGTTAAAAAGTTTTTTAGGGGGAGTACTTTCAAGGTCCCGTGACCAAAATGTTTTACAGTTTTTTTTAATTCTTTTCGCTCAGCTGTTTGACACAGCCCTCTTTAAAACAGAAAGTGTAAGTGTTTCCGCCCTTGATCCAGGATATGCTTCCTATAGGATACGCTGGCACCGGCACAAAAAATGCACCTATATGAATAGATTTTTATGGCATCCCTGAAGAGTGGCGTGCACAAGGTTTGAAACTGGGGGTAGGCACTAATTGGTCAAAATGCCTATTTACCAGCTGTTTTGATGAAAAATTAGAATTGACGTATTTCCATTTGGGTAGCAGTGCTTTTTTGCCTTTATAAACTGCACGCCACTGCCCTGAACTTATTTATGTTCCTAAACTGGAAGAAAATGTCGAAACCATACGATTGCCGTATAATTATTTAAGTAATTTGCATTTAGGTCAATTTATACTCGTATTTTATTAAAAAGCTAGTTAATATTATCTTTATAATGCATGATGAAGGTTAAAATTAGTATTAATTTAATCTTGTTGATGCTTTGGTTTCAGAATTATAATCCTTATTTTAGGACGGCAGGGTACGTCATATAAAACTGCAATTTGCAAATAATACTGCTTAAAACGCTGGTTGTAAGTACTCAGGTTTCATGACCCTACCTTTTTCTGAGAGTCCCTCATAACGAGTACTTTTAAATTAAATTCTTATGTACGCTTCTCCGAACAAAGGAGAAAGTTGGGGTATACTCAGTATTCGATATGAATATATTTCTTGTACAATTACTAAAGTTTTACCATAAAAATTGCTTTGTCCTAAATTCAATACAGTTTTAGAAGTTGTACCGCTTTGGAGATGAACAAGTAAAAATTAATGAATATGCCAACAAAGATCATAAAGATAAAGGAGCCGTTTGTTAAATGAAAAAAGCAATAAATGAAATTATCAACTTTACAAATTATTCACACCGCTAGGTACGTTATTTGTAACAACAAAATGAGAACAATTGCTACATACGAGTATCTCGTGGAAATATTGTGTAAGTATCAAATTTCATAAATTGTTTCACAACATATTTTAGGAATTTTAGGTACCAAGAACATTTTACTAATAAGAAAAACAAATGATTTCTTTATTTCTCTTTTCTTTATTTAATAATCTTTATAATTTAAAAGAAAAGATCTTCATTCAATATTAGCTGACGGGTCTTCTTTTTGTATTATATAAAAATTTAACGTCGCGTCGTTTATGTTCAAACAAGACCTTAGGTCTGAGGATAATGCCAGGATTAGTGCGACTTGAAAGCTTATTGTAGGATAGGTGTCTAAGGCTTAGAGTCCTCTATTAATAATTCATAGTCCAATTCGCCGTGATGGCTTTGTAAATTCGTTGTTGAAAGGGATCCTGGAAACAACATACACTACATATTAATGAGAGCTACAAGATACAGATGGCGCTCTGGTATCCACAAATATTGTATTTTTGACGACTTCTTGGCTAAGACAACTTAGAAAAATATTTTCTCTGAATTGGTTCAGATCTTGAGATGCTGTCAACACTAGTAACACAAACTAAGGAGATACGTTCTTTCCTACCAGCTGCAGCACCAGGAAAGCACCAGTACCAGACAAAGAAACGTCGCGGGGTGTCAGGGACGTGACGGAGGAAACTGACAGAATTTTCAATACAATATTCCGATGGTAATTTTTTTTAATTTAACGAAGGAAATTTTTCTTTTGTACTTTAGCAACCCCCGTTTGAATTATTTCAATAATTCTTGAAAGCAAACACCAGGTTCAGCCTCCCAGGACAACGCGTGTTAAAATCCAATGGTGGTTTATGGTTTTCTAAACAATCTCTCCTCTCTCAATCACCATTAAAATATTATTATATTGCTCCGCTTATAATATTTACTATATTGCTTTACGGTTAAATCAATTATTACAAGGCGCGATTTATTTTCGCAGCTCTCGCCTCTTACTGCTTTTAATAGTGTTATAAATTGCACTATTATTTTAACTAGGGTTTTTTAAAGCAACAAAATATGAGCTATGATTTTCGCAATCACGTCGTCTAAAAATTGGCTTCGCAAAAAATACCTGGTACCTATAGTAATACATAAAATAAGAACCTGGTAATAGTAATACAGGGAATACTGGAAAAGGATGTGGAAATACATCAGTCGATATCGTATAACGTATTGTCTGTCGATCCCCGGCAGGGTCAATTTGGGAATTTATAATTTCTGAATTTTCCCTGGTCTGGCCTGGTGGGAGGCTTCGGCCGTGGCTAGTTACCACTTACCACCCTACCGGCAAAGACGTGTCGTCAAGCGATTTAGCGTTCCAGTACGATGCCGTGTAGAAACCGAAGGGGTATGGGTTTAACATAACTGCCATGCCCCTAACAGGTTAGCCCGCTACCATCTTAGACTGCATCATCACTTACCATCAGGTGAGATCGCAGTCAAGGGCTAGCTTGTAGAGGAAAAAAAAAGTCACACTAACATTCTACATCTGCACAGTAGTATCTGTGGTGATAATTAGTATGTACTCTTCCACAGTAACAATGTAAGTACTTAATTTGCACAGAGCTGTGTGGCGCTAACCTACAACTAACACATACATACCTACGTCCTACTCGTACATGTAATCTATGAATTTAACATACCTACTTGAGTATAACATGGAACACTTCAGGGATGTTATCAAAACCAGTAAACACGTGTAGGACTAGGAAGTAAGTGATGCAAACCACTACAACATTTTAATTAATTATTTTCTGTATTTTTGACGCGATAATTTATTTGATAATGTATTAATTAATTATTTAAAAAATAATATTTATATACATATAATAACGACTAAAATAAGGAAAAATAATATATTTGCCTATGTACCAAGTACAACATGTACATGGTAACAAGTAGGTACGCGTCGAATAATGTGATTGAAACTTGTAATAATATTTTTATTGTGTTACCAAATACTTATTGTAATTAGTATTAAATACTTTAAATATTAAAAGCAAATTCATAATATTTTACCGACAAAAAGTTTCCATACAAAACGAAATCAGTCCTAGAGTCCAGACAGGTATTGTATCATTTCAAATGAGAGAAATCATCAATCATGGGGAACAAGGCAAATGAAATTAAGGTGAAATGCAATAGAATGTCATGTCATCGTTAATTGCGGGAATCACCATTATAACGGAAATAAAATTCGAGGTTAAACGTCACCCTCAATAGTAGGTATATTGTGTGCTTAGGGGTGAAACAAGACGATTTCAGATTTCGGGTGATGCCAGCCCTCCTTTGCTCAGGCAGGCAACTTCACACTCGTCTGAAATCGTGTTTCATCCCGTGGCGCACACACTATTTTTCATATATAATCTGCATTAAAAGTGCGAGTATAAAAATACAATAATTAGCAAGATTGTTCAAAGTCCAAAGGAACCTTTACATCTGGCACTTGTTTGGTATTCAATCTTTAACTATTGGCCACAACATCCTTACAGACAGGAAGTAAATAAATAATTCGGTTTTTTTTATCCACCACAAGTTAGCCCTTGACTGCGATCTTACCTGATGGTAAGTGATGATGCAGTCTAAGATGGTAGCGGGCTAACCTGTTAGGGGCATGGCAGTTATATTAAACCCATACCAATATTCGGTTTCTACACGGCATCGTACCGGAACGCTAAATCGCTTGGCGGCACGTCTTTGCCGGTAGGGTGGTAACTAGCCACGGCCGAAGCCTCCCACCAAGCCAGACCAGGGAAAATTCAGAAATTATAAATTCCCAAATTGACCCTGCCGGGGATCGAGCCCGGGACCTCCGCACGTTAAGACAATAGCGCTACACACTGCGCCACGGAGGTCGTCGAAATTTTTTATGACAGTTCAAGGTGCATTGACCTTCTCCTCAATAATTGCAATCCTTTCTTTCAGCTATCCCCGTCGGCTATCCCACAAGATAATGCACAGATAAACATTATTTTAAATTGTAAAATATTTCGTTATTTGGAAGATTAACTACTTCCAGGCTTCTTTGCGGCCAGAGTCACTATAAAAACGGTCGGTGAGCCAAATATTGGATAGAAGCAGGCGATACTTTGCGAAAGTCCATGACAGACAAATCTATTACAACTTGCGAATTGCTTGCGAAATTAAAGATTGGAAAGAACTATACAATCGTGCATTGTCGAGTTAACATTTGTGGATGCTCCGGTGTCGGAGTGAAACGTACTTTCAGAGTAATTTGGAAGATTTGTGTAGTGCGGTGTTGTGGCGGTGCGAATTGTTGGCTTATTGGGAGGTGCATATAGCAAGCTACATGTGCAAGCCACACGTTGTACCACGTAGATTTGTCTGTTTTGGTGGGTCGGTGAGCCAGTCTAAACGTTTTAATAGAACCTTTTTTGAAAAATATAACATGCTGTGATGTTTATAATTTGAATTTTAAGAGATACTAATGCATGAATCCCAAGTTTTCTAGAGCTTTTATTCGACATCAAGAGAATTTGCTTTTGATGCCAGTTTGGTTGAATGTATACCTACTTGTCTAAATTTGAAATGTTTTTTGACAGGGTTTATTAGTGTTAATAATATATTATAAGTTTATGTATTACTTCGTTGTATAAGTACACGAGCAATTATTCATGTCAAAAATAATCTCCTCATCTTGTAGGTATTCAAAGACGCTAATGTCCATTTCATTTAACTTTCACAAAAGAGATTTTAATCCTTTTATAAAACATTTTAAATCCTTGGAGCGCTTTCTACCTAACGTTTTAAATACAAGGTTAATACAGAGCCCAGAATTTAATCAAAAGTTTTTGTTAGCTATATTATCAATTTAAAATATAAAAAATAGGTATAGTTTTATAACATTTTCCTCGTGATATCTACCTATTTATAAATATAGAACTGGCTGACTCGCTTTGACTTAGTACTGGATGTCTCGCACATAGAGTTCAATTAGAAAATCATATTATGATGTGTAGTGTTAAGACTTATGACATATTCTTAACCTTAACTAACTTTTCTAGCGAAACACTCCAAATTATAGTAACTTACAATCAGATACAATTTACAAACAAAAACACAAACAACGAGGTTTGATACTTTACTCAAGAGATAAATATCAAAAATACATGTACCTAATGAACTAACAATATGTAATTGAGTCAGTTCAACCATATTTTAATAAAAGTTAAATTTAGATTTTCTCACAACATTAAATATATTCGTTAGTGTCTAACAATGCAAAAGAGCGGTCTGTCTGTCCCAGGTCCTAACATGGCCTTGTGCAAAGTGGCAGAAAAAAATCTTTAGCGCAATATTTAGAAACCAGACAGAAAGTTTATTACAAATGTTTTACTCGTATTGTTGTGCATTGATCATGCGAACAGACAATCAAACTTCGTCGGAGTAAGGATAACTTTGCTTGAACCAAATTCCATATGTAGCCAACCTTTACAAACCTCTGCTTAAACCTAATACAAATATTGTACCGAGGCAAACTTTTTGGAACGTATTTAAAAATATATACTAGTATTATAGGTATTTCTAAACCATAAATTAAGTATTAAAATGCATTTTTAAAAGTCCATATATACACAGTTTAGTAGTTGTATTATGTACAGAGTTTCACAACAGTATAATTTTTTGGAAGACTATCTTACATATGCCAAGTAATGAGTTTATATTTTTAATTTTGAAAGTTAATGCAAGAGACCAGGGGTCTTATTACGTATTTATGATTGCTACAGTGTAACAATCGGAATCACCTCTGATTGGGTAACATTTGTTCGCTATAGGCCAAAATCAATAGCAATTGAATCACATAAATTCAAGCAATCACAATTGAGCTTAAAGCAATTAATGAAATTAGGGCTGCACTACTCTCCGACTGTTCCCAAACTCACTTTCCATTGTGTACTTTAACAATTAATTATAAAAAAGCGAACACGCCAATTTTCCTCATATTATTATTGAATATATTGGCAAACATGAGGAAATGTAACGCCACACAGAGGCAGAGCAATACCGCTTCCTTAAACAACAAGTTTTCAATTCAATTTGTCGGTATTGTGACTGTTGTGGTAGACTGGAAACGGAACTTGCAATAAAAATGATCACCAGCAAATTGTATGGCTTCACAGTTCTGTAACCTACATTTATATGGCTACAAGATTTTGCCAGTCTGACCTCTTCAACCTAGTATGGATTGTGCACCAAACTAACTTGATAACTGGACAAAAAAACTTGTACGTTACAACAAATTTATTAGATTTACTAGCTGACCCGGCGAACTTCGTACCGCCTTAGTATGCAAAATTAAATGTATATTTTTCAATATTTCTGAGAGGTTTTCTTAATATTTTTTTCCGTAAGAACCTTCTCCTAATAATAACAAATACAACAAAAAAAGAATTAGTGAAATCGGTCCAGCCATTCACGCGTGATGCCGTGACCAAGGAAAACGGGTTTCATTTTTATATATATATAGATAGATAGATAGAAGAGAAGATATAGATTTATGATACTTGAAATTATATTGAAGACGTTATGGTTGAGAAATATGAAGACAATGAAGCAAGAATGACAGACGACGAGCGAAACAACAACAAAGTCCTTGTAACGATCAGCTCGCTGCACACACTCAGTGCGTTTCCCCTTCGACCCGAAGGTTTTGTCCGGTGAACGACACTAGGGACCGGACTCCAGTTCCTAGTGTGTTTTCGCCATTAAGTGACGTGTTCTCGAAATTGAAGCTTTCCAGTTTCAGAAGAGAAAGTTTATGAGGTCACCAGTTTAAATTAACTTAGGCTGCAACACCCTCTTTAAATCTAATCTCCTTCATCTCTGTCGTTCGTAATATTGGCAGAAAATCTTGAACATTGAATCTTGAAGTCGTCAGGTGTCCTTGTTTTAAATAGGTATTATAAGTACATCGACCATAATCATTTTAAAAAGTGTTATTATTTCATACATATAAATTTACCGCTCTCGTGCACTTTTCGCTTAGGTATTATACATTTTCATTGTGTGCTGAATCAACAAAAGAAATTCTACACTATCACAAAACTTATCAGTAGTTTATTGTATATTTGGAAACAGAGATGACCTCGTTTCTCATTGAGAGATAAAAAGATATTTCTGCTACAGGTTTATCAGGCAATCAAGTTTTTGTTATTCAAAATAAAACAATGAATATTATTATATGTGGAAATATTCGTATTAAAATCTATTTTTATACAAACGTTAATGCAAACCAAATCATTTGGTTACTTAGTTAAAACGAATTAAATTTTAATTGCTCCATGTTTCCAGCAGCTAATTTTATAACTGTCAAGCAACAATTACTTAAATAGATTGCGAAAATCAAAAGTTTGTCATAACCGTTTACGGTTTCGTCGCTTCGAAGGTTGCCAAATGCCAATAAAGCAGATTACAAACTTTCTTGACCTTTCCATTTTCCAACTTGCCAGTCTCCCCCCTCCTCCTTTCGACCTTCGCGCGAGTCCGCATTGCAGTCGAACTAAAAGGACGTTTAAACTTTATTAGAACTCCAAACTAGGAAACCTACGTCATCGGTGTGTAGTTGTACCTATTAAAAACTCCTATTGATCTTAGTCCGTGTCTACAGTACAGTCGTTGACTTCTGCTGAAAGGATCTGCATTTATAGCCATTGTCCATATCAGCGTTCAAGTTGCGAAAACTAATAGGTTCAAAGTTCATGCGACATTAAAACGGCTATATTTTTCGGAATTTCATAAATTTTAGCTCTACCTCCGTCATGTTACAACAATTTTATATTACTTTTGAAATTGGTTTTACAGAATTCTCTATTAGGTATATTCTATTTGGAATGGAATGAGTGTGGTTCTTTTATGAAATCGAATATAAGGATTAAAGTAAATCTGATCATGTTTTTAAAATTGGGAAAGATAAAGCTGGAATAAATGAATGCTAATAATCACTAAAGGCAGGACAAATCTCAAGACTATGTAAATGTTTTAAAATTTTTGGTTGGGTAGGTACCTATAAGACACAATTGTCAATTTTAGTCGAAGCTTCGACTGCGAAACAACCATTGTTAGAGTCTGGAAATCATCAATAACAGTGGAAGCCTTGGCCCTAGGCGGTATTGAAGCGGGGTCAAGGCAGCTTCGAAATGGTTACTGCGTATAATACTCCAAATATTATTGTTTTTTTTAACGACTGAAACCACTAACCTTTAATGCTAATACAAAGTAGGTGTAAAACGCGCTTTACTCCGCTTTGATATAAAATTTTATGTTACGTTTTAAGTATTGTCAGGGTTTACGAGCGAGCAGAGGATTTTCTGTTTCAAGTAATTTTCTCAAGTTTATCTTTGAAAATCGATGAATAACCGATTGGCAGTTGGCACTTAGTGGAAACGCTTTATTGACCCGGCAGTGAAAGCAAACTTATGGGCAGTATGGTGGAACTAAATCCCCCAAGCAATTTGTGGAAATGGACCGAATAATTAATATCTTTGTTTACAGGAAAGTTACCAGGAACTTCGGCTTCTAAGGTAAAGGATGCCTCTCTTATTTAAGGACATAAACTATCGGACTTTCAGACTAAGTAAGTATACTACGTATTATGATTTAACTAGTTGTTTGTTATTAATAAGAAAGTATGAAAACGAAGCTAAGAAGCAGGAACGTGTTTAATTCAAAATTAACTTTAACGAAGTGAATTTATTCCATTGCACTGGTTCAGAATGACTTTTACCGAGAAGAACCAATTATTTTCTTCTACTGCTACTACGGCGTACTCACGCTTTAGAAATTATCCTAAGAATTAGGTGTACTTTGCAGCCATCAATCCAGAAAGAATACGCTAATGTTCATAAAGCACAGCGTCCTTGTTTTTGGCCTAGTTCCTTTGCTGAATGAGTAATGAGAGCCTTAGCACGGTATTCGCGCGTCATTTTTATTAATAAGGCTTAATAAAATACCACAAACTGCATTGGGAAAACGCATTCATATTAGTCACACCTACGAACTTATAAAGAATGGATGAAGTTTGCTTGTTCCGTTTGTTGAATATCTTTGGTTTTTTTTCGTTAAGGCTAAAAGCCCGATGAGTCACGGCGTCCTTCACCTCGGCCATTTAGGAATCCGCCTTTATAAAACCTACTACGTAGGTATGTACTATATGATATGTTCAATGAATGAACACGAAAGCGAGGAAAACTAAATTAATAAGACTATCCATATCTGCAAGCGTTTTAATCACAAGCAGTATTGTTTTAATATTGTACCACTTTCTTAGTCATAATCATTATTTTAGGGACGTCAATCTTGACGTCAATCGACGTGTATGTACAATGTTATAGGGCGGATTTTTGTCTCGAGTTAAGCCAGCGCGGGATGGCATTCATACCTAAAATTATTTTTTTGTACAAACAAAAGTATTGTTTACACCTTACACCTTTACACCTTTGACATTTAGTTACTACTGATTATTATGTGATAATATGCTCTACTTTCGTTAACGAGTAAGATAGCGTTGACAACGAAGAAGAACTGACCATACCTAATGATAATGACACGCTATAAGCTCAAGGTTAATTATTTAAAGTGGCAGGCCTCTGCATAGTCACTATGCAAGGGCAGCGGGGGTGACACGGACATACGAACACTCTATAGTCTATTCATTCAAAAGTAGATGAAAGGTCAACTCGGCGACCTGGAAAGCCTCCACCAACCGGTAGTTTATTGACGTCATGCATATTTACATACTCATTCATGGGTAGGTATAACGTGACTATTTTACATGAACAATGCTTAAGAATAAAACTTGTATCATGGGCAGATACCTAAAAGTTGGATTTAAAATCATAACTCCCAACAGAAAGTCCCAATAGATTCTAGGAAAAGAAATGATTTATGGATTTGAAATAGGTACATTGTTATTTTTCTTCTCCTTTTTTGGCTTTAATTTTAGTATTATTCATTAAATTTAGTATCGTCGTTCAAAGAAATGATTAAGTACACTTTCTGTCAGAAAGATTTTGCTATCCAGCTAAGCCCGGTAGCATATCAACGTCGAACGGAATACATTATCATCGAAAAATAAAACGATACCGTAAGTAGGTAGAATAAGATCGATACGCAAAAAGCCCTATTATGTATTCAGCATGGAAAAATTGTCCTAGTTTATTTAAGGCATAGGTATTTAAATGCATTCGGGTTGAAGACATTATAATACGCCGTACGTTAACAAAAAGGCTAACATTATGGTACGTTAAACAAGAAATAGTTCTAAGAAATACAGGAGGAGGTACTTTTATTTATTCTACCGGAGTGCGTGTGAAAGGAAATACTAAAAGTGGAAAATTGCGAATTTTACTACTTAGTTGACTTCCTTTGAATTTGCACGGATTGTCTTAAGTATATGTCACCGTAAGATTGCAAAAACCGTTAGATTGTAATCTAACTAGCGAAATTGTAAACTGTCGACAGATTACAATTTAACGCATTATTTTTCGGTTGTAATCTGTTAGGTATATTACCCGATAAAACCTAATATAAATAATCAGATTATTTATGTCGAACCCTAACCTAAGCTACAAGAAAGAGACAAGAAAACGTAAATACAATTAATATTTCAAAAATTTACACTCAGTACATTGAACGGTTCACAATCTGTCGACAGTTTACAATTTCGCTAGTTAGATTACAATCTAACGGTTTTTGCAATCTGACGGTGACATATACAGTAGAATGAAAGCTAAAGTAAACACAAACCTTTTCCGAGTAAACCTATTTAAACTAACAAACTAACTAAAAAACTGAATTGCTAAAATTCGTTCAGGTATAAGTTTAAATACGTCAAACTAATTTCACTTTAGTTATATGGTTTTATAAAGAATCTGATAGTTTTACGATAGCAATATTAATTAAAATCTGTTTATTATAGCAGTAAGAGAGTGTGAAGTTAACACGGAAGGTTTGTCCTTGCTAATTCACGTCATTGCGTGGCATTCAATTCATTGAAAGCGATGACGCAATTAATGCTTAGATTTTACCGTATCTACGTTGTGGGTGCGTCTTCCGTTCACGTTGAAACAATAAACAGCTTTTTTTTCTCATATATTCATCGTAAACAGTCCTGTTTATATTGAACAAGTAGAGTAAATATTTTTCCCGTTACATAAATAAAGTAACATATTCGGAAAAGGACCTACAGATAACACGAAATATATCGTGGGAATTTCGGGGCCTAGAAATTTATTTGTTTGAGCGTGATCTTCGGAAAAATTCACGTGTAGCCCCGAGCGGAGGTCGATCTGTCTGGTTTACGTGGTACATAATATGAGCAACGTTTTTATATAAAAGAGATCATGTCACGTTTTGGGGAAACTGTTACGAGAACATTTCACGGGAAAGTCATGATAAATTACTGAATCTTGTTAAAAGCTTTAATTGGGGAACAAAATTGAGTAACCCAAGATTATTTTACATTGACATAACTTACTGTTCTCTGAAAAAGTCTGCAGGTGTCGCAATTTTTCTTTAATCATCATTTTCGTTCCATTTCATTTGACATAAACTCGGTTCTAAGAGTAGACAACAAAAAGTCCTCAAGAACAAATTACAGTAGCGTCATGTGCCAGGCTATATATATAGGCAGGCTAAATATTAGTTATTTCGTTCATTAAGTCACATTATAGAATCTCATCAAGCGTCAACAATACACGGACAGTTTCCACCGGCACGAAAGTAACGTCATTAGTTGCCTACTACCACTTTCACCGGGTATAACAAATCCCGATTAGCAGAAAATTTAATGTACCTACTGTAATGAACGGCTTACAAGCAGTCAATATTAACATTAAAACACAAGATACACATACCATATTGAACAAATATTTGAATTTTACACGCTAACACCTTCAGAGGATCACATTGTTTAGGGTTCCATGCTTCAGAAATAATTGAGTATTGATTATTCAATTTAGATGTTCGCAGTTCTCAATTCGTTCCCTCCTCATTTAATAATATACCTACTCGTCTGAATTGGCGGCTGCTTTATAGATAATTTTGACGCTAAATATGCTACAGGTGTTCCTATTGATATTTAAAATGTTCCCTGCGGCAAAGGATAACACTAGATGTAGGCTGGTCAATTTAATTCAGTCGTTCAGAAATGAGTACAGACTAGCCACCGTAATATAAAAAAGAATACGCGCCGAATTGAGAACCTCCTCCTTTTTTGGAAGTCGGTTAAAAATACCATAATCTAGCAGATGTAGCGTCTAAGGTGGCAGCTATGAAGTGTTTTAATTCAAATGCCTGAGCCTCTGATAGTAAGAACTGCTATAATCGCGTGCTCAAAAGAAGTGATAGCTCTAACGATAGCCAATGAGTGTATGTCACTATAAAATTGTAAAAACCGTTAGATTGTAATCTAACGCTTTTTATCTCGTTAGATTGTAAACTGTCGAAAGATTGTGAACCGTAAGACTAAGAATTGCTTACAATTTAACGCATTATTTTTCGGTAGATTGTAATCTGTTAGGTGTATTAACCCGATAGAACCTAACAACACAACCTGATTATTTATGTCGAACCCTAACCGAACCTACAAGAAAGAGACAAGACAAGACACTTATACAATAAATATTTCAAAAATTGACATTCAGAACATTGAACGGTTCACAATATGTCGACAGTTTACAATCTATAGAGATAAAAAGCGTTACATTGCAATCTGACGGTTTTCACAATCTTACGGTGACATATTATATAGCCTTATACAGAACCTTCAACTAACAATACGAAATCACTTGACCGGTTTCTTTTTAATTAAATATGTGGAAAACGAGCGTAGTAAAAGATTTGCGTTGGCACGGAAACGTTCTCAAGGACGGAACATATTTCACGCCATACAACCGTAGAGCATTGTCACGGCCATCGCGTTTGTATGAATGTCGTGTAGCTGCGTATTTATTAGGCTTCATTAACTAATTAACTTAAGCTATAATTAATCCGCTTTGCCAACGTGAAAGTGAAGGATTTTTTTTGTTTATTGAATTATCAGGAATTAGACAACGTCAACGGTCTAACCTTATCTACTCTGTGTTGGCACAGTGGTGAGCGCGGTAGTCCCGCAGTTCGATCCCCGGCAGGGTCAATTCGGGCATTTATAATTTCTGAATTTTCTCTAGTCTGGCCTGGTGGGAGGCTCCGGCCGTGGCTAGTTACCACCCTACCGGAACGCTTACGCTTACGCGTCTTTGCTGGTCGCTAGCCACAGCCGAAGCCTCCCACTAGAACAGAACAAAGACAATAATTTTGAATAAAATTTCCCACATTGCCCTTGCAGGGAATCTAACCATGGACCTACCACTTATAAGATCACAGTGCGCACCACTGCACCGTGGACGTCAAACTGATTGTGAAGTTATTCGCTGTTAGCAGAGACAAAAAAATTGCACCTGTTTTGGTAGTTGATACAGGGTGGTAACTGGAAGCATACAAAATGTAGTGTTGAAACTTTGACGTTCACAGGGTGTCTCAGTGAAGGCAAGATTTTTGACAAGAACCTCCCAAACACAGTCGAGGTCCTTTAGCCTAATGACGTCGTGGCAGACAAAATAAAAAGGAAATAAAACTTGTGTTTAGCAAGTTCTAATGGGATATGAGGAAGACATAAGACTGAAACTGAACTGCCAGATGCTAGAAAATTCCAAGCGCATTGTAAAATGTTTGCGCTCGTTGCAATAATCTGTATTTTTTAAATTAGCATACAATGGAGACTTTTTTTACTAAATTGTAGTGATATTATTTATTGCATCAGAAGAATCTGCCAAGAATGATAGAGCTATGCAGAGCAATTATAAGGGTGCATTTGCACAAGATGGGAAAGAGCGTATTAGAGACGTACGAATCTTTGATAAATGATATCATCATCAACATCAGTTGGACATAGGCCTCTTTCAGATTGCGCCAACGTTGCCTATCTATGGCTGTTTGCATCCATTTGATGCCAGCCACTCTTTGGATGACGTCGCTCCACCTAGCCCGGGGCGCTCTATACCCGTTTGCCGAAAGTCGAGACGCAGTCTCTATACTCTAGGAGTCTAGGACTTTACGTAACGGAGATGAGTCTAGTTAAATAATCAAACTAATGAGAGATGACGTTATTTTATATATTTTCATCATAATCTGATTGATCTGCTGGTGGACAGTGGGCAGGTACCCTAAATATAATACTTAATTAAATTTAAAAACCTACACATTCAATTATAACAAACAAAGAACTAAGCAAAAATATTAAACTTAAAATATACACGAAGTGGAACAGCTAAGCGCTTTACTTAAATATAAAATAATACTTAACTATTACAAATTCGAGTGGCGAACAGTTTGCATTGCATCGTATTTTGCAAGGCACGCATAACAACAGTATTCGAAAGTGTGTCAAGATTGCAATAGCAAAATAATGTATTCGCGGCGATTCACTCGGTGAAATACAATATATCAAAACAAAATGCATTATGGTCTCTTCCTCATATAAACTAGCTGATGCCCGCGACTTCATCCGCGAGGTTTAAGTTATTTGATTCCCGCGGGAACTCCTTAATTTTCCGGGATAAAATAGCCTATGTCAAGCTCCAGGTCCTCAACTATACCCATGCCAAAAATCACGTCGATTCGTTGCTCCGTTGCGGTGTGATTGAAGGACAAACCAACCAATGATATATCGAGATAAAATAGGTGTATACCTATCAAACTGGAATCATTTTCATTCCGAGTTTATCTTCAAGGTATACTTACTTATTGTAGGTACCTACCTTTAGTTTTATGTAAATGTTTAATTTTGTGATCTTATTTTCGCACGTAACGTATAGCTAACCTTGATAAAATGTACCTATCTTTATCTGAGGGAAAAAGATAAATTTTAGTGCCAATGTTAATTGGTTAGGTACAGCTCTAACTATGATATTTAATAAATTCCAAGGTAATGATCCCGATGAAGCCTAATAACTTTATCGTACTCCTAGGTAACTCTACAAATGGGTCTTGGGTAGATAAACTGGGTTACATGATGCATCACTAGTACAAACATGTTCATTGTTCTAAAAGAAAGATCATTCTAGAATCTAGATCATAACTATTCAGACGGACGAGACGATTGGCTTTTAATTACTAAAACATTTTCTATTGGAAATATTTAAAAATCAAAACATACATTTAAACAACCAATAACTCATTAATCATAATATTAAAAGTAAACAGAGGATGTATAAAATATACAAATAGTAAACGTAACCGGACGGTAAACAGTCGGGGTATAATAAAAATGCAAATTGCCGATCATAACATTCATTACCGGACTAGACTGTATTGTCTGCGCTGGCGGAATGCCACCCTTTCTGCGCTTCCAAAGGGATCACGAAACAGATCCGGCCATACATCGACTCTATTGTGATCTGCTTTCGACAATACACAATGATCGAGCTATAATGTAAACATTAGTTAGTACTAACATCACATCACAAAGACGAAAATTTTGTTTTTGTAATTTTGGATATAGACATTCAAACAAACAAAGGACAAAGGTACAGTCTATTCGATTATGTTTATCAACACATAATATAAAAGGGGAAAATGACTAAGATGGCAACCTCCAGCTAACTCTTGGAACTTGAGATTTATTCTCAATAAATAAAGGAATTATTCACCCAAATAAAGTTTGGGCAGGTTAGCTAGGTTTTTTTTCCAAATGACTTTATTAATGTAGGACACGTTAAAAAGAAATTACATGTGTTTACGCCGTCTAACTTTATGAAGTGGTGTGAAAAGGTTTTCAAGCTAGGGTAGGCATAAGTTAGTCAGAATACCTATTTACTGGCTGTACCTATATGAGTTTTAATGAAATATGAGCATTGAACTATATTCATTTTGGTAAGCAGTGTTTTTATGCTTCTATGAAAAGCACGCCACTGTCCCTATGTAACACGTACCTATTTTTTTTATAAGTCAGACTATAAAGTGCGCCTACAGAGATCGTAATTTATACAAGATGATTGTTGCTATAACAAAAGCATCTTTATAGCAATGGATCCAAAACTTTCTCGTGAGTGGAGGCATTTACGCAACAATCGGCGACCTATTGTTTCCAAAGCCATTCACGAAATCGCCTACGTATAGTCACGCCTTTCAGCACGCCAGGTAAGAATGGCAATGAGCCAAAGATTAATGGCCTATGCCTCGTGTCAATCTCCTATAACTTTGCAGGCATACCTGCTATCAATCGTGACCAATTCTAGAATAGAACTGACGTGAACCACTATTATTAGCTAAATCTACACGAGTCAGTTTTAGCCTGACTACTAGTCACCGTACACTTAACGATCATCAGAAATTTTAACGGTTCTGTAGTAACAAAAGCAAAAAAGGGACCCTTATAAGATGCACTTCATCCGTACGTCACGAGGTTTTAATCGAAAACTGCGTACCGTAGGAAATTGTGATTTTAAGCATAACTTTTAAGCTTGATAAAGATATCGCTGTCAACGGTTAGAAAAACTGTGATGATTCAAAAGGAGCTGACAGTTTGTTCCAAAGAAAAATTATTCAATTTCTTATCTAAACTCTTGTCAAATTACTATATTTCAGATTCAATATTCTTGAGTACCTACCTACCTATTACACGTAAATGTTCATCTAAAATATCGGAGGCCGGTAGAATTCAAATACGAAGCTCACGTAAAGCTGGAAAATTATTATCAGTAAAAAATAGAAGCCCGGAGATAACATTTGGTATTACAGGTAGATTAGATCCGCAGGTGAGCATACCTCATACGTCAAGAGAAATGGAAACACATGAGCAGTGCATCAATCACTGTCCGCACTTGTTTATCAGGCGAACTATTTTTCGACTCACATCCATATATAATGGAGTCCATTACGTAGTAAATCCTAACTTGAGTGACACAATTCGAAAAGGATCTCTTTCAATTTCTTTGTTTCGAGTAGTTAGTTAAACGCTTCGTCTTTTTTTATTGAAATACAAGTTACCCCTTGATTACGGTCTCACCTGGTGGTCGATTACGACACAATGACAGGCTCTGAGAAAACTGATTGGCACACTGTTTACTAAAATGTATTTTGGCAGCAAATTAGAAAAATTAAGATATCATCTTAATTTTTCTAATGAATGAGGCAGCTTTTCTGCAATCGATCAACTGATGGTAAAGAGTAAAGACGGGCTCTTAGGCTCTTGGCTCTTCTGGTAGGAATATGGCAGGTGTAATTAAATCCATTACTCTTTACAGATTTTACGCGACATCGTACTGAAACGATCGCATGGCGGCATGTCTTTGTCGGTGGTATTTCCCAAATCCAATATATGAAGCTTCGTCTGAGGCTACTTACCAAACTAGCCACAGGCTTTCAGCACGCCCAGATAAGACCAGAGACGGTTAAGAATAATAACTTCCCTATGGTGGATCTCTTCATTTATACAACTACAACTAAGCTTAACACTGCACAGAGGTCGTTCTAGTTTTATTTCAATTTGAGGAACAAACACTTAAGTATTACATTCTCCATCACGGATTATCACGGTTTTAGTTACAATGTCTCATATAAAATTGTGTAGTTCGTCGCGTTTTTGTAACTTACCTACTCAGCTAGAATGTCAGAAATCGTCAACAACATGAAATTGAAATACGCGGTACTTATTAATGCCAATTTTGCGGAATTACTGTTGTCTCTTGTAATTGAACGCGCGGTTTCCAGGTCTAGGTAATAACTAATAGTACATTAAGTCGTGACTAGGTAAAGTAAGATTGATACACTCAAGCAGCAGTCAGCACCGCCTCACAAAAGATAGGGATAATAATTGAGAATGTCATTTTCGATTCGATACAGGTAAGTGCATGTTATTTACTTTTACGTAATTTTGTATTTCACGACAATTTGAGGCAATTCTGTTGCGGAATATACTGCCTATTTCCGCTGTGTGCATTATCACAACGTAAATGGCCTCGTCACGATTTTTCTCCGCGGAAACATGAGATGCTACGCCTCTGAAAACGATATAACTTTGAATTGCAAATCTTCTAGAGGCTGTAAATGCTACAGACGCGAGGTCCGCAATGGAGCGCAAAGCCTGGGCTCAGTTCAAAATAAAATTATTTATTTATTAGCAGGCTTTGTTCGTTAAGTGGTGGTGACTCAAAACCTACATTACATTTTTTCATAATTCAGGCTGCAACCTAATCTTAATGTTGCACCCTAACTACAATTTAAACCATATTTACAACCTTACTGGCACTTTAGCTTTATCGAATAAGGTAGATATTTGTCTTACATCGGTCTCAAATAATTTAAGTAAGTAAACCATTTTAACATTGAAACTAGTCGGGCATTTTTACGACATAGCACGTGAATTTATCCGGGAGTTATGTATAGTTATAAGTAAAACATAGTACCTATGAAGTATTTCATGCTGACCATATCGGGCCCGTGCTTGCGTATCCTTCGTATCCTTGCTTAAAATAAAATTTTCCATAGAACAAACCGAAACATCGTGCTGATCATAGATACATTGGTAAGATATATAAGATTAAGCCTAGATATTATGTTATAATGGATTACGCATTCTTACCTTCAAATATGATCCATAATACTTAGTGACGTACGGGCTATCGCACTGTGACAGCACCATAATCTCCTGCTGTATATCCTCGATTTCATCTTCGGCTTCCTCGAGGTCAATTATTTTAATGGCGACAACTTGTTGCGTCCTGTTGTCGACGCCTTTGAACACCTCGCCGAATGACCCCTTGCCGATCTTCTCTTGTTTCGTGAAGATCAGCTCGGGATCGACCTTCTGTGGAAGAAGAGAGAATTTGCTTAAGAATTGTATAACTTGATTTGTTTAAAGTATGAGAGGACTGAGAAGGAGATTTTGCCATGCTGAAGTCGCAGTTACGACTACGACTAAGCATAGGTATAGTCAACGGAAAATCGAAATTATATATTTATTATATCTACTTATTAAAGTATCAGCTGTTGTTAAATATAGCAAATCATCATCATCATCATCAAATAAAAGAAAATAACGATTAAACGATTTTTTTGTTATCTACACTAATATTATAAAGAGGAAAGATTTGTATTTTTGTATGTAACGAATAAACTCAAAAAGTAATGGACCGATTTTAATAATTCTTTTTTCATTAGAAAGCTACATTATCACTGAGTAACATAGACTATATTTTATTTTCAAAAAAATTGAGATCCTTACGAAAATTGCAATAATGTGAACTAAGTCGGAAAAAATCGTCTCTTCTGAGAGCTTACGCGGCGTGCGCTGCGTAAATAGTTATAGTTACACGAAAACAATGTATAGTGAAATTGTTCCTCTTAAGAAGTTCTAAAAAATAGTCCGCGGTAGCATATATCTATCTTTTAAGGTTGCTTGCGAAGATGCTTTACTTGCGAAGGTGTTTTTACCGACATAGTATTAATCCTTATCAAAATAAATATATTAATCATCTCAAGTATTTAACTAAGATAAAAATTGTCCTTTACACCATTTAATTTAGATGAATAGCTTATGAGATAATATCATAGAAATAATGAGGACGGGGCGTACTCTTACAATGTAATATTAAAATGTAACCTGCCCACTGCCCACTGGCTATATTGGGTAGGTTTATATTAGGATTATTAGTGCTACCCGTGCGAAGCCGGGGCGGATCGCTAGTTAGTTCGCTAGTAGTTGTTATATAGGAAGATGAAATACTTTTACATAACCATATGAATACGAACACATGTGAAAGTGCCGTGAATTTTTGGCGACATATAATATAACAATACGACAAAGAGTTTTAGGTACCGTAAAAACGTGACATTGCTTCAGATCTAAGCACGGGCTTAAAACACCTACGTGGAAAATAAAATACCGCAATATTTGGGATGTTAAGCCGTACCTAGTGTCGAGAACTCTTGGCATTTGGCTGACATTGCGGCAGAGTCAAGGCTCGACCGTGCTACGTGACACCTTTACAAAACGGCGACCACTGCGTGAAATATCGATTGTTATTCAAAAATTGACTCTACACTGGCCTAAATTGTTTTCAACTTATTCATTTACGCGCCAGTTTACACGACGCATACTATTCATTGTACACATTAGGAAATTCTTTGTTGCTACGCCCGAAAAGCACGGTAAAAAATGCTTTGTCGTGCATTATTCGTATTCTACCAACGTACTAGAATATTTAACAGAGTATTTTAATTGTCTGTCAAAGTATGCAGAATTTTAAAACCGTTGACGTTTTCGTTAAACTTTTGCATAACCAAAAATACATTAGGTATTATTATCGTCTATGAAAAAGAGGTTTTATAAAGATGATGACAATTTCAGGTGTCTGTTTCCCTAATTGATTAAAACCCATAAAAGGGATACTAAAACGAAGTAGGTACACAATATACTGTGTTATATTAACACCTATAGGTAGAAGCGTTTGTACCCCCGAGGCACAACCGAACCGGGTACGAGCGTAATGTCATTATGCCCTCTTTAAATTCCGCCGGTAAAAGGCCCTGAAGGGTGATAAAATGAGACTCATCGTGAACAAAAGCGTTTATTGAGCCCGATCCGATCTCGCGGAATTTATAAAAAGGCGAGTGTATTACAGACTATTCAAAAGTTAATATAGCTAGTATAATTAGGGTTACCAGGACTTAGAAATTCTGAGAAGATACGAGATCGTGCTTTTGCATCTTAATTAAGGAGTTTCCACGGGAAGCGAACTAGAGCGATTATTTGGAGTATAATTTTTCATATTTTTTAACTCAACGTACCTATCACTTAAAATAATTAGTTATATAGCTATCAAGTTCACACTTAGCCAATCGCTGTTTGAGCACTATGATTGATCTTACTTAACTTAATAAACTTGTGCCTGTAGTTGGCTCAGTTAAAGCATTGAGAAAAGTGATCTATTTTTAAACATATTTGCTTGGATACTATGTTATGCCGGTCGTACCAGGGAGAAAAGTTAGAAAAAGAAAATATCATTCTATCTACTCTACTTCCACAATTACTTTCTATGGTCGAACAAAATGTAAAATGAGCCGAATGAATTTCTTTTTTACATTGGTTCCACTTGCATCTTTCGGTTGGTTTCGAATGACCTTTTTCGGCTCCCCATTTGGCTTATATTTTCGGCATTATTTATCATAATATACTACATACATTCACCCACCTAAGTACAAAATACATACACACAGTGAAGTGCAAACTCGATAAGAGGAGTCGGGCCTATATACCGACGAGGACACTCCACAAAGGTAACATTTCCCTTCCACTACATTTGATATATTTCGTTAGATTGGGTTTTTGATTATATTATTAGCTCTGCGAACTTGCGGACGTAACATTAATTTACCATGGATATTACTAATAAATAATTTAGACTGGAGCCCAGGGGCCTTATGACGGTAAAAATATTGCTACAGTGTAGTGATCGCAATTATTTGTGATTGTCTAACACCCTTTAGCTATTTTCCAAAATCCGTCCAGCAAGAATACTATAAATTCAGCCAATCACAACAATTGAGGTTGTAATAATGATTGATTAAGCTTTTACGGAATAGCACTGCGGATATAATGTAAGTATTTTGCATATATATAAACTGGAACCACCTTTTTATGGTACGAGTGGGTGTGAAGCTAAAATAACTGAACCATTAGGTATACGTGATCATTATTGCATTATCATAAAGGCTCTTATACTAATATAACGGGCAATTTAATTCCGCAACATTACTAACTATTTATAGATCTATTAAAATAAGCCAATGATATTATGATTGTTACGAGTCATACCTTTAGCTTAACTAAAAAAACAAGCCATATATATGTCACCGTAAGATTGTAAAAACCGTTGGATTATAATATAACGTTTTTTATCTCGATAGATTATAAACTTTCGACAGATTGTGAACCGTAACATACTGCTTACAATTTAACGCGTTATTTTTCGGTAAATTGTAATATATTAGGTATATTAACCCGATAGAACCTAAGTGCCCGGCCTGCGGCCGGGCACTACCTGAATATTCATGTCAAACCCTAACCTAACCTATAGTTCGCGCGCGAGTTGAATGCAGAGTAAATGTATGGTGACACTTACATTTACTCTGCATTCAACTCGCGCGCGAACTGTACAAGAAAGAGACAAGAAAACGTAAAAACAATAAATATTTCATAAATTAATACTCAGAACATTGAACGGTTTACAATCTTTCGAAAGTTTATAATCTAGCGGGATCGAAACCGTTAGATTATAATCTAACGGATTTTACAATCTTACGGTGACATATACATATGTCACCGTAAACCGTAAAATTGTAAAAACCGTTAGATTATAATATAACGTTTTTTATCTCGATAGATTATAAACTGTCGATAGATTGTGAACCGTAACATACTGCTTACAATTTAACGCGTTATTTTTTGGTAAATTGTAATATATTAGGTATATTAACCCGCACTACCTGAATATTCATGTCAAACCCTAACCTAACCTGTAGTACAAGAAAGAGACAAGAAAACGTAAAAACAATAAATATTTCATAAATTAATACTCAGAACATTGAACGGTTCATAATCTTTCGACAGTTTATAATCTAGCGGGATAGAAACCGTTAGATTATAATCTAACGGATTTTACAATCTTACGGTGACATATATATATATATGACTTTAAAAAGCTAAATGTAAAACACATCGAAATAATAGGCATGCATCCCCAAAATTTGTAATGGAAAAAACTTTTGCAAAGAATAAATTTATGCAATAACTTGGTGAAGTTAATTAAAAGTTTTCTCATGCAAATCTCTGGGAGATAACTCGCCCCTAATATTGGTAATGTTTAGGGGACAGTGATATTTCAGTCAGATTACGTAACTGTGATACAATTAATACTACCGTCGTTCTAAGAGGATTTCTACGTATCTGTCGTGTACTCGTGCTGTCATGATGGAGGTATATAGTATGAGATCCGGTTATACCACGACCTTCACCGATCTGTTTAATAGACGAAACCTACTTTTTCTTTTTATTAAAAAGAGCCTGGACCGGATTTGATAGGCAACCTATTCGGTGAAGGTCGTGGTCTAACCGGATCTCAAACTAATAGTCCCAGAAGCTTATCTGACCCGGTGACAGCGTCGCGTCGCTGTTATCGCATTTGGTGTTCCTAATATACATACTCGTATGTCAAAAATAAAATAAAAACAAAAACTTAACAGTCATAAAAATTTTACCTAATTTGGGCCACCGGGCCAGATAATTTGATGGGCCTAGAGCTGAAATGTTCGATTATTGAAAAAAATATGATAAAGCATTTTTAACTTGTTTCACTCATTATTATTGATTTTGTGGTGATTGGAGCTGTGACTTCATAAACTCAAAATCCTGTGCCAATTCGCAATCGGACGTCCAGCGTCGTGGAATATGACCTAAACCCTTCACATTCTGATAGGAGACCCGTCCTCAGTTGTGGGCAATGACGAGTTGAGACTTGAGTAGAAGATGCACTTAAATTTATTCATGACAGATTAACTAACAAACTGAATTTTTTTTACCCCATTTAGTGATTTAGAGCATGTAGGCTTTTGTATTTAAATTTGAAACGTATTAAATAAAACGGTGTGTTGTTATCAACGGATGACAACGGGCCGAGACAACACGGCGACGCGTCTGTTATGCATTAGTGACATGTGCCTTGATCACAGAGTTGTGCCTTGATATCCCTACTAATATTATAAACTAGCTAATGCCCGCGACTTCGTACGCGTGGATCGAGGTTTTGTGGTTCCCGCGGGAACTCTTTAATTTTCCGGGATAAAAAGTAGCCTATGTGTTATTCCAGACTATAATCTATCTCTGTGAAAAATTTCATCCAGATCTGTTCAGCCGTTGGGGCGTGATTGAGTAACAAACATCCATCCATACATCCATACATCCAAACTTTCGCATTTATAATATTACTAGCTGATGCCTGCGACTTCGTACGCGTGGATCGAGGTTTTGTGGTTCCCGCGGGAAGTCTTTAATTTTCCGGGATGAAAAGTAGCCTATGTGTTATTCCAGACTATAATCTATCTCTGTGCCAAATTTCATCCAGATCCGTTCAGCTGTTGGGGCGTGATTGAGTAACAAACATCCATCCATACATCCATACATCCATACCGACATCCATACATCCAAACTTTCGCATTTATAATATTAAGTAAGATATTAAGTAAGATGCGAAAGTGTGTTTGTTTGTTGGTTTGTCCATCAGTCACGCCGCAATGAAGCAACGGATTGACGTGATTTTTAGCATGGGTATAGTTGAGGACCTGGAGAGTGACATAGGTATATACTTTTTATCCCGGAAAACTAAGGAGTTCCATGCGGGAATAAAAAAACTTAAACTACGCGGATGAAGTCGTGGACATCAGCTAGTAGGTATTATTATAAGTACCGACATAGCAAATACAGATAAATAGACAGATCTAAGGTAAACTCTCCATTGCCATACAATACAAATATTTAAAAAAAAACATTTATAAAAACAAAGTGCGCAAAGGTGGTCTTATCGCTGAGAAACCTTTCCTCCAGATAGGATATATTATATTAGGTAGGTACTTTAACTTTACATACTAATAATAACTATAACTAGCTATACCTACGTAATTCAAACTATAACCACACGAGTGTGCTATAACCCACTGCAGATGCTATTAGGATAAAAAAAATAGTTTTATCTCTTTTCCTCTTATAATTACAGTCAACCGAGAGAAAAACATAGAATGCTATCATTATGAATGAAATAATAATTAATTATTAAAGAACTACGAACTGAATTCTTAACACGATACGTATTGAATCCTTAACTCCGACCCCACCTCCCTTTTAGACGAATTTGTAGAAGACGTATTTTCAAAGATTCCAACGTATCGTCCACGCCTTCAGCTAATCTAATACGTAATCGGTCTAGAAACTTGGCTCTAGTCCACGCTTGTCCTCATATACACGTTTGCCATTCATTAGATTCTACCCTATATAGCAATCGCTCGATAAAACTGGCCCATGGAATGCGAATATCTTTTTTACACTTATCGTAAGAGTTGCGTAATTGGGTTATCAATTGCAAACATTTTCTTTTTTCGAACCTAAACGTAAAAAAATTGACCACAGCAGCTATTGACGGAAACGGACCAAAATTAACGATTTATAACTTTATTGGGTAGTAAAAAGATATGTTTCGATTAGAAATTTTTGTTACTTAATGATTCTTCTCGGTAGGAAGAACATTCCGAACCAGTGGTAGACTCACTCGACGATTCGAAAGCACTTTTAAATAAGTTTATTTGAATAGAAAAATATGAGTTTTGATAGTTTTGAGTTATAATTTGGCGAGTGGGGGAAAAATTACCTATTGAAAATGTTTCTAATCGTTTTATTCTTCAATTAAACTTATTTAAAGTAAGTATTTACTTAATATTAATTATATTATTCTTCATAAATTAGTTTTTTAAAAAGCTGTTTTAATATGAGTCCGACTGATGTGGTTCAATCAATCAACTCATTTAATCAATACAGGTACACTGTGGGTAAACTTATTGATTGATCCTAACAATCAGTCAATATTTGATTATTATTGATTGATTGTTAGGATCTCAAATATGACAATAATCAGCACAACGCCTAACTATGAAATCGTAAATTAATAAACTGGACTGACCAGGATTTGTAAATTATTATAGCAGATGAAATCGCAAGTTATTACACCAATTACAGTAGGTACTTAATTGTCACTGTCCAGGTGCTGTCCAGCGTTTGCCGTAGTCTCTAAGCAACTTCGCGTTCTAAACTAGTTTCCAATGAAAGTGATGTAGCTGCATTATAGCCAGTTTAACTCTAAACACTTCATGTTCGACTCGGGCATTTTTGTGATTTGTTAACTGTGCATCACCAAGAACTCGTTATCATGAAATATTGTGAAGCTTTTATTTCGCATAGATCAAAAAGTCATTTTATTAGTCTATATAAAAGAAAGAAATTTATAAAATGTTCCATCAAGCAAATTTAGATGTACCTACCTACCTATTCACTATAGTATGTAATTAAAAGTTACAGACTATATTTAAAACAGATCGAAATTAGTCATCACAGATAACATTAAACAAATACAAAATATAATTACACGATTTCTATCTCTTTTATTGTCATTTTAATTGAATAAATAAATACTTAGTTATTGCTACACAATATGACACAAAGATAGCTAGTGTGACAAAAGCCACATACCTTGAGCGAATAGGTATTAGAAACGCATTCGTGTCGGGTGACGCGTGCGCAGCCGACATCCGACACGCATTGCGAGACAAGGAAATTAAACTGTTATTCCTATTGTACAGTTAGGAACTCCTGTTACCTACGAAAATTGACAACTTACAACAAGATAAACTTCATAAACTGAAACCTAACTTCTTATATCCCTATTATCAATATAATTCACATTTATTAAGTAAGTGCAACTACAATGGTTTCAGAATCCATTGAAATCTTTCGTTCGATTACAAACTTGATAGATTTATCTTTCTCACTTCGTTGTGTTAAGACGAAGGCCACGAAAACTTAATTATTACTGATAATAATTGATAAACCAACCAACTCATAGCTTTCAAAGACCCTATAATATTAATAAATATCTTGTATTATATATTATATTTTTAAGTAACTATAAGTCAATTAAGTTAATTCATAATTTGTTAAGGTTTAAAAGACTTACCTAATTGACTAAAAATATTAATTGGCAACCAACTATGCTAATTGAGCGAAACTCACATAATCGCGATAGGAAGTTGCGTTTTCGTATTCTAGAGCATGTTATGCTAATGTCACATGTTGTACTAGTTCACGCTATTTCCGTTCTAAAAATATTATCTATAATAGTTAATCAACAATGACAATATCCACATAGAACACTAGCTTTAATTTGTTTGATGCTTTCTTGGACGTTCTTAAGACTTACATAATTAGCAGTTCTCTTTTCCGAAGGTCGAACTGGCGCTTGTCGGGCTGGCTGTGGTGGAACCTTTAATTGCCTTCGGTCAAATGAAGATACGTTAGTACCGGACCATCCCCAACGGCCAGGCCCATTACTTCCATGGGGCAAAGAGTATGATGATTGGGGCCGCAAATGTCTCGGGCTCGGTCCAGACAATATAGGTCCAGCGGGACCTCGCGGGGGACCAGGACCTCCTGGCCCCGGACCCTGGATGTAATGATAATGAGGTGGATTCGACACTGCAGCTCCCCACATTTTCAATAACTCACTATCACTTATACGAAACACAAAACGTTAAACATCACCTTATAACTCGAACATAGATCGCGCACTGACGAAGCATTACATGTTTTTTAATCGCTGTATCGCCCTAAAAAAGATAATTAGCCGATTAATATCGTTTATTATTATTATACGTTTGATAAGGTACCATCACGGAATAAGACCACGGGCGGTGGTCTAGGCGACGGTTCGCCAAGAAAGACTGTTTGAAATCATGAGCACTTGGAAAGCATGAACCACCGGACGCGACTGAGACGCGTCAAGAATTAATTCGTCTTTGATGGACGATTGTTTCGACGAAAAAGGTCGCTAAATGAATTCAAAGTAATTTCAACGCCTTTACAAAATATAAAAAATCGGTCAGCACAGCCATAAAAAATAGTACGGTCTGTTTCACCGAACGATTCATGAGCAATAACAGTCAAATGATACTGATCACGTAAAAGTAACGTGAGTATTTAGTAATATGAATAAATTAACCACAACTAGCGAAAAGTTCACATCACTGAATATCCAATCCAATGGTAACTTAGACGGTCACTAGTTTCCACTCGGCCGCACCTCAGGAGAAATCTGTCCCGACACAACTAATCCATAGTGATGGATGGCGTGTGAGTTTCAACGCATTTGAGTGCAGACTGGTAGCATGATGGCAGTGGTCGTTAAGCGTTCCACATCGGCCGTCCTGGCAATTGCATTATGATTTTTCGCAAGGGAGAGCGGGGGAGTGGCGAGTGCGCGGGCGACGGGCGGCGAGCGGCGCCAGCGAACCGTGCAGCACCAGCTGCTTCGCTCCGCCGCAGCACCGCGCCGCGCCGTCTCGGTACACGACGACAACATCTACTATCATTGGCAGAGTAGGTTACTGTTATTCGAAAATGTTCATTTTTGGTTTGGTCTATGAAATCTGCTCATAGCTAAATGCTAATCACTTTGAATTGTCAATGATTGATCCGTGATATGACGAACATTTTAATTGTTGACTAGTGAAGAGACCTTCAAATAACAAATCGTGAAAGTCGACGAGACAAAGAAGTATAAACATTTTCTCTGATCCGCGACGGTGAACATTAGCTCGATCTGCTCGACATTTGTATTCAGTGTGCGCTCCATAAATGCAATGGCAGCGGGTGAACCATCCAGAGGAGTCACCGCCCGCGGAGCCGTGATCGGAATACAGACCCTGCTGGTCTATAGTCAAACACTTGTAAGGTAAAACTACACGTGGTTGTATTTGGCCGACATTGGGCAACGCGGCCCAAATACGTTATGGTCTATGACCCGTTAGATTCGTGTATTTCATCGTTGAACTAAAACGAGAAATACTGTTGCGGCATTGGTTAAATAAGGACACACCATATTTTAAGGTGATATATGTATAAACGATCGGCAACGTAATTATACTTTCTAAGTAACGACAGTGTATCTAAAACGAAGTAGGCAACAGGTGTGCAAATCGTGTGGGTTTGGTTCAAGAATGTAGAGACACATATTCTGGCCTGTTATCCGTATTCTTTTCAATATCTACCCGCTGCCCTGCTATGAGTGTCATATAGTTATCACTTATGCACTGGATCTTTTTATAAATCACACGCATTTAAAGTACAAATCACTCTCACCTTAAATATTAGCAAGCAATTTAAATACAAGAAGGCCAAATAATAAACCGATACAACCGACGATGAACGATGCCTACGCGGGACTAAAATGACTGACAACAATACTGTGTTGAAATAAACAACAGGATATACCTATATATTTTATAGATGTAAGTAAGTACTTACTTAGTTATAATTTGAAAATGTAACAAAATTGCTACCGAACTAACGAAATAAGATTACCAAACTCGTAAAGCTGACGCAAGAAGTTATTAAAGTCATACAGAAATTATATTCGGAAACATCTTGGTTTATAAAATTTGATAAAACCTGATAATATATTATCAACACATTCCATCCAAGTCCTATCTACAACAATCGGCTGATGATAGATTAAAAAGGAAATATTTGCGCATGATAAAGCGGGGACGGAAGACGAAAACATTAAAATGTTTTATGGTCTAATATCCTACTGGTATCACCGTGAACTACTACATACTTGACACTACTGTACACCGTACTGGTCACACGTCATTAAACGATCGTATACAGAAACGGCAGGTAGAATGTATGAACAATCCAGTTAGTTGCACTAAACCTCAGTGGAGGTAGGAAACATAAATCGTCTGAGCGCTTTGGACCCAAAATTTATGGCCACGATTTGGGATTCCCTGTTCACGATGGAGCCACCGTTCTATTCAAACACCATTCATTTGTATTGTTATAAAGTGGCGATAAATGGTGTCGAAATGCTAGTAGCAACAATTACAGAGAATTGGTTGGAAATTTCAATTAATAGATAACTTGTCTCATTCACAATGAGGAACAAGCTTGTGCTATCATAACAGTTTAAAGAGTTCGATAAACACTCAGTAGTGTTTCAATGAGGTCTCTCGATTATTTATTATTCGAGTCTGTACCGTTAAGATTCATAAATTCAACTCACGATGTATTTTTTTGCCAATATTTATTCTTCGTCCATATATCACTGCGGGTTTCGTTCTAATAAATACAATTGAATGTTTAAGAGAGCTAGAAAGGCAAACAAATGTTGGCTGGCTCATTTAATTTGCATACGTAAATAGTGCCGATTGTAAATAAACCTCCGATGGTCTAGTTGGCGGACAGTTCGCACCTGGTCCACATCACGGAGTTGGATGGTAGATGTACAAAACATCCCATTTGCGTCACATCGGAAGCGCATTAAGCGAACCCGACGATGCCATAGGAGCGCAATATCCGACCGACAACACACCGTCGTACTGCTGTTAATGTAAATTTCAATGCTGGTCGCTGGCTATATTCTGTATTTATCGTGGTGGACTTTAGCAATTGCTTTATTCAAAAACTAATTTGTTTTTGTCTGGCGAAATCGATCAAATATTAGCCAAGGCAATTTTGAAAGTAATTATCAAGTTTTGATTACAAACGCTGACGTTGAAATCTAAATTAATTATTGAATGATCCGATAAATTCAATAATCAGAGGGTCAATAAAGTTTTAAGGCATCTCACAGCACAGACTCCTAAAAGTTATCAACGCTTCCGCTGAAGTTTTGGCGTACATAGTACCTAATTACTTACTAAACGGAGGTATAAAACACTACTTATTTAGAAACTCACTCCCTACCCAGGGATGTTTATAATATACTGAGAAGACAGCATTTAATGGACGACACAAAAACGCTGGCAGTACATTTACAGGTAATTGAAATCAGTTTTATCACCAACAGACGCTGTAAAAAGGCGAGAGAAAAAACACCAATAAAATGTTTACAGTCCAACGGCGTCTTATTTATTGAGCATTCGATTTATTTGATCTGAAGTCTGAACATAAAGGCCATAGAACAAAATAAGAAGAAGACTTGTGCACTCGGTGCATCGGCAATGGTCCGAAAAGATCTATTTCCACCTGAAGCGCGAATGAGAAAATCGATGGCCCGTCCCGTCGTTTCTGCAGCCGTATTTCAGAAATGCTCAACTAAAAGAAGAATGAAACCTCGTGTGGCAACACACAATGCGGGAAAGCTTTTAAAAGACGTTTTGCTCCGAATTCACTTATTGATTTATTATATTTGCTGAAAATTTTAAAATTTACACAGCAAAACTTTTCTGGCAGAGTTTTTGGATTCACAATGTTCGTAAAACCGTTTCGAGTAGGTACTGGGAGAATTAACCAAACTATTATTATTAATGGACCGGACGGAATCTATACTAGATATTATAGATGTGAAAGTTTGGATGGATGGATGGATGGATGCTTGTTACTCAATCACGCCAGAACGGCTGAAATCATCTAGATGAAAGGCACGGAGATAGATTATAGTCGGGAATAATACATAGGCTACTTTTTATTCCGGAATATTAAAGAGTTCGCGGGAACCTAAAAATCTCAATCCACGCGGCACGAAGTCGCGGGCATCAGCTAGTGTGTGAAAAAAATATCATGAAAAACTTGAAAGTGGTTCTCTTTAATCTTCCTCCATTTAAATACAAATCTATACAAAGTAAGAGCGCTGTGCACTGCGATGAGTGTGCTAGAGAATTCATTCAAGCATACCTAACATAAAAATGTAGCGAGTTCGCTAAACAAATCAGTCTGGTAACTATGTAGACAAAACGCGAAATTAACGAAATTTCTTAAAAAAAACGTCAAAGCTGATATTTACTCATTAAAAGTGCGTTTTAGGTTATTGAGATATCGAGCCAGAAGTTTTTGTGTTAATATTTCATAAAGCCCCAAATAGCAAATCGTTGGTCATTTATTAGCACACTTCTCTTACATAAGTAAATTATAAACGTATGTCAGATTTGCGTTACACATGGCTTACGTAGGCACTACGCAGTGCTTAAATTTTTATTAGAAACGGCCTCATGAGTGTACCTACATGAGTACATTTTAAACAGTCAAAGTGGGTCATAGAAACATGTAAGACTGAGTTATGTAAAATTATTTTGACATGTTTACCAAGCAACCGATACTGGCGCGCCTGTCTGTCTGTGTCGATTGACGTTCGCTTATCATACTTGGTTAGTCAAAATATTGAAGTCTGTATTTGATCGAATTCAGTAGGCATTTGGTAGGCATATCAAAAGTTGTTCTCGTATAGGGAGGAATACGTCAAACTGTCTATAACTTGACATATTGACTAATTTGATTTTTGTGATAGCTCACATTATGGAACTACTTGCTTGCCCTAGCAATAATAATAAGTTTATGTATGTATGTATATACTTTATTGTATACCACAAAAACACAAAAGAAACAGATTACAAAAATGAAAACTTAAAACGTAATAAATAAAAATAAATAAATAAATAATATTTTATTTGCCGGAATATGGGTACGCAGATATTGGTCTTAATATATTATTATTTTTCTTGCATATTCTACCATACAATGGTGTACAAATTGTTAGGATTTATCATACTTTACATTATTAATTATTAGTCAAGTTAAAAGTTATATTGTATATATATATCATTAATTAATAATTAATAATTTATCTCATTACCAACATCAGAATAGACTCAATAACATACAGGCAACATCTAATACAATTAACAGTCAAAATAAACTAATTAAGTCAGTAATAAAATATAAAATAAAGGACAGAGAACACACAAGATCACTGCTGTCAGCATATATAAATAATCCAATATAACGTAGGTACAATAAGGCGGTCTTATCGCTAACCAGCGATCTCTTCCTGCAGACAACCTTATCGATACGGAGACAATGAGCAAGCAAGTGGACAGTAGGAGGTGGTGCATAAAATTAAACTTAAAGTTTATGATGCCAACTGCCTTAGTAGGTACCTGTCTTCATTTTAAGGTTATGCTTATAAGTTATATCTTATTAAAATTAAGTAAGTACTACTTAGTGCCTACTGTAGGTAGGTACCTATGTACTTACTTACTTTTAAATACAACAGGAAGTGAAACATATTAAGATTTATATAATTTGAGTAATATCGTAGAATATAAACAAAATATTTAAACTCTTTCAATCAGTTACGTAAGCAAACGCCAGCAACAGTAGGTAACACGCGTAGAAGTACTCGTAGCTTCTAAAATAAACGAGAATGTGACCCGAATGCATATTTTACTTCTGGGTAACATTCCTATGAAATAGACAACATTTTTGTCAAGCGTTTGTATTGAACGAGCCGCGGCCTCTTCAGCCATACGTTGGTTTAAAGTTGCTTGCTAAACAATCACTTGTCTAACGAAAAATGTTTGGGCATTCCTCTTTAACAACTGAACTAGGAAATTCGTGTTAAAGTTGGTGCAGACGTTTTAACGTACACACTCATTATTATGTATATGTTATTCATACAGTTAGAAATTATGACTGACAATAGGAACCTCAAAATGCCGGTTAAACAACTGCTAAAGGTGAAGTAGCCAACACTAAAACATTTATACGATTTGGGCACCGT
Source organism: Erebia aethiops (assembly GCA_923060345.2). Taxonomy (NCBI): domain Eukaryota; kingdom Metazoa; phylum Arthropoda; class Insecta; order Lepidoptera; family Nymphalidae; genus Erebia; species Erebia aethiops. Next base: position 14,927,166 of record OV281090.1, on the reverse strand, counting down.
ATAAATGATGGGCATAACTACGCATTCGTCGTCATAGCATGGCCGTGTGGACATCGGTGCGGCAGAAAGAGTGTAATTTGGGAAAGTGCCCGCGGTTGAGTCGCAGTCACGCAACATCAGGTGCTCAATTAAAGGAACGCAATCTGAATTAGTGATAACTTTAGTTTGGTGTTAACACGATTACCCTAAGCGTCTATTATAGTAGGATACAAGCTTTATAATTATTGGGCTTTAGTGTTGGCAATTTATATCAATTACCGCACACGCAAGTCCATAAATTAATTTAGAGTTTGCGAAAGTTACAACTATAGTTGCCACGCAAGTAATAGTTATTATTAAGACTGCGAAAGTTATTACTTGCTTTGTATAAAAACGCGATAAAACGCACCGCAATACATAAATTTCATGAAAGCCTTCATAGACCGCTGTAAAATAACTTACTTCCTTATAATCATCAAATCTCATATAAAGTCTCATAAGATGTAACTATGAACGCCATAGTCTACCAGACTGGCCAAGTGCGAATTGGCAGACCTCATACACCTTTCAGAAAATTTTGGAGAACTCTCAGGTAGCTACTTATGCAAATTTCTTTCATCGTTCTAGCAAGTTATTTTACTTCCGTTTTTAAATCCGAAGAAGTGCGTGTTTGATGTGCGTGACTCTCTAGTAAGACTCGACTAGGAGGCCGAATTCTGGCAATACCGCTATAAAAAAACTATCGTTTGTTAAACATATCCTTAAACTTATGACCCTGTGTAGCGTAAAAGGGGGGTTTTAAAAGCAGTGTATCCATCAAACGGTTACATAATGTATGCTTGTAAAAATAATGTGCTGTTTTTAAAGCCCTTTGAGCAGCCATTGACGCATCTCAAAACACAATTTAAAAAAAATCTCTGCATTGAAATTTATTTTAAACATACCTCTTAATTTACCTTTTATTTTATTTGGTACAGAAAACTTACAGCTACAACAGAGATGGATAGATAGATAAAGAATAAGTATAACACCAATTACAAGTTTTCACAGATAGAATTTACATGAGATAAAAATAGCTCGCAAAGGTAGAAAAATAAACAGTAATATATACTTACTACATAGGAAGTAATTAGAAAATAAAAAGCTTATAGTTAAGAAGATTAATTAATACAAAAGAAGAACCAGAGTTAACTAATATTAGGGATAATTTAGACATTATTAATTAATAAGATTAGAATTACCAGCCAGCAAACTACTTCAACTCAGGCTGTGCTTTTAAAGCGATTTTTCTCCGCATTGAAACAAATAATTAGCTTTAGAAATATAAGATAAAATTCATATTTCGAAATCAAACACATTGTCGGATTCATTTGTATTGAAAAGTAAATATTATTTTTTTTACAAATTTTTCATGCATTTTTTGCGACATGCGCTTGCTCGATTTCACCCCCGCGCGCCTGTGTTTTTCATCTCCTGAGCCCACAGCGCCTTATCACCTAATATAATAGCTAAGGTTCAATATTAATATAACCAACCAAGCAGAAATAACACAAGGAACTTACAGAATGTCCGACAAGGTCATGCATTGTGACATTAATTTGCATGAATTACAGCTGTTCAGTGTATAAGTAATGAGGCTGCGCACGCCCACAAATGACGAAATACTTAGCACCGATCCACCTCTCAGTAACCTACTTACGAGCATCTTACGAGATGACTTCAATGACCTACAAACGGTTATTATTAATTAAAAAAGTGATTAAGCGGGACCGGTTGTAGCGAATTTTATACCACAGAAAAAAATTTAAGAAAGGAATTACATACATGTTTATTGTAAGGTTTACTGATTTGTTTATATCTAAATATAACAATAAAATACATACGTTTCATAGGATTAAGCCACGTATATTTGGTGCACTGGTTTTCTTCTATACTCAATTTAATGACTTGCTTGTCTACTGCAAGATTACGACTTATGTACTTACGACGGCGCCAAGCAAAAATTGTGGGGAAAGACAAAATCTGTCGACGTTACTTCTATTAATTATATCGCTTATTTCCATCTATATACATTTATATTGTAAGTACTAGATGGGCCCTTTCATAGAAAAAAATTGGGCGTCCGAGTTGTAGATCGCACTCCACACCTGTATAAGCCTGTCTCTGTCCCCGCCATAGCGCTGTCCCGCTTTTCAGACCAGATGGAATTTGTAAAATAAGTCCACATTTTTTTTTTGACAGAGCCCGTCTATGTAAATTGAGGTCGTTGCTTAGTTCAACATTTTTATAACTGAGCAAAAATTCGATAGTGCTGTATGCAATTAAGTATATTTCTTATGTAATGAACTACCTAAAGTAACATATGGGATACCTACATGCAAAACGCACAACTAATAATGCACTGAAAGTAAGAAAGTAGAAGTAAGGCCAAGGGCAGACGTGCACATAAATTCAATTACTTAACGCATTGACGCATTCAGTGGCTTTAATTACTAGAAACTTTGCTTAAGGTGGATGACAAGGGTCTGCCCGCGAAATTCAAATTTAATTTGGTTTTTCACAATTTGTAAACTAATACGACAAAGTAGGCTTATGGCATTCAAATTGCGAGCCTAGGAATATCATCTTCACAGGTTTATATAAAAATCTTTACTTGAAAGTGCCCAGTTTAAGAAATTAGTCAAAATAATGACTAATTTGTGAGTAACTCACGTCAAACTCATTATTTTGACTAATTTCTTATACTGGACACTTTCAAGTAAAGATTTTTATATAAACCTGTGAAGATGATATTCCTAGGCTCGCAATTTGAATGCCATAAGCCTACTTTGTCGTATTATTTTACAAATTGTGAAAAACCAAATTAAATTTGAATTTCGCGGGCAGACCCTTGTCATCCACCTTAATCCGTTTTAGCCGTTTAAATTAAAGTCACATGCAAATTCGATGTTAAAAGACTGTCAATGTTGTACAGGTTCTAACTATGACTCGAAATCTTTTAAAGTGTACATCTTATATTTTATAAAAATATTTCTAGCAATGGGGCTGTACTGAACTACAATTAGGTACTTGCTCATTGACTCTATCATATGAAGTAGGATAGAGTCAATGAGTAATATTATAAATGTGAAAGTGTGTTTGTTTGATGGTTTGTTGGTTTATTGGTTTGGTATGGAGCAACATATCGACGTGATTTTTGGCATAGATATACCTAGTTGAGGACCTAGAGAGTAACATAGGCTACTTTTTATCCCGGAAAATTAAGAAGTACCCGCGGGAATTAAAAAAAACTTAAACCACACGGACAAAGTCGCGGGCATCAGCTAGTATTCTTTAATGCTTAGTAATAATTATTAATACATTATTGTTCGTTTTCATTTTTTATTTGCTCAATGATATTTAAACACTAAGTAAATTTTTTAAAGCAAAAACCAAGCATGTATTACGATTTACGAACAAGATCCGCACGCGATTTAAATATTCGATGTACCTACCTACCTGCCAAACCGCTATAAAAACTGTAATCACAACATGATAGATGGATTAAGTGTGCGTCATGTCATTAGGAACGGGTCGTCTAACAGGTTCCTTACTTGACATGTTACTGGTTATACGAGCAGCAGCTATGTCACAAGTTACTGCACGGATTTGCATAGAAATAGCTATTTCAGTATTTAGTAAATATTGAAATATATATAATAGTAGAAGAAACGGTCTTCGTTATAACTTAGGTTGCGTTTAACATTGACCTATTTAGGGGTTGAAAATGAACACCGTAGTTGAAATTAACATTAGAAATAGAACAGGTATAGGATCTTTTAAATACAATGTAAATTAAGTCAATTTACAACTTTTACAGATTTGCTGATAGTTGCGGACGTTTCGGTGCTTCCTTGTAAAAATCTGCATTTAATGAGTGGACTATCCACCAATTAAATTGAACTAAAAAAGTGTCCCGCTTTCCAAAGGAGAAACCCGGTTTCCATACAAACTTGGGCCTGACGTTACAGAGCTGAAAATTTTTCTCTGTTGGCCATTAACATTGCAGCTAAGATTCAAATGGGGTAACCATAGATTTATTATTGGGTTCCAATAATAAATCTATGGCGGGTAACCTATCAAAATAAAAATAAAAATTTTGTATTTAAATTTATATGTTTGTAACGTTTGGGCCCAAAATCGGTTTTCTCATTTAAAGACATCCGTAATCGAACCGTTTTCTTCAATACTAATTTAAACGTAGTCATAAAATTATAGAAGAACAATAAAGTCACCGTGCCATTAAAACAACATCAAATTAGACCAATTAGACCATTATTGCGGTTAAAGCAACGGTATTATTGCGTCTCCTACCATTGAAACTTTCAACTAATAACCACTATCGGTGGGTATTGCGGAATTATTGTCTCTTGCCTAATCGCCTTGCATCATGATTCATGAGCGTACCAGGTCGACCGCACTCATTTCTTTAGGTCAAAGAAGGCTAGACTAGTCTCGATGGTTAATTTTACATGCTTATACTAAAGTCCTCTCGAGCGAGTTTCGCCTACAGCGGCAAATCGCAACAGAAGCTAGCTATTTGCGCAGCATATAATATATAGTGCAAAAGCGCCTATGCAAACACACCTGTGTTTGCATAGCCGCTTTTGCACTATACAGGGTGGAAAGTTTGAATGGGCCCTGGAGGGGAAGTACCTTAAATCCTTAAGTTAGATCATTTTACTTAAAGGAACCATTCTTTTATTTTTAAAAAGAAACAAAACTGCATTCAAAGATTTTTTAAAATTCGCATGTCTCACCCGGGAATCGAACCCGCTAAAATTCAAAAAATGGGCACTCGCTGTTTTGTTCCACTAATCGATACAGTCAATGTTAAAGATAAAATTTCTCCAAGAAACATTAGGTCTTACATTCGTTTTTCGTACAAGATAAACGAAAAGAAACATACTACAAAATTGCGTAGGTACATACATTTTAATAATAATAATTTAACTAATAAGTTGTTCGAAATGAGACCCCTCGTTCTGGATACACAAATTTATTCTTCGTTGAAATTCATTTCCTGTAGCCTTCTGCAAAGTGTTGTGGTGTATGCTCATAATAGCATTTTCTACCGCAACCTTTAGCTCTTGTGCAGTCTCATAAGACTTTTTGTAAATAACATTTTTTACATGGCCCCATAGAAAATAGTCCAGACACGTCAGGTCTGGACTTCTTGCAGGCCATCTAATCGTCCCGTTTGTACCTATCCAGACATTGAAATTCTCATTAAGGAAAGCCCTGGAAATTCTACTATTGTGAGCAGGTGCGCCATCTTGTTGAAAAATGATACTATGCCGTTCGTCTTCCGGTAAAAGGTTTAATTGATTTTGTAAAAGCTCTAATATTTCAATGTATTTTGCCGTATTCAGATGTCCTTCGTAAATGTGCACTAAAACAACCATATTGCTTCTGATTCCGCACCAAACATTAAAGGAAAACCTGACCTGATTGTTTGTTTCTCGAACACGGAATGGATTTCGACGGGACCAATAATGATTGTTATGTCTGTTATACATTCCATTATTACTGAAATTTGTTTCATCTGACCATACTATGTAGTCTAAGAAATATGGATTTCGGGATATTTCTGTTTGAATTTTCTGACAGAACTCTAATCTTCTTTGAGTATCTCCAGGATATAGTTTCTGCACCAATCGCCCATCACGAAAACATTTGTATTTGTACTTTTTCAGAACACTCAGTATACGTGTATGGCTGGTGTCTATCTCTTGAGCAGCTTCCCTACTAGACGCTTTTGGGTAACACTCAAAGTATGTCAAAATGCTTAAATCACAATCGGAAAAATCTAAATTTTGTTGCCGAGGGCGTTCTAACCGTTTTTTGAATCTACCAATGTTTACTAAATTTGTGACCATTCGCAAAAACACTTTTCTGGACGGTATTTGTCTGTCTGGATACCTCTCACTATACCACTGTAAAGCTAAATTATAATTCTTGTTGTTTAAAAAATAAGCTTCTAATAAATCAAATTTTTCTTGATACGCCATTATTAAACAATTATTAAATGGAAGCAAGACAAAACAAAATCGATAAATATGTTCAAAATGTTCGTTCGAATTTCAAAATTGCAAACCCGCACTGCAAACAAAGTTTGAACGTTCCATTTTTAAACTTTTTGTCAGAACTCCTCGTGCAGGAAGAAAATGTGCATAAACTTATTACATATTACCATTTAACAATTTTTTTACATCTAAGTCTTCAACAATGTACTTAGAGATAATTAGCAAGCTTATACTTAATAGATAGAATTAGAAAGCTCTTTGGATGTTAGCGTTAAAAGAATATTATAACGTGTCTTTTGACAATAGTGAACAATTCTAGGTAATGTAAGGTAAGGAATTTGTGTAGTAAATATTCGATTTTATGGATATCTTGTACGAAAGACGAATGTAAGACCTAATGTTTCTTGGAGAAATTTTATCTTTAACATTGACTGTATCGATTAGTGGAACAAAACAGCGAGTGCCCATTTTTTGAATTTTAGCGGGTTCGATTCCCGGGTGAGACATGCGAATTTTAAAAAATCTTTGAATGCAGTTTTGTTTCTTTTTAAAAATAAAAGAATGGTTCCTTTAAGTAAAATGATCTAACTTAAGGATTTAAGGTACTTCCCCTCCAGGGCCCATTCAAACTTTCCACCCTGTATATATTGCACTTTTGCACTCGTTATGCCCTTACTCGCATAACCTGATGAATCGGAAAATCCGACACGACCGGAACCGAACCAACCGAAATCTGATTGGTAGTCCTGGGGAACTGACTTCAAGATTGTAAGATGTTAGAGTCACTACTTTTAACAACTATTGGTCTTTGGTACTAGCTAAAAATGGCGATATTTTGATTAATGAAAGAAGAGAAAACTAAACATCCAACACTGCAGGAAGAATGTAGTAAGGTAACGGTAACTAGTAACATAAAGAATTACCAGCAATCACCGGACCCTCTAGGTCGTGCTCGTAACAGTCCCCTACAATGGCGCAATTTATTATTTTTATCCTGCTTATTGCCTGCTATACTTCATAATAAAGTGGCGACTAGTTAAATGATCAGTAAGTAGGCCAACCGGTGGGAACGTTGGGGTATATTATGCAGCATAAAACATTGCCTTTTTAAAATTCCTTCAAATTGCATTCCTTTACTGTTGATCAAAGATCTAGCCGTTTAGCTAACGACCCTATGAAAAAGTAGCCTAGTTGCTATTCCTGACTATAATCTATCTCTGTGCCAAATTTTATCCAGATCCGTTCAGCCGTTCTGGCGTGATTAAGTAACAAACAACCATCCATCTATACATCCATCCAAACTTTCGTATTTATAATATTAGTATAAATTTCAGTGTTAATAATATGAGAACGTTTAAATACGACAAAGCCAGATGTTTTAACTATTCTATAGGTATTCTTGTGCAACAGACAGTACAAATAAAGCGCGTTGTCGTGTAACAGGCCCTTTACAAATACAATGGCAGCTAAACAGTACCGTAACCGTACCCCCTCCTTTCACCCGTGGGCCCAATAGTTCACATGAATCACGAAGCGGCGAGGTCAAAGGTCGATTTTATTATACTTTGCCATAAATAGAGCCTACTAGAGCTTGTATAGAAAGTGACAGATGAACGACAAGACAAATTTAAAAAAAAACGGGGTACAACATTCTAATCGATGTTTGATAGGTACATACCTAAAAATCTTACCAACGCTTTACTTAAACTAAGTAATTTAAGCTTGTTTAGCACCTGATTTGCATTTTAGTACTCAACCATACACTTAGTTAAAATGAAACAATACTTTTAAAAAACAATGATCAAAAGATAACAATTTTTTCCCGGAAGTGCCAAGCATAAAGTACCTACTTGAGTAATTTTACTGAATAAATCCATTAAATACCCATTACTTATTGTATAAAATATATAACAATATAGTAACTAAGCATGTTCCGGAGTATAAACACTCATACTGGAAGTTAAAAAAACGGGTATACATACTCGTAATTTTAATAAGCACGATATTAAATATGACATGAGGGAGCTGTTATTTCTGCTTTATTATTAGTAAAACGTTTAATGTATGTTACAGAAGCACCTTCTAATTATTTTCGTTAATGTCACTTGATAGACTAGCCATTAGACGCAAGTGTTCTAAATTTTTAGTAAGCGCATGTTACATTTATGAAATCTGTTACCTGATATCTTACTTTCGAGTACATATTATGTTGAACTGTAACTAGAGTAGAAACAAATTAGAAACTTTTTAGGCTTGAATCAAACCAAAAGTTTGGTAATAATACCGCTGGAAGCACGAACGAAAAGCTCAACATATAGAAAAAACTTTAAATACCTGCCTTTTATATTTAGTTATTATCTAGTTACTCATAGGTGGATTGAATGGATTCTCAGACAAGCTTTGAGACTTGAGACACTTACTTAACTTTTTTTTATTCATAACTAGCTGATGCCCGCCACTTTGTCCGCATGAATAGAATAGAATAGAATATTTATTTATTTGCATGATTGTAAGTAAATAATTATAGGTACATAGTACGGTGTTATTATGTAATAAGGTGAGCATGTTACAATCAGCCATACAATGGCGTGCAAACATAGGTTTCATAAAAGGGACTAAACAAGTCGCAAGCTTTAAAAATTTTGTAAAATTAAATTAAACATAAAATAAATAGACAAATGAGGCTTTAAATCGGGTACTTCGTTTTAAAATTCAAGAATTCTTTTAAAGAATAGAAGTTTTGGGCTACTAGACTAGACATTTATACAACTTATTTTTAAATAATTTAATTGGCAATGCCTTAATATCTTTTAGCAGCTTGTTATAAATTTTTACGCATAAGGCTGAGCAATTTTTTATTTAAGTAAAATTCCGTCCTCGGTCGACACTGCAACACAAGCCTGTCCGTGTTTCTAGTGCACCGTGGGTAGTGGATTGAGGATTTTTGGTTCCCGCGGGAACTCTTTAATTTCCGGGATAAAAAGTAGCCTATGTGTTATTCCAGACTATAATCTATCTTTGTGCCAAATTTCATCCAGATCCGTTCAGCCGTTCTGGCGTGATTGAGTAACAAACATCCATCCATCCATCCAAACTTTTTCGCATTTATAATATTAGTATAGAAGTATAGATTCATTTATTTTCAACAACAGCAGTTAGCAGAGTAACTACAAAGAAATTTTGTGTTGGTAGTTGGTACGCGTGTCGAAATCCAGAAAGGGCAAACAAAACTAACTAGTAACTACGAGTATGTATGCCTGGCTCAGGCAGGTGTTTACATAGTAGGACAAACATTACAATATTACCAAACTACTAACGTCGGTGCTTTGGAAATTATCCGAGATGTCTTCACGTAGACGTAGATGGCTTCACATTGTCTAAGTTCCGCGAAGAACTTGAACTTTGGTACAAAAAATATCCATATAACTAGACCTTTAGTCAATAAAAAAAAAACTTTACTTTGTGGTATATAAGGCTGAGAACCTACTGGCATTTACACTTAGCTTCGAAGCTCGAGAATCGAGATTCGCTTGCGTCAGCGCCCAAACATACTGTTGCTTTATCCTAGGATAATAAGAGTAAATAAACGTTAAGCTAGCTCAATCGATTAGAAGATGCGTCACTCGAATTTTCCACGATGTCTTCCATAACTGAATGGCAAGATTCGTCATTATCATGAAAAATAATATTATATTATGTATCTTGATAATATTATCACGATAATTATCAGATACTTAATTATCGTATAATCATCAATAATATCCCTAGCAACCCTTATCAATGATAAATTATTTATTTATTTCACGTAGGACAATTTTTGTCACTTGTCAAGACTCTAACACCGGTTCCGAAAGATGAAGAGCATGTACATATATAACTGGTATTACCTATGGAGTATGAGTATTAGTGTAAGACTTAGGACTGTTAGAACTTAGAACCAAATAAAAGTGTTAGCCAAAATGTGGTATTTAGGTATAAAATGGAAGCAGACTTGAAAAGGCTTAAGGTCCTCCTTTATCCATATCAAATCTGGTTCCATTTGTTTGGTTTAAATAACTTTACATTTCAGTCATTGGCTCTATTATTTCTTCACAAAGATTACCAAGAGTTGCACTTTGTCCTAGTTGACCAACGTTGGTAACTATAGGACAAAAGGGCTAGCCCTTTTCGCGTGTATGCAAGTGCACGGTTCAAATCGATAAAGGCATAGATAAAGGTGAGGTGTGATTAACTATTATTATCGGTTTGAAATTACCGCAAGCTGTAACTCCTGTCTGGATTTCCAAGTTTCTAGCTGGGTTTGATAGATGTTTTAGAGCTTAATCGAATGTAGAGCAAGTTAGCGCAATATACACGGATCGATCGGTTAGTAGTTAGTACGTGACTCAGAAGCTTGCAAGTTACAAGGAGCAGCGTGTAACAAAAAAATAAAGAACTTTAAAATAAAAACGAACCTACTCGTACGAGCCGTTATTGAATTTATTCGTTTAGTTATTGATAAAAGGATAAAACATATCTGTGGAGATAATAATTGCCCAATTTAACTATTGTAAGTTGTAACTTTAAAGTGAGCAAGCAACTTGTAATAATTGTACCCAAGTTCTTGCTTTGTATCCTTGATTTAATTTATTGAGTGAATAACATAAGCGGACCTAAGTAGGTACTAGTAGCATAACAATACTTGGAATTACACTCATTTAGGAACATTCAGACGTTCTTCGTGGTTAAAATACCACTACAACTGTTCACTCCGTAGGATCGAGTTTAATTACATTCAGGAATAATTATACTAGCTCAAAATATAATGTTTTAAATAGGTAATGTTTGTAAATATTATAACACCTACCTAGGTGGGTGTTTTCACAAAATCGAAGGACTATACAAATTTGATTGCTGATAAGTCCGGGTCGTCGACCCGGCGCGCACGACCGCTGCTAATAAGGCTTGGGCACACAAAACGCGACAGAAACAGCGCGGCAATCGGGAGGAAGTATCACGGTCAACAATATTAAAACAACAAGGCTTTAAGCGATGCTAGTATGACTATGCCCCAGTACGCACTGCACTGCGCAAACGCAGACCAAGCGTGGCGAGTGGTGAGGAATAGTCACATAACAACGCGACAAAAGGTGGCTAAAGCACGGTGATAAAGGCTAGAGTCAGCTGGCACCTCGCACTCATATTACTTACTTACCCAATTATAACAATTTCAACCGTGTGCCAAATAAAGTATCATGTAAATAAACTTAGTTAAAGTAGAAAAATAAAAGCAGCTGCAGCGTCTCGGCGCCAAATTTCGTTTGTCAAAGCGGCCAACGCTCGATTCGCAAGTCGCGCTGTGCGTTCTTCCTAATTCTTGTAATAATTTTCAAATAGCCGCGATGGGCAAAGCCGCGTTTGTTGTGCTCAAGACCTTAACTAATATCGACAAGATGACTGACGAGAACATTCAATTCTGTAAAAAGCCTTTATAAGTAAATGGTTGGATTTAAAAAATAAAAAATTTCATGGACCTACAAATTTTACTTCGCTTTGTATAAAATGTTGATTTAATCGCATAAGTAACTACTAGATGTCCGCGACTTCGTCCGCGCGGATTGAGATTTTTTTGGCCCACTCTTTAATTTTAATATAAAATAAATAGTAGCCTATGTGTTATTCCAGATTATAATCTATATCTGTGCCAAATTTCATCCAGATCCGTCTAGCCGTAATGGCGTGATTGAGTAATTGAGTAACAAACAACCATCCATACATCCATCTAAACTTTCGCATAATTTATTAGTAGATTGTTACACAAGGGACGTAAGTAAGCTATTACAGAACAAGATCCAATTTGGCGCCAGTGCGAGCGCAGCTCGCATAGGGCGCTAATGGATCGCGTGCACCCGAGATATTTAGTCACACGAGCGAGCGCAGCGAGCGAGGGTGAATATAGTTCGAGGGTGTAATAGCTACTTGCAACCGAGGTAAGCATTCTACTTTATATCATTCTTGCGAGGTAAATAAAACATTGGTAATGCAAAATGAAATTTTAATTAGAATAATTAGCAAATTTAGAGAAAAAATAGAAAAAAATGGTTACTTATTATAATTAATTATAGTAATATTGCTGCAATTATGAAAATGCTGTGATACTGGTTGACTAAGCAAGTGCACTGTTTGAATTAAGTTTTGAGACAGTGCCACACTATCTTCGTCACGTGTAGCCTCAGGCAATTTGGAAGGCCCTGGTTGCGGCTCTACATTCTTTATTGACTCAGTTATCTTGTTACAGATTTTGGTTTTTCGTAAATAGTTTTCCATTTTTTTTTACGGCTCTGAGTTCCAAGGAGTTTTGCATAGTTTGAAATGTATGGAAATTAAATGCCGCCATGTTCAGTGTTTTTTTTTCAGTAAAAAGTTTTCTTACCATTTTATAAGAAAAGAGATTGTTTACCAAGGAGTTTTCCATAGCTTGAACTGTAATGTGAACATTACAATTCAAGCATAGTGCGACGTAATGTTGCCTTGAATTTCAAACACCAACTTACAAGGAGACTTTCCACCATAGTAATCGCTAGTTACTGAGCAAGTATGATATAAAATATTTTAAGTAAGTATAGAAGTATAGACAGCTGTTAGCCCTGGCAACAAAATAAAGCGGGATTGCAGTTAAGTACCTATTTTACCTAACTTGTCAACGAAAATAAAAAAGATTGGTACATAGTTTCACGTGAGGCTGGTTATGCAAGGCTGCATATGTGACACACGGGCGCGATTGGGGGCCATGCGAGGAAACCACGGCCCAAATAGATAACGTAGTCATAATGCACACACAACTGGGTTTACTTAGCACGAGCCGCTTTTGGGCCTTACTTATTTGCATCACTTTTATAAAGTAAACATTAAGCACTACGACCTAACCGTGGTAAATATGTCATTGTTCCTTTTACCTGTAAATATATTTTTTAATATTAAGCAATACCTAACGACGTGCAATATCCATATCCAAACTAATATCGTCACTCTTCTCATCATCTCAACTCAACTCAACGACTCATCCTTTCAACTGATTTTGATGAAATTTGGCATAGAAGTAGGTTACATCCCGGGGAAGTACATAGGCTACTTTTATCCCGGAAAGTTAAGTAGTTCCCGCAGGAATCCAAAAACTTAATCCACGCGGACGAAGTTGCGGGCATCATCTCTAGTATATTATATATACTTACTGTTTCCAAAATTATTGGAACACCATTTCACAAATTACTTATTTTTACATAATGTGATAACAAGTCATCTGCCTGTTCATGGGAATTACTTACATTGATTGTGGTTTTATCATTTACGTGAAATAACTAAATGGTAATTATCCGTTATATATGCTAAACTAGCAAGCTAGAAAGCACAATTGATGAACAAAGTCTAATGCTGAGATCTAGAAACTATTAAGCGTATTTTGACTTTGTTTAGACTAAATCTCTTTAACTATATCTCTTACGTCTGAGTAAAGTCAAAGTATGTTCTAGCTATAGGTAAATAGAATTGCCAAACGTCTTGTTACTGAGGACATGTCCTGCATATGCCTGAGCGCGGAATCAGGTTTGAAGCAGTCGTTAGCAGTAGGATCCGCTTGCCTGTAAGCCGATGTAGAGCTACTATAAGCAAATAGATCTGAAGGTGGACTAACTAACCTATTTGAATATTGAATACTCGGAATGGACTTTTGTATAGTTATAACTTAAAGTTACCGATCGATTAAATGGTCATTCATCAACAAACAGTAGTCAGTAATAATTATGCACCAATCAACGAGGACGAGCCAACTTGAACCAGAATACTGTAGCATTGAAGGCGAAAACCAACATGGCCAACCAGTAGTTTAATAAACTAGTTACGGTATAGTATGACCTCCGAAAACGTAAAAGGGTCTCACGAGCGATATCGTTTCGGCCACGCACGCACTCGCTTCGGGCGCGGAATTACAATCGCGCCGTGGGAATATGAACTATGGCTAATCTTACTAATCTACTCGTACCTACTGAGTTGTGATAGAACAAGCCAATAAAGATGATGCCTATGTCAAAAATTAAATCTTTCTTGATTATTCAAACAGAGGGTCTTAGAACCAAAAAATTCACAAGCTCGGTTAGTTTTAAGTTTGATAACAATTTTAAACTATAGATTAAAGAAAAAAAGTGCTTTGAAATTTGATGACGTCACAACTATGTATTTCATACCAACTGCCATACTAGAAGCACGCTTTTAAGATTGATAGAGTTGCTGATTTGATTGAGTTGTCATCATCCCTATTGGCTTTTAAGGCCTACTTTTTTGTTTTTACTACAATTAACCCATGACGGCGACACCAGGCGACTATTTCACCTGGTGATAGTCAAGGGTAACAGGGTGCAGTCTAAAATCTGAAAAGGGTAGCCTAACTTAACCATACAGGTTACTTTTTGGAGAGGTCAGAACGATTTTAAACTACATATAAGGGATCCATTTGCTCATCAAATTTTAAAGAAAAACCGCATTATAAGTAAACATTTTGAAAACAACTTGTCTCACTCCTACAAAAAACAATACTTTGATTTACCAAACTTTTTCTGATTTTCCAAAAAAGGTACTTTAGTAAAAAAGTTGTTTTACTTTCATCACACAACTAGTAACTACTTATAATTATTAACAACCAAGACATTTTCCTGTGTTGTTTATAGATATTATTCAATGATATCACTTGACTACTAACTTCAGATTTAAGTAGTAGAAAATAAATGATAAAAATATACTTAATTACACAAAAGAAAATTACAAATGATTTAATGATTTACTAACTGCCACATGTTCATTTTTGTAGTATTCTGTTGAAGTAATTTGCCATTAGGCGGTACTTAGCTCATAATGTGATTGAGTATTTATTTCCATTTAAGTAGATAAGTTAGGTATAGTCAATTAGTTAGTTACTCGGAGAACAATGTATAACCACCTTTAATAACATAGAAAATCACATAGTTAGTTATTTGGAAAGTGAAAATTAAAAGTATATTAAAAACAACTTTGACTATTTGAAGCACAAGGGAGCCCTTCTCATTCTGGGGGGAGAGTGCAGAGTAGTCAGTAGACCCACGCTTAGCAAGTAATAACTAATGGGCCTGTAATTGGGTATTTGACAAATAGTCAAATCAGCAACTTTTTTTCAAACGTCAAAACGCGTCCTAAGTATGGGATTTATATGAAATTCTAAAATGTGACGTCACTAAAGTTCGACGCACTTTTTTACTTTAATCGGTTATTTAAATTGGTTTTTCAACATAAAACCATCAGGGGACGTGGATATTACGACTGTTGGGAGAACCTCTATTTAATAATCACTAAAAAAATATTTATTTTATTAGTAGTCAAATACCCAATTGCTTGAAATGAAAATAATAGTCATAGTCATTAGTCATAGTCATTTATTTATTAAATATCGGTACACTGTAGGTACACTTATTTTCGTCTAAAAATTACTTAAAAAGCATGATGGTGATAATGGGTAACGTTATCTTAAAACTAAAGCTACGAGGGTTCCAAACGCGCCCTGGTCTGAGAAGTAGGTAGTTACTTAAACAGAGCAGTTTTACTGATCCCAGATTGCAATATGTGATATTGCCAATGCAAACATTATTACTGTCAAACTTGTACTCAAACTTGCTTATTTTTTCTTCATTCACACAAGATGACTAGAATGTAGAAATTAACTTCTCCATAGTTGGCTATTAATCTATATGTCACCATATGATTGCAAAAACCGTTAGATTGTAATCTTAGTACCGAAATTGTAAACTGTCGACAGATTGTGAACCGTTCAATGTTCTGAGTGTCAATTTTTGAAATATTCATTGTATTTACGTTTTCTTGTCTCTTTCTTGTAGGTTAGGTTAGGGTTCGACATAAATAATCAGGTAGTAGGTTTTATCGGGTTAATATACCTTACTGGAGGTTTAAGTGCGGAAACCTGCCCAGCAGAAAGAAGAAGAAGATACCTTACAGATTACAATCTACCAAAAAATAATGTGTTAAATTATAATCTGTCGACAGTTTACAATTTCACTAGTAAGATTACAATTTTACGGTTTTTGCAATTTTACGGTGACATATATGTATACTAATATACCTTATTTAAAGATCCTATTGGAATTTCTCAAAATACCTAATTAAGTACTGCTTTAATGCTGCCCTAGAGTACTCAAAGAACATTTAGCTAAGGCTGTGTGTTGTCAATCAGTCAGTCAGTCTCCGTACTATGCTGGATTTATTTATCAGGCACTGCTAAGGTGGGATGTCTGAAATTTTTTCTTAGTAGGGGTTTAAATAGGTACATTAAAATCTCAAGTTTAAACCTAGCTTTTTAGGCTGTTAGTTGTTTGTCCTCAGATTTATAATTTAAAAAAGACTTCCCAGGACATATTTTTTAAAAACATGACATGTAATATTTAGTTCATATGTTTATTGTTCAGTGCAAATTAATGATGTACTGAAGGATAAGTATATTGATAAGATGCAGTTGTTGTATCAATTTTACAATTAAGATGAGAGAAGAAGTTTCTTTATGTAAGTATAATTCTTTATTAATGAAAAAATGTGCAGTTAAATTTCATAGCAGGTAAATCCAAATAATAGACCTAGGTGCAACTAGTTGATAAGTAAACCAGTCATTATTTAAAAGGGTTGTTACCAAATGACCATCAGGTAATTTATCAATGTAAGAATATCCAAGAGCTTTGAATAAAAGATACAAATGCTGTTCACAACATGTACATGCTGAATATGAAGTTATCAAACATACCATAATGTTATAAAATTAGTGTACCATATACACAAATTTTATTCATAAAATAATCAGTTGACAATCACATATCACATTCCTGAGGCTTTTCTTGTAAAGATAAATGGCTTGTTGGTTATCATATTAGAGCGGAAACATAAAACTTATTTTATACATTTATCTACTTATATTATTCCTCAATAACTTGTTCAGTGTACCAAAACTACTTCTTTTCGTGCATGATGTTTTGTGTGATAATTTTTTTATCTAGAACTTCCACATACTAAGTATATTCTTAATGTTTTTACTTATGTGTAACTTAAATTGTACCTAAGTAAATTGAAATAATTTTAAGTGACACTCACCTCACTGAAGGCCATCACTCAGGCCGGAGGTGCCTCCGTCCGACCTTCTCACTTTACTTTAGATCGGTCTATCAAAATAAACAGTTCACGCTTTTGTTTCCCGACATTGAAAACAGTCCCGACATCTAACATCCCCACGACACAAATACATCTGAACTCGCTAACTTTGAACACTCACTGCGCAAGAACAAAATTTTACTTCTAAAACGAAAACACCTGACCGAATCACAAATCACTGAAAAAAAACCAACATTCCTCAGGTGGGATAGATGCACAACCGATTTAAAATAATATTAACAATCTATCAACGTTTCTATCACTTAATCACTCCTCTTATATTTTTTTTGGAAATATTTCTACTGTAATAGTGTTTTACAATTACAACACGAGTAAAAATGTCATCAAATGTGTGTTGAAGTAACACAGAACGAACGATCAACCGGAGATGAACTCGCCATCTTGCTTTCATGTCACCAAACAGTTTAGGCAATATTGAAAACGGAATTCGCTGTCAAACTGACGCAAGTTGACAACATAACAGACGCAATGAACTGAAGTTGGGTTACATGATCACATAGATCTAGAATATTTCTTACTCTATGGTTGAGCACGTTCGAAGCTTTGAGTATTTCGATTAGGGAGGATAGAGTAGGAGAAAAGTTGAAAAAGTGTCCAGTGGTTGTTTTAAATAACAGTTCAAAAAACTCCCACAATGGCGCTGGTGTAGACATAGGGTATGGTATGAATGTAGCAATTGTTGATCAAGTGAAGTATGCCGAGTTAAAAAATTTAATATAATTATATTGTAATTGTCGACTAAAGTGGTTATTTATTAAAAATTTCAACAACTTACGTTGTATAAAATAATGATGAATGTTTTTTTTCCTTGTTTATTTCTCATACCTACTCTAATATTATGGCGCTTCCTTTTTTTACCTTGATGATAGGTGGCGCTACCAATTTAATGCATTTCGACCTTAGACTATAGAATTCGAGTAAGAATTCGAGGGACACTTTTTATATACAGAGACAATGACCTTCTATACAGAAGGTCATTGTACAGAGATAACATTCCTTCTACTCTACGTCTCTACCCTCCATAATTTCGATGCAGCTTTAGTCTATGGCCAGCTAGGGCACGCCTCAGATTAAGAACTGGCCTGTGTTTGGCACGCTATGCTATAACATAGATTTAATATTTAATAGATATCTAAGTTAAAAAATATTTACTACCGTTGTAAATTTAATAATCATCGACCTCAAGTTACATTTGACAGGGGTCAAACAAAGAATGTGAACTTATTTTACTAACGCCATCTAGTCTGGAAAGCGGGAACATGCTTGCAACATATGCGCCATTCTGAGTGACAGCTTGAAAACGTATGATTCGTTAGGTAATATATTAGTACAGATGCACTTGTTGAAATTAAAACCACCTTTTTGAAAATAAATGTTAGTATGATGATGTTATTTTTACCACTTTCCTGGAAAACTTTTGGACCGATTATGATGCGGTTTTTTGCATTAGATATGTATAGCTTTTGAAAAGGTTCTGTGATATGTTTTAAGGCCATAGTCCACTAAGATGCGCTGCATTCGTTATTTTTAAATTTTAACATGTTACCCTGTATTTTATAAAGGACTAGGCAGATGATAGATGCGGTTTTTTGCATTAGATATGTATAGTTTGTGAGAAGGTTCTTAGACTTAGACGTGGACTTTGACCTTAAAATATAGGTATATTTTAAGGTCAAAGTCCACCACGTTGCGCTGCAATCGTGATTTTTACTTTTTTACAATGTACCTACCTTTTTTTTGGAAGGTCAGAAGCATTATTTAATATACCTATTCATAAATTCTACGTTTTGAAAATTTGTCATTCATGATTTGTTGTCAACTAGATAAGTCAACTATCAAACCTAACTGATTTGGAACGTTGTTTGGAACTCATTTTACCATGGATTTTATCATGATTTTATAATCTCAACAAACATAAATAAATTAATAGTAACAGATTTTATTCAATAAGTATATATTATTTCCGTTATTGTTTTAATATAATTTAATAATGAAAATTGCAGTGCAGATAGCATTGGCCTGATTTTCAAATTACCGTTCTAGATAAGTGCGGCCTCAAAGTGGGTAAGAATAATTTCAGGTTATAATTTCCGCATCCATTCTGTAGGCTTTGAAGGACGGCTTACGCTGTGACGTCACTGAATCAGTGCCAGGAGGTGATGCGCGCCGCCTCTACGATATTCAGGAACTCGATGTAGGTTAAGTTAAAGTAGGTTATTGCACTGCCCTGATGTATTTAGTCACTAGTTCGTGGTGAAACCGTGACAGGAATACACGTTTTCGCAAAAATACACTAAAAATGTTAGTTGCAGAATTTCACACGTTTGCTTGCAGCCGATTGAAACATTTCCAAAATTATTGTCGATGGCTATAACAATGGAGCTGGAAGAGAGCGCTTCAGACTCCAAGCTTCTTAAGGAAAGCTTGGCTAAGAAAGAGCTGAGGCCCTCTAGCGCAGTTTCCTTTTCCAAATCAGAACATGGAACAGGTGCGTTTCCTAGAATCCTATTATTTTCCACTATATATTTCTGTTTAAGTAGACATTCAAGTCTTCTGACAGGGTAATGTTAACTGATTACGTAATATCTGTACGTGCCGTAGCAGCACATTTCAATTATGATACCACCCACCACCACTACAGCCTATTTAACGTCCCACTGCTGGGCAAGGGCCTCCACTCTCATAGGATAGAGGGAATTACAGCTTAGACCCACTACGCTGCTCCAATGCGGGTTGGCGGGAGGGCGGGCAATTATGATACAGCTCTAGCTAAATTCTGTCTGTCTGTTTCATATACATGCCCTAACGACCGAACCGATCTTGATACTATTATTATGGGGTAATGCTGCTGATATTAATTCTGTTTTTGTGCTGCAGAAGAGGGCTGTTCGAGCCATATATAATATGGGACCAAGAGAGTCACTAAGAGATAAATTTAAAGAAATTAATATTATGACAGTGCACAATCAATATATATTTGAAAATTTAGTATACATGCTTAAACACATTGATAAATTCAAGAAGAAAAGTCATTGTCATAATTTCAATACTAGAAATAAAAATAAGCTTGTAATGCCTGCTTCTAGGCTTAGTAAAATTAGCAATTCATTTGTTGGAAACAGTGTCCGCTTCTACAATAAGCTCCCAGAAGACATGTTGAAGATGTCTCTGAATAAGTTCAAAGTTAATGTAAAACGTAAACTCATTAAAAAATCTTATTACCATGTAAAGGATTATTTAAATGACAAGGAAGCTTGGCAATGATTTTCTCTAATGGCCCTGATAGTTC
This sequence comes from Erebia aethiops, assembly GCA_923060345.2. Classification (NCBI taxonomy): domain Eukaryota; kingdom Metazoa; phylum Arthropoda; class Insecta; order Lepidoptera; family Nymphalidae; genus Erebia; species Erebia aethiops. The sequence goes on along the minus strand of OV281090.1, from coordinate 14,906,601 downwards.
CTTAGTTAAGATGATTGTGAAATGGTGATAATGAAAAAAAAAAAAAACCCGGCTGAGTTTGTTGTGGGCTCTTCTCAGACCAGGGCGCGTTTGGAACCCTCGTAGCTTTAGTTTAAGATGTCGTACTGTCGTTATCACCATTATATTGTTAATCGTATATGTTACAAATAACCGAACGTCAATAAGTGTAGTATACCTACCTAAATTGAATAAACGTTCTTTGAGTTTGAGTTTGAGTTTGATAGTATTTGAGATTAGTTGGGTTTGATCCCAGAGACAAAAATGGTTCACAAGCTACGAATAGGTAGTTACGCGGGTGAATTTGATCATCTTCGTCTGCGTGGTATTTGTTTTTAACATCGACGGTTATGGTTACCTTTAAAATCAAACCTTACAAATCAATGCACAGCCTACAAGCAGTTAAGTTAAAAAGCTCTTGAAGCCTTCCACATTTTTTAATTTTAGCCGATACATCTTCAATCGAACAGTTAAGGCAGTACAAGAGTTGGGTCAGTAACGAGAGATGGAATGAACTAAAAAAAATCGCTGACACGGCGATGAGGGAACGAAAAGTTTTCATGATAAAAGGCGGAGGGTTTCCTGCCGTGCGTCGGGCACTGTTGGAAAGAGGTTGGATCGAAAAATATGAGTCACATAAGGTACACATATTGATGAAGGAACTTCCGGTACTGAATATATTATATTCGTTAGACATGAACATTTGGCAATTCAGTTCTGTATTTAGATTTACTAAACTTTAGGTAATATTAAGATTACGTATCTTTATTCGCGACATTTACACAAAAATGATTTGTGTGAACATTGCGAACATATGCTATGAAGCATAAGCAAACAAATGAGTGTGTACCTAGCCTTTAATACGATATTTGTAATTTTAAACGTGGTTGGTAGTGAAAGTATGTCTGCTATTAGTGATAATAATAATTAAATATTTATAGTATAGCATATTTCTATAAATAAATTTTAGGTCCGGCATCCTCCTGCGATTGTAGATCCAAAAAGAGTTACAGGAAAGGAGCTTTCGAAAGTGGAAAGAATGATTCTCTTCAAGTTCATGGAACATCATTCTGTAGATTTTCTCTGGACGACTAAGAGAGATAAATATGATTGGCTGCTGAGTAATAAAGAAGTTCTAATAAGCAGGTATAATCACATCTTACATATTGAAATACTGTTTAAGCTTGATGATCAAAATTCTAGATACGTATTGACTTATAATTAATTTGTCTATTAGGTTTTGCAGATCCGTTTTTACCACAAAGGAAGGCTTGACTACCTCCCTGATTCAAATGCATTGGCATACGGAGCCGGGGGTAGCGTTAACGAAATTCCCGAGATGCTACAACATTTATAATTCCGATAGCCTTGAAGAATTCATCGACGATTTTAGAATTACTGCCTGTATAAGTGTTCTTAAGTGGTTATCGAATACTATAAAAGAAAAATCGGAAACGGATCTCGTGAATACACATGGAAAAGTACCGTTTTCAGCTATCGAATTCGCCATTAGTAGATTAAACGAATATATTGCGTTCTTTACACACAAAAATATTGACGACACAGAAGATCAATCAGTTCATATATGGGAACACGAATGGGACCAATTTTTAACGCATCATTATCTCTTGGTGCATGAAAGCGCCAAATTTCTGGACGACAAATGCACCAATATAAGGTTACCATGTAGCATTTTAAATAGCGAATCTCATTTGGCATTGTTCTGAACGTGTCAATTAAATATTGTTAACGATTGTGATTACCTAAGTGGTGATTAGATCACGCGCATCGATTGCGTCATTTAGAAAACGCCAAATGAGTTATTTTCATTTTGTTATCGTTGATTGTCTACTGGCGTTCTTGGTAAAGTTACCAAATTTCAATTTTATGATTTTCAGAAATTTGGAACGAAAGGCCGCTAAAACTTTAACGTCTATGACAAAATTTTGGCCCCAGATTGACATCGATGGTGTTTTCAATATTTGGATCGTGAAACCCGGAAACAAGTGCCGAGGGAGAGGCATACAACTTATGAATAATATAAAAGACATTATAGGCCTAATTAACGTTCCGGCACAAAAAACGAGATATGTTGTACAAAAATATATTGGTAAGATACTTTTGAGTAACAAAATATTATACGTATTACTTGGTTTATTGGTAACATGGAACGATCCTTCTTTTTACAGAAAACCCGCTTGTTATTTACGACACAAAGTTTGATATACGACAGTGGTTCCTAATTACCAATTCACAACCTCTTACTATATGGGTGTACAAGTAAGATCTAAATAAGACGTAAATTATTAAACAAGTATTGGAATTCTATAATCACAAAATTCCCTTTTTTAGAGACAGCTATTTGCGCTTCAGCTCTCAAATATTCAGCTTGTCTAACTACCACGAATCTGTGCATCTTACGAATAACGCGGTGCAAACCAAATACAAGAATAACGGTGATCGAGACAAAGCACTGCCAGATGAAAATATGTGGGACTGCCACACTTTCAAAGCATACCTTAGGTAAATATGTAAAGAAAAACATTTTATTCTTGGAGATGAATTAAATTAATTATGCGTTTTATTTATCAAGACAGATAGGTAAGTATGAATTGTGGGACACCAAAATATACCCTGGAATCAAACAATGCTTAGTAGGAGCCATGTTAGCGTGTCAGGAGACTATGGATAAAAGACAAAACAGTTTCGAATTATACGGGGCGGATTTCATGCTGACGGATGATTTTACCCCGTGGCTCATCGAGATCAACTCCAGTCCTGACTTGGCACCAACCACCTCAGTTACAGCAAGGCTATGCCCACAGTGCTTGGAAGATGTAATAAAAGGTATTTTGGACACTATTCAAGAATTCATACATACTTGTCTATTTTTATGTATGTCTGTCTGGTACGCTTTAACTGTCTATCTTTTCAACCGGTACAAATTCAAACTTGGTACAAAGATTGGCTGCGTCCCGGGGAAGGACATAGGCTACTTTGTATCCTGGAAAATTTTGAAGTTCCCGCGGTAATAGGACGAAGTTGCGGGCATCATCTAGTTTGAAATAAAAGTTTTAATTAATTGGCATAAGTAAACGGGCGTTTTCTTTTCAGTTGTTCTGGATAGACGACTAAATCCTGAAGCTGACACAGGTTTTTTTGAATTAGCCTACAGACAAGTTATTCCAAAAGCTCCCGCCTATCTTGGGTTATCATTATGTATTAACGGAAAACGACTTATCAAAAAGTCTAAAGAACGAAAACATGAGCCACGGAGCGTTACCCCAATAGGACCTCCCATTCCATCCGGCGATGCTGTTATTGATCCTGACCATCCAGTCCCCGCAGAATACAGTGGACCAATCATCACAGACTTTCTGACTTGGTTGAATCCATACGATTCATTGCCGATGAACAAAGACAATCTAGTTGTAGGTCCCAAGGAATCGCTTACGGTACGCCAAGCTGTCGCAGTCGTAAAATCGGGTCAGTCCCTGAAAAGTAGTAACAAAAAGCGTAAAACGTCTGCGCTCTCTTTTAGGACTCTTCGAGGAAGGCGCGAAAGAAACGTAGAGTCTAAGCGTCGAATCGTGCCACACTCCTGTTGTCGCCCGGAAGATACCCAGTCCCACAATCATGTAAGCAAATACCGAACAGAGTCAGCAAGTGTAGCGGAAAAAATCAGACCGAAAATTGATAGGTCGGTAGGTAACAAGCGATGCTACATTGATCCCCTTGAATGGGAACGAGAAACTGCCAGTATCCTCCGGTCCACAATATCCGTTCATAATAAAATGTCAGCTAGAAACGAACTAGTAGGTACAAACGTACGGCAAACTAAATCTGGTATTGTCAACTCCAATCATAAGCCGCTGCTGGAACCGTTAAGCTCTCGTAGTTTCGTTGACAGTGCAAATACTATTAAAAAATTAAGTGCTATCGGCAAAAGTATATGCAAGCTTCACGACGAAAATAGACATAAGAAATCAATTAGTTTTTCGAACAGTTGTACTTCAATTTTTACGCCGTACCGTGTTTCAATTGCACCTATGAATGATGAATCTCATAATTTATATATAAAAGGCAAAACTAAAATCTAATTAGGTATATATTAATTATAATTATTACGTCAACTAGAGATGTTATTTAGAATTGAACTATTGTTCTTATTTAAAGTGTTCAAAGCTATTTTTGTTAAGAAAATTATTAAGAATTATAAAATTATTATAATTATATATTATTGACTTATTAAGCTTACATACTTATTCAATACTGTTATTAAATTTATATTTAATATTAATGTTGGCGCCTTCAAATTCTATATAATTAACAATAAAATGTTTTATTTTATACACTTTGTTCTTATCCGAATTATTATTTTCAGATACCTACTTTTACAAGAAAATCCTCGTCCCGATCCTGATTATCCTCAATTTTCAAAAAGTTTTATATGAAAAGGCCTACTTGTTTCACTTTATTTCAAACGAGTACCTATTATTCTGACACCACGTCAAAATACTTGACAATCTTTCAAAGTTCTTGTAAAGCACAATGGAATAATAATTTGATATAAAATAAATAAATTGAATAAAAATGATCAAATCAGCTAGAAAGGTAATGTGTTTATTCGTGTATATTAATCCATTGAACGTTTATAATATACACGAAGCCATTAAGTATTTATACTTATCTATATTATTATATTATCGATATCTAACTAGTTGTGGCCGTCGATGGTTGTGGCGTATCGGTTTAATTCAGAAACCGAGATCTCTTAAACATCTTATTTTAAATATATTATTTCAGAATAGTTAACAAAACTTAACGAAGTGATGAAACATTGAAAATCCTTAATAGTTTTCCCATAGTTGTAATCTCGCTGAGAGTAAGATTTGACTGTTTTATCTTCATTGGACAAACCGCAAGTTATAAGAAAGCACTGTTATGATTTTACTTACTATGAAATGATCATAGAAATAATAATGAAATAATATGAACTGAGCTATGCCAGCTAGAAAGAGAAAACTTTTGAAGCGTAAAAAGGTAAGCTAAAAGAGCATAAACGACGAACGTACAGTTTAATAGGAACAGAACGTACAATTTGTTCAGTAAAGTTTAGGGTGATCTATAAATCTATATATTTTAGTGAACTTACCTATATGTTTAATACTTCATCGGCGCAAGTAAATCCTTGCAAGAGGCCTATGTCCAGCAGTGGACGTCTGTCGATTGCAGATGATGACGATGATGATGATGAAACGTTTCCTATTATATATGTTTCATATTATGTCATATTATGTTCGTCGTTTATCAAAAAGGTCAACTGATCTATATAGATATTATTTAACATATTTATTTTTAGAAAATCAATGCATCAAAGTCTTGTCCAAGAAGACTTATAAATCAATTTGATAATGAAGAAATTCGTGGAACTGCTGGAACTGCTGTTGCTATCAAGTCATTTCAATTAAAGGTCTCTAATTATTATATCATATATTTTAGCAGATTTAATTAGCTGATGAATATTGAATGATAACGAAATATATATTACTATAGATATAATTACACTTTTACAGAATAAAAAGTTTGATAAAGGTGGAGTGAAGAGGATTTTTTCTCCTTTTCACAAATTAAATTATTCGGCACGACAAGCATGCAATAACACAAAAATGGCAAAAGAAAGCATTAACTATTCTAGTGGTATGTCTAGTAAGGAAAAATCATATGTTATAAGCAGTTGTCAAAACAAATCTAACAGATACGCAGATTTAAAAATATTAGCTTCAAAAGCTATAAGAGACAATAAGATTTTTACAGTATATGGCAGCTGTAGTGCAGTAAGAAAGGCATTATTAGAGCGGGGTTGGGTCGAAAAAATGCCGGCGAACCGAATGAACCTTTCAAAAATACGAACAGATACGTTCTCTAGTAAAACTAAAATACAAAATGAAATTGAGAGACTCTTTTTATCCAATCTTGTTGAAAAATATAATCCTAATTTTGTTTGGCGCACAAGAGATGAACGTCGAGATACTACTATTGACATGAAAAAAGATTGTAATGTAATAATAAACAAATTAGAAATTGATGCTACGTGGACTTCGAAACAAGGTCTGTGTTCTTCGATAAAAAGAAACTATTGGTTCCATATAGAAGACGAAGCTGAAGTTAACAGTCCTCGGTCTTATAATACATCGGACTATGGTGATATTGAAGGCTTTGTAAAAGATTATAAAATAACTGCATGTACAAGCTTATTGAAATGGGTATTGTCAATGGTCGCAAACGATAGGCCTATTTTTATAGCGTCAGGAAAAATTTCAATGAATGACATGGTATTTGCAATAAACCGTTGTAAAGAATATCTATTGAGTAAGCAAAATAAAGATATTGATCAACCAATACAGTCGATCAGCAATCGCCAATGGGATTCTTTTTTGAAGAAATATTATTGCATTATAGCTAAAGATGAAGTTTTTCAGCCTGACAAAGTAAATAAACTTCCTATATATTTGACCTACTCGAAATTTTTGCTAAAAGAAATCTACAAGTATAGGCCTCAGTTAAGCTGCGAAGGTTGTCACAACATATGGATAATAAAGCCTGGCTGCTGCTCGAGAGGGCGAGGTATTCGCATGGCTTCAAAGTTGGGAGTGATCCTGGACTTATTGAATAAAGCAAATGCAAAATATGTAATACAAAAATATATTGGTAAGTCAACATTATAAATTAGTAGGTAAGTAATTAGTTATTTAAAAAACTAAGCGACATTAATACTTAATAAGGGAGAATAATTTGTTTAATCATATCATTTATCTTCTTATAGAGGAACCGCTGCTCATCTATGACACAAAATTTGACATTAGACAATACTACCTTGTAACAAGCACATATCCTTTAACAATTTGGATGTACAAAGATTGTTATTTGAAGTTCAGTTCACAAAAGTACAATTTAAAGGATTACCATGAATCAATTCATCTTACGAACAACGCTGTTCAGAGAAAATATGGGAACTGTTCAGGCAGACATGCTGACTTGCCAAACAACAATATGTGGGACTTGGAGAAATACAAAAGTTATTTGAATAAAATTGGCAAAGATGATGTGTGGGACACAATCATTTATCCAGGAATGAAAAAGTCAATAGTTAGTATAATGCTGAGTTGCCAGGACTCTTTGTCTGTGAGCAAGAATCGTTTTGAATTGTATGGGTGCGATTTTATACTCGATAAAGATTACAAGCCATGGCTTATAGAAATCAACTCTTGTCCCGATTTAAACCATACCACGCACGTTACTGCTAAAATATGTCCAGCTGTTGTATCGGATATCATAAAAGGTAAAATCATTGATATATTTGATGAAATTCATACACTTATTATTGCCCTGAAATAGGACATCTGTTAAAATGGTTTCATCTTAGGATTTCAGCATCGATTTCGATGATATTATCAATATTTTTAATAATATTTTCTGTATTGTAGTTGTCATCGATTATTCACACAATCCAAAATCTTCTACGGGAAGATTCGAACGTATCTATCGACAGCCCGTAACATTACCGCGCTATAGTAATGCTGTCGAATTATCTGTGCGCGGATATTCATTGCCAATGGAATATTTCTACAAAGGAAACGTTGAAGTACAAGAAACGTATGAAGATCCCAAAATTGGCAAACAAAATGATGTAAAAGAAGTACTTAATTTATTGAAACAGGCTTACAACACAGATATAATAATGAAACAACCGGAGGAAGATTTTAACTTTCCAGACAAAAAGGAAAAAGACACTTGCACCCATAAAACTGTATCCGAATATGAAATGGGTGTCGCGGTGAGTGTTATTAACGAGCAACTAGATGAGCTGATGGACAGAATTACATCTGAAAGTAGTTTCAGTGTTGAAAATGATGCTAAACTTGATTTGATTTCGTGTCCATCTTCACAGAAGTCTTCAAATCCAATACAAAATGTTCGCAGCGTCACTGACCTTCAAACTCTTGTAATGAAATCACTTAATCATCCGGCAGCCTTAAATGACCTCATCAAGACGTTTAGTTTTAGTAAACTAGATGACGGACCAAATGGTAAAGGCAGTGTAATAGAATGCAGAGCAATCGAAAATATAATTCACAAACATTCAAATGCAGCTAATGATAGAAACGTAACACAATCGCAAAATCAAGATGAGATGCAATACTTTACACAAGATATATTAAATGCAACCGCCAAAATTGTCTCCTTTATTAATGCAAAAGAAAAAGAGTACCGCTCCAAAATATAAATCATTGGCACTCACACCAATATTTTATTTGTGCATATAAAGGTAGTTCCCATTATAGTATTTGAGCCGGATATACCACGACCTTCACTGATCTGTTTACCGGATGAAACCTACTTTTTTATTTTATTTAATAACTAGCTGATGCCCGCGACTTCGTCCGCGTGGAATAATTTTATTATTTTCTCACTGGAATTCCTCAACTTTTTGAGATAAAAAGTATACCCATACAAAAAATCACATCGATCCGTTTCATTGTTGTGGCGTGATTGAAGGACAAACGAACAAACCACTAAACCAACAAACAAACACACTTTCGCATTTATAACATTAGTATGATAAATAAATACGCCTAAAATAGGTTGCCTATCAAAATCCTGACCAGGCTATTTTTAATTTCTTTTTTGACAAGTTTATTGTATCATTGCGTTTGATAAAAAGCATCTGGTAAACAGATCGGTGAAGGTCGTTGTATATCCGGCTAAAACCATTATCACGTTAGGGCCTGCAAACCATTTTACAGTTCCCACTAATACAAATACAAATACAAATACAAATATTTTTTATTCAAATAGACTTTTTACAAGTGCTTATGAATAGTCGAATGAATCTACCACTATCCCACTACAGCCTATTAACGTCCCACTGCTGGGCAGAGGCCTCCACTCTCATATGAGAGAGGGTAATAGAGCTTAGACCCGCCACGCTGCTCAAATGCGGGTTGGCGGGCTTTAACGACAATTATCATGTTAGTGATAATAACCGGGACCGACGGCTTAACGTGCTCTCCGAGGCACGGGGGTGAAACACTGCCAACTTCCAACTCCGGGCTGGCACTGAGAATTTCTGAATTGAAAAACCCAATACCAATTTTTTGCCCGACCGGGAATCGAACCCAGGACCTCGTGATCCGCAGTCGATTATGCTAACCGCTAGACCAACGAGGCAGTTGGCGCATAAATGCTACAATTTACAAAGTATAGAAATAACAAAAAAAACTTATTTACCATTAAAAAAATATCGAGTATCGCTATCGCATACTGTATACGCTGACGCCAAGTCTATATCTCTTTCTCTGTCTACGCCTCGTGCTATATTTACTCTAGGGGCATGAGAGAGTGCCTGAAGCTTGATCTGCAGGGCGACAGGCGACCGCGTATCTGTTGCACATGGAACTAATAAGTACTACGTACAACTAGTACTTATTAGTTCCATGCTGTTGCATCAATCATTGATACATCGCACTCACCTCTGATTGGTTACCACTCTTCTACTATTGACATACAATGACGCATTAATGACTAAGAAATACATTGACGCAGCAAGAATACCATAAATTCAGCCAATCCGAGGTGATTGCGATGTATCAATGATTGAACGCGGTCGCCCTGCTGTCTGAAGATTCATAATCCCTTTACTTTAATCTGTGACATAATCAAAGGCACAAAGGTCTGAAGACTATACTTCAGGCTCAGTAGGACTATAATCCAGAGCCGTTAAACCAGTAAAAAAAAAAAAAAAAGAATGCTATAATTCCAATTTCCATACTCTGTTCCATACTTGTCTCTGCCTGGTCTCTGCTATAAATTATAATCATAATTATATGTTACTTGTCTCTGGCTATAATTTGCGACATTTGTAAAGTCAATTGCGCTGTGTTTTATAAAATAACTAATTAAAATCAATGAGTAAATCTTAGCATTTAAGTAGTGTGTAATATGGGCCGTTCGAGATCGCGTAGTAAAACGCCAAGGCGTCACCATAAAAGTAGCAAACATTCAAGAAAGAAGAGTCAGTCTAAGGATCGGTCTTCGTCGCGAAGTAGAACCTCTAAACACGCCGAGAAGATCAGAGAGCAGAGTTCTAAATCACGGTATTTCTAATAGTTTATTATTATTTTGTGTGTTTATTTATTCTCTGTTTAAATAAATAATTATTATTACAGAAAAAGATCGCACTCTGCATCTTCATCGTCAAGTACAGATGGTTCATATGAAGGCAGTAGGCATAGTAGGAAAAAGTCTAAAGGACGCAGCAAAATGGATGAAGTCGATCGGCTTGCAGAAATGGAACGACAGAGACGCGTCAGAGAGGCGGAACAAAAGGTATGATACATCTCCAAACTTCCTTTCTATTTTAATGTTTGGAATATGACCTCACCGAGCAATTATAATGACTCTATGGTATTGGTTGTTCATGCTAGTAATTTTTGTAGGTAGTTGAAGAAGAAGCAGCTAAGAGAATAGAACTGCTTGTAAAGAAGAAGGTGGAAGAAGAACTTGAGAAGCGCAAAGATGAGATAGAGCAAGAAGTAGCCAAAAGAGTAGAAGAAGCTAAACGGAAGATGGAGAAAGAAATGATGGAGGAACTTGAGAGACAAAGGGAACAGCAGCGACAGGAGGAGTTGGCCAGACAGGTAACTATGCCGTCCACCTGCCAGTCATGTGTAAAAGCAAGGTGATTTCTGTTGCTCTTACATGTGACACATCCTCACCCCAGGGAACAATCTGATTTGTTCCCACTTACACATACTCCATATAATGTTCTATGATTAATTCCGACAATGTTTAAAACCAAGCAAACTAATAAAAGTATTCTTTCGATCATATCTGTTAAAGGTCCAGTCAGGTGTAGTTCGAGTGCTTACAAGAAATTTTTCTTGATTTGTTTAAATTGTTCACTCATTGAGACAGCCTTTATAATGCATATTCCACATTGCATTCAGTTACAACTTGCATGTAATTTTGCACCAACGAGGCAGACTCCTCGTACAATCTGTTGTATTGTAAACGCCATAAAGGTGACTGGCTAGAATTTTAAAATTGTTCACTTGACTGTCCTCGGCAGTCACGTAGTCTATAAGTCAGGTCAGAAGACTGATCAAGAGCCCGAAGCCCTAAGAGTTTTAAGGAGATGCCGCATGAGGATCCGGCCGTGACAGCTGAAGGTATTTTTGAACCTATTTTTTGTATAAAAACATATGTTATATGAGAGAAGTCAGACTATTACATCCATGGTTTGTAGAGAGCAAAACACTGTTTCATCTGTTGTATTAGTAGTATCAATCAAAGAGAATTGCATCATTTTACTATCATAAAGAAAATAAACATGAGAACAGAATATTATCAGATAGTAGGAGGTATGATAGAAACATTTTTGTGAAATGAAATGGATGTAAAATATGTAATTAATTCTTATGCAAAGCACCTAATGAGTACATAAACATTTTTTTGTATTGATAAATGTGTAAATGAAACTTTTTATATAATATTTGTTGCGTCTGCTTTGACAGCTGATGTGAAGTCGTGTTAATGTGTTCTTTCTGTCAAACAGGAGGCAGAAGCTCGTAAAAGGAAAGAGCTGGAGGATATCATGGCGGAAAATAACAAAAAGATTGAGGAAGCTCAGCGCAAGCTGGTACGTTAACAACACTATTATTATACTATGAAACTATACACTAAAACATCACACGCATCAAGTACACCTAGGTTTGTCAATGATTATTATTGATCATTTAGGACAATCTGTCATCTAACTACATATTCATTGTGGGCTTAAAGTAAAAAATATGTGATATCTCAATATTAACTGACTTTCTTATCTTTAAAAAATTCTATGTATGCTAATCTAGAAAACTTTGACTCAAAAATACTAGTGGTTCGCCCCGAACTGAGACCTCGCGGCGCCATCATGACACCTTGACGACCTCCGTGGCGCAGTGTGTAGCGCTGTTGCCTTAACGTGCGGAGGTCCCGGGTTCGATCCCCGGCAGGGTCAATTTGGGAATTTATAATTTCTGAATTTTCCCTGGTCTGGTCTGGTGGGAGGCTTCGGCCGTGGCTAGTTACCACCCTACCGGCAAAGACGTGCCGCCAAGCGATTTAGCGTTCCGGTACGATGCCGTGTAGAAACCGAAGGGGTATGGGTTTAATATAACTGCCATGCCCCTAACAGGTTAGCCCGCTACCATCTTAGACTGCATCATCACTTACCATCAGGTGAGATCGCAGTCAAGGGCTAGCTTGTAGTGGATAAAAAAATAAAATTAAAAAAAAAAAAAAAAAACGATTGACATCAATGTGAAGTTCTGTTAAAAATACTGAAGCTCATTAAAAATAAAATAATTTCGTTTCCTTACAATATTTATCTAATTTTAGTGTTTGTTGTTCAAGTACAGGATATAATTAAAATAATTTATCAAGTTTAAGGCTCAGCCTTTCAGATAATTTAGAGTTCTGAGGTCAACTTTGGACGTTAGAAAATCTCCACTTTGGAAGCCCCCCATTTCGTCAATTTTAGGGGAAAAATTGAAAAAAAAAATATTTCTGGACTCTATTCCTAATTATCTTTAAATTACGCCATAAAAAATATTTTACTTCGCATTCGCTTCTATGAGAGCCCCCCTGAAATAAAGATTTTTATAACTTTTTAAGCCATATTGGGCTGGAGGCCATTAGTTTACATATTATATTTAAAGCTGAAGTAATTACGTTCAGTAATTCAGAAGTTATAATTCTCTGACAGACGGACGGACGGACAAGTGCACATTCACTCAAGTAGACTCAGAGACCTTCGCTTCGCTCGGTCAATTATTAAATGCTTGTGAAATATTGATTATCTATTTTTGAATAGTCTGGCAGTATCACCTTCCACATGCCAGCAGTATTACGAGATTTAAAAGGTCAACATTTGAAAAACTATACTCTGCACAATAAAGCAAGAGTTTCTCGAACTAGTTCTTCCAACTCATAAAAATATACTCTAAAATATCTATACTAATTTACTAATAATATAAATGAAAGTTTGGATGGACTGGCTGGATGGATGTTTGTTACTCAATCACGCCGAAACTGCTTAACGGATCTGGATGAAAGAGCAACGGCGAACAAATATTTTTCTCAATACATCAATAGTAATCAATAAATCAATTTTTCTCAATACATCAATAGTATTGAGAAAAAAAATTATGTAGACGTGTGAAAAAAAAAGTTATAAATGTTGAATACGAAGCTCACTGAAGCAAGTTTTTTTTTTCTAATGAAACTAGAGAAAAAAGAAAGTTTTAAAGTTTTCTTCTTTTCTTGGTTTTTGGCTTTCAGTAGTGCCAAAACAGCACAGTGCACTTTGCCAATGTCGAGTAACTTGAGGGAGGCACGAAGGAGATTGGCCGGTTACAGAGTGCCAAAATTATAGAAAATGTTCTGTAATAGAAGGCATATTTATATATGTGTTAGTAAACTACACTAAATAATAATAAACTATATAGAGACAAACACAAATAAATACAAAAATAATCGGAAACTACTATAGCAACACCGAGTTTCTTGCTGGTTCTTCTCGGTAGGAATGGCATTCCGAACCAGTGGTAGATTCACTTGACGATTCAAAAGTACTTGTAAAAGTTTATTTGAATAAAAAAAAAAAAAAAAATATTTGATTTGATTTGATTTGATAGGTATTACAGTTTAATTTTGTTAATTTTAAAATATTTACAAAGATACTTAAAGATTAAGTGATAATGTCACTTTTAAAAATGACAACCGGAAGAAAGCAACAATATCAAAGACAAATGACAACCACAGACCAGTTAAACACAACCACAGACACTCAGCATCAGTGCTGCCATAATATTCTTTCAATTATTACCATTCTATTAGAGATTATTAAATATTGTATGCAAGAAAATTCACTTAAATAATATAAAATACACTGTAAAAAGAGCAATCCTATTATTTATGCAAACATTAATCAGAGGGAATAATTTCAATTTTTAAAATAATCTACCAATTTAGTTTTATTCTAGCTACTAGGTAGATTATACATAAAATGGTAACACTAAACTGAGAAACAGGAAGTAAATAATCAAAAAAGGTGCATGACAAGGGTCTGCCCGCGAAATTCAAATTTAATTTGGTTTTTCACAATTTGTAAACTAATACGACAAAGTAGGCTTATGGCATTCAAATTGCGAGCGTAGGAATATCATCTTCACAGGTTTATATAAAAATCTTTACTTGAAAGTGCCCAGTTTAAGAAATTAGTCAAATTAATGACTAATTTGTGAGTAACTCACGTCAAACTCATTATTTTGACTAATTTCTTAAACTGGACACTTTCAAGTAAAGATTTTTATATAAACCTGTGAAGATGATATTCCTACGCTCGCAATTTGAATGCCATAAGCCTACTTTGTCGTATTAGTTTACAAATTGTGAAAAACCAAATTAAATTTGAATTTCGCGGGCAGACCCTTGTCATCCACCTTAAATATTTTATTTTTTTACCTAGGTTCAATTAATTAAGGTGAATACTTGATAAAATATAAAAAAATAAGCAAATTCCTTTCGTCTTTACCTTACTTGTGTACAATCAAGATTTAGTAAATGTGGTCTGTACTAATTTCGCCGTTGCTCTTTGGCACAGAGATATATTAGAGTCTGGAATAGCATATAGGCTACTTTTTATCCCGAAAAATTAAAGAGTTTCCTCGGGAACCAAAAATCCTCAATCCACGCGGACGAAGTTGCAAGAATCAGCTAATTTGCTCATAATCAAACTTATGACTGATTGCAGATACAGTGTAAATAACAAAAATAAATTTTGTTCCTTTACTTTACTTTTGTTTTGGTTTTCTGTCTTATACATTTTTTCAAAGTATAGTTTATATATGACGTGTGCTCATATGGGACCTTAAACCTGAATATATTCCATATTTAGTGGGCAGATAGCCAAATACATAAAAAAGATAGTTAACAGGTTAAGAAAACAGGGCTTTAATCTGAAAAAAAAAATCATTTTCAGGCTGAAGAAAGGTTAGCAATGATAGAAGAACAGCGTAAAATGGATGAAGAGAGACAAAAACTGAAACGGGAACAAGAAAAGAGAGTTAAAGAGGAACAAAAGAAAATCCTTGGCAAAAACAATTCAAGACCCAAATTGTCATTTTCACTTAAACCACTTTGATGTGTTATAGTCGTAAGAAAGCGTAAAGTTAGTAATACATCTAATAATTAGGATAGTGTCATGACTATGATTTGAAAGAGGGAATGTTTTGATTTATTTTGTGCACCAATTATTTTATCGTGACATTATTTATTTAGAATAACATTCTACAGAATAATCTCTGTGTACTGCACACTAGAAAGATTGGCCAATACAAGTAAGAATTTGATGCTAGTTGATGCTATAGGCCGACCGTTTAACTCGCGTATCGCCTGCGCGGTAAGAAGGGAGCGGGGTCGGGTAACGCTACACACGGAGTCAATAATAATAACAGCCAGCGCACTGCCGCACTTGACGTAAGCTCTCTGCTCCGCGTACCCCTTTCACCCATCCGCTAACATATCCCCCCGCTCCCTTCTTACCGCGCAGGCGATACGCGAGTTAAACGGTCGGGCCTATAGTTGAAGACTTAGTTTTTGAACTAATGGTCATCTTGTTGGACCTCTTCATGTAACACTATTTTCGTTCGAAAAAGTCATTATATTTATGAACAGTAAAGTTCTAGACACAATTGTATAGTAGTGTGACACTTGGAATTCAACTTACCTTCATAATATAAAATGTATGACTGTCTCATCACATCACATGCATACTAATATTATAAATGCGAAAGTGTGTCTGCTCGTCTGTCTGCTACGCATTCACAATCTCTGTTCAACTGATTTTGATGAAATATGGTACAGGGGATAGGTTGTATCCCAGGGATGGACACTTGCTACTTTTTATCAAGGATAAGGAGGAGGCATCAATTGTGTGTATTGTGTGTAATACATTATTATGTTGTGTTTTGTTACTGTATTAGGGATGATACCTATATAAAAAAAAAATTATTTCTAACTGATTATTAAATACCGGGTCTTCTTAAAGACCTAAAATTCACATACTCACCATTTTAAAATATAGATTAAAGAAAAAAAGTGCGTTGAAATTTGATGATGTCACTTGTGATTTTCATACAACTTCCGTACTAGAAGTGCGTTTGAGTTGTCATCATCCCTATTGTATTATCAGTCATCAATATTTTTTAATTTTCAAATATATTGTATAATATTTTGTAATTCATAACTTGGAACTACCTAATCATGTTAATAAGTATAATTTGCATGTATAGTAAAAACATATGCATTTGCATTTATTTCTTAAAACAACAGACTATATTTTATTATTATTGCTCAATGTAGGCATTCTGTTGTAGTGTAGAGATTAAGATATCCAGTATGTTAAAAAATAATTAAATATCTATGTCACTAAGATTGTAAAAACCGTTAGATTGTAATCTAACGTTTTTTATCTCGATAGATTGTAAACTGTCGACAGATTGTGAACCGTAACATACTGCTTACAATTTAACGCATTATTTTTCGGTAAACTGTAATCTATTAGGTATATTAACCCGATAGAACCTAAGTGCCCTTACTACGGCACTACCTTAATATTCATGTCAAACCCTAACCTAACCTATAGTTCGCGCGCGAGTTGAATGCAGACTAAATGTATGGTGACATATACATTTACTCTGCATTCAACGCGCGCGCGAACTGTACAAGAAAACGTAAATACAATAAATATTTCATAAATTAATACTCAGAACATTGGAACGGTTCACAATCTTTCGACAGTTTACAATCTTACGGCGACATCTATACACTTCTTTGAGGTGTGTGTGCTTTGCTTAAAGATTGCATTGTTACTTACCATCAGGTGACTTCTGGTTATGACACTATTTATATGTTGCAAACCAAGCATGAAAAGTGGGCATTGTTGATAAAGCCCTGGCATTGACAGCATCTCAAATAAAATTTATTTATTCTAACTAAACAACATGGCCCATCACTGGTTCATTATTGTGTACACTACCCACTGTATTAGTTGTATGTGTAAACCTAAAGACTTGTTCAGCGAACCTAACAAATTATTGATAGATTATTTTTAAAAAAATTATAACAGTCTTTTTATAGTGTCATTCTGCTCAGGTTTGCTTATGAGAACAGGTACTGAGAGGACTGTGAATAGTATATTATGTTAACACAATAATATATACTACTTAATTATTACTATGCGGTGATGCTGACAATGTCACGGTACGAATAGTTTACGCGATCCACGTACCCGATTGCCTATTGACAACAAGAGGAAAATTCAAGAGGGGCCTAATTCGAACACAGCCCATTGCTTCTGAACTTGGCGCAAAAGATTTTGCCAATGAAGTCGATACCTGGGTAATCCCAATAATGCCTATCCTTCGTACTTAGCCTGTAACATATACGAATATTTGTAAGAACATTTTTTGTAATAGATGATTGTCCATTACAATCGACTTATTGGGAAAGTACCTAATTCTTTCTATTACAATAATTTAGTATAAAACTATAAATTTTCCGCTAGTTTTGCAAATTGTTACATAGTTGTCCAGTTTTATGTAATCACCAGTATTTTAAACTGTCGAATCAACCATACATGGTTATTTTTAATAAATTGTAAGGCCAGTCGCACATGGTCAGATTCTGTCAGAAAACCTGGCGCACGCCGTAAGGAACTCTGCTCATAGTTTTTGTACTAAACCCCGTTGACTGTCAGGCGCGGGACATACAATTACAAGGTGGTGAGGCTCGGACGCCGCTTTCATACTTCCGAGGCCACACCGCCGCCTCACCTCCGCCTCGCCTCTCGCACGAGTATATATCCCGCGCCTCACAGTATGATGGATCGGACAGATAATATTCGACAATATGCGGCCAGCCTTATTGCATATGCATATTGATGAACAAAATAATTGTATTTAACAAGATTTTGGCTGTTTATTATTTTATCTAAAACTTTAGGCCCACAGTTGAGATTTTGTAAATGTGACAGGAACATTGTTATGTAGCATTGTTGTTATAAGCAGGTTGTTGAAGATTAATTACAATATAATATTAAGGTTTCTTATAATAATCAAAATGTAAGTTCTCACAAACAGTCGCCGTCAGGTAAGAAGGTTACAGATCACCTGACATTTTACACAGTGGTGGTTTTACTGAAAAGCCTTTTCACCTGTACGGAAGCGGATACAATATTATCCTTCACCGTACAATGAAGAACTTCTTCCGAACGGGTGTTATGCTCGGGGATTCGGCTGGTCAAATTGTAGTATCATACGTTGAAAGATCAATATTATATGGTAAGTCCAGCTTTGCAGCAATTCAAATAAGTCAAACAGCAGCAATTTATTACATTATAAAAAGTTACTTGTCAAGCCTTGTTCCATTATATGAACTAGTATATTAGGTATTGTAATATAGACCAATTACAATAATTGTAATTATATATTTTTTGTAGTTACATTGCAATAGGTGTAATTTTGTAACCTATACATTATTACGATACATGCCTTTAGTTGGCACGCATTGGTTACTGTCGTCTCTTGTTGTTATATCTTTTCTTAAATCGATGTCCTGATAAAATGCAATAATGCGATCATCTTGTTATAAAACTATGCGATTATGGCACGATCTCTTACGCTAGTGGGATCATTGCGCGAACTATACTATAGGACATCTATTCGACATGAGCGTATTGTTTGATAGTAGGTTTTTTTTCATAATGTGTTTTCCCTTTCTTCCTCCGACATGGCGATCAGAGACTGTTCTGTTATGGTCGGTACATTGAAATGATTTTTTTTCTTGGCTTTTATTGGTGCTGCTAGACGTGCAGTGCATCGGGGACGAGACTTACCTACAGAGAATTTGGTAGTAGGTTTGTAAGGACAAATTAAGTGGGAACATAATATGATAGCAGCATCGCATTCTATTAGGACTATGCCAGCAAGCTGAGCAGCTATGCTCTAGTCTCCAATGCTTACGAATTTGAACCTCTGAGCTACAGCCGTTATGAAATGTAAGATGCTAAAAGTGAGAATTTAAGAAAGAAACCGTCATTCAGGCGATGGTAAATAATGAGCGCTTAGTCTTTATCACAATATCGAATACTTAATACCTTAAATAATCGAATTTCATGTAAAAATGGTTACATTAATAAAATATTATATATTTTATCTTTCTTAGCTGGAAATATAATTGCAATATTCTCTTTCGATTTAATTACTTAGTGTAGAATTCTACAATTTACTGCAAGCACAATAATATCATTGTTGACAAACAGTATCTTAAATTTTATTAAAGGCTCAGACGACCCTACTTTGTTTTTCATTTTCTTCCTACTAACATACTACTATAATAGGTATTGTATGAAATTAATCTCGTGAAAGTACGGGGTCTGTCTTTTATTATCATGGCAGAATTGTAGCTATTGAAGTTATTTTACGGAATGCGAGTCATAGTAGACCCAGAGAGAATAACGACTAGATACGGTAGGTACGGTATTTGTCTGCGACTTGTTTTGTTCGACATTGGAACACATTGCCCATACAGAACAAGGATTTAGCGTGAGTTAAGATAAGTCAACGCCATCTATCAGCAATGTAGAACCTTTCTTAATAAATTATGTTTGTTTCCTCGCAAATTAGAGAAAAGTACTACACAGGTCTAGGCCGAACTTAGGAGTTTACTAAAATCACATCAGAAGTCCTCAGCTTCGCGTCGTCCTTGCTATATTATTGCTTTATTGAAAGTGCCCAGTTTAAGAAATTAGTCATTATTTTGACTAATTTCTTAAACTGGGCACTTTCAAGTAAAGATTTTTATATAAACCTGTGAAGATGATTTTCCTAAGGGCGCAATTTGAATGCCATAAGCCTAATTTGTCGTATTAGTTTACAAATTGTGAAAAACCAAATTAAATTTGAATTTCGCGGGCAGACCCTTGTCTTCCACCATAATAGATCCGTATATATAATAGACACCTATCAGATCCGAGAACACTATTATGATCATGATTTCCAGAATCATGATACTGAAAACAGCTTCTAAACATTTTAGCATTTTTTTAAACATTTTGTTTAAAAGCAACGTCCTGTGGCAACGTCAGCCTCAGAAGGGCTGGAACCCACGGCCGGAAAGCCAGTTAATAAATAAAAAAAATACGTCAACATCACAGTCACACGTCATCATTTTAATCAGGCCAGTCAATGTCAAACCTGTCTCAAACGGTCGTCGGTCAATGATCCTAAAAAGGTGCAATGACCAAAAATTGCTTTGCTTTTTCAATTTTGTGTTTAAATTTGTGTAAAAAATATCGAGTTTTCAATTTTGCTAATTACTATTAAACTTCAACCGTACTAGTGTTCTTTTGAAGCATTTAGTATTCTGTTTAATTATCCGTAGAATCATGCATTATTAGTAATAGTTATAAGTGAACTCAAAGTGATAACATTCTTACTTAAAAGCTTCGGCTTTTTAGTGTTAGATCAATATAATGGCCGAATTTCTAAAAGGATTGATTCTATCCGTCCTATCGGAAAAGTGCTACGATGAATATTTCATCAAATACAATTTTCTTGATGGTACACTGCAATTTGAATTTATGTCGACTCCCTTTCCATAATTATTAATAATATACAATGATATTATACGCTAGCTTCATTTTGTTTTCAGAACCATGTTTCAAAGCTACGTTAAGCAAAGGGCTCGGTATTGGTATAATCGCTGGC